>CM068368.1:549174211-550375711 GCA_034769895.1 Magicicada septendecula
GCAGTTTGACTGGCGCACAATTTTGAATGAATAAACGCAAATCAGTATTCAGTTACCAGCATTGTTTTTATTTCTACCATTAATGTTATTATTATTTTTTATTAAGCAAAAACATAGTTCACATTGAGAGAATAGATATAGGAGGAAATTACCACCTCAAATAATTAATTAATTATCAATTAATTAAATTAAATTATTCAGTCAAATTCGATACAAGTACAAGAAAAAAAATATTTGCAAAATTTTTAAAGTTTGATATATTTGTTATTTATCAATCCAACACACTTAGTTATAACATATTCTTATCATCAATATCTTTATATTTTGTTTATTATTATACTTGAAATATATTACTATTTGACTAGCCTAACCAGTGGGACTTTAAGGAGTCAGACTAACCCAGTGATAAACAAAATATTGATACATATCAACACATATTTCAATTTCAATTATATTTTTATGATTATATTTGTAATATTTCTATTTATATTACAATTTGGCTTGCCCAACTAGTGGGGCTAAAAGAAGAGCACAATACCTTTGTTATCACCAAAGATACACACACAATATATCTCTCTATATATATATCAATTATTTTAATTTTTATTTTTATATTTGTAAATTATATTACAAATTGGCGTCCAACTTAAGGGGCTTTAAATAGGAGATAATAGTGTTGTAAAATAAGGACGATTGTCCAATTTCCTATTTTTAGCTTGGCAACGGTCAACAGGTCAGAAGAGGGAGCGAGATGCACAGGAGAGCTACATCAAGAAAAAGGGCTATGGAGGCCGAGCAGGAGATAAACATGGAGGATAAAGAAGCGACACCAGTGGAAGATGTGGAGTTAATGTTACCGCCAGCAGAACCAAATAAGCCTGCACCACAGAAGGAACAGCCGGAGAAATCCACCGCAAAGGAAGATACAAAATTTGATCAAATGATGGAGATGTTACTCAGAGAATTTAAAACGACGAAGGAAGAATTAAAGGAGAAGATGGAAGAAAATAGTAAGAAGCTGGAAAACGATAACCAACAATTGAAAGAAGAGTTGGGTAATAAGATGGAGGAAAATAGTAAGAAAATGGAGAATGATAACCAGCAATTGAAAGAAGAATTAAGAGAAAACAGTAAGAAGATGGAGGAGAAAATGGAAGAAAACAGTAAGAAGATGGAGGAGAAGGTGGACGAAATAAAGAACGAAAATAAATTACTAATGGAGGAAAATATTAAGAAGATCGAGGAGAAGATGGAGGAAAATATCCAGAAGATGGAGGAGAAAATGGAGGAAATAAAAACTGACAATAAACAATCAAAGGAGGAATTGACCCAGATAAGCCAGAAACTGGAAGAAACCAATAAAAAGATGGAGAATAATAGTCAGCAATTGAGAGAAGAATTGAAGGAGACGAACCAAGAAAACATGAACCGGTTAGACGGAAGAATGGAAATATTGAAGGAAGAATTGAGCCAGAAAATAGCTGAAAACAATGAGACAATCAGCAAGAAAGTAGAAGAGGAAATAACGGTAATCGAACAAAGGGTTACCAGAGCTGACGAAAAATGGAGTCAAACCGAACAAGAAGTACGGAGTATCAGAACAGAAATAAATACGAAGGTTAACACCATTGAAGAAACGACTAGGAAGACATTGGAGGAAAAACTAAAGGAAACACGGGAAGACTGGGAGCGAGTGCAGGACCGATTCACAGAAAAATGTGACGGCATAGAAGCTGCTGTGACCAATATCAACAGTCAGGTACGACAGAACCAGACCGATATAGACCTATTCCATAGTCGACCGACAACCATTACCAGTTGTCCCAACAGTGAAAATCGTGAAGGGATTAACTTCAGGTTTAATAAAAATAAACCCATGGAATTCCTAGCAAGAATCGAGGAATACTTTGCCAAACACAGAGGTAATCGCTGGAGGGAGAACAAAGAGGTGCTGGACGAATCATTCAAGGAAATAGCAGACAATTGGTGGATGGCAATAAGAGACGAGGTGACCGACTATCAACAATTCAGAAGGCTATTCAAAGCCAAATATTGGTCGGAATCAACGCAAAATATCGCCAGAGACGGGATATGTCATGGGAAGTACAACCCGTATGGAAACCAAACTTTAACGGCGTACTTTTTAGGAAAGGTGTGCGTGGCCAAACATCTAGAGCCCCGAATACCGGAAGAATGCCTGGTCAGCAAACTCTCATACCACTACGAGGAGGATATTATCAGAGCCAGACGAAATAGTCAAATAAAAACGGTGCAAGCCATGACCGAGCTTTTAGAGATGTACGAGCACGAAGACTATTACCGTCAAAGTCGCAGGAGGTATGAAAAGCCGGAACCAAGGAATAACAACAATAATTTGAATAATAATAATAATCGGCAGAATGTGGGTAATAAT
Organism: Magicicada septendecula; assembly: GCA_034769895.1. NCBI lineage: Eukaryota > Metazoa > Arthropoda > Insecta > Hemiptera > Cicadidae > Magicicada > Magicicada septendecula. The sequence goes on from CM068368.1 coordinate 549,176,625, forward strand.
AACAATTATAATTCCGCAAATCGGAATAATGCCGAGTACAATTATAACCCTAGAAATAACAATAATTTGCCGAGGCTTAACCATAATAATAATAATAGTAATATTCCTCGTATGAATAATAATAATAACAACAACCACAACAATAATAATAATAATAATAATAGCCGTCCCCAAAATAACAACGGTTATTATAATCATAATAGTAACTATGTTCCAAATGGTCAGAGGAACCCCAACCTTTCTAATAATAATAATTATCATGGTAATTATAACCGAAATTACCCAAGTGGAGGTAACCACAATTACAGGGCATATCGACCTAATGTCAACTACATCCGAGCAGAAGGCAGTGGACACAGGAGGTACCAGCCTCAAAGAAGGAGCCGATACTACGAGTACGAGACTTTCCAAGGGAGCCAGGGAAGTAATCGGTACAGAGAGTACGAGCCCAGACGTAGTTCCAGCTTGGATAATCAGCGCAGACTACCTGTAACAGAAGCCCAACCAGACGATCGAGCAGAACCAAACGAAACAGCCTCAGGAATTCAAGCTGACGCTTCCAACGGCCTGATCCGTAATGAAGCGGAACATTTAAACGAACGGAGGCAGTAATAAAATCCAATGACCCTTTACTGCTCCAATCTGCTGGGTTTAATCAAGTAGGTATGAATGTGAAGAAAAACAGAAAAAATTTTACCATAATATACAGCAATTATTTAAAGGATATCCGTAAGGACCTATTAGAAGAAAGTGAGCTTAATATTAAAAATAATGATAATGAAATAATATACATAATCGCAGAAATTGAAGGTATTTCTGTTCCTATAATGATAGACACTGGAGCCAATGTCTCCATAATAAATCGAAATGAATTGGACCGGATACAGCAGGAATGCCATAAAAACTTACCGGTACTACCTATTAATAACATTGTACTTGTAGGAGCTACCGGCCGACAGAACAAGACCATAAGAAAACAAGTATCCCTAAGTGTCAAAAGTCAGGGCATTAGTGTGGATATGATATTTCTTGTTGCAGCCGGATTACCTTTCAACATCTTGATAGGATGTGACATATTGCGCCGAAACTCAGCAATTATCGACTTGTGCCGAGGAAAGGTATCGCTCTTTGCTGAAGGTTCAACCTGGATAGCCAATTTAACTGATAACAAGACTTTAGACTCCAGACGACTTCTCGACCACCAAAATAAGGTGAATTACTTATCCAACCACCCAACAAACAACAAGCCAGTACATCAAGATTCGGAGGAAGACCTATGGAAACAAAAGATCCAAGAGATACGTAACTTCCAGTGCCACAATACTAACGAGCAACTAACGGAAGACCAGCGGAATCAATTGGTAGAAATATATGAGAAATATCGAGCTGTATTTTCCGACGAACCTGGAAAGATCCGGAACTACCAATGTTCAATACGATTCAGAGAACCGGTAGAATTCAACCGAAAGTCATACCCAATAGCACAATCGTTGAAAGAAGCCGTACGCGCAGAGATCCAGAATATGATTCGTAGAGATATCATCGAGAGCAGTCAATCGCCATACACAAGCCCAATTGTGGCCATACAAAAGAAAAATGGGAAGGTAAGACTTTGCCTTGACGCTCGGGAGATAAATAAGATGATAATAAACGATCGTACCTCACCTGGCGAAATTGATGAAATTTTGAAGAGGTTCCACGGAACACGATTCATTACCACTTGGGATACGGTATGCGGCTATTGGCAAGTGGAGTTGCACCCAGCAAGCCGGCAATATATGGCGTTCATCTTCGAAGGGCGCAATTATCAGTTTAAGAGGTTGCCCTTCGGGTTGGTTAATTCAGTAGCTGTTTTTGTCGCCTGTATGGATCATATACTAGGACCAGAAGCGCTCCAATTCACAACTGTCTATGTTGATGATCTCCTAATAACATCAACCAGCTGGGAGGAACACTGTTATCGTGTGGAGTATGTTTTGAAGAAGCTTGCTGAAAATAATGTCACCCTTAAACTGGACAAGTCCAAGCTAATAGCTAAAGAAGTTCAATTCCTGGGTTTCCAGCTAAACAGTCAAGGAATAACACCATCAACAGAAAAGGTAGACGCCATACAACGATTCCCTACACCAAAAAACAGAAGGCAACTACAATCATTTTTGGGCCTATGTAACTATTATAGGAAGTTCCAGAATAATTATTCCGAACTAACAGCCCAGTTTCAGTACCAGTTATCGTCCAAGAATAAATGGCGATGGGGTCAAGAACAAGACGAGACCTTCAAATCAATTAAAGAGAAATTCTTAGATGCAGTAATGCTCAACCATCCAGATTTTAACCGACCCTTCTTTCTAAACTGTGACGCTAGTAATATTAGCTTGGGTTCAACACTGTACCAAGAAGATGAAAGCGGAAACCATCTAGTAGTGAGCTTTGCTAGCAGAACCCTTAACCAGTGTGAGAAGAACTATAATGTGACGGAAAAAGAGCTGCTAAGTGTAGTCTTTGCCTGCGGGAAGTTTCGGACGTATATCCTCGGATATCCGGTGACCGTCCGAACAGATCACAAGTCAATATCATTTCTAAGAAGATGCAAATTAAGCCATGGTAGATTGACCAGATGGGTACTCGCCCTACAGGAATACGATATACAGTGGGAGTATGTTCCTGGAAGTAAAAATGTAGTAGCCGACGTATTGTCAAGAGTGAATCTAGAAGAACAAACATTCGAAGGCGAAAAGGAGAGCATTTTGAAAATCTATAACATTATTAAGGACAGATCTGATTTGGAGAAGATAGTGCAGGACATCAGCAAACACCAGCAGTCCGATCCGAAGTTAAACTCTATTAAACTTCATCTCTCCAACCAAGATGACACAATAAACAAATTTTATTGTATACATAATGGGATTTTATTCATCAAGACATCCCTTGACGAAGACGTTTGGAAGATCATGATCCCTACTACAATTGAAAAGGATATAATCCTGGACTATCACCTACGATACGGTCACATGGGAGCCATGAAGGTGATCAAGGCAATAGAAGAGAATTGTCACATAAAAAGTATCAATAGAAAAACTAGAAACTACCTTAAAACCTGTATGATATGTCAATTGGTGAAAACCAACAATGAAAGAAAGGAAGGTATGATGATACCAATTACCTCACAAGCCAAACTGGAAAAGGTCTTTCTGGACATATGTGGTCCATTTCCCCGCAGTGGCGGACGCCATCGATACAAGTATATTGTTATTATGATGGATCATTTTACAAAATTTACAAAACTATACCCTGTGAACAGAGCCACCACTCTGAAGACTCTAGAAATAATAACAAATCATTACATTCCAGAGGTAGGAAGCCCGACATCCATAATCACCGACCATGGAACGCAATTTAAGGGTTGGCGGTGGAGAAACACTCTGAATACATTGGGCATTAAGACATACAAGACGTCTGTCTACCACCCCAGCAGCAATCCAGCGGAGAGGGTACTGCGAGAGGTCGGAAGAATATTACGGACTTATTGCTATAATCAACAAAAGAAGTGGCAAGAATATTTATTAGCGACTGAAGAATTCCTTAATTTGTCATATCACACCGCTATTGGTACCACGCCATACACGGCAATGTATGAAAGACCACCTCCGAGAGAAATACAAGACATAATAGAGTTCCCCAGGAGTCAAGAATACAAGTTCAATCGAATTAGATTCTACAATAAATTGGCTGAAGACCAGGAAAGGCGCAAGAACAAATATCAAAAGGCTGTTAAGAAAATAATAAGATATGAAGTCGGAGAAAAGGTACTGCTAAAAAACAGGGAATTACCCAGTACTTTGGAAGGCATTACCAAAAAGTTATTACTGCTGTATACCGGCCCATACCTGATTGTTAAAAACAATAATAATAATACATATGTACTAAAGGATATCATTTCGAATAAAGTAAAAGGAACTTATAATCAGTTGTCTATTAAAAAATATTTGGAGGACTCATAGTTGTGAGTTAAAACTATTATGAACAAAATAAGAATTTTCATAAGAATAACTACAAAATTCAAAAATATAGTAAGAACATCTTACACCAAGTATCAGAAAGAATATTGTGAACGAAATAAGAATTTTGATAAATAGAAAATTACAAAATTCAAAAATCAGTAAGCACAACTTACACTAAATATCTGAAAGAATATTGTAAACGAAATAAGAATTTTGATAAGAATATAATTACAAAAATTCAAAAATCAGTAAGTACAACTTACAACAAAACATTTAAAGGATTATTGTGAATAAATAAAAAGAATTTTGAACATAATAAGCTTCAAAATTCAAATGCAATAGTAAGTACAAGCTACACAAATATTCAAAGACTATTATGCAAGTAAAAAGAATTTGGATGCAGATAATAATTGTCCAAATTCAAAATAATTAGTAAGTACCACTTACACAAACATTCAAAGACTATTATGAATGCAAAAAGAATTTTGAGGAATAATAATTTCAAAATTCAAAACGATAATAAGTACAACTTATACCAAAATATTTGAAAGACAACTATGAATAAGAAAGAATGTAGTTGAATAAAAATGTCTAAAATTAAAAAACATTAAACTCACATCATTACTCATACAAATGATGAGAAATAACTCTGACATATGAAAAAAGATTTTGTAAGAAAGAGATACAAAATTCTAAGGGAGAAAGGAAACCAGAATGTCATATGACTTAATCGAACAAATTAACCAAACTCACAAAGAAAATAATTTAATAAAAATGGAACAATGAAGAAGGACCAGCTCACTAAAGACCAAATAGTGAGACCAAAAAACAAAAAAAAAAACCTGATATTAATAATGATAATGCTGTTACAACAACCACTGTTATAGTGAAAGTGATAAAGAATTAATTCATGTTATACCATGAGCAATAAAAGTAACTCAATGGATACCAGATGGTAGAAAGAGTAAATATAAATACTACTTACTATGTAAACATGATGAAATGTATATGGTACCACATACCTAAACCACCTAATATGGAATAAGCTTTAAGAGAGAAGAAGAGTCAAGTGTATAAAAGTATTAATTAATATAACGTATTATGAAGTGAAGAATCTAAAGATGTTTATTTTAGTCAAAAATGTCTACTTTTACTGTTTATTTATTTTATGACTGGATGTAGAAAATGCCATCAGTCTTATGTGTTGAGCAGAGATGATAATACCTCTGGACTCAATTGAAGTATTGGACAGCAGGGATTGAAGCCAAAAGTGCCACTCTGAACTGTTCCAATTAATTTGTTAGGGAATGTTAGGGAGTAAACATACTGGTGAGGAAGCACCAAATAAGAAGGAATATAAAATGATAATGTTATACACAAGATTGAAGATCACTTATCAATGAAAAAAGAAACTAATGAAGGAGATACACATCAGCTGAGAGGAAGCAATGGTGGAAAAAGAAGGTATATAAAGTGAAAACATGTAATCACGGAGAAAATGTAAATACAAAAGAATTAGTAGTAATTATTTCATCCATACAGAGTATGATCTGAACTAATCACTTTTACAGGAGAGCATATGTAACATAACAAAATTATCACACTAAACATTTGAATTAATGTTACATAAATAAAAGAGAAAGTTCCATAGTGAGTGAGAAGAATAAATTGTTTAAGGATTACCCTAGAAACTGTATAATTAAGTCTATAAAATGTTAATAAAAATGGAAGATAATAAAGAAAACCATTAATTAAAATAACCTACTATGAAAAAACCAGTTAAACCAGCAGTATACCCAGTAGATTGGGGAAGCAGTACAAAAAGGGAAGGACCATAAAAAAGGAAATAATCTGTCATGAAACCATTTTAATAAGGAAACTACTAATGTGATATTTGAAGAAGGGACGAAACATATCAAGATTCCAACAGAGACCAGAAACAGGAAGAGATATGCCAAAACAAAATGTTAATCATATATTAAATACCATGAGACAAAATTGAAACCGATATAGGTAAACCCCAAACAAGTTACAAGATACAATACTATAAAAACAAATTGTATATTAGTTGTAAGTGTAACATGTCAAAAAATATGTCAAAAGAGACTACCATGGAGTAGAACTCACTAAAAAGACTACCAGAGTGTAGAATACAATAAAGTGAAGTGAGATAACAAAATTAAGGAACTACAGAGTGTACAGTGAGAAACATAGTTAAAAAATCTATGAAAAAATCTTCAATGAGGTTTGAGTATTATAAAAAGACTACCATGAGTGTAGAATAATAATAATAAAACCATTGAAATGAAAGACGGTCTAAGGACTGACAACATTACTAGTAATAAGAGTTTTAAATTAGATATAAGGACTATTACATATAAAATGTTTTCTTTAATTATAACTAAATAAATGGTGAGGACAAAAATACCAAAGGACAGTTCATAACTGAAGGTATGCCTAATATTAAAATGTTTATTATTTATTATTAATTAAATAATATTTTAGATGTAAGGTGTAAATAGATACACGAGGTTTTTTTTTTATCACAGTTAAAGTGTTTTTATAAGAATAATACATACACAAGACAGTTAGTGACTGACAGTGTTACTAGTAATAGGAGTTTTTTATGTTTTCTAATTAAATTATGCCTAGGATAAGCTATGTTGTTATCATTTGATGATACAGGAAAAAATAATAGGAATAAGATGTTTTTGTTAAAATTAGGTGATATATGGAAAATAGTTGATAATAAGATATTTTTGTTAAAATTAGGCATAAGATGTTCATGTTATGGTTCAATGATGTTATTAGTATAAAGAAAGTTTAGTAGATACAAGATATTCTATTGTAATTAAAATCATGTCATTTAATTTTCCATTGTGTAAGTCAGAGAGGCAAGTAGGGCATAAAAATGTAATAGTTTTATTCAAATCAGTAAACCATGTATAATGTACAAACAGACCCACCAAGACACTATGTTTGTAAACACAGAATGGCCTATAAACCAAAAAAACTATCTATCAAAGAATTAATCTATGTAATAGGAATAGAATTCAATACATACAATACAGAAATTGAAAATATAATTAATACAGATACAGTTAATAGCAAATAGAATGACAAAAGAAAGAAAATTAACTTCTTTTGGAAACAGTCAAAAATAGGCTTATGATAGTAATCAAATCAGACTAAACAGCAAATTAATCAATATTGAAATGTTTTAATAAACAAATTATTAACAACAAAGTAATTACGGAGTTATTAGGTGTATTCCATGGAAATATTATACCGAAAAAACAAATAAAAACCTTTAAAACACTGAATTTGTACAAAATATGGGACATGCAATTATTATGCAAAATTGTAATTTTTGGGCTTAAATGAGTTTGAAACAAACCCAGCTATATATCAAAAGATGTAAAATTAAATAATCAATATTACTGAATAGTTAGATTCAGGTAAAATTAAGAAATATTGGAAATACAGTAAAAAATAAGAAAACTTGTTATGTATAGTTAGATAGTGAAACAAGTCTTAGACAGATATTTTATAATTAAACAATATGAAGAGGAAAAAGACATACCACAAATTGCCCTAAAACGACGACGTTGCGTCGTTTAGTCTATTGTTAATCGCAAAGCTGAACAGTTGAAAAATGTATTAGTGGAGTTTTGAAAACCAAATAATTTATATTAAAACCAAGTGTGGTTATGTGGCGTGTAACGGAGATGAACTAACAAGTGAAATAACATTATTTATCTATGTCTAACACTTCACAAGTTTCCAAAAACACAGAATAACACCATAAAACTTAACGCCAGAAATCGACAGCCATTTTGAAACAATTTTTGGAACGAATTCACACAAAACCAACACGCATATTTGAACACTACACTACACAAGAGATCCATCCAGAATTCGACATCGCAGACGACGAGGGGACATTCAACACGATATTTTGGAACAACACCACTTCGCAGGAAAAGGGAACATCGTTTTATTTCTGTGGGAGAAGATCTTCAATTCTAACGGCGTCATAGCAGATTAAAACCAAGCAGACGGCGGCCATTGCTGAATTTCTCACATAGACGGTGCAGTGCTACCTGGAGCAGAGTGACGTCATTTCTTCGACTTGGTTCGAATTTTAAATAATTTCTTTCTAATTGACAATTGTAATAATAATTTTGTTCTATTTCAGATATTAACATTTAGTTTAAGAATACCTGTTAAATGTATCTTGTTCCTTGCCCTCTGACCATTTCGACTCGTTAAAAGAACCATAAATTTAAACTTGTAAAAAATATATCTGTTGATTTTTCTCATTGCCGACTGTGGCGAATATTAGCCAGTGCCTGGGACATGCGCAGTTTGACTGGCGCACAATTTTGAATGAATAAACGCAAATCAGTATTCAGTTACCAGCATTGTTTTTATTTCTACCATTAATGTTATTATTATTTTTTATTAAGCAAAAACATAGTTCACATTGAGAGAATAGATATAGGAGGAAATTACCACCTCAAATAATTAATTAATTATCAATTAATTAAATTAAATTATTCAGTCAAATTCGATACAAGTACAAGAAAAAAAATATTTGCAAAATTTTTAAAGTTTGATATATTTGTTATTTATCAATCCAACACACTTAGTTATAACATATTCTTATCATCAATATCTTTATATTTTGTTTATTATTATACTTGAAATATATTACTATTTGACTAGCCTAACCAGTGGGACTTTAAGGAGTCAGACTAACCCAGTGATAAACAAAATATTGATACATATCAACACATATTTCAATTTCAATTATATTTTTATGATTATATTTGTAATATTTCTATTTATATTACAATTTGGCTTGCCCAACTAGTGGGGCTAAAAGAAGAGCACAATACCTTTGTTATCACCAAAGATACACACACAATATATCTCTCTATATATATATCAATTATTTTAATTTTTATTTTTATATTTGTAAATTATATTACAATATTACCAACAAAAAAATAACAAAATAACTTTTCAGCCTAAATAAAATAGTTCTTTTTTTCATTCAGTTGTAGTAAAAATTTATTCCTTTAATGTAAACCACTTAAAATTCTTTATTTGGGCAATTTTAATTGCTTCTAGTTTTGTAGTAATGGGGTTTTCATCTTTTTTTTTATTAATTCATTAATGACATTTAATTGTAAATATTTTTAGTATGTTAATATAGTTTAGCATTTTATAACAAATTGAAATAGATTCTATCAGGCCACTTTTAATTTTCATAAAAGTTAGTGTATGGTATTTGAGCATAAAATTATATTTTTGAAATCTTTTTCACCCATGAGATTTGGAATTGTAGTCTTTTAAAAATTCAAAAACATTTTAATTGTATAGAGAATATATAAAAAATATATAAGTTATGTTAGTTTCTTGGTCTATACCTCAGTTTAAATCTGCTAACATAACAATTTTATATAATGCGTTATAGGATTTTATTTTTAGATTATTAAAAATATTTTTAAAGTAAATTTTGAAAACATTTTGGCTGCCATGATGCAACCCTCTATGTTAAATGATAATGTTATATTAGGAGGTGAAGAGCAGGCGCGAATTCTCCATATGTGCGACGTGTGCGCCGCACGCGTCAAAATTATTGCTGTGAATAAATAATTAAAACTCTACTTATGTTTGAAATGAAGATGTGTTATTGCAAGGAATGTGTGTGCTGGGATCGGCCGCACCTCTCATGGCTATTGGTGAGGTAGCTGACTGGCGAGAAGTGCGTGCTAGACTTTGCAGAGGGGAGCGGAGAGGTAAAGTGGAGGTGCAGTGGTGTTAGCGTGCCTTGAGTGCGGCTTCAGTACCGCACCAACCAGGCGTGCCGAGAGTTGTATGCTTTCTAAAGTTCTTTGAGATTTTCGAATAATTTCTGTTGAATCGTGATTCTGTTTTTGTGATGTGCTTCTAAATCATGGAAAATCATAATTGTACAATTGATGACATTTTGAAAAATGGATTTTCATGTAGAAGTTTAGAAGAAAAACTTAAAATTGTTACAAATGGAAGACCGTGCCCTCCGTTGCCTAATTTAACAACTAAACACAAGGACAAAAAGGAAGAATATACTAGACACTTTTCAGTATCATCTTTCAACTCGATTCCATGGTTAACTGGCTGTGAGAAATTAAATAAATTATTTTGTTGGCCATGTATTCTTTTTTCCAAAGAAAAAAGTGTGTGGACGAAAACTGGATTTTCCGATCTCAGTCATTTATCCTCTGCACAGCAACGACACGAAAGATCGCAGTCTCATGTAGAATCATTTCTTAAATGCAAGATGTTTGGAAAGCAGAGAATTTACGTTTTAATTGACTCCCAACATAAAGACGATATCAGCAAACACAATGAGCTTGTTAAAAAAAATCGAGACATATTGAAGAGATTAATAGATGCTGTTTGTTATCTTGCAAAGCAGTAACTTCCTCTGAGAGGCCATGATGAATCGCCGACTCATTAGACAAAGGAAATTACTTGGAGTTTCTTGAGGCACTCAGAGCATATGATCCTCTTTTAGACAACCATCTAAAAACAGCTACTGTGTTTCGAGGTACATCTCCAGCAATACAAAATGACATAATCCATGCTGTACGGGATGTTATTATAGACGAAATAAAGGAAGAAGTTTCTTCAGCAACCTTCACTTCTTTCATGCTGGACGAGTCGTCTGATATCTCATGTAAATCCCAACTTTCAACTGTGCTCCGGTTTGTTAAGGATGGTGCTGCTTGTGAACGCTTTGTTGGATTTACTGACATAAGTTCAGATAGAACAGCTGAAGGACTATTTGCACATGTGACAAGTTTCGTGGAAGAGTTTAATATCAGTGACAGATTGGTAGGGCAGACGTATGATGGTGCCGCAGTAATGAGCAGTCACTTAAACGGGCTTCAAGCTAAAGTTCTAGAAACTTACCCAAAGGCTCTCTTTACACATTGTTATGCCCATGTTTTAAACTTAGTTCTTCAACAATGTCTCGCAAATATAAAAGACTGCAGGATATTTTTTCAAACACTTAGTGGACTTACAGCGTTCTTTTCCAAATCCTCAAAAAGGACAATTGCTTTGGAAGAATTTGTACAGAGGAAACTGCCATCAGTTGCTCCTACCAGATGGAATTTTACTTCAAGGTTAGTGCAAACTGTCAAAGAATATAGTGTTCAACTTATAGAATTTTTTGAAAGTATTGTGGAAAACTGTAGTGAATGGGAAAGTGATACAGTAGTCAAATCAAGAGGTTTTCTCTCTTTTTTGAGTGAGTTCAATACCGTATTTTTGTTGGAAGTATTTTCCAAACTGTTTTCATACACAGATGTACTGTATAATATTCTCCAGAGTGAATCTGTAGATATAATGTACTGTCATCAAAAAGTTATTGATACTGTACAACAATTGCAAAGTGAGAGACAAAATGGTTTTGATGCGCTATGGATAGCAGCTAAAGGTGAGAGAAGAGGAGCTGAGCCTAGAACTAAAAGAATTTGTCAGGACTCTGAGGACAACTATTGTCGTCGATTGTTCTGTGAAATCATTGACAATATTGTGCAACAAATAGATGTGAGGTATGGTTCAGTTTCGAAGTTGAGATTCTGTCATCTCCTCTCACCTAATAAATTTTCCATTTACAAGGAAAATTTTCCGTCTGTCCTTCTGGAGTCCTTAGGATCAGTGTATGAGTCATTATTTGATCTTGTAAGACTCAAAAGTGAACTTTTAGTGGTATATTCCTGTGATGAATTTCATGGTCTACATGTCTTTGAGTTGGTCAGGTTTCTAAAGAACAATGACTTAATTTCTGCATTCAAAGAAGTATACATGTTAGCTGAGTTAATTCTGACTATATAGTCTGGTTGCTAAATGGCATTTTTAACCTAAACCTGGAAGTAAACCTGCTGGTAACTGATTTGATGAATGTGTTCTGTTTGAATGTTGCACTTGAATCATGTTTTTCAGAGTTGATTTAGTCTTTGACTCCCTCATATTACCATTATTATCAAACATTGATGTAGGCACAGGAGATAGTTCATGATGAAATATTTTTTCTTTATCGAGTTCACGTGAGCTTACTAAAACCATGAATCGGGAAAATATAAATTCTGTACAAAAACATCTTTTGTTCCTAATACAAATTTTTTCTTGTCATTAGCCATTGTTATAACCAGATGCAGTGTTAACAATTCCTTCAGATTGAACTTCTTCTGGTTTCAAAGGATCAATGCACCGGCTCAACATTTCTCTACTTTTTGAGCGGTCTTTCTCGTCAGCATTGATTCGTGCAGGCATCTCTTCTTTGTGTCTATTTATCATAATTGTTCTATCTCCAGTAATAACATCAATATCATGTACTAAGTTGCTGCAGATATGCATACTCATCGCCCAGCGTTTTACAGTACTTGGATTCAAGGTGATACCTATTATACCTCCTGGTCCCTTGCCATAGCACATGAATGTCGATTCAATAAACTGATCGGACCATATTCCATTAAAGATTCTTGTCAATGCTGCATTACATGTTCTCCTTTATCAGATCTGTCTAGCATCTCTTTCGGAATACGTTGCATCGATCAAAGATAGCATAACCCATATCTTGTTTATGTACATACATAGTTGATATGGCCAGCAGCGAAAAAATAAGGAATCATCTGTTCGAAAACCCAAAGGTGTAACGACCACTCTGCTTCTCTTTCTGCTCGTATGAATGCCATCATAATATAAATTTTGAAGCAGTAATGTATATTTTATCACCAAGATAATCCGTTATTAGTATTCCCTGACCCTGAAAACATAGTATTAGACACCAAAATGATTATCCTGTGTGTTCTATACGCGAAGATATGGCCGATATATGATTTTTAAGCCATCTCGGCCGCCATCTTGAATATTTAAATTAGCTCAAGGGTGACAAAGTGGCACCCTGCAGATTTTTATTCTGTATGCCTTGAAGAAACAGAAATTACTAAAAAACATTGGGCGGACCTTACTTCCAGGTTTTTTGACCTGCTACCAGACTAATACCAAGTACCACAAGTTCAGTTGAACGTTCTTTTTCGGCTCTAAAACGCATTCACAACTACTGCAGGAGCACTCAGAGCGAGGACACGTTAAGCAGTTTAAGTATTATTTCTATTGAGAAAGAAATACTCCACAGACTGAGACTCAAAGACTCATTTCATGAAAGGGTAATTGAGAAGTTTTTATGTAAAGAAAGAAGAGCAGAACTTGTTTATAAATAGATATGTAAACAGGAGAAAAGTTGACTGAACTAACTTTTAGGATACTTTTATTATTATTATTATTATTATTATTATTATTATTTTGTTGTTGCATTTCCCTAAATAATGCAGCTTATAAACTTGATAATTAAATAGTTTCATAGTAGACGGATATGATTATTTTTTAAGCAGCACACCCACCTTGTCAAAGCAGGATACGCCCCTGGTAAAGAGTAATGTTTTTCATAAGAAGAGGAGTAAGAACATGGTTTCTTATGCTGTTAATATATAGTTTTTAAAAGTAGGCTGTAATAATTTTGGATTGTATGATGTAATGATGAGTTGTTGATTGTTCGTATGATGATTAGAAGCAGACACACATACAAAATTTTATGCTTTCAAGATCAAAAGCAATATTTTGTCAGCTGAAATCTGTGTCAACTATCAGCCAAAGCAATCATACAAACTGAAAAAAATTTGTGGCAGGCCAAAATCAGAAAAGAAACTGAACCTAATAAAAATATTTTTAATTAAGAAAGTTGTGTTAGTGGTTATAATCACAAACAGAATTATCACTGTTGCACACAACTATAGAAAAATTATTCAGATTAGCGCTTTCAAGCTTCTCAGCTCATTGTCTTAAAATTTAAAGCGCTAATCGGAATAATTTTTCTATAGTGGTGTGCAACAGTGATAATTCTGTTTGTAAAAATATTTTTGTCTTTGTATTTTTGTACTAAGAATTCATTTGCAATTTATATTGTTGGAACTTTAACATATCAAAAATTAATCGATAAATTATAGTTACCTTACATGACCATAGAAATTGTACAATTCAAAAATAAACATTTTTCTTCTTCTATTAAAGTTTTTGACTAATTACAGTTTGCAAGCAAAAAATCACTTTTGTAATTATAAGCTTTTTTCTAGAGCCAAGATGTAATACAGGAAATGGAAGAAAGTCGACTGCAGGTATCCCATACTTTACAGTCATGTTTGCAGTCAGATGGACAGAGGCGGTATGCAACACCTCCCCAGCAGATTGCTGCTTTCAACAGGAGAACACTGCCTGAGGTGATAAGCCAGTCTGGTGGTGCGTGGATCAAACCGGAATTTGATTTCATAGTTGGGGATGAGGTAATATCATTTTTAAATAAACATGTTATTTATCTACTTGTTTTTAACTACTTGTGTAGAAACTTAATATTCTACACATGTTTAACTTTTGCCACACGCACGCACGCACGCACAAATTGGAATAAGTAAAAAGTAAACAAAGTATTTGAAAGAATAAATAATATTTTTATAATTACTCATTTTTACTACTATTTTCTAGTTAATTTTTTGGATATTAATTTCATAAATTACATTTAATATTCACTACTATTTCTAATGCATATAAAATATAAAGAGAAAAAATAAGAAAATATTTCAATAACAAACAGTAAAATTAAACTTTCATTGCTGGATTAAAGTTTGGTGGACGTCAAATTTTGTTATGTCCTGCATAAGCCTTGGTTTTAACATATCACTTTATATTTGTTTCTAAACTAATAAAGTTTGCTAGACTATTAAAGTGCAAACTAGTAGATCCATATGATTCTTTTATTTTTTTTACTTGTTCAGTACATATAAATTAATTTTTCATAACTTATTAATTATCTCAATAATTAATTTATTTTTAATAGTTCAGTTATTAACGCATAATTTGCACTCATTTTCTTATCCCATCCTGTAATAGCATGGCTGGGTTCACAAAATGTGTTTTAAACATATACATTTTTTTAAAACAAACCATTAAATTATTAGTGTTTATTCATATCTTAACCAGAGCCACACAGACATATAAAGAACAGTATATCCACAGATGCAGAATTTCCTGTCTTGCATGAATCAGGTCTCAGCTGGCTAAATGCACACTAATAAAATATACTGTACACACACGGAGCTTTGTCACTCATTGTTTGAAAGTCGACAGTAGTTCACAAAACAGTTCAATTCTTGTTTTCAACTAGGCTATGTAAAACTATTCATAATTTCTATCACTGCATTACTTACATGAAAAAAAATTATATGCATATATGTATTGTTGCAAAAAATATATATGCTTTTGTGTGTGTGTGTTTAAAAATTAATAAACAAGGAATGTGAATAATATTATATATACACTTCATTGACTTGGCTTTAGTTATCTTTTAATTATTTTGCTGTAAGTGCCACCCGATTTTTGTTAAGGGTCCTACACACACTCCAGCAAGCTGGAGGAGGAGGCGTGCAGCCTCAAGGAAAACCCTATTGTAACTTTAATTTCTCTGTTACAAATTAATGATTTTGTAATTTAATTATTTTGAGATTTTATCGGGCGCCATGTTGCCACACTGTACAACAACATATGAGACTTACCATGCGGTCCAGGATTCGTGTTAGCGAACCAGTAATTGCGAAATGTATTACCTGAAATAACTCACTCGTGCTTGTATTTGTTACCAATGACATTACCCTTTATTTATATAAAAACCCTACTTACATATTTGAAAAGACTCTAATATGTGCCAAACATGCACGTTTTTACTATGCCTCGGGGCGTAGTCCCATTTATCTTTAAACATTTTTTTAGACCCTCCAAAATAAACATGTGTTACAACTACTATATAATAAACATGATAAACAATAAATGATATTGGCACAACCCAGCACTTATTAATATTATTTTGTTCTCTCTCTCTCTCTCTCTCTCTCTCTCTCTCTCTCTCACATTCTCTGGTACAAATTTTTTGGTGTTTTTATGAGCTCATTTTGTTTATTAAATGAATAATTTTGGTCATTTAAAAATTTGTACTTTAGTTATGAATTTACTGAATGATATAAATATTGGACAGCTGATACTTTACTTTCTATATAATAAAAGCTTCCGTTGTTTGGGTAGGTCTCACCGCACTACTTGAATCTTGCCACCGTGCAAAATCTGGTTTTTTTACACTGTCTTAGGGCCCACACCGTAGTGTCCCCCCTCGAATAACACTTTGGCAGATTTAGCCGCACGTAATTGCAGATCCCTCGGCCGATGACACCTACTCAAGTCCGGTTACCACACCAACATTTCTGATATTTTGACAAAAGTTATTAAACTACTTTTGGTGGTGTAAAATTTAAATACTCACACTCAGTGAATATGCCGGCCAGCTCGTTTCACTGTCTGGACGAAAATGACGAAAAGTCTTTGTTAAACATTGCGTAGGTGGGGCAAAACTACGTCACCAGTCTTTTGTTTGTACGGCCAAGCCTCAGTTGTTTACAAAAGTATGCATTCCTTTGGCTGACGTCATCGTGGGCTAGGCTTGTTTACCGCTATCTGTGACATATAGTTTTTTGCGATATTTGCAGCTTTTCAACGAATTCGATCGAGATCCTGTTAATTCCAATATGCGTTGTATAAAATATTCTATAGTTTATTCACCAAAACTTTATAGAGATTATGAAATATTACAAAATTTATTACAAAATAAATAGTTAGGGAATAAAATACAATAATTATGGTTTTTAGGACCATATTTTATAAAAGTATGATTGTACCAGAATTGTACCATCACAAAACCCCCTCAATGAAAGATTTTGTGCCGAAGCATAAAAACTTTCTTTGACACATTCGTACTTCCTAAAGGGATCAGCCAGGATATGTCGCCACAACCCCCTTACAATTTATATAAAAAGAAATACAATAACTCACCCGTGGTCCGATGATGATGACAGTACCTGCATGACCTTACTGGACTTCTCCTTCGAGATCCCAACACCATAAGGCCAATCAGGCACGTAACGCTCCTGCTTTGACGCGCTGGCCAGCTCAGGACCGCCGTCATAACATCACCAAACACTGAAACAATTAATTAAAAATATCAAAATAGTGGCTTGGTATATGCTATATCCTTAACTGATCTGTTTCCCCTTAGCTACGTGCTGGTTTGCGTTAAGAAGCACTGGGTTTGCTTGAAATACAAGAAATACAAATACAAAAAATATAATCAACAAGAATTATATAGAAGTGCCATTCTCTTCATGGACTATCCTTTAATTTTAAAAATCGTTTCGATTCCCATCGATAATAATTAACTCTTTCTGTTTCATAATTAATGTAATTATAAAAGAAACAAATATCTAAATGAAATACATGGATATAATAATTATATATAAACCCCAAATATAATTACCTAAATCTCCCTTTAAATTAATTACTCAAACATGGAGAAAAACATTTATATAAAAAATAAATCTTATTATTATTAATATTATTATTATTAACAGTTAATTAAACTGGCGCTGTTAATAATATTTACCCCTCTTTCTCCTCCACACACACTATTTCCTATACATCATGTTAAAATTTCTATGTTAATACATAAAACATAATACATAATACATCATAATTAACATTGATACATTAATACATTGAAATAGTCAATTCCTATTTAATCTTGATCAGAATTTACACATTCTACCTATTTAAATTTGCATTTTCAATTATAAAAATTACAATTTCAGTTAATTAATTAATAATTCTAAACTTTCATTAAATAGCGATCAATTGTTTATCATTTATTATTAATTTATTTCAAATTTATTATTAATATTCATATTATATTATTATTTCATTATTCATTTCTTCTCTCTACTCTGAATTTTCTACCTAACCTTTCACATTCTAATCCTGATTAGTCTGGGTGACTCCTGTATTCACTATGCTTTTACTTATTACAATCTTACTCACCTTTCTTCTAACTAACAACCAAATTTACCTATCATGACACCAATTTCTCAATTATAAACACCTTTCACTAATTTCATTCCGACGATAAATCCTATGGCACCGCGCGTCTTTGTATAGAGATTGGTGTTCCCTACCTGGCTATATACATTCATAATATTTTGCCCTTCCAATATATCGGCAAACACTCCCTTAAACTACGCTATTACCTGCCACAACGCTATACGTTGACTACTCCTTATCCCCTCACCCTCACTACAAAATATCATCAGCAACAAATAAATGTTTAACCTTTACTCACCTCTACAAATAATCACTAACTACTGTGTCCCTAAATATATAATTCTCCTCGTATTATTTTCTTCAAAATTCTAACTCCCATTAGCTTCAATTGAATAACTCACATGCCTTTATCTATACCCAGGCTCTATCCCCTTTTTCAACATTTTACCTTACTGTACTCATTGACAATTGCATTATAAAATTTATCTCTCACCTACTCATAACTATACATCTCAATATTCAAATATATATTCTTACTTAATCATTTATTATTCATTAGAATCTTTTTTATCCATTACAAATTAATAATTTAACTTCATTACTACTTCAGTTACAAATTTAGTTACAAACTTTCTTTTGTACCACTTTAATCAAGTAATTGACCTTTAATTATTATTCAATTATTTAAAATTCTCACTGTTACTTTCACTTGTTTAGCAAAATGAAAACATGTTTATTATTAAAACAATTACTAAACATACATGGTATACATAAAATTTACCTGCAATACACAACATCAAAATACATAAATACATTGACATTAAAACAATTAACACAATGAAAAATATACAATCCAAACTCATTATTTTGTCATTAATCAAAATCAGTCCATATGCAGTCCGTTTCAAAACCACTTTTCACATATATTAAATGTTCATTACACAATTAAAACAATCTATCCTCCATCATTGAATAACATTCTAATCTTAGGTCGATACAATATATTTTTTATCATATAAATGATATTATTATTATTTATATAATATTTGTTTAAAATTTTATACTCTTCCACAATCTCATTTCCAGAATTAATAGGTTTATTCTTTAACTTTTTATCATATACCATGTCACGATCGGGTATGGTTCTGTCTACCTCAGTATCATATGTCATAATCATGTTAGTCATATAGTCATCAGAATTATTTACTGCTACACCCGTTACTTCCCCAGGTAAGTGCTTGATACCATTATTATCATCATCTATTATTATTGTTATCTCAATTTTACTACAAGGTAAGTATTCATTATTTTCATCCACCATCTCTACTCCTAACCTTTCTACAAATTCTCTATACTTTCTATTTACTTTAAAAATCTCTATTATTCTCTTTTTGTCACCATATCTCTCACAATACCTCTCTACACTTTCTCTCTTAATATATTTCTCACCATAACACCAAGTTTCACTCTCTCTCTCCAAATATGCAGGGGTCACTAACTCATAATTACTGTACCACCTATGAGGTACACAAAAACACCAAGGAACTATTTGTAGACCTTTCGTCTCCCAAATATAAATTTAAGGAACTCTCGTCCTTATTAAAAATACGTGAAGACTTGACTTCACCCCCTACCACAACATCAAAGGAAAATTCTACCCCGTGCACCCCTTTTAAAAATGTACTTTCTCTCAGCTCTCTCTCTGACTCAACACACTCAAACACCTCATTATCACTCCCAATATTATCATTATCATTTTCTACTATCATATCATTCTTAATTATGCCATTGTTACTACCTGTAAACTCATTATTCAAATTATCACTGTTACTCACCTTCTGATTCTCTATTTGGATTAACTTCTCATCCAACTTTTTAATTACTTTGTCACATTGCTTATTAAGATTATTGTTACATTTTTTAATTTTTCTTTTTATTTCATCAAACTTCAAATTGGAATCTTTTTTGTTCATCCAATTTCTCGTCTAATTTATCAAACTACATACTCTGTTCATCAAATTTGTGTAATAGTAACCGCATCATTGCAGCTGTCTCATCTGTTTTATTTTCCTGACAGCTTGAGATGGAGGTTATTGTTACTGTCTCTGATTGTACAAATGCAGTCGTACTCGACTCGCCAATCTGACTAATTTGTGTTAATGGAACATCCATCTCACTAGTCAAATTTTCATCAGTTGCACTGACTTCTAATGTTTTATTGTCATTGGTACTCATGTTGGTTATTATATCTCTAACACATATATGTCTATAACCTCTTAACTTAACCCTACCTTACACACGTGTTTATGTACTTTCTAAATTATTTCAGGCAATTATTCTGCTTTCTTGGTAGGTATACTCCACATAAAATTATATTTTATATCGAGTCCCTGTTCGGGCGCCAATGTAACTTTAATTTCTCTGTTACAAATTAATGATTTTGTAATTTAATTATTTTGAGATTTTATCGGGCGCCATGTTGCCACACTGTACAACAACATATGAGACTTACCATGCGGTCCAGGATTCGTGTTAGCGAACCAGTAATTGCGAAATGTATTACCTGAAACTCACTCGTGCTTATATTTGTTACCAATGACATTACTCTTTATTTATATAAAAACCCTACTTACATATTTGAAAAGACTCTAATATGTGCCAAACATGCACGTTTTTACTATGCCTTGGGGCGTAGTTCCATTTATCTGATAAACATATATTCACCTTTAAACATTTTTTTAGACCCTCCAAAATAAACATGTGTTACAACTACTATATAATAAACATGATAAACAATAAATGATATTGGCACAACCCAGCACTTGTTAATATTATTTTGTTCACGCTCTCTCTCTCTCTCTCTCTCTCTCTCTCTCTCTCTCTCTCTCTCTCTCTCTCTCTCTCTCTCTCTCTCTCTCTCTCACATTCTCTGGTACAAATTTTTTGGTGTTTTTATGAGCTCATTTTGTTTATTAAATGAATAATTTTGGTCATTTAAAATTTTGTACTTTAGTTATGAATTTACTGAATGATATAAATATTGGACAGCTGATACTTAGCTTCCGTTGTTTGGGTAGGTCTCACCGCACTACTTGAATCTTGCCACCGTGCAAAATCTGTTTTTTTTTACACTGTCTTAGGGCCCACACCGTAGTGTCCCCCCTCGAATAACACTTTGGCAGATTTAGCCGCACGTAATTGCAGATCCCTCGGCCGATGACACCTACTCAAGTCCGGTTACCACACCAACATTTCTGATATTTTGACAAAAGTTATTAAACCACTTTTGGTGGTGTAAAATTTAAATATTCACACTCAGTGAATATGCCGGCCGGCTCGTTTCACTGTCTGGACGAAAATGACGAAAAGTCTTTGTTAAACATTGCGTAGGTGGGGCAAAACTACATCACCAGTCTTTTGTTTGTACGGCCAAGCCTCGGTTGTTTACAAAAGTATGCATTCCTTTGGCTGACGTCATCGTGGGCTAGGCTTGTTTACCGCTATCTGTGACATATAGTTTTTTGCGATATTTGCAGCTTTTCAACGAATTCGATCGAGATCCTGTTAATTCCAATATGCGTTGTATAAAATATTCTATAGTTTATTCACCAAAACTTTATAGAGATTATGAAATATTACAAAATTTATTACAAAATAAATAGTTAGGGAATAAAATACAATAATTATGGTTTTTAGGACCATATTTTATAAAAGTATGATTGTACCAGAATTGTACCATCACACTATAACTTATTTTTGCTATGCCCCAAGTTCTGGAGCGCCAATTTATAACTTATTTTATTCAGCATAAATTAATTGACATATTTTAATTTATGTGTATTTTCTCTTATCTCAGGGTTTATAAAATAAAATGCAGACTTCTTCTTATAAATAGTTCTTCGATTTATTACAATTAGTTATGATTGATTATCATAATTTATCATTGACACATGAATTATGCAATTTCTAATCAAAATATAAACATATTCATTTTCATAAATCTTATTTCATTACTCATATTTATAGCTCTAATAATTTAAATATTGTAATTCTTATTCAAAGACAAAAACTTTTGATAATAATTCTCTTAAATTATAAATACTATGACATAGTTAATTACTGATCTGGATTAATTTAAATCGGTGTTCATAAATAAATTTAATTTCCATAGTTTCCTAATATTATTTAATTTTGTTTTTAAGTAAAATTTTATCTTAATCCTTTAATTAATTCTTATGAGTTCTTTAAGTGAATAGACAGTGGACCTAATACTAATTATGGCATGAAAATTTTACTTGTGGTATGTATCCAAATCTGGTAGAGGTTCATATGGTGTGGTTCGCATGTTGATTGTCTGATGTAACTGCGATAATTCCCTCTGGATTAGCAGATTGTAACGTGGTCTGCCGTGGAGTCACACACGACACAGCACAGCACCAAACTTCACTCACTCGGAATTAGTTCGCATTAATTGTTATTATAGTTATTCGCTTCGACAGGCATTATTGATTATTATTTATCAACTGCGTTACAGTTTGAACTACTGTTATTTACGAGTTCAGTTCGTCTCGTAATGTTACTCGATGATAAAGTTATTGTTGCTTATTTGCAAAACTAAATTACAGCGTTATTTAATTATCATTCGTGTTGTACTAATTCACTTGTATGTCACTAATAAAATTACAGTTCTTTTACCAAAATTGTTTTAGTACGAACTTACTTTTCTACTAACCATCGTACCGAATTTCTCTAAGTCCAATAACTATGGAATCTCGGTCGCGGACTTACACTCCCGTTTCCGTCAACATTTTTAGTTAAAACTCCTCGAGCACGCCTTTCTCGCGTCCCTATATCGAATTCCGCATTTCTCCCACTTAATTCTGATTTTTCTTACGCTGTTTTCTAATTGGTTCTACATTACGACTCTTCAGCTCTAGAGACCACCTATTTTTCCGAAAGAACCTCTCTGATAGGCTTTTGGATTCCCACCAGATTCCTTCCCTAGGTCACTACACTGAGGTCGTTGTCGCTGCTAGATACTGTAGCAATAAATTCTTGCCTATCACTTTTTTGGAGTATACAAAGCAACCCTTAACTTTCTCGTCAAAGTATTGTTTTCGTGCACTTGGTTGTTCTTATGGCCTCAACTATTGTTACTTAAAGGTCTCACCAAACTTCCTTTGTATGTCCGTTTCTTTGTCTCTGTTTCCATCAACACAATCTTCCTTGAGTTCGGACATTACTCCGAGCTTTCTCTCTTCTCAGTAAGGTCGAAGTCCTGTCGCTGACCGTTTGAGTCTTTCAATATATATATATATATATATATATATATATATATATATATATATATACCCTTTTTTGTTTCGCTATATGCAGCTGGCGTGTATACGTATTTTGGTCTATTGTTAATACATACAGCTGCTCTTCAAATGAGTTCGTTTACATTTGTACAATTTTTTCTAAGAATTTGAGGTAGTTGTCAAAGTTTAACGTTTCTTAGTATGGAGAGCGATGAACTCTGCCTGCTTGCCGTGAGCGCATTGAGGCTGTTATATGATTTTATTCCCTGTCAATCACCTCTGCGTTTCACACAAATATTCCCTGTTACGGCGCTTAAAGATACATCTCTACTCAAAATAAGAAATTTTTTTAAAATTTCTGATTTTGGCGTTATAACCCATACTTGCTCAGGTCTACCTCAAGGCGTAATTCAATCAGTAATACAACAAATTTTCTAGTGCCCTCAGACACCAAATTCTAGTATGCTAAAATATTGTGTAAAAAGGACGTTTTTGTTATTTTCAGTTTCAAAAACATCTGACAAATGGAGGAATATAGCAAGAGGCTTTGAAGACAAGTGGAGTTTTCCACACTGTGTAAGGACACATCAGTATTATTCTTCAAAATGGAACTGGTTTAGAGTTTTATAACTATAAAGGTCAGCATAGCTTAGTTCTGTTGTCAACAGTGGATGTGAATTATCAATTTACAGTGTGCGATTTTGGAACAAATGGCAGAGTTTTGGACAGTGGAGTTAAAAAAATAAAACACAAAATGTTTTGAAAGCTTCAGAATAATAAATTAAACATCCCAGGTGAAGAGAATATAAGAAAACATCCACAGTCCTACCATACGTTTTCATAGCTGGTGATGGCTTTCCTTGATAGTGGATGTGTTAAAACTGTTCAACAAAAAGATTTAACTTCCCCAGAAAAGAAAATATTTAATTATCGCACATCATGAGCAAGGCATATTATTGAGAATATATGTTGAGAACTTTGCAGTCTGGTTCCAAGTATTTCATACTCATATTAATTTGGAACTACATAACATTGATTCGTAGTCATGGTATGCTGTGTTTTACATAATTCTCTAATGAAAAGTATGCATAATGTTTTGATAAAAATGTGCCTCCCAAATGTTTTGATCACGAGAATACCGAAGAAGGGACCAGAACTTTAGACTTTCAAACATTTGATTCTATGGAATGTTTGGACGAAGGCTTTTGGAAATACCACAGGTATTGTCAGAAATATCTGTAAACCTTTCACAAGTTACAGAAACAGAAACAGAAAAATTGTAACTTCAAACATTAAGTTATGTTAATTGTTCTTAAATTATAGACGAATTTCTTTTAATTTTGCTATTAATAACTCAAAAGCAGCTTCCCATTAAATCATGGTAATCCTTGCCTTTAACTTGCCACAAGTAAGGAGAATCTCAATAGAAATTAATAAAGTCTTCTAATAATAATTGTCAACAGGAAGCCAGGACTTAAAAGAAAAACAAAAAAAAGAGACGTGATTAAAAAACTGGGAATACAGAATAGGGATCAGTAAAAAAGTTACACATTTGCCAAGGGTTAACTTATATGACTGAACGGCCTCTAGGCTGGTCAGGCTGTTACACACACACTGGCTGGCCTGTTGGAGGGGATGAGGTGAAGGTCGGACAAACTTTTTTGTATTACTCCTTTTGTGATAGGTCTGCGGTGAATCTTGTTACACATACTCCAGCCTACCTGAAGGCGCGCGGCCTTGGGGGAGCCTCTCCAGCTTGCCAGAGTGTGTGTAGGGTCCTTTACAATTAACAATGACTGTAATAATTAACTGATGCCAGTTTTTTCTAATGCTGTAGAGAATGTATTTAAAGCTATGGTAGGATAATCAAACAAACTGTCAGTTTATGTACCTGTCAGTCAGTTTAATGTATAAAAATGAAGAGAGGAAAATGAGTCAACATAGTGAATAATGAGAAGTTCTGAACAGAATAAAGGAGAACAGAACATTTTTAGATACAATCTTGAAGATGAAGGTAACTGAGTAGTGCATGTTATGTGAGTTAAAGAAATATTAAGAACTATTCTTGAGTTCACAGCAAAAGGTGAAAGGAGAAAAGGAAGGAAAATATTAACATAATAGACAATATTAAGAGAGGAGGATATAAAAGAACTAAAGAAGTGCCTGGGACAGGAGCAATTAGTGAACACATTGGTTTATGGGGCTTTTACTGTTTGGCAGACTGCCAGAGGATGATGATGTATAAAAAAAAACATTCTGCTGCAGAGAGATTCAAAGGTAAGCTTTTCAAACAGATCTGTAATAAACCAATTTGCTAAGATAACAGGCTAATCATACTCTTCGAAAAGTATCAAAAGTGTAGACCTTTCAGTAAAAAAAGGAAACGTTTTGCTGCTGCACAAGCCTCAATATTTTAGTTTTCTTCATATTAGTTACTCTTTAAATGATTGCTGCACTGATGCTGTATAAACCTGTTTCAGTTCTTATTGCATTTTTTGCGTAAAGTGGGGAGGCATGAAGTTGAATTTGGCTACACAAGAGACCACAATAATAAATCCAAATTCATCTTCCTGATGTCAGAAAAAAAATCTTCAAGAATTAAACAGGATGTATACAGTAAAATGTCCAGTATCAATGTGACAACCACTAGGATATGCACAATTGACCCAAGGGGACAGTTGTTCCCATGTTTCCATGTAGTGGACTTGTACCCAAAAGCTGTTTGACAATAGAAAAACTAGACGATCAAGTATAGATATGTTCAAAGGGTGAATAAGCAACATTTACCAGAAAAGATCCTACAGTAGACACCTAAGGGAAGATGGGGAAGACCCAGTAAGAGTAGAATGGGGTTAATTAATGCAAAAATAGAAAAAACAATTGGAAAAAACACAATTTGCTTTCAAAAGTGGATACAACAGCAGCAGTATTGTGTAGTCGTATATGCTTTTGTACAGACCAGTTGTAGTCAGAGTCTCATTCATTGCCTCCTAATAGTGATAAGAATTGTAGAGTGCTTTGGTAACAGACAATAGTTTCGATTTTATGAAGTAGATTTGACACACAATTCTCTTCCACAAAATCATTTGTGTTTTTAGCTTTCTGAGAATATAATGGAATCTCATGGAAAATATGGAATACAAAATTTTTTATGTAAATAGCTGCTTGATGTATCCAGTTAGAAGGAACAATTCATCATCAGAGCAAAGAATAAGTTGAAGACTTCAGATTGTAGACAGAACTTAATACAGTTAGTAATGGTGCAATCTTTTGATTGTATCAAGTCCTTGGCCTTTGCAGAGTTATTTATTGGCAGTTGACATAGTTTTCATATTCTTTTGTGTTGAATGTTCCAAGAGTTTTGGTCTCTCTCTCTCTCTCTAAAAAAAAGTACATGCTTCTACCACAAGTACTACATTTGCAAATGCCATCAGCCAGATTTTTATCAAAATAAATTTCAGATAAGTGAATGATTGTTGGGAGAGTCTCTGGGGTTAGGATCATGGGAGCATAGGTGGAAAGATTTTATGAGCTTGCTCCACTTTTTTTCTTCTTGGGATTCAACAGTGATTAGTGTCTAACTCCCAAAACTAGTTTTTTTAACATTTTCCAGTCTGAGCGTATAGTTACATGTAGAGTCCTTCCAGTTTTGCCGATTTTGCTTACTTTCCTGGCGTATTTTGTAGCACTTTTTACATGTATACATGTATTACATATGTAATAAAAATCCACAAATTACTTTATTAAAATATCACATTAATATATACACAAAGTTACAAATAAAATAACGGTATTTTTTTAAATGTCAATTTTTTTTTAATAAAATAAAATTGGAACACCCAGGTTCTAGAGGTACATTATCAGGATCCATATCTGAATCATCAAGCTCATCTTCTGAAGCAGAATCCTCTAGATTGAGAAGTGTTCATCTAGCATAAAAGAGATGTCACTTTTTTTTTAATGCTTCGCTCATTTTATTTAGAAAAAACAACAACAATGAATACATGCTATGATAAAGGCACAATGAAACAGTTTAGAAACCACGCTGCAAATAAATTGAATCAGCTGTTTAAAAGTTGATTCTGTTTATGAAAATTGAAACTCAATCATATAATGATATAAAAGCTTTTTGTGATGACTGAACTTGAGATGTATCCATAATGTGATAGTTAAGGTGAGTGAATACACGACTCAAGGTATACTCTGTGGGCTCTGTCTGCTAGGCATAAGTATACTGCCTGACATATACTCGGGCTTAGACCGGAAAGTGTTGAATTGATGTGTTAGTAATTTTGAGATGTATTCATTTTTAAAGTTTATGTATTGTATTTGATTTATGTTTTGTAAAAATAATTGGTTCTACTTTTCTTTCTGTGCAGATTTTGCATTTGGATCCAGCATTAGAGTATAATGTCCATTTTCCTGTTCGTCGTGGGGAATTAAATATTCATTCTGGAGTAGGTGGTTCTCTGTCCTCTGTTCTTCAGGACCTTCAGACTATCTGGAGCTGGCTCATTCAGTATAAACTTGGCATTCCTCTGAAAGATCTTAGAGTAATGATTACAATAAGTTTCTAACTAATGTGTATTATTTAAGTATAGACTAATAGACAATAGCATGCATAGTGAATAATATCCATGGTTTTATTCATGTTCGGATGTAGGGGCTCAGCATTAGTTTAACACCTTGTGATTTAGTTATAAGTTTACATTGTTACATCGTAAATTGTAAATTATAGTAAAAAATAAAACCATAAAATAGTTTTTGTGATTTCCACTCGTCACAAAAACTATTTTATGGTTTTATTTTTTACTATAATTTACAATGGATTTTCACCAAGTAAAGGCATCAAGCATTAATTATTCGTAAATTGTAGAAAAAAAAAGGTGTTTTGTGTGTTGATAATGACAATGTTTGTTAAAACCACCCATTTTATCCTTGGTTTCTCTATGTGGTGATCAGTTATTCAGGAAGCGGTTATGTAGAATGTACACACATAGTGAATGGTTTGAAACCATTCAAAATAACACATAGTATGTAGTTAGTGTCAGTATTTTTTCCTCTTCTTGACACAAAGTCTTACAATCTGATACTGCATTTGCATCTAGTCATGTCTGGTGCCTTGTCTTGTTTTGTAGTATTACAAATTTGGTAAAAGTTTAGGAACACCTGAGTCGATACTACAAGTATGCTAGACATGTGCATCTAACATTCATTTTAGGACTGTGTCATACCAGTTTGTTAATTCCAATGGGGGGGGGGGGAGGGGTTCAGATTATCAAGTTTTTATATTCTATTCATCAGGGTATTCAGATTAACAAATATGAGTGAGGAACTTTATCCTGAGAAAGAACTTACATTACTCTGATCATAAATCACAATTTTCATGGTTTATTTTTGGGTTCAGTTTCTTGGAGAAAGTTCTGTGTATGCAGTTGGTAGTAAGTTCTTATTTTCGACTTTGTGAAACATTGAGTGTATAATGCATGTCTATAAACTGTTACATCTGGAGTTAAATGTAAATGAGTCATACACATAATTAATAATTTAATCTATTACTGGTGTTAAGATGCCAGTAACAGTGGGAACTTCCAAGACTCACAGTCTCAGTGGCTTTAGTGCAGCCATGGGATTAAATCAATGTTACAACTCGGTCTGCCTGTCTCCCACCCGTATTGGTGGGTGTAATACAGCAATCTTGTCTGGAATGTCTGGGCTAGATAAGTAACAAAGTACACGTGCAAGCATGCGCGCCCTTGTGTGGGCGCGCGCGCACTAACACACACACATACACACACACAAGGATACAGGCCTTATGCTTGAAGGGAGAAGGTCAACCACTTCTTCCTTTATCTAGCACTGTATAAATTTCTTATCCCACAAACCCCTCCCCTAGGCTGACATAATATTGGAGGTTTTTATAGTTGCTAAGTCAGTCTTCACAGCTGTACAGCACATTGATTTCAGAAAACCAGGACACACACTGTTCTGTTTGTATTAGCCTCTTCAGGAAAAATCACTTCTTTATATAGAGTACATGAAGGATTCATAAGTGCTTATGAAGATACAGTCTTGGACAACTCTTATTTACAGACTATCTGTTATTTGACACAATATGAAGTTTTATCTTCATATTGTAGTATTATATGTACATTGGGGCTCAGCAAGGATTTCTTTCTGGGGGGGGAGGGGTTTAGATTTTTGTGAATAAAACTACAAAAATTTAAAGAAAAAGAACTTGTTACCTGCTATTTATTTTGTTGCGATCAAGAAGGTAAGTGTGGAAACATAAGGGTTTTATTAATAGATATCTTAAATTTAGATAGTCATGACTCAAAAAGATGACATCTTACAATTCAATATAAATGAAATAAACATTATCAGAAAACTGATATTACTGACATTACTACTTCCATCTATGCTGATAGTATTGAATATTTTGTTCGGATTTTTTAAAACTTGGCCGGTCTTAGTGAGTTATGTGTCTGCAAATATTTACAGCAAATGGAATTAAATAGGTCTACTGTTTTATCACAAAAACGAATAAGATTTTTATAAAACGGGGACTACAGGTCCTCAGAAAGAAACATTTAAAAACTGTGCTATGGGATGCATATATACTGGTTGAAGTTAACATACAAATCAGTTCATCAGTAGAAGCTATGGAGTACTTATAAACCAAATTCCAAACACTGCACCATTCAGACAAACCGATTAAATTGAAAATAGGGGCAGAGCATTTTGGGGCTGAAAATGAATTTTGTTAACCAAATTTATAGAACCAGTGTCTATGATAACACGGGTTTCATAGGTTTATTATGAAATGCTTAAAAAGTTTCAGAGGTCAATCTAAAACAAGTAATACAGAAAAATACATGGCCATACACTGTATCGTGTGCAAAGGTTTCACTTAGGCAGTACATATGGGAGATCCTTGGCCATCCACTATATAGTCCAAATTTGGCATTAGATGTCTACCATTTCATAAGAAAGGTACGTCTAGCTGGGTATTTTGAAGTCAATGGGGAGCATATGGATGATATCAGTTACTGGCTGAGTACTCTGCCACCTTTCTTCAGTGATGTTTGCAGCAGCTGTAACATGGTATGTGTACTGAAGTGTGTATGTCAGCTATGTGGGGAGCTATTGTATTTTCTTGTATTTAATGTTTGACAGGAATTTAAATTTAATGTTTTGAATAGTCTTTGTCTTTTCCATTATGTTACAGCACTACAGGGCAGTGTTAATAGTACCAGACATTTACAACAGGCAGTATCTCAAAGAATTAACAACACTACTTCTGTGTAGGATTGGATTTGGAAGTTGCTTTCTTTTACAGGTATAACTTATTTTTATTTATAAAACTCAGTATAATAATGTTAAGTGAAGAATAAATTTAAATAAGTTATTTCTTTTATGTTCTGTGTCATAATTTATTCACTGTGTATTTGTTACTTTTATGACAAATTAATTTGACAATTTCTAGCAACTATATTGTTTACTTTAAAATATATTTCCTTATGTAAGAAATAAGAATTCAGCATCAGAATATATGTTTGTGTTAATAATTATCAGAGCAAACAATATACAAGGGTCATACAGAAAGTAAAGAATGTTTTATTTTAAAAAATTTGAAAGATGCTGTAATTAAACAAAATTTGTTTAGCACAAAAAGAAAGACACACTACTTTTCTACAGTGTCTCCACACAAATTCAAACACTTGTCATAGCATAGTACGAGTACAAGGTTTTTGATTCCTTCGTTATACTATGCTGCTACCAAAATGTTTAACCTTTTTTTAAACTTAGGAAACGGATGAAAATTGCTACACTAAGTCAGGGCGGATGTTGGAACACTTCACAGCCAAAATGTTGAAACAGTATTGTTGCAGCCAAGTGTGGAGTATGGCTATGAGCAAAAAAAATCCACTAGACTGCAAGCCACTGCCGTACGTAGGTGTACGGCAAGTAGCGGTTATACTGATTCCGGGCGATATTTTCATGCCTTTGGGTAGTTCGCTTTGGACAGGTTCTCTTCGCTATCTATGAGACGTTACGGCGACTGTTTGTTACGCTCCCGCCATCTAGTAGACGTCGCTGTAACTTCGGCCTATGGTATCTTTCTTTCCCGCTGCTAGAGTGAGCCTGCTGTATTCCGTTGTGGTTTGTAGAGCGCCTTTGGAAATCGGCCAGCTGTAGTTATCAGCTGTGGAGTTTTTGTCTTGACTCGAGGGTGGGTTGATGTCAGCTGTTCTATTCGGGAGCTGTTCACCACGTGTTGGTCTCAATTGTTGAGTGCTGAAAAGTTTCGTGTTTTCTTTTTTTTTTGTTTTTTTTTTTTTGTAGGTAAGAAAAGTTTTGCCCATAAAATACACGGTCACCGCAAACAGCGGCGAAGCTACTCATCCTTAGAGAGAAACATGCGAAGTTATTCAAGTTCTGCAAAAACCTGCATGTTTCAATAGTACATGAGATTACAAGAGTACCGAGAAGTGACAAAACTCCAGGATTAAGAAACTATTGTCCTCTCTTTTTTTTGTAGTGTTAGAGAAATCAGCCAGACCCACCCGACCCATAAAGTCCCAGGGCAAAATTTAATAATTTTATTTTTTCATACCTGTTCATAGTGCATCAATACCTCACATCACAATACCTGTTCAATACTCACACACTATATCACATAATTCACATCTTGGTCTTCCCAGGTTCACGGACGCCGGCCCCAGAGAACCCCTAGCACACTTTTCCCTTAACCTGACATAATGATTTTACCCAACGCCGGCATAAAAAAAAGAAAACCACGAAACTTTTCAGCACTCAACAATTGAGACCAACACGTGGTGAACAGCTCCCGAATAGAACAGCTGACATCAACCCACCCTCGAGTCAAGACAAAAACTCCACAGCTGATAACTACAGCTGGCCGATTTCCAAAGGCGCTCTACAAACCACAACGGAATACAGCAGGCTCACTCTAGCAGCGGGAAAGAAAGATACCATAGGCCGAAGTTACAGCGACGTCTACTAGATGGCGGGAGCGTAACAAACAGTCGCCGTAATGTCTCATAGATAGCGAAGAGAACCTGTCCAAAGCGAACTACCCAAAGGCATGAAAATATCGCCCGGAATCAGTATAACCGCTACTTGCCGTACACCTACGTACGGCACACCCCCACAACAAAAGGAGTCCAACGGTTTGGACGACACCGGGACCGCCACTACCGGAGGAAAAGCGGGGACTGACTAAAAACCAATAAAAAGATAAAACCAGGCGGAAGTTGAAAACGAAAGGACACCAGAAGGAAGGACAAGGTGTGTGTGGGTGTGTGTGTAGCTGAGTGTGTGTAAGTGTAGAAGATACGGGGAGTGTGAGCGGCCGCGGCCTAAAGCAATAGAAAGAAGAAAGGAGGGAGAGGAGCTAAAATACCGATAAAACCTTAAAACAATAAAACGCTAAAAAGTGAAACCATGAAACACAATCCCTCCAGCGAAGCCCCCCCCCCCGAAAACCAAACCGAGGACCCTAACTAAATCTAACTGGGGTGAACAATACCAATTTACCTCTCACGGAAGCTCCATCTGCACACACGCCTTCAAATGGGACACATGGGCCACCCTCTCCTTCATCCCATCCTCCGGATCCACCAGGCTGGCAGTGACGGGCGAGACAAACTCAGAAATCTGGAAGGGTCCCAACCATCTATAGCAGAGCTTGGCAGCGCGACCCTCCACCTTAGAGCTGAGCGGGTGGCTCCTGCAATAAACCAGCTGGCCCACCCTAAAAGGGTTGGGGACTCTCCCAGCATTATAGCGACACCGCACGCGCTCGTGCGACCGGAGCAGGGCTCTCCTCACATCTTTCCACCTGTGAACGACCCCTTCGTTAGGCAAATCCGGGAGAAGATCCTCCAGTTTCCACAAATTACCAAGGGGATGAGCGGGGGAGAAACCAAACATGACCTCAAAAGGCACGGCACGATGGCTTTCATGAAGGGACGAATTGAACGCCATCTGCAACCACTGGAGATTCTGGTCCCACGTATTCTGCTGCTCCGCGTGATAGGCGATAAGAGCGGATCTCAGATTGCGGTTGAATCGCTCAGCGTGGGAAGGTTGAGGGTGGTAGGGGGAAGTGGTTACATGCCGGATGCCGTGCCTGAAACACATGTTTCAGAATTGCCTCGAGATGAATTGCGGGCCATTGTCTGAGACAATGATGGAGGGAAGCCCCGAAATGCTGAAAAATACTGGTCTGAAGGGCTACGATGGTATTGGCAGTACTAGCCTGACGCAAGGGAAGTAGCCAGACATACTTGGAGAAGGCGTCCACACAAACAAGGAGGAACGAATTCCTGGCCTTGCTACGCGGGAAAGGACCCACGTAGTCGATGAAAACCTTCTCCATCGGTCTGCCAGCCACCTCAGAAGACAGCAACCCCAACTTGGTGTTCTGAGCGGGCTTGCTCAGACTGCAGAGATGACAACACCACCCGGGTGGCGATGTCCCGGTCCATGCCTTTGCAGATGAAGTTTTTCCTGATCGCGGCGATGGTCTTTGAAACACCCAAATGGCCTCCAACCGGGGAATCGTGGTAATATTGGAAGACCATTGGCACCAACTTGCTCGGCAGCACTATCTTAGGGACCCGTCCTCTACGTTCCCTGCAGCAGAGGACGCCCTTGGACAGATGGTATGGAGCCTTCATCTCGCCTGATTTGATTTTATCGATGATAGGACCCAACACCTCGCATCATCAAGCTGATGAGGGATAACTTCCGTGAAGGCGAGGGGGAACTCCAGGAGTACGGCGCATGGTTCATATATTGGCTCCTCACTGGGTAGGTGATACATACGGGACAGAGCGTCGGCAACAACATTTTGGGTCCCCCTTATGTGTTGTGCCCGAAACTTAAAAGAAGAGATCTTGACCACCCAGCGGCCAAGTTTACCCAGTTGACGGGGGTGCGCCAGAAGCCACGAGAGAGCCTGATTGTCCGTCTCTAATAGGAACTCAGCGTGTTCCAAATACCTCCTAAACTTGTCAAGGGCGAAGACTACCGCCAAACCCTCTAACTCGTATACCGAGGATTTCTTTTCAGGGTTGGTAAGGGTCCTGGATACAAATGCAACTGGCTGCCGAGCACCATCCACCTCCTGAGAGAGCACAGCCCCGATCGCCACAGAGCTGGCGTCGGATTGCACAATGAAAGGCTTCGTGAAATCGGGCATCCGAAGCACGGGCGGCGACAAAATGGACTCCTTAAGGGTCTCGAAGGCACGTTGCTGCGCGTCTCCCCACACGAATTAGGCCCCTTTTTTCCTTAAGGAATTTAGGGGAGCCGCAATCTCAGCAGCCCCCGGGATGAACCGCCGGTAAAAATTCACCATGCCCACGAAGCGGGCCACCCCTTTAGCATCCCGAGGAGGAGGAAAATCCCGAATTGCCTGCGTCCTCTCTGGATCAACCGTGACCCCTTTATGAGAGACAATGTGACCGAGGAAAGAAATTTCCTCCTGGGCAAATTTCGCCTTGTCGGGATTCACCGTAAGCCCCGCGCGCCTCAAGCGACACAACACCTCACGGAGATGGTTAATGTGTTCTTCAAGAGTGGAGCTGTAGATAAGCAGATCGTCCAGATAATTAAACACATACTGGAATTTAATGTCGTGGAACACAGAGTCTAATAGACGGGTTAACGTCTGCGCACCAACCGCCAGTCCCATGGGGACTCTCTTGTATTGGTACAAGTTCCACGGCACGCAAAAGGCAG
Organism: Magicicada septendecula; assembly: GCA_034769895.1. Taxonomy (NCBI): domain Eukaryota; kingdom Metazoa; phylum Arthropoda; class Insecta; order Hemiptera; family Cicadidae; genus Magicicada; species Magicicada septendecula. Next base: position 549,211,726 of record CM068368.1, read on the forward strand.
TAAACGGCCGAGAATCCTTGTGTAAGGGTATCTGGTGGTATACTGAATTCAAGTCGAAAATGGTGAAATATCGGGCCTGCGAAAACCAGTCAAAGGCCGAATGCAGGTCCGGGAGGGGCACCGACTCAACTTCAATATTCTGATTCAATTTTCGATAATCGATGACCAGCCTATGCTTCCCTCCCGGTTTAGGCACCAGGAATGCTGGACTGGCATAGGCCGACGTGGAAGGTTCAATAACCCCCTGGTCCAACAATTCCTGCACCTTCTCACGCAAGATGGTCATCTTAGGCGGAGCGAATTTATACGGGTGCGAACGGACAACCGCGGAGTCGCACAGACGGATCCGATACTCCAAATTGTGAGTGAGTCCGAGGTTGGCGGTCAGCACCTCGGGGAACTCATCACACAATTTACGGAAAGTGGTCTGTAGAGATGGGCTTAAATTATTAATGTACGCCGGGGGTTGAAGTTCTTCAAGACCTTCCCCCGCCTCATCCCGATATCCAAGAAAGGGGATGTGTACGGCACGGTTGAACTTAAAGAAGCATACGTGCCCCTGGATATCGAGAACCATGCCACTTTTCACCATAAAATCCGCACCCACAATACAGTCCACGCTCAAGTTCGGAGCCACAAGAAACTCCCAAACCCACGAAAAATAGTTTATTTTAAATTTAAAAGCCACCAATTTGGAGGTCGGCAAAACCTCCCTCGAGGCCGTCCAACATACCACCGACGAAGGAGTATTCGACCGGATCAATGACTCCCGGACCAACTGCTGGTAAACACGGTAGGAGATAAGACACCGTGCCGATCCGGAGTCCACCAGGGCCTTAACCCGGCCCTTCCCAACCTCCAGCTCCAAAAATGGACACACGGAGAGACCCGGACGAATCGGCTTGGGATTGGCCTCCCCGGATGGGTGTCCCGTCTCAACTGCACATAACGGGACCTGGGATGTGACATCACTACCAAACGTGGGGAGGGACCGGCGTCCCCTCAATCCCCCCCACGCAGGCTGTTTTTTGAAGGACGGTTTTCCCGCGAGACCTCCGATTGTTTGAGAGGGCAATTCCGGGCCAAGTGCCCCATCTTCCCACAGGAATAGCAGCGGACTTCCCGCCTCTCAGAGTCGCCACCACGTTGCTCTTTCCAAGGGTTGCCACCACGTTGCTCCCGGGTAGGCCGCTGCTGACCAGACGAGGAACAGGGGACAGGGAAATCGGAACAGCCGGAGCGAGCCTCATCGTTCATCTGGATGGTGCGGGCGAAGACACAAGCTTCGCTAAGATCAGCGAAGCTGCGCGGTCGCTCCAAAAACACCAACCTTGACCTCTCCTGCGGATTAAGGCCCTCCAAGATAACCTGCACCACCTCAGCCTCCGACACATCCACCCGCAGCACACGGGCAGCACTTTTGATCGAGTTTATAAATACGTTCAACTGTTCCCCTCGCCCCTGAACTCTGTAAAATAATCGCTCCCTCATCCGGTCACGCAGCCTCCCGGGAATAAACAGTTCCAAAACATCTTTGTGGAACGCCTCAAAATCCCCACCCGCGCCCAGATGCCAGACCACACGATCCAGCAGGGGCGCCCGACAATACGGGTAAATCAAATTTAACAGGGCAACGCCGGTCACCCCAGGGACATCAAAAATGCCGAAAACCCCTTCAAGGAATTTGACAAGCTGGTCAAGGTCCAAACCGTCGACCACTGGAAGCTGACGGAGGAGGTCATAAATGGGGTTCGGCAACGATTCATACTTAACACTAGCAAGGGCTGTACCCAACCCTCGAGGGACTTCCACATGCTCCCCCTGAAATCCCTGGGGACGACTGCCCACCGAAATAGACGGACATTCCTCCACCAGAGTGCTACAAGACTCCCCCAGGAGACCCACCCGCTCAGGGGCCACGGTCTGGCGCATGGGCACCTCCTTAAGGTTACTAGGGCTTTCGGGAGCCTCCCCAGGTAGACCAATCTTTGACTGGAGGGCCGACGCCATCCGCCTACCCTCCTCCTCCAGATCATCCTGCAACAGCAAATTACTCAGGCGGGCGGACAAGTGGTGCATCCTTTGGGTCACCCGCTGCCAAACACGGGTGGAACTCCCCATATATTCCGAGTCCTCCATCAGGGTGGAAAACTCGGTCCACTTGTCCTCACATACGGCCAGCTCCTCCAAATCCTCAATTTCGACTCTCCGGATGGGAGCGTCACCTACCAGCAGTTCCCGCAGTTGACGCCGCAAGGACGCCACGTCCCTCTGGGGAACCCCACCCCGCAAACGTATCTCGAACAGGAGTTCGTCCTTCGTGAAATATTCGGGCACCAGACCGCGGCCTTCACGACTCCTACTCTGCCCCTGCTCCGCCATAGTATACAACAACAAGAGACTGAATCCAACAAGAGCTGACAATCAAGGTGCCTCAGGGTCCCCGACCCGGCACCGGACCAACAATGAAGACCAAGATGAAGTGCGATAAGACAACAAGGACAACAATGACCAAACAAGAATGCAAACAAACAGATAAACACTTAAGAACCCCCATGATACAATCAGAAATCGCCAGGCTGAGCTCAACCCCCCCCTAGGGGTCCCGGCCCGGCAACCGCACCCAAAGACCAAGATTTACAACACTAACAACATATCACACTTGACATAACTTGTCCGACTAAGATTTTGAGGTCACCTCATCCGTTTCCAAATTTCGGTTCAGAGGTGGCCAGGACGACGTCCAACCACGCTCTGCTACCATTTGTGAGCCGCTCATCACCTATGACGTCACAACTAAATTTTCAACTGTCCAAAACGGACACTTTTTTTTTTTTTTTTTTTTACGTTTGACAACCACAAAAAAATTAAAAAAAAACTCCAACTTACCTTGATGACCGGCTCACTTGTTCACTGGAACTAGGAGAGGCCTCCTAGTGGAAGGATGTCCACATGCTGGGTAACCTTTGGGGAATTTTGACGAATGAGGTGACCTCAATTTTTTAAAATTTCAAAAAATATAACAAGTTTATTGAGGCTATCATATAGTGTTTTGTTACAATGAAATCTCATAAAATCAGGCTGTGAGGTTATTCCATTAAAATATATAAGTAGGTGAAATATTCACTCTATTACATGACACTCCAACTTAAAATTTCAAAAAATATTCAAAATTTAATATGTAAAATTATTTCATGAGAAATATATAAATCTGTAAAACATCTACAAACTATTACATGTTTTCTGAAAATGATTCATAGTGTCCAGACAGAAAGTATTCTATCAGAATTATAGAAAATATGTGAATATTCAAAATCTATGACAGGGTAACCAGAATCTAAAATTTTCAAAACATTCAAATTTAATATTTAAGAAAAATTCCATGAAAATTATATAAAATATATATCACCTTTAAAAACCCTTACATAGCCTACTGAAATTCTATAAAATATATAAAACATTTAACAAGCATTAACAAGCATTACAGCCACAACAATCCAAACAATTACATTACCCAACAACATGCGCCCTCTGAAATCTAACTCAAACACTAGAAAGAAGACTCATCTAATCAATAAAGTAACATGCAAAATAAGATAAATAATTATATACTTGTGTGGAACTTGTGACTTACCGATCGATCACATGTATTATTATTATTAAATTTCCAATTAATTGTTACTTACCGTTACGATAACTCTTACGGGGTCACAGGATTCGGTCACATGTACCTAGATACAAACATGGTCTATAGGTTACGCAAAGTACTGACACAACTCATTTTGGAAGAGAATTAATATTTATTATTAATTAATCTTGACTGCTTGTAAACTCATTAAAATTCATTGAGATACATTGCTGCAAAGTGGTGCAACACCAACATAACACTTAGGAACTACAGCTTACCTTATTATTTCACAAGACACAAATGCAAATATCAAATAAAAACACAAATATACACAAAAGCTGCCCAGCTTTGCACACTCTCCCATTCATTCATATTTTAAAGAAACAAGAACCCCTTAACACATTTTCGTATAATAATGCCCCCACCTCGACCACGCGGTCATAGCGCCCGTACTAAGTCCCCGTTCAGGTGTCCGAAAGATATACGAAACTATTAACTCTTTTATGCTCACTCCTGACTATTGTTAATCCCTTTAAACACTGTTGATTACATTCCAAATTTTAACGGTGAGGTCGGCCGACCTAAAGAAAAAACTGTTAATGAAATTTAGATGAACCGCATGTGGTCAGTTGGTAAGAGGCACTGGGCAGAAGTTGGTTCTCTGTTCCCTCTCCACAGTTTTCAATACGGGAATTCACTGCCTTGGGCGTCGTCGCCGAAGCTTCGGCCCATGCTATGCATGTTGTTTTTTGAGTCAATGTCGCATATGATCTTCTATAGGCATTGGCTGACGTCATTTAAGTGGGCCGGACGTTTAAGTGAAGCCAAAGGGACGATGAATAATTTTACGCTCTAGCCATCTTGGTTTTAGTCGAGAGCGTCCTTGTGAGCGCGTGCGGGTGTAGTTGCGCTTGAGCGTTGACACACATGTACAGAGTTCTTAGAATTTTGGTGGAGGTGCGAATTCCTCTGCCGCATTACACCACTGAATTTGCGTCTTATTGCTTTGTTTCCAACTGTTCTGTTTCTCAACACTGGTCTGTTATACGGACAAATACGTTGCACAATAATACATTTATTTTGCAATATTTTATCCAAACCCGCCCGAAAATGAACTGAATAAAATTATATAATTGCCCCAAACGATTAAAATAAAACACCCAAAAATTGACCCGCTACAATACCCCCTCGATGAGAATTCTACTGTTCACGACAGAAGAAATCTCATCGATAACCCCGAAGAGGACCGGTGAGGAACTGGTGCCAACAACCCCCTTGTTCTTGATCTCATGGGTACACGACCCCCCTGGCTCAGCGACCATGGACTCATCTGAACGAGATCACTGGACTTCTCCGTAAGAGATCCCAACGCCGAGAAATCGAACAGACTCGCACCACAGCGCACCTCGCCTTCTAACATGCTACCCCCCAAAATCCTCAACCCCTGGCTAAAATTACTCCAGCTCCTCCGCCGATATGGTTCCCCTTTTTGCAAGCTGGGCTGCCTTTAGCAAATACTGGGCGCACACACACTCACGTTACAGGCTACCATAACACACAAAAAATAAAAAAATTCTTTTAAAATTTATTAAAAATTTAAAAAAATTCAAAATTCAAAAAAAAAATCGTTTATCAAAAAATTCTCTTCCTCTTTTTCTCTTTTTTTTTTTCTTTAACATGACTACCTAGACATTTCTACTAATATAAACACCTCCTTACTCTAACATGAGAACCACTTATAGTCTACCAATACAACACAATACAATAAAAGAAACATGGTTAATGCACATATAATAAAATCCTTATCTGAAATAGTCATTCGCTGGCAGGCGAAAAATCAAGTTTTCTTTTTTTTTTTTTTTTTTTTTTCAATAAAAAATTAAAATTTTCAAAAATTTTAAAATTCAAAAAAAAATTTAAATTTATTCATTAAAAATTTTATTAAATTTATTTATTAAATAACATATTTATTAAAATTATTCAAATATTGGTTTGAATTAATTAAACAAACAAATTAAAATTGGATTCCTACTATACAAGCTTAGTAGGTGTATGACCTCATCAGCTGATCATAACTAGGTCAAGTCCAAAACCCTTGACCTACATATGCTATATATATACTTTCTGAAAACACATTGAACATTTGCAATATCCTAACTTGAAATACAAAACATAATAAAATACAACATTTAAAATAAACAAAATATTAATATAATAATCAAGTTGACATTTAAATTATTGAAAATAAACAATTCTTGACTTTACATCATTTCTCAATTCTATCAAAATTTTGTCACTGGCAAAAAAATTTATATCTTTATCATAAATCACTCTTTTTGCTTAACCATCCTACTATTCATTTAACAATCTCGCTATACTTTACTGTGGGTGATATAAATTATCTATTCTCGTTTTTCTGTATTAGATCTGTATACACATATGAACTTTCTCCCTCTGACTCTAATATTAATCAACTTCAATTATCATGACACCCATCTCTACCAAAATATCTATCCCAATACTCTCTAAGCCACAACTTACCATTTAACACAATTCGCCGCCTTCTCTACATATAAAAAAAAATACTCTCTAACCCTTTGTATATAGGATACGTGTTTTCCCTACCCAAAACTCAATTCCCTTATTTGGCGGCCCGGATTCTACCTAAGGCGGCCCCTTCCCCACTAAAATCTATCCCTATCCCGTTTCAACCCTTGTTGCGGACTCCTACATTACACTACCCCCTAATACAAACTTGCCATCCCCAAAATTCTCAATCTCATTACATTACTACAAATACACAAAATAACCTCATTAACTATAAAAACAACAATATGTCACTCAAAATCTACATAAAGTCTCCATTACCACTGTGTCAACATTAATACTTCACCAACTCTGTTACATCTCATCAACTCAAAAACAACATTACATCATATTCATCTTTATCATTTCACATTCAACTTTTAATTCAATTTGGACAGGTCTACGTGTCCCATAAAACATTTATCACCCATGAGTTATCTTTTATTAATTTGCATAAATTATTGTTATTTTATTTCTCATATTCTTTTCATCTTTACTTCAAAATATCTGTAGTACATTAAACATTAATTTCTTGTAACATTTACAAACCAATATACCAGTGACATGGTATTGCTGATCAGCTGATATCCTAACATAATTAAAACACCATGAATACCATTCAAAATTGAACAATTACATGTAATACATTATCAACACTTACTCCTATTATGTTGATTGCCTGCCAGGCGGCTAATTATTGGCTTAGAAAAAAATACACACATAATGAAAATACATTTTATCAACAACTATATCTATCACACAACAATAAAATGATACCTTTAAAATTATAGTATGCACACCTTATATTACTAGTCTGAGCATATAATTATGTGGACAGAGCACAAGCCTTTTTGATTGGATTAAACTTTGAATAAGCAAAAACTTTTATGTCATAAAATTTAAATTCGTGACTCCTTTGCGTCACCTCCCAGCCACACACACTATTTCAGATTATGTTGGACTGTGGCGCCCATTCACTTCCACAGAGACTGTATATTTTGGAGCAGGGTTTTACCTCTCCGTGTCTCTGCTTCCGCTATTAAGTTTTAAAATAGTGAACATCATCATGTTCTTGTTCTATAATCATACACCCTTAAAACGGATCTGCCACCTGGCTCTGCTGTTCCTCCTCGAACAGAGTGGCAGCCGCTGTTCCATAGTTTCCGGGAGATTTCCTCTAATTGTCCCCCCATTGAATTTCAAATATATACCAATTTCAAGTCAGCTATGGTCAAGGGACTTGATATGACCATAGCTGCCCGCTAGCCAAAACCACGGTTAGTGCTGGTAAGGCAGTAACCGCCCGAAAAGTCGAGGAAATCTGAACTTTCATTTCACTGCCTGTTTCATATCAATATTATTATGTGCGACACGTTATTTAGTATTGTGTGTAAAAATTTTTTATTTACACGGATAAGGTGTGCCGCACATTTATCGCCAGTTTGGCCTCCGATGGAGGTAACACTCACTGCTACCCCCAACCCATTTCGCTATCTAAGAGAGCACAGGCCACCCCCTTAATAGCCACTTAATAACTAACTAATTACTTAATAAATGAAATTAATCTTTCTACCAATGCAGTTCAACACCCCATTGTTATTATCACTTCATTGAGCACCAAACTACCCCCCTAAATTATCCCCACATCTTGTATAATACATTACATAACATTATAAACAAATAAAAATCAACCTGGATTATTAGCATACATTAAACAAACAATTCTCTTTTAAATAATTTATATAAAATTTATAAACATTATTATTTAAAACTTTTTCATTAACTCTTTTTATTTATCATCATTATGAATTTATCCTGTGTTACCATTAGATTTTCAAAATTTCTAAATTTATTATTAACATATATTTTTAACCATTATGATATTCCACAAAATAAACCATTTAACATTCATTTATTTATTCATTGTTATTAAATTGAAATCTCATTTAATTCAAATTCATTATAAAAATTCAAACACATAACCTTCAATCACAATATCTAAACATTTCAAATTATTTGCTTCAATTGATTATTAAAATAACATATTTCAATTATTATCAAACTTCTACAAATCATTAATTATTGTCTTCATAATTATTTTATTATTTAATTAGAATGCAGAAATATTAATAATATTATTATTATTAACACAACATTTTCTAAAACATATACACATTACTTTTCTAACATTTCACAATACACACACATGAATTCAATATTATTTACAAAATATGCGTCAAAACTGTTCAAGTGTATCTCACTTCAGATGTCCAAATCAGCAAGGTCATTACCAATAATTTACAATATTCAAAAATGTCCCAACACTGATCTTTTAGCTCACCCACCATCGTCATATATATATCCAGTGTATTTGTAACATTCATCATTTTTATCAACATACAATTTGTTATCATTACTATCATAATAATCCATCAATTCTATTTCATCCATTATACCATTATACATCATGCCAACATCAGTTAGGATTGTCCTGTCTATATCAGTGTTATTTGTTAACGTCAGGTAAATCGTTTTCTCATTTTTGTATTCCTCAACTACTACGTCAGGTAAATCATTATAGTCAGGTAAGATATTATCAAAATTATTCTCTATCTCTCTTTCAACAGGTACGTATTTCACATGATTCGTCATCACCCCTTCTAATATTTTTCTCAATTCATTATACTTTCTTTCTAACTTATATAGTTCTATTTCACTCTCAATACATAACTCTCTTTCTTCATAGCACCACATCACACTCTCACAATTATTACGGACAGAGGGTACAACATTATACAACATTACTTCATTTAACAATAAGGGTCTCTTGCCCTGAAAAAACAACATTAAATCATCATCATCATTATAAACAATAAGGGGAAAATTTGCCCTCTGTCCCCATTCAATTACTACATTATCCTTCCACTCTCTCTCTACTTCATAAACACTCATTAACATTTCATTATCGCATTCTAAAACTTCATCAGTACTATTTGTTATTATATTTTCATCATTTGCTTCTACATTATTCTTCACCCCCACTATACTCTCAGAATTGTCTACTATTTCGTCATTTTTACATTTTGTCATATTTAAAACATTGTCACCTAATTTCTCAAACTTCTGTTCTAATTTATTTAAACTGTTTCTTATTGTTTCGTTAGTGCTTTCTAAATGTTTATTAATTTCTTGTATTTCATGTTTCAACTCATTATTCTGATTTTTTAATACATTGAATTTAGCGTCAGAATCATTCTTCTGTTCATTATTTTGTTCTAAAAGTAATTGTAACATACTCATTACCTCACTATTAAATTGTTCGTTACATTTTGTTGAAGTCGGGGTTAATTGCACACCCGAATCTTCAGTTACATTATTCTGGTCACTCAAATTTATCTCTGCTTTCTCTTGACTCGCACTGGGAGTCGAATGTATTTCAAAGTTACTAATGTCTGAGTCGTCGAAATTTTCGACGCTATTTTCATTTATTTTATTCTCGTCATCTGACATTTTGTATTATTGATATAAATTAAATTATATAAATTGCTTAAACAGAATAATTAATTAAATAAATACAGTAATTATTTAAATTTTGTAATCTACTGTTAGGTTACTAAGCTAACCTAGAACATGCTTGTATCCATGTCGATGCGGAATTCAATTAATTAATTATAATTAATTCAATTCGTCCCTGTTCGGGCGCCATTGTGACTTACCGATCCATCACATGTATTATTATTATTAAATTTCCAATTAATTGTTACTTACCGTTATGATAACTCTTACGGGGTCACAGGATTCGGTCACATGTACCTAGATACAAACATGGTCTATAGGTTACGCAAAGTACTGACACAACTCATTTTGGAAGAGAATTAATATTTATTATTAATTAATCTTGACTGCTTGTAAACTCATTAAAATTCATTGAGATACATTGCTGCAAAGTGGTGCAACACCAACATAACACTTAGGAACTACAGCTTACCTTATTATTTCACAAGACACAAATGCAAATATCAAATAAAAACACAAATATACACAAAAGCTGCCCAGCTTTGCACACTCTCCCATTCATTCATATTTTAAAGAAACAAGAACCCCTTAACACATTTTCGTATAATAATGCCCCCACCTCGACCACGCGGTCATAGCGCCCGTACTAAGTCCCCGTTCAGGTGTCCGAAAGATATACGAAACTATTAACTCTTTTATGCTCACTCCTGACTATTGTTAATCCCTTTAAACACTGTTGATTACATTCCAAATTTTAACGGTGAGGTCGGCCGACCTAAAGAAAAAACTGTTAATGAAATTTAGATGAACCGCATGTGGTCAGTTGGTAAGAGGCACTGGGCAGAAGTTGGTTCTCTGTTCCCTCTCCACAGTTTTCAATACGGGAATTCACTGCCTTGGGCGTCGTCGCCGAAGCTTCGGCCCATGCTATGCATGTTGTTTTTTGAGTCAATGTCGCATATGATCTTCTATAGGCATTGGCTGACGTCATTTAAGTGGGCCGGACGTTTAAGTGAAGCCAAAGGGACGATGAATAATTTTACGCTCTAGCCATCTTGGTTTTAGTCGAGAGCGTCCTTGTGAGCGCGTGCGGGTGTAGTTGCGCTTGAGCGTTGACACACATGTACAGAGTTCTTAGAATTTTGGTGGAGGTGCGAATTCCTCTGCCGCATTACACCACTGAATTTGCGTCTTATTGCTTTGTTTCCAACTGTTCTGTTTCTCAACACTGGTCTGTTATACGGACAAATACGTTGCACAATAATACATTTATTTTGCAATATTTTATCCAAACCCGCCCGAAAATGAACTGAATAAAATTATATAATTGCCCCAAACGATTAAAATAAAACATCCAAAAATTGACCCGCTACAAACTCACAAGTGCATGTGCTCCCCCCTGCCCTAAACCTATTTATTTAATAGGTTGGATACTTCTGAATTACTGTTTTATCACAAGGTAATGCATTGTTACAACTGGAGGTAGACTGCAACTCTTTTCCCAACCAGATCTACAAGTTCCAATAAAAAGGCAGCCACAATACAAGTTCCACACAGACTATAGTAAAAGGATGTACTGGCCATTACATGCTCTGGCAATTCAACACAAGACAAATATCACCCTGAGTCATTCAAAGAGCAATTAAGGAATTTTGCTTCACTAGGCCAAATGAACGCCTTGGCCGATTCCCAACATATTTTCTTAAGTTTTATTTTTTTTGTTTTCTCTTTTTTTTTTGTTTTTTTTTTGTAGGTAAGAAAAGTTTTGCCCATAAAATACACGGTCACCGCAAACAGTGGCGAAGCTACTCATCCTTAGAGAGAAACATGCGAAGTTATTCAAGTTCTGCAAAAACCTGCATGTTTCAATAGTACATGAGATTACAAGAGTACCGAGAAGTGACAAAACTCCAGGATTAAGAAACTATTGTCCCCTCTTTTTTTTTGTAGTGTTAGAGAAATCAGCCAGACCCACCCGACCCATAAAGTCCCAGGGCAAAATTTAATAATTTTATTTTTTCATACCTGTTCATAGTGCATCAATACCTCACATCACAATACCTGTTCAATACTCACACAATATATCACATAATTCACATCTTGGTCTTTCCAGGTTCACGGATGCCGGCCCCAGAGAACCCCTAGCACACTTTTCCCTTAGCCTGACATAATGATTTTACCCAACGCCGGCATAAAAAAAAGAAAACCACGAAACTTTTCAGCACTCAACAATTGAGACCAACATGTGGTGAACAGCTCCCGAATAGAACAGCTGACATCAACCCACCCTCGAGTCAAGACAAAAACTCCACAGCTGATAACTACAGCTGGCCGATTTCCAAAGGCGCTCTACAAACCACAACGGAATACAGCAGGCTCACTCTAGCAGCGGGAAAGAAAGGTACCATAGGCCGAAGTTACAGCGACGTCTACTAGATGGCGGGAGCGTAACAAACAGTCGCCGTAACGTCTCATAGATAGCGAAGAGAACCTGTCCAAAGCGAACTACCCAAAGGCATGAAAATATCGCCCGGAATCAGTATAACCGCTTCTTGCCGTACACCTACGTACGGCACACCACATCATTTGTTGTGTATAACACTTGGAACTGGTGAAGCATCTAACAGTAGGCCTCTGAGTTTATTGTCTTCCCTCTTGGCATAAAATCAATCAAGATGACAACCTTTTGGTCCCAAAACATGGCCACCATACTTTCCATGTTTTGAGTGTTCACGTTTTTTGGTTTTGCTGGAGGTCAGGAATGGTGCCATTCCATTGAGTAATGCTTGGTTTTTGGGGTTTTATGCAAGACTTAAGTCTCATCACTAGTCACAATATCGTTTAAAATTTATCTCCATTTTGTCAGTCAAGTGAGAAAGCACAAGGCAGCTTCCATTTTTCTTGAGTTCCTCAGACAGAATTCAAGGCATCCAGCTGTCATATATTTTTTGTATCCAAGATGATTTGAAACAGTTTCATTTTCAAAGAAATGCACAGTGTCTAAAGTGAAATGTCTGTTCTTGTGAATTTTTTCACAAATTTTTGTCTTGATTGCTTCAGTCGCATGACTGGATTGACCAGAATGTTTTAATTGTGAACACTTGACCTTGGTCCATTAAACATGATTCACCATTTACTGAAAGACGCTTTTTCATAACGTTATCACCATACACTTCTTTTACTTATCTATGAATTTCAATAGGACGAAACTTTTTTGCATTCAAAAAGCATATCATAACATGAACATCACACTTCATAGGACTTTCAATTTTAAAGGTGTACACAAAATACTCAGATGTCAGCAGTGTCTTGTTATTTAGCTGAGACTGAGCTAATAGAAGGGGCAGTTCAAGGGTACTGTGGCAGTAGTGGTGAGGGGCCTGTGTTGTCCACCAAGGTTCAGATGTTCTTTACTTTCTGAATGACCTCATACTTTTTGTTTCAAGAAAGATGACTTTAAGTGATACCATCTTAAAGATCGAATATTAGTACAGAATGTTTTATTTTTATCTGTTGTTTAATGTACTGCATGTGGTACATAAGTTCTTTATTATCTGGAAAATTAAATAGTGGGTAGCTGGTAGGAACTCTCTAGAAATTCTTAAGGACAGTCTATCAGGAAAAATAGATCAATCCCTGCCTACCCAGATTTCAGGGACTTCCTGAGCTGTTAAGGGTTCCTTGCCCTGTTACAGGTGAAGTCCACAATTACTATGGTGGTGGTGAAGTGCATGAATATGGTAAAACTGGCGGAGATGGCAGCCCACTTTTAGGTGGGAATATAAAAGCAAAGAGGTGGATGAGACCCCTAGTTGCAGTAAAATCAACCCATATAAAGGAAGAACACCCTGAAATCAAAGTTCCTGGTCCTCTAGGTTGGAGGTTGGAGATAGGGCAAGCAACTCTGCATCTGTAAAAATCTTTTACTGCCAAAGATCCTAGTAAGAAGTTATTGGACAGATTTAGTAGTTTATTACTTAGCAAACACAAATGGACTATGAATACTGGTACCTGGAACATAAAAGTTTTATGAACCAAGTACATAAAAGGAGGTTTACTATAAAAAGGAAGTTCTAGATGAAATACTAAGCTTCAAATTAGATGTAGTGGCTATCACTAGACTAAAAAGGAATATAGTGAGCAAATACCAGATCTACAGTGGCATTGACAAAAGTTGCAGAGCTAAAGCAGGTGTCTTCCTTTTTATAAGAAAATATAAATACATTTAAATAACAATTTTTAAATATCTCATTGTTAAAAAAGTCTAGAGTATAGGGATCTATTAATGAAAGAATAATAAAGGTTGGCGAAAAGGTTATGATGTCAAAGTAATTGAAGTTTACACCCGTTTAAATGATATAGTTGATGTTAAAGGTGAGGATGATCACAAATTAAGACAACTCTCAGACACAGTTAATAACAGGAAAGAAATAGTTATGTTGGGTGATTTTAATGTGTACGTGGAAGTAAGAGTAAATTATGCCTTTGTAGTAGGGCCCTCTGAAAGTGAGAATGTTAATGAAAATGAAGAAAGATTGATAGAGATATGCCAACATTCATTCAGAAATGGATTTTAACACAAAAATATCTATAAATGTATTTGGGTACAACAAACCCAAATAAAATCAGTCAGTAATTGGGTCCCCAAATAAAATCAATGATTAACATTGTTATTAGTAAATAACACACTTGTTTGCAATATAATAATGTTAGGGTTCATGGAAGGGCACTGACCACTACCTTGTAAGAGCAAAGGTATTTTTTCCATCGATTACTGGATTACTCTTCATGGACATGGGCCAGGAGATGCCACTACTAGGAGATGTGCATTATAAGTTTTAATTTACAGAGAGTAAACAATGTTTCTACAGTATTCCTATACAAACTTAATTAGGTATTAATTAATTAGGATTAATTTAAAATTAGGTAACATAACATATTCAAGTTGATTAAACATGTATTTCAGCATAGTTAAATGTGTACAAAAAGCTATGAAAGAAACATTAGGAGATTTGCAAGAAAATAACATAAAATATTAAGATTGGTGGTGGATTGAAGAAACAAGTAACTTGGTCATGGAAAAAGAGAACCCATGAGAAATAGTTATCAATGAATGATGAAGTTGTTCAGACATATTATGTGGACTGCTGTGAGGATGTTAAAAAAGGCCATAATAAAAACAAAAAATGAAGTATGGGATTAATGCAAACAGTTGATCAGCACATCGGGTGCATTAGAGTCACAGAATCATGGTGGGCATTAAAATAATTAAGAATAGACAGAAAAGAGGGAGCTGTCATTAATATAATATACTTCAGATAGTGAAAACAATATCATCAAAAATTACTAAAAGAAAATCGTCTAGAATTCTTAAAAAAAAAGATGATGAGATTGATCTCTCTGATGCAGTTAGAATTCACTAAAGGACCAGTTGTGTTCTCAGTATGAATAGACACAAGGAGACCATGACTCTAAATAAATACTGGTTGTTGATGTTTAGAAATGCTGAAATCTGGCCTGTCAGGGTGCAATGTGATGTGACTGGCTCACAGCTTGCATAGTGTGTCATGGTAACAACTGAAACAGTTCTGTGATGTTATAAATATAGATGCTTCTGGTTATTTTGACTGATTTCAATTTGGTCCTATGATCTTTACAGGCATAGTGTGTCCTCGGTGTTTAAAGATCTTTGTTCTCGCACCACTGATGATTGCTGTAGTGGGAATGGCTGAAATGTATGGAAATTCCTACATTGGATCTGATGAATCACAGCCTAATGGCCCCGATAATTTTAATATTATTAAAAAGTACAGTCAGTATTGCAGAATCATTCATTTCCAAAACTGAGAGTTGTTGTCTAGATCCATCTAACGGTAGATTAATTTTCATGATTGGTGTTTAGTTAGATGTACGCTCACCCAGTCTCAGTTGATATCAGGCCTCATCAGCTGAGGAAATTAAGGTAGTCTAACTACAAGTAGGTGTAGGTGCTAGTTATGTACCTTGGAGTTAAAATAATGTAATCTCACCTATCATCATCATCATCATAGGTTCATCTGCTGTATAGCAGGTTTTCTTTATGAACTCCTCCACTGTTCTCTGTCTCCTGCCAGCCTTTTCTTGGTAATGTAGTTTTCTATCTTGATGTCGTCCATCAACTGTCGTCTCTTTCTTCCTCTTCTTCTTTTTCCACTAACCATGCCTTCTAGACTGTCTTTTATAATAGAATCTCTTCTTAAACAGTGTCCTATCCAGTTCTTCTTTCTTTTCCTTATTGTTTTCAATATTTCTCTTTTCTCTCCCACTCTACTCAATACCTCCTCATTCCGTACTCTGTCTTCCCATTTAACTCCTTCCATTCTTCTCCACATCTCACCTACATTGACCCTAAACACTTTCAAGCCTCTAACAGAGTTAACTTTAATATATCATATGTTAATGCAAACATCAAAAAGACATAAGACATAACAAAACTATATCAGCAGTTGCAGATGTACGTTTATATAGAATATATATAGAATCTGACTTTGGTTGTTGTGAATAGCACAACTTATAATGTCTGTTTTAACATAACTGTTTTTATTATTTGCTTGATTTGTGGTTTTCCTAAAATGTTCGAAAAAGTCATAAGCTGTAAAATGTAAGAACATAAAGTAAATGTTTTACAAGTTTTGTATTACTCAGACATCATGAGGGGAGATCTTCTGGGAAGAGTATGAAGTTAGGTGCTTGGAATTTAGAGTCATGATAATACAAGGGACACGGAACAGAATCCTGGCCAGGTTAAGTTCACAGTCTTATGGTACTGTTTTTGTCTGTAACCTAGCATGAGACTTAAAGGACCATGGACCCTTTTATAGACCCACTATGTACCTCAGACCAGATTGTATTGTGTTAGTCATATTTATTTGGGGGACCAAACAGTTGAGGTGTATGGCTTCTCTTAGTATTTCATACTTACTGTGCTGTTATTGAAGACAGTAAAAAATCTTTACTATTTACTATTTACAAAAGTCTCACAAAAAATCTTTCATCTCCTACAGGAATAGGAATGCAGTTTAAATTGCCTGAAGGTCTAAAACCTTTAGGAATATGTTTTTGTAAAACCTCTGGATATGCTACACGCTTTTTTTTGTGATACTTACCTTATCATAATACCATGGATTTGAATATATAATGCTAGTTAGAACTACTAGAGAGAAAGTAACCATAACATCCAAGGAGTGACTTGCATATATCGAACAAAGTTGCCCAAGGGGAAGATTAAATATAGCGTTGTAGATTGAAAAAATTAATTGTAAAAGTACAAAAACCATCATATTCTAACATTCTTAAAAATATTTCCACATACACCAGTAAATGGAGGTTAAATAAAGAAAAACTATTTGAAGGCAGTAGAGTTGGACTGCTGAAGAAGATCAGGTGGTATTGTGAGATCAGAATGTTAATCAAACCAACAAATTAGAGAAGTTGTGCAGGTTCAAGGGGATTTCTTAGACATCATAGCTATAAAATAACTATGGCCATTTGAAGCAGAGGTGGACAAAAGAAGTCTGGAAATGGACACACAGAAGAAGATGTAATGAGTCAAAAAGGGGGACATACATTTTTCAATTAGCAAAGCAAATGTTCTAAATAAAATCGATCCCAGTGTGAGAATCGAGTCAGCTGTGGTGACGGCGAGTCATTATTATTTTAGTGTATTCCAGCAGTGACGCTACTTGTTATCAAAATAAGGGGAAATAATCTAGGGACTGTCAATAATAACCGTATACAGACAGCAATACGTATGGAACCATCAATTTGTCGTATTATATTATAATGTGAACGACGGAAATCTAGTGGGCCATGCAGGGCATAAACGGCAAAGTGAAACGCCTTGTTTCCGGCATCTTCACAGTCTACGAGCCTTCTCCAACCCGGCCGGGTGATACAATAACCAGTCTGTTAAAAGTATTCAAAATACAATAAATAATGTAGTCAATTACTACAACTATACAAATAAAATCAAGTAGACAGTGCGTGGTCGACAGGCAAAACATCACGAAGAGATTTTGGACAGTTTAACAGAACACAATAAGAAAACGGCGTACATCATGGAGGGACCACGTGCAATAAATCAGGCGTAAAGTGTTTCGGAGACAGTGGCCAGGTACCTGGTGATAGTATCACCACAAAATTTATTGTTTTCATATTAATAAAAAAGAGCTCTAATAACAGATGGGGTGGGAACGAAATTAATTTGGCTTTTCTACACTGATTATTACGTAGTAACAATTAAGGGGGACAAAAAATTGTAGCAGTATGAAAGCGGGTGTATAAGTTGAAAAAAAAAAAAAATATATATATATATATATATATATAAGAAGTGTTGGGTTTGCGGTGTATGTAGTTAACTGCACTGATGACGTAGTTTAATCCAATGTGGATATAATATTCTTTTGTAACTTGTTTTACGCCTCCGGGCAGAGTAGTTTAATCCAATGTGGATATCATAATTCTTTATAATTTGTATTACGCCTCAGGGCAGAATAGTTGTGTTCATTTGCAATGGAAATAGACATAAAGAAAATAACGCATTAAATCAAATTTCTAAACCACTGAAAGGTATTGTGCAATTTGTTAGCTCGCGCGCACCTATTGGGTTCTGAATCACTGTTTCCAGCGTTTCGCATAAACGACCCTTGTAACTTCTGAAGATGATTTCAATAAGTCAGATGCCTAAATTACTTGTGTGTTAGCTTCAACACTCTGGCGACCCTGGACACTTACAAAGATAAGCGGGTGAGTATTTTACAGGTACCATATCTGCAGGTGGGAATTGAAGGTAAGATCACATTTGAAGAAAAGCCTGCTAGGATGCCTGCTAAGTTTGTAAAAGGAATGTAAGTTTACAAAGATGCAGAATACAATAAAAAGTTCCTGGAACATGATAAACAAGAAGCTGTGACAAACAAAAGACTATTAGACAGTGATTAACATGAATGGTCAGGATGGAGAAATGAAAAATAATATGGTTTAGGCTATAGGAATCTCACGTAGAAGAAGAAGAATGTTCAGATTTACAAATGTTTTTGTTTTAGCTGATCTGAAGGATAATCTGTGTATCATGAAAAGGAACTGAATGAGTTTAACATAAATGTAAAGAAAACATTAGTGAAGGTAACTGGAAATCACCCAGACAAAATGGATAATCAGTTAAATAATTAGTAAAAACTTTTGAATGAACAGGTAGCAGAGCCTGAGTACCACCAAAGGGCCACTGAAAGACATCATGTCTAAGATAGTTGAAATAATAGTTTGGATATAAAAGAAAAGAGGTTGCGAACTACAAGAAATATTCAACTCAAAATGCCAAAATAATCTTATAAGCTTTATAAATTTCTGTATCATTATATATTATTTATATATATTTATACAGATTCATGTATAAACCTCTGATGATGCTGATTTAATCAGTGAAACATGCGTAAGGTGATAATAGAATATAATTTTACTTGCAGAAATAGTTAATATTTGAAGAACTGTTCATAATATATATAGAATTATATATATATTGCAACGTTACAACAATTATACACAATTTATTACCATGTACTCAGCGCAACTATAATATGTATTACACCGGCCAGGTCGCAGGATTTGTTATCTCGTTGCGTCACGTATATGTAGTTGCACAATAATTAAATAAAAATAATTATTATTGGTAAACTGCGACTCTATTGGTTTTTTTTAAATTTAATATTATTTATTTATATTTGTTATTATTATAAATTATCTCATACCAACAATTTCTCTCCTCTTTTAATTTTGTTGAGCGCCACTTGTGAAATACACAACAATATTACAATTACAATATAATAACATTAATAACAGTACACTTATTAATTCTGAACCAACTTATTATGGTTCGTTAATTATCGAAGCATGCCAATTCTTTATTAACACATTCGGCAAGGTTACTCTGAGGATGCCTAATTGATGTGAGCATGGGTTTATTCCTTGCTGCGTTAACGTTTCAGACCATAGCTTATTCCTAAATTGTTTGGCTTGATTCATAATTATCTTCTTTACGTGACCATATGTGGGTACATACCTCTGCAGTAGTATTTTCAGAACAGTCTTTGTGGTAGGTCGCATAATAGCATATAACTGGACAGCCTTGGTAAACACATCTACACATACAAGAATGTGCCTAACACCCCGACTTGATCGTGGCAGCGGACCCAAGAAATCCAGAGCTAACAACTCCCCTTTCTCCTTTGCTCTGATGCTTTGCATAGATACGAGGTACATAGGTATGTAAATTTGGATGTCTGGCGGTCTGGCAATTGTGACACCTTTTTAAGATGGTTTTAATCCTCCTATACATATTATTGATGGTGAAATCTTCTCTCAAAGTCCAGTAACATTTTAATGCTGACGCATGGGCTAGACTTTCATGACATGGTATAATTAACTGTTGTAACATTTCTTCACTACGATGTCTATCATGCGCATAGGTTACTGCAGGTCTGGAGATATTTACCAGTTCATTGATATTTGACGACTGATCTTCTTTGGTTACATTCAATTTAATATTTTGTGTGACATTATTCAGAGTGCACGTCATCGTTTGATCTGCTATACTGTATTTATTACAGCCTTCATTTTATTTAAAGCATCTATTCCTAATATACAGTGTCGGACTAGTTTATTTACTACTAACATAGGTAATTCATTTTTACTTCATGTGACGGTCAAATATTCTTTGAAGTAGACGGCATATCCGGTGTCAGTCTCTGACCAATTATTTGTACATTTCGGGTATATGGCTTGTTAAATCTTGTATTCGAATTCAGCCAAGAGTACCCCCCCTTCGTATTTCTTCCCTCTGTTTTATTCTCTCCCTTGTGCTCTTCTTTTTAAACTCTCTCCCCCCTACGTTCTCAGCATACCTTCTCTCGTCTTGGACATTAGTTTTGTTTCTGTAATCGGTATGAAACATGTGTTCAGACTACGTGAGTAAAATTAATAAATCTTCAACAGTTTTAATTCCTTGTGTGTAAATAGCTAATCTAATATCTCTGTGGAAGTGATGTGCTAATTTCAGCACCAGTTCGTGTTGTGTAAATGTGGGTCTAAGATGTTTAGTTCTTTCTACAAGTTGGATTACATATTCTTCTAAGGTAAACCTATCATTATGTTGATATTGACCATATTATAATTAGTCTTGTACTTGTCTTTGTGTGTGAATATTCCAATAGCGGCCTTCAAACGATCCTTTAAATTGTTCATATGTCGTTAAATTATCTCGGACAATAGTATACCATCGTGCAGCACAATCTTGAAAATGCTTACTAACAAAATCATTCTTTCTTTATCAGTTAACACATTACCTATTAACTCCATTTCCCGTTTACACTGTAATAAAAATTCAAGTGGGTTTTCTGTTTTCAAACCTTTGAATATTAGTTTGGCTCGTTCCTCTATCTGTGTTGGATACATCATCATCTGTGCCAGTCGTTTCTTGATTTCCGTTCTCAGACGTTCTACTTCTCCACATTGATCTTCCTTAAGTGTGTTCATTTCACCTGAGTAGTCCTTGGTGGATTTTGCAGACTCTGCTACAGCAGTTTGCAACGTCATCGTTCGGGCTTCTATTTCCTGCGTTTTATTAGCGTTTTCCCGGATTTGTTCACTAACTGTTTTTATCCTCACATCTTGTTCCTGCTTTGAAACTCTAAACTTGTCATTCCAGTGTTCAACTAATTGTTTAATACTTTCTTTTAATTCTTTCGACCATTCTGTTTTCTGATCTTTAAACCTATTCTCTATCTTTATAGCTTGTTCATTTAGTGACTGTTCTACTCTAGTTTCTAATATTTCTATTCTCGTATTAGTTTCTTCGAGTTTTATCATCAATTGCTCTTTAAACTCTTTAAATTCGGCCCTACTTTCTTCACTATTCTTTTGTATTTGTTCATTAGTTTTTGCTAATTCAGCTTTACATTCTTTATTAGACCTCTTTAATTCTTTGAATTCGGCTTTAGATTCTTCCCTACGCTTTTGCATTTTTTTTGTATTAAATTCTTTTAACTCTTCTATTTGTTTTCTATTTCCTCCCTACTGGATTACTTCGTATCAATACCATATCTCCAACTTTAAATTCCACTAACTTGTGTGTTCGATTGAATCTCTCTTACCCTCTTCATACCCTTATTCTATTTATACTAATTACAATATAAAACATACCGCCCTGGGCAAATATGCAAATATATGTATTGTTGCATATTGTTACGACACCAAAAGCAGCCCCAATACCAGAGAAGAACTATAAAGAATTAACAATATTAAAATGACTATGACGAGACAAATGACCATGACCCAACCCAAGTGATTGACCCGATAAAGACAATAAAATGAGAAAGTGTAAACAAAACTAATGATAAAAAGCACAAATAAGTAATACATATCTAGTAACGAGCATTAAATAAAATATTACAATAAGAAGTACACTAACCATAATAAATACGTAAAACAATTATTAATAGGTAATGTGGGTTATTAATAGCCTTATTATGATAAGAAAACAAAACATAAAATGTTGAAAGACTAACTATAAATTTGTATTTAAAATCCAGTAAAACCCAAGAGTGAGAGATAGGTAGGAAATGATAGTGATAAACAGTGATGATATAAACAATTCATAATTTTAAGAAAGAAAAAAAAACAAAGGTAATAAACCAGAAACAAAAGGTTGATAGACAACTAATCCCATAATGTTAAATAGTAAGAAACATGAGTAGTGAGTGCAATGATAATGAACATCCTACATTAATAAAATAATCAAAGGGATGATTATCATGATAGAATAGATGGTGTTAAAATACTATTCACCAAAATTGTTATTTGTTTAATTAAAAGAGTTGTGTTTATAAGAAGGAATATGGCTGGAAAATGAACAGACCATAAACCTAATTTTGTGTTATGTTTTTATAGTAGTATTAAGTGCTAAAAAAGTGTGTAAGAAATAGCAATAGATATAAGTAAGGAGATAAATTGTACAATCCTAATATTAATCATCAGAGTAAAGGCAGAAAAAGAAAAAAGAGAATAACAGACAAGCAATGATTTTGTAAATTCATAATAACATTCAATTATTGTAAAATAGCCCAAAGTAATTCAAAAAGTAAATAAGTAATAAGTGACAGTAAGCAAAACATGTGGAAATAATAAATAATCTTTAATTTGTGTAAAATAAGAAGTTATAGACAATTACTGCTTAGGCCTATAAAATGCCTAACTGTATAAATTCAGAAGGTAATTGTTTACGATCTAATCTAAGCTCAAATTGCAGTGAAATATTTCTTTTCCAATTCTTCTATACTATATAAACACGAAAAAATAATTTTAAATGGCGGTCGAACCTATTTATGTAAATAATTACTCACATAAGAATGCATGCAACAGCCGGTGAACGCCATATTCAGTCGGTGTAGTGTGTACACCGGTACAGGACGGCGCATGACGTCACCGCTTGTACATCAGCTGTTGCTCCAAATTGGACTTTGGGATGTATATAATTCTTGGAAAAATTAAGGCGAACCATTTTTCAAACATTTACAAAGGATGAAAAGTGAGTTGAGCCGATACCTGCTGGTTAGGTTCGGAGGGGCGGGCCGAAGGGCCGCAGATATAGTTCATTCTTTCATATAATTCTTGCAAAAATTATTTTTCAAACATTTACAAGCGAGTTGGATGAAAAGCGAGTTGAGCCGATACCTGCCGGTTAGGTTCGGAGGGGTGGCCCTACGGATATAGTTCATTGTTTCATATAATTCTTGCAAAAATTAAGGCGAACCATTTTTCAAACATTTACAAGCGAGTTGGATACAAAGTGAGTTGAGCCGATACCTGCCGGTTAGGTTCGGAGGCGCCGCGGATATAGTTCATTGTTCCATATAATTCTTGCAAAAATTGGACTGTATGAAAAGTGAGTTGAGTCGATTGCTGAAATCCGGACAAATTTTGCCAAACGCCAAAAATTACCAAACGCCGACGTAATGCTGACTTTTGATTGGTAGTTAGACGGTTGAGTTTAAAATTGTGTAATCTCTGATTTGTAATTGGTTAAGAGAAAAAGGCGGTTTGACCATTGAGAGAAAACGCGCGAATTTCACCGTAAGTCGCATAGTGTAGCCTACTGTTGCCGCGTCAGGTAGTGAAGTGTGTGAATGTATTTTGTGATTTTCAGTGCTTTAGTTTGTGTTTGTGTAATTGTGTGGTGTTATTAATTATGGTTTAATTATTTCTGTTGTTTAGGGTTATTTACTGTTATTAACATCTGTAACATTATAAATTTTAGGTAATACCTAACATTTTAATACACACTGGCCTGCTCAGCTATTCCGTGCGAGAAGAAGCCAGACGAATGCGTTCGGATGAGTGATTCTGAGATTATTGACTTTTTAATAGCCCACGAGGTTATTAAAGGGTCAATAAATTGTCCTTCGTGTGGCTCCTTACTTGAACTGAATAGACAGACTGTTATGCTTCTATTCTCTTCACTTACCTTATACTTTCACGCCACTCTGACTTACCGCTCACAGAAGATCCCAAACTATTAGTAGGTCACCACGATGTTTTCGGCTTTATATCGAAACCTTTAAATCAACTTTAATTGCCAAGTTCGTTAGGCGAAATTTTCCATACTGGATAGGTGATGGTAATGTGGCGTAATAATTAGCTTAACACATGGTTACGCTACTAATTCATTTTATTAACATTCATTGCAAGCTTACGTTCTCCTCCACTTATAACTTTCATCAAACCCTTTACTTCAGGTTATACTTTAAAAATATTCTGGTAAAATTACATTGATTTTAATTCTTGTTTAATCATGAAAACTGAGAAATAATTTTATAGCGTTACTTTTTCTCTTTCTAATTTCAAACATATACATTGTAATGGAACGTTTATACGGTGTGTAAATATCTGTCAGTGGGTACACGTGTTCAGGTCCCGCTGTTGAATGTCACTCTGCTCAGTAATTATGTTACTATGTAAAAAATGTTTATATGGAGTCTCTTGTATTTTATGCATTAATTATTTTTATAATTGATAAAATATAATTTAATTGTAGTGATATGGTTTATTGTAAATAAAAATTTAATTTGTTGATCCGCTAATGAATGTAACGGTCGCGTCTAACTCGAAGTCGAAATCCTCTTCTATAGAAAATTGTCGTCAGGTTATGTATAAGTCAAGTGTTGTCTGGACAAATATATTAATATAATGAACACTTCACGTACCTGGTTGTCGTACTTGAAGTTCAGACGTTAACCGCCACTGAATAAACTGTCATGTTTCCTTTTTGACGAGTCTAAAATTTATACACAAGGTTTTGTAACACCTTGAATGTTCTGTGGGCACCATATGGGTTTTCTTAGAGAAATGTCCCATAAAAAACAAACTTCTAATTTTATAATTGTGTATGTTTACTTTTTACTGTTTCAATCTTTAAATGCTTATTGAATTGAAAATATTTCAAATGGTATACTGAAAAATTTCTGTTTTAATGTACCTCAGTGTATGCAATACTGAGGGCTGATTAGCTATATTAAAATAATTGAAAACAAAAGTTACTGCTGTATAACATTATCGGTTTATTATAACCTCTGGAATTGAATTGAGGAAAAATACATTTTTACAATAATACAATTCGGATCACAAGTTATCCGTTTACTGACTGGTCTAGCTCAGTTTAAGCACAATATAAAAACTCTTATGTTTATTAACAAAATTTTTGTCTTAATTGACTAGGTACCTCAAGGGCAAGTTGTTTAAAATACTGTGACAGTACGAAAATCCTGATGTCGGAATTATGGTATGAGTGGTAGCAAATTATTGTATTTTATTGTTTTACGCACACATACATGGGTAGGACTATTTCCCTTTGTAAAAAGACAACGACGCAGATTTCAGCAGAGCGAAACGATTCCTAGGTCAGGAGCGGACGTGTGAAGCCGAACATATACAATGGCGGTATAAGTGAAGACAGACTCTCAATATCCATTTTCATTGGTCCATAAGGTGGGACGTCATTAAAAATAAAAAGATGACATAACAACAATGACATGACAACAGGGCGTGAGCCAGATTGAAACAAAAGACAATGACGTGGATGCGCTAACACATACGAAAAATATGTGCTTTGCATCCCCCCAGTCAGCATCAGACCATCAAGGCGTCAACACGCTGTGAAAATCGCCGGCAGCTTTTGCCAGCGAAAGTGTTTTCTTTGTCAATTATAAATGTGTTAACATGAAATAGTAACCATTAGACAGAAATAATTTCATAACTATTCAAAATGTAAGCTAAAGTCAGTGTAACCAAGAAGACACATGGGACGTTCGGCCGAACACCTGCCTGACCATGATGACATCTGAGGACAGCTTAAACTCTACAGCGCATATCCAGGAAAGTTAAATTATATATTCCAGTCTTTCTTATCTAAATTGAGCTCAAAACCCAAAATGCAAATGTATGTGTAAAATCGCTGTTGGCGAAATGAGTGTGTGTGTGTGTGTGTGTGTGTGTGTGTGTGTGTGTGTGTGTGTGTGCGTGCGTGTGTGTGTGTGTCATACCGTACCGGTACCTATAAGAAATGTTTTTTTATGAGACGTTGGTTTCTGTCATTTTAGGTGTAAGAAATTATCAATCTAAGGATAATAATTGCAGTTTCATTCAAAGTTACTTGTATTATAAATTTCATAATGAAGTTAACACATGAATAATGGAAAATAACGTAATAGTAGTATAGCGGAACATGTGGCCACCATTTTGTTAATTTGAGTATAAGTATTCTATTTTGTTTTGTTGATTTTGATGTCAATCTTGATTTTCCATGTCATTAAAAAGCAACTCTATATATATATAATACGCTGTTTGATTTAATTATTCCGAACAATCGTCCTGTCTCTGATGATCGCTTAATCAAATCCTGGGACCCTTACGTAAAATTATCGAATCACGAGGTTGGTACTACAAGATGGCCGCCGAATTAGTATGACATATACGATAAATATGTACCGAAAGGTAAGATATCAAAACAAAAACAAATTATAATTATTAATAATATTTATAAGTTAACAAATGCCGCCCGAACTGGTGACGTGATATAAATAAAAGTTTTATACAATAAGCCGGAGTCAGAGACGGAGGGTTGTCGGAAAAAAAGGAAGTGATACATAAGACATACCTGGTACGTAGATAATAAGTTATACCATGATTATAGGTTATGTTATTGTTTGAATAAAAGACAGAACAACTACTAAAAATAAAATTTATTATTAATATGATCAAAATGGCAGATAACGAAAACATTAGTATAAATAATAGAGCAACAGAATCTCTATTATTAAATGAACCACAAGCTAACTCAACACCCATTATAAATAATAAAGTGTCATTAGAAGACCTTTTTCAGCTGATGAAGGTACAGAATAATGAATTAAATGATAAATTAAACCAGTTTGATGAACAATTTAATGATATCAAAAAAGAAATTAAAAAACAAAGTTGTAATTTTGACAAAAGATTAAATGAGATACATGAACAGTTAGACGAAATAGAGTTAGAAATAAGAGGGGAGTAGACAAATTAGATATAAACAAAGACAAGGTAAGTGGAGGAGAAAATTATGATAATAAAAATAAAAATATGGTAATAGATGATAATAGTGTGGATGTTGGTAGTGATAATGAGATTTTATGGGGAATAGAATATGATAATGATGGAATGATAGTGTGTGTTGAAGGGTTAAAGAGAGTGTGTAAAGAAAGTATAATTGTAAGGGGATTGCAGGGGGTAGATTTTCCCTTAATTTCCCTTAGTAAAAACTTCACATGTTTTTAGGAAGGACGAGAGTGCCTTCGATGTATATTTGGGAGACATATGGTCTACAAATAATGTTGTCCTTGGTTTTTTTAGTGCACTTCACAGGTGGTGGAATAGTTGTGAATTAGTGTCCCCTGCAACTGTAGAAAGAGAGAATGTAGCGTGGTGTGGTAGAGAGAGATGTTTTAAAAGAGAGAGATATTGTGAGAGAAAAAGAGAAATAGAGATTTTTAAGATAAGTAGAGACTATGAAGAATTTATGGAAAAGTTAGGAGGAGAGATGATATATAATAGAAATAAGAACTTACCTTGTAATGAAACTGAAGTAGTAGGAGATAAGGGAAATAATGATTTTATAAATTACCTAATTAGGACTAATAATACAGGAGGTGACAGGACAATGACCAATCATGACAGATTAAATGAGTTTGAGGATAATGATGAACATTTGTATGGTATACGTATTTATGATGTTAGTATAAGAGAGTCAATATTAAGCAATGTATATAGATATAAGATAAGACTAGTGTTTGACGATGGAGGGTAAATATTTTATTGTGTTTATGAACATTTAATTATGTGGACAGTGTTTTTCAAGATGGACTGCTTTATGACTGATTTATGGTAAATGGTTAAATGATAATTATGGATTGTATATTTTTGTGTATTGATGTCAATGTATTTGTGTAATTTTGCTGTTGTGTATTTTATGTATTTTTTGTGTAAACCATGTACTGTAGAATTTTAAATATTCAAGAATAATTAATTATGAGATTTAGATTATAATGAATAATAAATGATTACGCAGGTAATATATTTGGATATTGAGAGGTACTGTTATTAGTAGATAAGTGATGAATTTTCTAGTGGTATATTAAGGTGAAATGTTGTAATAGAATTTGGGTGACAGTGATAAATAAGGGCATTGGAGTTAGTTAAATAGAGTTAATGGGAGTTAGTGAAAATAAGAATGTTGAGATACAGATAATACACAAAGAGGTGTTAGATATTTTAGGGACACAGTAGTTAGTGATTATATGTGGAGAGGTGAGTAATGTGAATGGTAATTATATTTGTTGATGATGATATTTTGTAGTAAGGATCCGGTGTAAGGAGTGATCAGCGTGCGACGTGGCAAGAGACCAGCGTGCAGCGTTGTGGCAGGCAGAGCAATTTTGGGGTTAGAGTGTTTGCCGATATTTGGTGGAGGGCAAATGGTTAGGAATGGATATGGCCAGGCAGGGAACACACATCCTAGTACAAAAAATGAGCGGTGCCAGAGGATTTAAATGGGATTAGTGAAGGGGGTTATTATAGAGATATTGGTGTCATAATATGTTAATGGTTAGAAGCGGTTGTTAAAAAAAAAGGGTAGTAAGGTTAGATTGACAAATGCCAAAATAAGATATAGAGAATAGTGAATAACAGAGAGTCACCCAAACGGATAAGGATTGAGGAAAGGTTAGAAAAAGAAAATTCATGGTAGGAAGGTAATGTAACTGGAAAGGTAAATGATAAATTTGAAATTGTTTTGTAGAATCTAATGATGAATGCATGTTAAATAATAAAAGTTGAATAGAGAGTTGATAAAAATAATAATGTCTTATCAAATTTTATACAAGTTATTTACATGTGAATTGTTCAATGTAACAATATTAATGTTTAATGTACAATGTTTTATTATGTTTTTATTATGTAGATGGTACAATAGTGTGTGTGGCCAGGAGGTTACTACAGGGGTAGTAACGATAACAAATATTAAGTGTTAAGGAAATAATAGTGATATTGGTGTTGTTTATCAAGTCTATAATGATGATTCTGTTGTAAAGAAAGATAAGTGTAATGAAAGTTGAGTAAAGAAAATATAAAGAGTTTTGAAGGTGTTTGCCATAATAGGTATATGTTTCAATATTGTATGAAGTAGAATGGTAGAGTTAGTGGTTGTTGCTTAGAAAATTGGAATTTGTTTTATGCTTAGGATAAGAATATATTTTCATGTGGTAAAGAGAATGAATATGATCGACTGGAGTCAGAAAGTTTTGCTAAATGCAGGGGTGTTAAAAGGAGAAGGGGATCTTCTATCCTAAATCTTGCTATTTTGTTTGAAAATTGTAAGTTAAACAAGCCAACGTCTCAAAACACAAACCAATGCATCTAAGGGGAGACATATCAGTTGTGGATATGGAGATAGATAAGGCCACTATTTTAAAATTTGGTATTGCATGTTTCAGAGTTTGATGGTGTTGTGACCGCGGTCCTGAGCTGGCCGGTGCGTCAGAACAGGAGCGTTAAGTGCCTAATGGCCTTATGGTGTTGGGATCTCTCCTGAGAAGTCCAGTAAGGTCAGATGGTACGATCATCATCACTGGACCAAGGGTGAGTGATTGTATTTCTTTTATATTAACATTAAGGGGGTTATGGCGACATATCTGAACTGATCCTTTTAGAAACGTGTGAATGAGTCAATGAAAGTTTTTATGTTTCGACAAAACCTTTCATTGAGGGGGTTTTGTGACAGTACGAAAATCCTGATGTCGGAATTATGGTATGAGTGGTAGCAAATTATTGTATTTTATTGTTTTACACACACATACATGGGTAGGACTATTTCCCTTTGTAAAAAGACAACGACGCAGATTTCAGCAGAGCGAAACGATTCCAAGGTCAGGAGCGGACGTGTGAAGCCGAACATATACAATGGCGGTATAAGTGAAGACAGACTCTCAATATCCATTTTCATTGGTCCATAAGGCGGGACGTCATTAAAAATAAAAAGATGACATAACAACAATGACATGACAACAGGGCGTGAGCCAGATTGAAACAAAAGACAATGACGTGGATGCGCTAACACATACGAAAAATATGTGCTTTGCATCCCCCCAGTCAGCATCAGACCATCAAGGCGTCAACACGCTGTGAAAATCGCCGGCAGCTTTTGCCAGCGAAAGTGTTTTCTTTGTCAATTATAAATGTGTTAACATGAAATAGTAACCATTAGACAGAAATAATTTCATAACTATTCAAAATGTAAGCTAAAGTCAGTGTAACCAAGAAGACACATGGGACGTTCGGCCGAACACCTGCCTGACCATGATCGACATCTGAGGACAGCTTAAACTCTACAACGCATATCCAGGAAAGTTAAATTATATATTCCAGTCTTTCTTATCTAAATTGAGCTCAAAACCCAAAATGCAAATGTATGTGTAAAATCGCTGTTGGCGAAATGAGTGTGTGTGTGTGTGTGTGTGTCATACCGTACCGGTACCTATAAGAAATGTTTTTTTTATGAGACGTTGGTTTCTGTCATTTTAGGTGTAAGAAATTATCAATCTAACGATAATAATTGCAGTTTCATTCAAAGTTACTTTTATTATAAATTTCACAATGAAGTTAACACATGAATAATGGAAAATAACGTAATAGTAATATAGCGGAACATGTGGCCGCCATTTTGTTAATTTGAGTATAAGTATTCTATTTTGTTTTGTTGATTTTGATGTCAATCTTGATTTTCCATGTCATTAAAAAGCAACTATATATATATAATACGCTGTTTGATTTAATTATTCCGAACAATCGCCCTGTCTCTGATGATCGCTTAATCGAATCCTGGGACCCTTACGTAAAATTATCGAATCATGAGGTTGGTACTACAAGATGGCCGCCGAATTAGTATGACATATACGATAAATATGGTACCGAAAGTTAAGATATCAAAACAAAAACAAATTATAATTATTATTAATATTTTAAAAAGTTAACAATACAAAATAGAACGATATTAATTGCTTTTAATAAATACTACTATGATATAGTAATTCATTTTAGGCCTCTTTAAAAACTTGCAATTAAATATTTGGTTAACGAGAATTTCGTCTGCTGATATCCTAATTAATATTATAATAAATAATTCTAACACATATATTCTTACGTTGGGTTATTATACCATCTAAATAAATGAATACAGTGTTCTCTATGAATAGTTTGATTGTTTTCGCGTCAGTACAAGTATGTTAATAGCTACAATGATTGGATGGTATTTAAACAATAACTTTAGTCACCTACTACCTTGATTTTTAATCGTATTGATTAAAAATGAACACTTTAACGATCGGATTATATTGATCGCTAATACACTGCACTTTAATCGCACTTGGAAATGAGAAATAACCTTCTTCTTACTGACATTAGGTTATAGCCTTTACAGGTTATGTTAAATTTGCTCGTTCCGATTACACGCACTGTTTAAATAAATTCACAATTAACTTTTGATGCACTCAGAGATGATGACTCGCCTTTCCAATGGTTACTGTGATAAAATTTAAGGTATTTGCTACAATTATACTGTTGTAGATTATTAAAATATAAAACAACGCCGAGACGCAACTGGTTAGCTCGTGAAGAATGATGCGAATGCCAATTTCTTAGCATCCTTTTGATTATATACCCCTCTCTCGATCGGCATTAGGAATAATTTTCGCTAAGTAAACTCTTCTGTGATTGGTACAAAATTATGTCAGAGTGACGTAATGTTGTTGATAGACACCACCGATGCGTCTTTTGTACTCCACTCTTATTGTTGTTAGTATTCACGGGCTCTTTCTTAAATCTCGTTAAAAAATGATGCTAACACTAATTATAAAATTATTACAATTCCATTCTTTAAGCTATTATCATCAAATTAAAGCTTAGTTTCTGATCTTTATTTTGATGTGGCTTAATGCCGGTTTGAACCTAGTTTTCACTGACAATACATAGAAATACCATCCTGAAACATGGTTTCTTAGTGTCATCTGCTAATAATGCAAAATGCGACTATTTCCCTATCTTTGATATTTGATTATTTACATCGGTTTTCTCTTTTGCTCGTTATTACATGAATAAAAGTACATACATTATTAAAACTGAATGCTGCTTACAGCTGAACAATATTAAATCTTAGTATAATTATGACAATACATTATTCTGAAAATTCCTTATTCTCTAATTACATTTTTACATGGCCTACTTATTTTTTTGGCATATAATATTACTCAAGTGGTGGTATTTCACACCTCATTCGTTATATTTACTATTCTGTAAGTTTATTTTACTTTAGGGGTCCTGGTTCCCTATTAATTTACTGACATAAACTCGTTTATGCAGGGTCTAGATACAGTTTTGGTACAAGGTTTATTCCCTGCTTATTATTATCTGTAGTTACATCTCATTTAATTAGGAAGTTGCTTATTTACACATAAGGCTTCCGCTTATATTTACCCTTATTTTATATTGTTACATCTTTGTTGGTAAAGCTATTTTTATAGGTCTGTGGCTACAGTTAGCATAGGATATTGTCTTTGTTATTTCTGTATCATTGTTCTATTTCTTTCAGCCAATATGCTGTTATTTGTTATTTTCTTGTTAAAGTCATTGGTTATTTTGTTTATATTATATGACTCTACACACCAATGTCTTGAACGGGCTCACTTGACAGCTTATTTGTGAACTTTGTTTGTCCATTAGTCATAGTCAGTCATTGTGTTTAAGTTGTAGTGTCGTGCAGTGTATTCATCACTGCTTCTTGGGATCCCTCCTCTTCTTTCTTCTTTGCTGGTCCCTTCTCTTCTTTGTTACATTCATTATAATTATTCACTTTACAACTCTAGTGTCAGATCTTACCCTTCTGGTGTGTATTTTGGTTATGTAACATTTTGTGATGTTACATATACTCCCCTCTCAAAATTGATAATTTGAGAAAAGTTTTATAGTTTGAAGAAATTATTACTTTATTTTGTTTAATGATAAGATTACTGCTTCTCTCTTTCTTGAATTTAATAGTCTGTTTGTGTGTTGATCTAGACTGAGTTCTCTGCTAGTATTATTTTCAGCTTGCTAGCATTGGTCAAGTTTCTTATACTCTTGGTCATTTATTTATATCATATATTAGTTCTTAATTTAACAATTTCCCTGTTTTTCAATAATACATTTTTTCTTTACATTATTCACATTTTGATTCTAGTGACAATCTCCTTTGTTCTTTCATTTTACCTCACAGTTGTTGATTTAATCCTTGACATATTACAATTCCCTAACATTTATAGTGGGTTCGGAGTCAGAGGGGCTCTATTTGGCATCCATTCTCCGCCGTTCCTCAACTATACACCCAAGAATCAGAGGAATCTTCATCTCTGTCTGGGACAATAAAAAGTTGCACATAACAACAGTTGCACTATCACAACATATAAAACATAATATATCATTTATTTTTCAATATAAGACATCATATTCAATATAATATTCAAGGGGTAACATTAGAGGTTTCATTATTATCACTGCTAATGCTTTATCATTTTATTTAACATACTTCTCTTCACAGGTCATTATTATTTATAACTTGACATATTTGTTATATTTATTATCAGCTTTGCTGCTATTCATCAATACTAGGTTGTAAGTTGTTTTGGTTATTTCAATGTTTTTAATTTACACACTTAAATTCATCACTATATAATTATGCAGTTGGTTCTTAAATTCTTCATCACTTTCACCATAATTTATTTTTGACACTGTTTATACACTGGTTTTTAACACTTTGTTCGTTATCTTCTTGGATTATCTGGGGTTTTCTCACTTTCACCATTCTATTGGGCTCATTATGGGTCAATTACATTTCATTTGAGTCATTTTATTCATCTCTGCTTAGAGTATTGTATATCTTGATACTGTAGAGATTATGACACTTTACATTTTATGACAGTTTTCATGATACATAATATTTTTTCAAAGATGCTTGGTTAAATGTACCCTTGATTTTCTTACTTACTGGATCAGTAATTTCATAGGTGTTGTTCTGATTATTTTTTGTAATTGTATACGGACCTGTATACAGTAATAGTAATTTTCTCGTGATACCCTCCATTGTACTGGGTAATTCTCTATTCTTTAATAATATCTGATCACCTACTTGGTACTGTATTATCCTCAATGGTACCTTGTTTTGGTACTTTCTCCTCCTTTGTTCTATCTTCTCAACAATCTTATTATGGAATTGGATTTTATTGAATTGGTATTCCTGGCTTTGGGGAAAATTGATAATGTCACTGATTTCTCGTGGTGGGGGTCTCTCATACATGGCATTATAAGGTGTGGTTTCAATGGACTGGTGGTGAGCTAGATTTATGAAATCTTCTGCTGCTGATATGTACTCACTCCACTTTCGTTGTTGGTTGGAACAATATGTCCTGAGAATTCTCCCAACTTCTCTTAGCACTCTTTCGGAAGGGTTACTGCTGGGATGGTATACTGAGGTTTTATAGGTTTTTACCCCATGATCCAGCAGTGTGTCCTTCCACCCTTTACCCTTGAACTGGGTACCATGATCCGTTATGATAGTTTTCGGACTTCCCACTTCAGGTATATAGTTCTGTATAATAATATTGAGTATCTTATTTGTGGTTGCACGATTTATTGGGTATAACTCGTGAATTTTGTGTAATGGTCGAAAATTATTATGAGGTATTTATATTGATGTCTACCTCCAC
The DNA here is from genome assembly GCA_034769895.1 of Magicicada septendecula. Lineage (NCBI taxonomy): Eukaryota > Metazoa > Arthropoda > Insecta > Hemiptera > Cicadidae > Magicicada > Magicicada septendecula. Next base: position 549,246,865 of record CM068368.1, read on the forward strand.
TTCTAGGGAATGGACCACAGATGTCTACGAAAACTTTTTCTAACTTGTTCGATGAAGTTATAGGTATCATTATTCCATCTTTCTTTTCGTTGGTGCATTTCACTACTACCTCACCGAGTCAACAAAACATGCAGAAAAAATGTGAACTAACTGAGTTCAGAGACAAATGCGCATGCGCGTCTCACCCAACCAAGCAGTTTACAGTCATACTCAAAAGTTTGTCATTTGAATGTATGTACTCCCAGCGGTGAATATCGTGAGGTCTAATATTTGCGCTTGTTCGTGTTACAGAGTTTGTCATTTGTATTTATATTTACTAATTTTGTGAGTATTGTGAGTGTAATTTTTATACTGTTCTTTTTATACAGCTTAATTTCCAGACTTCAACACCACACTTTTAAAATTCATTAACTGTAGAATTGAAAGATGACAAGTAACAAACAAAGGCCTACAATTCGCAGTCAAGGACGCCAAATAGTTGGGCGAGTTATTGAATTTTTTGATGAAGAAAAGAACAGTGGTTGTTATAAGTACCCAATAAATAACGCGACAAAGCGAGCAGCAGCTGCAACAGGAAAGTCTGAAACCACCATTTGTAAGATACGGAAAGAGATAAAAGTGTCAAAATCTACTGGTAGAAAACTGAGCACTCCTGGAAAGACACGTCAGCAGAGTACAAGAAAAATTGTTTTAGATGATTTTGATTTATGTGCAGTCCGCCGTACGATACAGAATTTTTATACTATTAAAAAGCAGGTTCCTACTTTGCAATCGGTTCTTTCTGAATTAAAAAGTGACACATTTTGAAGGAGGCAAGGAAACTTTACGCAGAATTATACATAAGCTTGGATTCCGATTTAAAAAATGTAAAAATAAAAGAAGTATATTGATGGAGAGAAACGAAACAGTTGCATGGCGAGCAAGATACCTACGAAAGATTAGGAGGAATGACACCTGTGACAATAAGCGACCTGTTATTTTTCTCGACGAGACATTCATCCATCCCACTTACACAGTGAACAAGTGTTGGCAGGATCCTACGACTAGTGGAGTTTTAAAAAATAATAGTACTGGACAACGCTGGATTATTGTTCATGCAGGTTGGGAGAAAGGTTTCATTCCTGAAGCCTTTCTTATGTTCAAGTCACAAACTACAAGTGGAGACTACCACCACGAGATGAACTTTGAAAATTTTTCCCGGTGGGTTAAGGAAAAACTGTTGCCAAACCTTCCAGAAAAGTCTTTAGTTGTTATGGACAATGCACCATACCACAGTGTACAAGAAAACAAACCGCCGACTACAGCTTCTCGAAAAGTGGAAATCCAGGAATGGCTAAGAAAAATGGGAGTCAGTTTTTCAGAAGATATGACGAAAAGTGAATTATTGGAAATAGTTCGTTTTCGAAAGCCATCAACGTATAAAGTAGATACGATTTTTAAAGAAAAAGGGCACGAAGTGATAAGATTACCTCCATACCACTGTAACCTGAATGCCATTGAGTACGTATGGAACATAGTTAAGGGACAAGTAGCAAAATTCAACGTCGATCAGAAAGCAGGTGATATTAAAAACCTCACCGAAAATGTTATTGCTTCTATTTCAGAAAGTGACTGGAAGAAAGCTATACAGCATGTAAAAAGTGAGGAAGATAAATACTGGGAAACTGATGCTTTGATGGAAGACGAAATAGAGAAGATTATAATATCGGTTGGGGGAGAAGAATCTTCTGACACTTCCACTGATACAGACGACGACAGTGAATGCTTTAGTAATTTATCGGATGGATGTGAAATGTCTGGTGTTGAAGAATTAGAATAGAATGCCACTTAATATGAAAACTATATCAGTGCTTTCACAACATTAAAATTTGTGTTGAGAGAAGTGAATTTGAGTGAATAGTCCAACTATTTTTTTTTTCCTACTAATTATTGACAATGTTATGTTTTTCTGGTACAAATTAGCATGTGCGTTTTAATTTATTTCTCGCGGTATTATGTTTTAAAAAATAAGACAAAGTTATAGTTTTAGTGATATAATTGTTTGAAAGACACGTGAATGCAACTTCTCAAGATACGCTTCTAAAAATTTCGTCAAGGTAAGATTTTTTCCATTATTTATTAAAAGGTAATTTAATTCATAACCACGAATCAGTAGTGATAATAATTCTGTCTTTAATACTAACGAATAACACACAATAATTAGTATATGGGCATTAGCCAAACTGAGAATTACAGAAAACGTAAAAAGCAAAGTGTCATTACTTCATTGTTTACATCGAGTTCCAAATAAATACAATTATGACTTACTCAGTGATACTGATCATTGTTGTTTCGTACGTAAAACCTGTTCTGTTGGAGACAGAACAAAATCAGTCATTTTGTTTGAAATATTTCTCTTATATATCCTACCATAAAAACTATTATGAAAGTACCTTTGTAAATTGTCTTTGACAGAAATAACTTTACCTGATCCACAACAATAACGGCCTACCCTTTACCAATATACCGTTATTGCTTTGTAAAATTAGCCACTTTGTTCAGACTTATTAATACCTACCGACTTGTCAACCTGTCCTTTGTAAAATATTAGATCTTGTTGTTCATAACGTCCTGAAGTATCAGTAATAGGTAATTCATTATTTCCTAGTATGGAACACTTATTTGTAAATTAAATACTAAATAGAATAATACAGTGATAAATTTAAAGAATAATTAAAGTTCTCTATAGACTCATTAATTACATATTTTAATCCGATTTTAATTATTTCAAAAATCTAAGTACTTTACTCAATAAAAATAAAACAAAAAAGCAAACCAAAAATGGTTTAACTTTTAATCAGTTAATTTTGTTTTAACTTTAATCAGTTAGTTTTTGTAACTATTAACTGTAACTTTAACTTAGTTTGTTTGGACAGTAACTTTAACTTTGATCAGTTAACAATTATTATGATCTTTCCCAAGTCTGTTTATAAACTTGCTAATTGAATAGAAATTAAATTCACTTGTTCCACATAATTTCACTCGTTTATAGAACTACTATTTGTAATAGCAAAACCTTTCTCTACCAGCTAACTATTCATGTTGTAATTCGAAAAAGCATGAGCAAAAGTAACATAAATTTATACATGTATGAAGAGTACAAAAAAAATTAAACATTGAATAGCCTTATTGACATATTAAGCTCCAAACTGAAGTAACAATAATCCATTTATGTTGATCAACAACAGAGACACAATTAGTTATGGTTTACAGGTCAATACCTAATTGAAATTGTGGAGTTTATTGCTCATATTGTTTATGTTTATGGTCAAAGTAATTTAATAATTTATGAAACGTGTAGAATAACAATTTTGACACCATATGCGTACAGTTTAAGTATTAAAATGCTCTAACTTTAATTTTTGCACGAGTAAATTATCTAGTCGCGTATGAGTTTTACTTTGACTGTACAAACGTCAAGCAGCGTAGGGAAACGTACTGAACCCCCACGCAACTGGCAGTGCCAGTGCTGCTACGCTTCCCCTCTCCAGATTCTATGTTAACGGAGCCATGTAGTAGTTGACATATGTGGCAACTCCTGATATAATTACGCACTCTTCTGTTTATGTTCTTAATGTATAGGTGTTCTTCCAGTGCTCTTACCACTTTAAGTGCTCCCATGTGTCCATAACGTATATGATAATCTGTTATGATTTCTTTTTCTAATGTTCTGGGTATTACCAATTTCCAAGTATTGTTGTGGTATTTGGTTTTAATGAACAAAAGATTGTGGTGTAAACAATAGTAACGTATTATTCTACTGTCTTGTGCACTTAGTCTCTGATGGATTTGCATTAATTTGCTGTCTTGCTTCTGGTGTTGCTCTATTTCTTTGACTATTTCTTCTAAGTCTGATCGACCCTTAATGATGTGATAGACTTTTGCAATCGTTTCCTTCTCTCCTTCATAGGTCTGATTAGTTATATTTATGCGTGACAATACGTCTGCTGCTATATTCTTCTTGCCTGGAATGTACTCCCAACTGATGTTATATTCTTGTAAGACTAGGGTCCATCTCGTTAATCGACCGTGGCTTAATTTACAGTTCTTTAGGAAGGATATGGATTTGTGGTCTGTCCGTACCGTTATTGAATATCCTAAAATATAGGTCCGGAATTTTCCGCAGGCAAATACAACACTTAACAGTTCTTTTTCTGTCACATTGTAATTTCGTTCGCATTTGTTCAGTGTTCTACTGGCGAAGCTTATAACTAGGTGGTTCCCATCTCCATCCTCTTGGTATAGTGTAGACCCTAAACTGATGTCACTTGCGTCACAATTTAGGTAGAAAGATTTATTGAAATCTGGGTGATGTAGCATTACGGTCTCTAGGAATTTGTTTTTAATTTGTTGAAACACTGTGTCTTGAGTTGGCCCCCATGTCCATTTGTCCTTTGAAGATAATTGTGGTGATAATTTTGTGGTTAATTCCGAATAGTTATTTTGGAATTTGCGATAATAATTGCACAGGCCTAAAAAAGACTAATTGTTTTTTGTTTCTTGGGGTGGGGAATTGTTGTATTGATTCTATTTTTTCTCTAGATGGGGTTATTCCATGTTCTGTTAAATGGAAACCTAAAAATTGTACTTCCTTAGCTATTAGTTGTGATTTCTCAAGTTTCAATGTGATGTTGTTTTCTGACAGTTTGTTTAATACATGGTTTATTCTATTACAGTGTTCTTCCCAATTGGTAGACGTTATGAGTAGATCATCTACATAAATGGTAGTGAACTGGAGCGATTCTTGGCCCAATACTTGGTCCATACATTGAATAAATATTGCTACAGAGTTCACTAATCCGAAGGGCAATCGTTTGAAATGGTAGTTGCGCCCTTCGAAAATAAAGGCCACGTATTTTTGGCTGTGGGGGTGCAGTTCCACCTGCCAGTATCCGCAGACGGTGTCCCATGAACCAATAAATTGTGTGCCATGAAACTTCTTTAAAATTTCCTCTATTTCGCCAGGAGATGTTCGGTCACTAATTAGGTTTTTATTAATCTCCCTAGCATCTAGGCAAAGTCTCACCTTCCCGTTCTTCTTTTTTATAGCTACAATAGGGCTAGTATAAGGTGACTGACTGCACTCAATAATGTCATCCTTTAATAATTGGTTAATTTCGGTCCTAACTGCTTCCTTTAAAGAATAAGCATTGGGTATGACTTCCGATTAAAATTTACGGGTTCTTTAAATTTCAATATACATTGGTAATTCTTGACCTTCCCCGGGATCTCCGAGAATACATTCCGGTATCTGTTGTATATGTTGATCAACATTTCAATTTGGTCTGGGTTTGGTGAGTTGTCTCTCTTTGTTGACCTGAATTGGCGGATTTCTTTAATTTTTTCATTCCACAAAAGGTCATTGTTTGGTTGACATTCAACTTCTTCTGTAGGTGTCTGATATCTAGGACTTAGCACTTCTCTTATGTGGAAAATGGTGCGGTCTTGCGGAGCTTCCTTACTTCCAATGATCTCAGCCGTCCATTCCAAATCTTGTGTACTCAGAGTTATTTTTGCTCTACTCATGTCAATAATTGCTGAGTATTTCCGCAGGATGTCGCAGCCAATTAAACTGCAAAATGGTAATCCGTTAGCTACCAAAAATATCATTGGGATCTTGACTCCATGACTGGTCACTTCAAGATTGACCTGTTTCTTGACAGTTTTATTTTGTCGTCCAGTCGCTCCCACTAATATTATATTGTTAATCGGTAGGGTTGGTATTACTGATTTACTTTCTTCCTGTATGCGGTTGATTTCGGTGCTATCAATTAAAGAGACATTTGCACCTGTGTCGATCATCAATGTGGTGGCCACCCCGTTTATTTTGGCAGTCACATATTGTTAAGATGCGGCCCGATAGGACCAAAAAAAAAAATGTTAATGTTAGGAAGAATGATGCTTGTGGTGCTATTGCCAGGATACAGAATAATGACGATAGTGGACTGTATAATACATTTATTAAGTTCTGTACACTTATATCATGGTGTTGAGATTGGCTAAGTCTGAACAATTTGATTTTGAATAAACAGAGTCGTTAAGAATGCTACATGTCAATGAGGCGCAAATGTGCGGCACTCAGATTAAAATGTTAAGGCCTAAGGCCTAGACGAATGTCGTATGAATTGTCGTAAGACTTGAGGCGCGAGTACGCGGCACTCAAGCTACATGAAATAGAATTAGCAATGTATTGCTAATTCATTGCAAGTATGCAATATGTGTTGTGGCCTAAGGCCTACAATGATTGTCTGACGACAAGAAAAATGATGATGACAGAACAAGCGAGCAAACGTAATGACGTCTGCCGCCAGCCGTAGATCGGACAACTGTAACGTTGAACGTTGTATAAACATGATAGCGCAATATCAGAAAGCACAGATTAACCAACCTATTAATGCAAAAATTACCACATTACTGTCCACATATGCTATTTCATTGTTACATTGGTGGTGGTCAATTTCTTCTTCTTCAAGCAGTTCCTGTCTGATATTTTTCAAATAATGACTTCGTATTATTGTTATGGTTTTGTTTGAAGTCTGTTTGTAATTGCACCAAATAGAATGGTTCAGCGAGGGGTCTAGTTGGTTTCTCACTGCCGCGATGCGTTTAAAGAGAGTTCATTCTCTTCTTCGCGTCTGTCCGGTGTGTTTATTTGACTCCTCTCCTCCATATCGGGCCGTTCCCCATGGTTATTCTGGTCATTGTTTGGTATGAAATGTACTTGGGGCCGATAATCGTTGTTCCGGCTGCCGCCTTCAATACTCCTGCTCCTTCGTTGTCCGCCCCGTGAATTTCTCCTGTCTTCGCGCTGGTACTCCTCGTCATCATGTCCGTTGAAGCTACGGCGCCTCGGATAATACCGCCTTCTTCCCTGCTCATTATTGGCCTGGACGTAATTGGCCCTCCTATATTGCTGGGGTTGGTTTTTTCCACCTTGGTTCTGGGGTCGGTTGGGGTTGTTGTTATTATTTTGAGGACGTCTCATATTATTGTTATTATTACTAGTGTAATTATTATTACTCTGATTATTTGGCCGATAATTGTTTTCATTATTTTGATTTACATTATTATTATAATTACTTCAGTAATTACGGAAGTTAGGGTTGTTGTTATTATTTTGGTTATTATTTCTGTCTTGGTAATTGTCATTCCTTTTACGGCTCCTTTTATAGTAGCCCTCGTGTTCGTTATCCTTGAGCAGTGCTGCCATGGCTTGGACAGTTTTTATCTGCCCCCATTGTCGTGATCGTGCTACTCCCTCCTCATAGTGATATGCTAGCTTGGTAACCAGGCACTCCTCTGGTATCCTTGGTTCGAGGTTTCTTGCCAAACATACCTTACCAAGGAAGTAAGAAGTTGGAGTTGTCCCTCGGCTGGCGTCGTATTTGCCGTGACATATATCATCTCGTACTATGTTTTGGGTAGACTCTGACCAGTATTTGGCCCTGAACAGCGTCTTAAACTCCTCGTAACTTTGGATCTCCTGGCGGGTTGCAGTCCACCAGTTATCGTGTATTTCCTTGAAATACTCGTCGATCAAACTGCGGATTACCGTCCATCTGCTTTCCCGGATTCTGGTCAGATTTTCCTCTACTCGTTCCAGAAATTCGATCGGGTTCTTTTTATAATTTTTGAAGTTTATAATATCGTGGTTGTCTATGGGTTGTAGGTATGGACCCTGTGTTGGTCGGTTACGGATGGTTTAGAGTTCCTCTCGTGTTTGTAGGGTCTCTCGTTGACGCAACTCTTCGATTTTTTCTTTGTTGTTAACAGTCAGGGTTCTTATGTTTGTTGTTCACTGATGCGTCTTGTAATACACTTTTAAATAGGCCTTAATAAAAGTTCACGTTACTATTATACATACTACACTCGGCCTACGAGCATGTGAAAAGTAATAGTTTATCAAGCTAATTTACCCAATGACAATATTAATATTTATAACATACTAATTATCAGCAACAGAATGTAACAATTACTTTAGTGTACCGACTCTTAAAAATTATCCCAGGGCGCCAGTAATAAATAAACACAATTTGACTGTTATTAATTAAGTTTTTAATAACTAATTTGTATTTACATATTACAAAATTTGTAGATCATTACCTTTAATAAGTTTTCTATAAAATTTGTTTGTGCTTATTTCTTGGCTATGAATTCTTTGACTAATTGAGTCACCAAGTATGAGTTACATACATTTAAATTTAATAGACAATAGTACAATAAGTGTTCATTTTATTATTTACTTGCATGTTGAATCCACTCTGCGCCGCGATGTAATCAATTCTACACGTTCCAGGCAGGTCGCCGACGTTAATCGTTGAGCCCTTATCCTTGTTAGTTTTGCACTAATTTATACACTTGTTACACAGGTATTAAACACCATTCACTTTGACAACTTAGTGATAACTACACATGTGCCGTATGCTAATACACTTGTTGAATACACAGTATATTCTTTTACAAAGCTAAGTGCATCTAACACCAGATTAATAACTGCTTATTGATCGACCGTCCCGCACCATGACGTTGACACATTTAAATCGCTATGTATTTCGATTTAACGATTGATGCTGTGTTAAGTAAAACTTGGATATGTTACCCGATTTTAACTTATCTTCTCTAATTTCTCTGCACGTTATTCTTGTAAACGATTATTAAATGTTTATAATATGTAGCTTTCACAATACTTAATATCGCGTTACCGTGACTGACTTACGTGGCGATTGAAATATATTTAATCAAATTACTGAGAAATTATTATTGCAACTAATACGAGTCTAATATCTGTAATCTCTCCGTTGACTACTCTAACTTCTTACACTCCGTATTTTTATATTTCGCTAAAACTACCCTCACTCAATATCGACAAACTACACGCCTATTGGTCTGACTTACCGCTAAATTCAAAACTACCCAATCTGTTTAACGGAACAGCCCGCGCAAAAAATGACGCTATCCGCTATTCGTCCACAAAATGCGCGTGAACACGTGGTATGAAACTTCGCGTCCTTCCATTTCACACATACTCTCTCTTTTGTTAGGTGCACTTAACTTTTACAACCTTAGTAAATGTTTCTTACACCCAAGTAAACAATACAGTTTTATGACGGTCCGACCCGTCCGTGACAAAATATAAATTCTTAGCCGACTTACTGGCGTCAACGCAAGGTCGTCTTTTGAATAGCTATCGCTCTTTACTACATATTTTAATGTTTTCTTACTTCTAAAGAAAACCACCGCTTTCTATAAATTTACATTTCTCCCTGGGTACCATATGACTTTGTCCCCGTAAAATTGTTAAGAATACAATTTTCCGTGATATCGTCCCCCGATAGAATCATATCAAAATTTTAATAGAATTTGGGATTGATTCTATTGATGCGTCCCTAATCCCCTGCTAAAATTTTATATTACTAACAATAATTTGTTTAACCCTTGCTATAATCTAGATTTGTTTGTACATCACATTATATTAATTACTCGTAATTTATTTAACATAACATGGTAATATTAGTTAGTATACGATCTGTTGTTATACCCTAAGTGTCAACGGCATTTCAAGGTTTGTTTACATACAGACTCTCCGTCCCACCCTTGACAAACTGGTCAAACAACTACTTTTAAAATATTTTGCTTTACTCTCCCTTTCATCTCAACACATGTTGCAATGACATTTTGCCCTAACATCTGTTTACGTTCTATTTCCCTTAACTTACTCTTACAATGTAGTACATTCATAATAACTACGCTAATATCTTTTGGAATCCTTATACAATTTAATAATTAACAATGATTATCTTATTTATTACAACAGTATTCGAATCTTACAATTATTACATATGTAGACGTTGTGTGCTATTACAATCTGTTTAGTATCTATGCAGTATCAGTGTTCATGTGTGTAGTAATGGGTCCTTGCTTTTCTGGCATATTTGACAAGTTTTCGTAATTAATTTGGTAATCTTATTAACTGAGTTCCCCGTGAAATTTTCTTTGAACAGTTGATATGTACGACGATTTCCCACATGACTGTATGCCTGATGTAGTTCAGCAATCATATTGTGGCAAAGTTCATTGGTCAACATAAGTTTCCATATCCCTTTTTCGCTTCGGTATAATTTGTCATTGTGCCAATTGTATTTTTGGGCAAGTTTATGTTGTTTATTGGCTCGTATTACGTCGATAATTCGCTTCAATTTCATGTCGGCTAGTTGATAACTTCTTATATTCTTAAGCTGCTCCTTAGCCTCCTTACTGATGCGGATGTTGATAATATTGATCTCTAACTCCTCGGTTCGATCGATTGGTTGTTCCTCGTCCATGTCTTCAGGATGCCTGCTCAGGATGTCCGCCACGATGTTATCTCGCCCTTTGCAGTGAATGATGTCGAAATCATACTCCTGTATAGCGAGAATCCATCGCGTTATGCGGGAGTTATTTAGGTGGCACTTTTTTATGAATATTAACGCCTTATTGTCAGTAATGATTGTAAAAGGCTTACCCAGTACGTAGGTCCTAAATTTTTGCAAACAGTATACAACACTCAGTAGCTCTAATTCTGTGGTGAAGTAATTACGCTCAGCTCCCCGTACCACGCGGCTTGTGTATGCGACTACTCCAATGTCGTTATTCTCGTCTAGCTGGTAAAGCTGGCCTCCCAACGCATAACGACTCGCATCCGTCTGTAGGTAGAAACGCTTGTTGGGGTCAGGATGCTTAAGAACCACTGATTCGATGAATAATTCCTTGACTCTCTCAAAATGCTGATCCATTTCCTTTGTCCATTTAAACGTGGTATTCTTTTTTAATAAGTTTAACAACGGTTGCGTCGCTTCGGCGTATTTATTGGTGAATCGGTTGTAAAAATTGGTTAAGCCCAGAAATCCTTTAAGTTGTTTTTGATTCTTTGGCTTCCGAAATTCCTGAATGGCTCTAATCTTATCTGGTGCGGCGGTGATACCCTCTGTTGTTAAGCGATATCCCAGGTAATCAATCTCTTTACGAAACAGCTGCGATTTTTTAAAGTTGACAGTTAAATTAGCTTGTTTGATGTCACGTAATAATAATTTTAAGTGCCGTAGGTGCTCTTCCACGCTATCCGAGATACATAAGCAGTCATCTACATATAAGATCGTAAATGCCTTCACTTCTTCCGACAATACTCGGTCCAAACCACGTGTTAAACTTGCTAGGCTAGTCTTCAATCCGAACGGCGTCACTGTGTACCGATAGCACTTGCCTTCGTACAAAAACCCAGTAAAATCTCTACATTCCTGATGCAATGGGATCTGCCAAAACGAGCTACGGAGGTCAATTGTGGACATGACTTTAATGTTACCACATGTTGCCAGTATCTCGTTAATTGGAATGGCTCCCTCATGGTCTGGAACTGTTACTGAATTCAGCTTACGGGCGTCCAAACATAATCTAACCGTCTGGTCTTTCTTTACGACAGTAACCATAGGGTTGACGTATGGACTCTGGGCCCTTTCAATAACACCATGCGCCTCCATTTTCTGGATTTCTGCCTTCACTGCTTCCTTGTATCTCATCGGAATCGGCCAACCTTTCTGACAGTAGGGTGTCCGATCGGTGACTTCGAATTTATGTTGATACGAGTTAATCCTACCTGGAGTATCCCGGAATACCATTTTATTATCCATCAAAATATGCTTTAGCTCGCTCCGTTCAGCTTCGGTTATGTCTGTGATAGTTTGTACCTTCTGTCCAATCAATTCTTCGATCTCTTCATCGGCAGATGCGAGTTCTACTCGTAGTATCTCCGCTGTAGTTCCTTCCTGGTTTTGGTCTCCCTGAATGATTAATCGTTTGTTGTTCAGGTCGATCACACACCCATTTTCTTCCAATAACCCTATGCCTAAGATACAATCTTTTATTAATTCTGGGACAACTACGAAGACACTATCGACTCTTAAACTTTCGATTTGGACAGTTAATAGGATTTGTTGTGTAACCCTTTTTGACTTATTGCCGGTTGCACCCTTCATTACGGTATTCGACAATTTTAACATTTCTAGATCACCCAATTCCTTTTTATTGTCTTTAAACCACTGTTCTGAGACAGCGTTTAATTGGCTCCCGGTGTCCAATAAGGCGCATGTAGACACACCGTTCAACGAGACACTTACTTCCGGACATTTATTAACTTTACATGTTATGTTGACATCATCATCATCCATTAAATCATCTCTTAAATCTAGAAAAGTAGTGTTAATATATTTACTAATATTACTTAAGTCTACTTCATATTTACAAAACTTAGCTAGTTTTTTGGCATAACGGTATTAACTTTGTTACCGTTCGCACCGCTGGTCGATGGAATAGGTTCGTTCTCATTTTTAAACTTGTTTGTTCGTTTGGGGTAGTGTGAAGTGACTGGCCTACTTTCACTTTCATTTGTGCGCCCGTGCTCAGCTGGTCGCTCTCTCTCCTCTTCAACCCTCGTCCATGATTTACGATCTCGCCGTCCGTCATAGTACCCTCGGCTCGCCTCTCTGGTGTCACTTCTCAGACTCATAAAATCTAACAAGACCTGCTCGAATTCATTGATTGTCACTACACCACGAGTAATTATCGCAACTCTTATTTCATGCGGATAATGTTTAGTAATTTTTCTAATTAAATACTTATCAGGTATTGGCGGAATTAATTGACGGTTTTCTAACAGTTTACACTCTAAATACTGGATCATGTTCATCCCATTCTCGGCGTGATACCTTCCGAATTCCAGTTCATTGCGTACTCTCTCTTGGATGACGTCATTCCAATATTTACTTATAAATGCGTCAGTGAAGTCCACAAAATTGTTAATGTTATCTTTTACTAACCTCCACCACACTGCTGCCTCTCCTTCAAGATGTCTTGCTATCCACTTGATGTTTCCAGCATCTTGATAATATTCTCTGAATATTTCATTCAATTCTTTAATAAATTCCATCGGGAAATCACCCGTGCCATTATATTTTATGTCCTTCACCTGTTCGTTTGTCATGCTCCGATTACATGGTGTATTGCTTATTGACGCTAGTTTAGTTCGTACTTCCTGTTGTATTTGTTGTAATTTAAGGTGTGTCTCGTCAGACTTGCTGTTGATTTTAGTTTCCAACTCTTTCAGTTTTTCGACCTTTAATTCATTTATAGCTGCCGTGTTATCTGCACATCTTTGATTGTTTACACTTACTGTTTCAATAATTATTTCAAAATTATTATTGTATTTTTCGTCAAGTTCTTTAATTTGTTGTTTTGTATTGGCACTAATTTCGGTACTAATCTTATCACAATTTTCTTCGACCTTATTATCAATATCTACTCTAAACTCCTGGAGAATTTTTTGGTTATTTGCTCTCTCTTGATTGAGTTGCGTGAATACTTCGTTTCTTAGTTCCATATTTTGTTTGTGCATCTGCTCTGATAATTGTTGCATTTGTTGTTTGTGTTGTGTCGCTTGTTGTGTTAGCTGTTGTGTTGTTTTTTCCGCCAGTTCTTTTATTTGTTCTTTTGTTTCTTTCGATTGTTGTTCAAGTCGTTGTGTTTGTTGTAATAGTTGTTCTTTTGTTTCTTTCGATTGTTGTTCAATTCGTTGTGTTTGTTGTACTAGTTGTTGGAGTATTGTACATATATCGGTGTCTTTGTTTTTCTCTGGTAATGTCTGATATACTGGTCTCTCTCTAACATCTACTAGTGTTTCTTGTGTAATATGTTGTGTTTCTGCATTTTCTTCGTTCAGTCCCCGCGTCCTTGACTCTTCATTCCCCATTGAAATGTGTGCGATCGTCTGCGAATCTCCTATCTGATTGTTTATATCGAAGTCCATTTCGTTACCGTGGGATGTTGTTTCTGTATTCATGTTATTGTTTTCTCCGTGCGTGTTGTTCTGTGTGTTAATGTTTTTCCTACTCTTACTCCGCGTAATCATACAACTATATCTTATATTATCGTTATTCTTAATTCTATTTTATTTTTATTTTACTATTCTATTAGTGACTCAATAGTCCCACGTTCCGGGCGACAGAATGTAATACACTTTTAAATAGGCCTTAATAAAAGTTCACGTTACTATTATACATACTACACTCGGCCTACGAGCATGTGAAAAGTAATAGTTTATCAAGCTAATTTACCCAATGACAATATTAATATTTATAACATACTAATTATCAGCAACAGAATGTAACAATTACTTTAGTGTACCGACTCTTAAAAATTATCCCAGGGCGCCAGTAATAAATAAACACAATTTGACTGTTATTAATTAAGTTTTTAATAACTAATTTGTATTTACATATTACAAAATTTGTAGATCATTACCTTTAATAAGTTTTCTATAAAATTTGTTTGTGCTTATTTCTTGGCTATGAATTCTTTGACTAATTGAGTCACCAAGTATGAGTTACATACATTTAAATTTAATAGACAATAGTACAATAAGTGTTCATTTTATTATTTACTTGCATGTTGAATCCACTCTGCGCCGCGATGTAATCAATTCTACACGTTCCAGGCAGGTCGCCGACGTTAATCGTTGAGCCCTTATCCTTGTTAGTTTTGCACTAATTTATACACTTGTTTCACAGGTATTAAACACCATTCACTTTGACAACTTAGTGATAACTACACATGTGCCGTATGCTAATACACTTGTTGAATACACAGTATATTCTTTTACAAAGCTAAGTGCATCTAACACCAGATTAATAACTGCTTATTGATCGACCGTCCCGCACCATGACGTTGACACATTTAAATCGCTATGTATTTCGATTTAACGATTGATGCTGTGTTAAGTAAAACTTGGATATGTTACCCGATTTTAACTTATCTTCTCTAATTTCTCTGCACGTTATTCTTGTAAACGATTATTAAATGTTTATAATATGTAGCTTTCACAATACTTAATATCGCGTTACCGTGACTGACTTACGTGGCGATTGAAATATATTTAATCAAATTACTGAGAAATTATTATTGCAACTAATACGAGTCTAATATCTGTAATCTCTCCGTTGACTACTCTAACTTCTTACACTCCGTATTTTTATATTTCGCTAAAACTACCCTCACTCAATATCGAC
Source organism: Magicicada septendecula (assembly GCA_034769895.1). Taxonomy (NCBI): domain Eukaryota; kingdom Metazoa; phylum Arthropoda; class Insecta; order Hemiptera; family Cicadidae; genus Magicicada; species Magicicada septendecula. The sequence continues at coordinate 549,261,996 of CM068368.1, forward strand.
AAACTACACGCCTATTGGTCTGACTTACCGCTAAATTCAAAACTACCCAATCTGTTTAACGGAACAGCCCACGCAAAAAATGACGCTATCCGCTATTCGTCCACAAAATGCGCGTGAACACGTGGTATGAAACTTCGCGTCCTTCCATTTCACACATACTCTCTCTTTTGTTAGGTGCACTTAACTTTTACAACCTTAGTAAATGTTTCTTACACCCAAGTAAACAATACAGTTTTATGACGGTCCGACCCGTCCGTGACAAAATATAAATTCTTAGCCGACTTACTGGCGTCAACGCAAGGTCGTCTTTTGAATAGCTATCGCTCTTTACTACATATTTTAATGTTTTCTTACTTCTAAAGAAAACCACCGCTTTCTATAAATTTACATTTCTCCCTGGGTACCATATGACTTTGTCCCCGTAAAATTGTTAAGAATACAATTTTCCGTGATAGTCTATTTCCTCACATCTTTCTCCCACGTCCGTTCTTACTCGTTTTATCTCGTCCTGGCTAATCTTCTTCAGAGACTCGATTCGGGCTTCATTAATTTCTTCAAGATTGGTGATCCGTCCATCGACCTCATCTCTAGTTTGTTGCAACCCCTGGTTGTATTGTTCACATCTCTCGTGTACTTCCGCAATCTCTCTTCTGACAACTGCTATTTCTCCTTCTATTTTTGTGTTTATTTTCGCGTTATTCTCCTCCATCTTCTTGCTGATATCGTCTAATTTTGTATTTAAATCTTCCTTCAATGCTTTGCTGTTGTCGTCCAATTTTTGATTCAGGTTACGATTATCCTCCTTCAATGACTCTATATTTTTATTAATCGATTTGATATTCTTTTTACTATCTTCCTTCAATACTTTGCTGTTGTCGTCCAATTTTTTATTAAATCGTCCTTCAATGACTCAATATTTTAATTTAATGTTTCTTCCATCATTGCTCTCATCATCTCCAACAAGTTCACGTTCCCTGTTTGTGTGACTCCCTCAGTTTGTTTGGGTTGCTCGGGTTCTGCAGGAGGTGTTCCTTCTTGTTGGTTTTCTACGGTATTATTGGTTGCCACTTCCATTTCGGTTGTTGGTTGTGTCTCTTGTACCTCTATATTTACTTTGGTGTTCGCCTGTGCACCTTCTCCTTGGCTGGCCTTGTATCTTGTATCGTGTCTGTGTGTGAGGCATGATCGTTCTAATGTATTTGCCGGGCTAATTTAATATTAAAATATATTATTTCTGTATATTTTTAAAGCCACACTCGTTGGTCGTCACTCTGTAATGGAACGTTTATACGGTGTGTAAATATCTGCCAACGGGTACACGTGTTCAGGTCCCGCTGTTGAATGTCACTCTGCTCAGTAATTATGTTACTATGTAAAAAATGTTTATATGGAGTCTCTTGTATTTTATGCAGTAATTATTTTTATAATTGATAAAATATAATTTAATTGTAGTGATATGGTTTATTGTAAATAAAAATTTAAGTTGTTGATCCGCTAATGAATGTAACGGTCGCGTCGAACTCGAAGTCGAAATCCTCTTCTATAGAAAATTGTCGTCAGTGTATGTATAAGTCAAGTGTTGTCTGGACAAATATATTAATATAATGAACACTTCACGAACCTGGTTGTCGTACTTGAAGTTCAGACGTTCACCGCCACTGAATAAACTGTCAAGTTTCCTTTTTGACCAGTCTAAAATTTATAAACAAGGTTTTATAACACCTTGAATGTTATGTGGTCGGCATATGGGTTTTCTTAGAGAAATGTCCCATAAAAAACAAACTTCTAATTTTATAATTGTGTATGTTTACTTTTTACTGTTTCAATCTTTAAATGCTTATTGAATTGAAAATATTTCAAATGGTATACTGAAAAATTTCTGTTTTAATGTACCTCAGTGTATGCAATACTGAGGGCTGATTAGCTATATTAAAATAATTAAAAACAAAAGTTACTGCTGTATAACATTATCGGTTTATTATAACCTCTAGAATTGAATTGAGGAAAAATACATTTTTACAATAATACAATTCGGATCACAAGTTATCCGTTTACTGACTGGTCTAGCTCAGTTTAAGCACAATATAAAAACTCTTATGTTTATTAACAAAATTTTTGTCTTAATTAACTAGGTACCTCAAGGGCAAGTTCTTTAAAATACAAAATAGAACGATATTAATTGCTTTTAATAAATACCACTATGATATAGTAATTCATTTTAGGCCTCTTTAAAAACTTGCAATTAAATATTTGGTTAACGAGAATTTCGTCTGCTGATATTCTAATTAATATTATAATAAATAATTCTAACACATATATTCTTACGTTGGGTTATTAAACCCTCTAAATAAATGAATACAGTGTTCTCTATGAATAGTTTGATTGTTTTTGCGTCAGTACAAGTATGTTAATAGCTACAATGAATGGATGGTATTTAAACAATAAATTTAGTCACCTACTACCTTGATTTTTAATCGTATTGATTAAAAATGAACACTTTAACGATCGGATTATATTGATCGCTAATACACTGCACTTTAATCGCACTTGGAAACGAGAAATAACCTTCTTCTTACTGACATTAGGTTATAGCCTTTACAGGTTATATTAAATTTGCTCGTTCCGATTACATGCACTGTTTAAATAAATTCACAATTAACTTTTGATGCACTCAGAGATGATGACTCACCTTTCCAATGGTTACTGTGATAAAATTTAAGATATTTGCTACAATTATACTGTTGTAGATTATTAAAATATAAAACAACGCCGAGACGCAACTGGTTAGCTCGTGAAGAATGATGCGAATGCCAATTTCTTAGCGTCCTTTTGATTATATACCCCTCTCTCGATCGGCGTTAGGAATAATTTTCACTAAGTAAACTCTTCTGTGATTGGTACAAAATTATGTCAGAGTGACGTAATGTTGTTGATAGACACCACCGACGCGTCTTTTGTACTCCACTCTTATTGTTGTTAGTATTCACGGGCACTTTCTTAAATCTCGTTAAAAAATGATGCTAACACTAATTATAAAATTATTACAATTCCATTCTTTAAGCTATTATCATCAAATTAAAGCTTAGTTTCTGATCTTTATTTTGATGTGGCTTAATGCCGGTTTGAACCTAGTTTTCACTGACAATACATAGAAATACCGTCCTGAAACATGGTTTCTTAGTGTCGTCTGCTAATAATGCAAAATGCGACTATTTCCCTATCTTTGATATTTGATTATTTACATCGGTTTTCTCTTTTGCACGTTATTACATGAATAAAAGTACATACATTATTAAAACTGAATGCTGCTTACAGCTGAACAATATTAAATCTTAGTATAATTATGACAATACATTATTCTGAAAATTCCTTATTCTCTGATTACATTTTTACATGGCCCACTTATTTTTTCGGCATATGATATTACTCAAGTGGTGGTATTTCACACCTCATTCGTTATATTTACTATTCTGTAAGTTTATTTTACTTTAGGGGTTCTGGTTCCCTATTAATTTACTGACATAAACTCCTTTATGAAGGGTCTAGATACAGTTTTGGTACAAGGTTTATTCCCTGCTTATTATTATCTCTAGTTACATCTCATTTAGTTAGGAAGTTGCTTATTTACACATAAGGCTTCCGCTTCTATTTACCCTTATTTTATATTGTTACATCTTTGTTGGTAAAGCTATTTTTATAGCTCTGTGGCTACAGTTAGCATAATATATTGTCTTTGTTATTTCTGTATCATTGTTCTATTTCTTTCAGCCAATATGCTGTTATTTGTTATTTTCTTGTTAAAGTCATTGGTTATTTTGTTTATATTATATGACTCTACACACCAATGTCTTGAACTGGCTCACTTGACAGCTTATTTGTGAACTTTGTTTGTCCATTAGTCATAGTCAGTCATTGTGTTTAAGTTGTAGTGTCATGCAGTGTATTCATCACTGCTTCTTGGGATCCCTCCTCTTCTTTCTTCTTTGCTGGTCCCTTCTCTTCTTTGTTACATTCATTATAATTATTCACTTTCCAACTCTAGTGTCAGATCTCACCCTTCTGGTGTGTATTTTGGTTATGTAACATTTTGTGATATTACAACATATACAAAAAAAAAAAAATGCTTTAACTAACTTATTCTAAATTTTTTATTTTATTTTATTGAGGCAACCCAGCAATGCCCACACTCAACTCACATACAATTTTACAACCCCATTTAATTGATTAATTTAGTTGAAAAATTTTAAAATGAAATTATGGTGCTGGATTACCAAACGGCGTCACTCCTTCGCTGCACTGTACCGCATGTGTTTTAAGGCCGAAATTTTTTACTGTTCACATTTTTATTTTTTATCCCGTTGACTTCACTGACTCTATCTGTTATTTTACTCACTTTAACATTAGTGATCACTTTCTACAGAATAAATTTAGGTTTTACGTGCACAAGATTTTTCTTTTGTTCCCGGCCAGGGAGAGAGTTTTTATTCAACTGGGGCGAGAGTCACCAACAAAATCTCCCACCAGGAAACTAGGCATAACGGAATTACGATGTAGTAAACAAATTAAATTCCAATCATTAAGTTTGGTTAAAAATTCATCTAAGTTCCAAATCAATCTGTTCTATTACCATTTCTTTCGTCAAACCCAAAAAACTAAAAATCTTTTATCTGAATCTATCAAATCTATCAATTTTCTTCATTACTATTAATAATCAGAAAAACAAATAAATCGAACATCTCATTAAAACCTTAATTCACTTACTCTAACATTTGTTTACACATATATTCGAAACAATATAATTCAATAAACACTAGTAACACACATAAACAATAATACACTTGAAACTTAAACATCATCTATATGGCAGGCGGAAAAATACATTTTTTTTTTTTGAACAAAAATTAAGTTTATCAAAATATCTTTTTTCTCCATATTAAAAAAAAACAAAAAACAAAAATACTTAATGCAATCAAGAAGCAAAATCCTCAGAAAAATGGTTCTGTCTCCAACCTCAATGATCAGCTGATCTCTCTAGGTCAAGTCAATGCCCTTGACATACATAGGCTACATCATAAAGTACATAGAACATCTTTACCTTTAAACACAATACAACATAATAAAATAAGACATACAAAATTAACATGGTTATTTTCATCTTACTATAAACAATAAAATTTACATTTAAAGTGACCAAAATTTACACATTTTAGCTTGAATGATTTTCAACTTCTATTAAAATCAGTCACTTGTTTCAATTAATTTTATGTTTTGACTATGATTTACTTTCTTTAACATTTTCATTCTCAATTAGTTTGGGTGACTATTGTTCATAATAATTAAACTTATAAATGGGTGATTAAACATAACCTCACCCCCCTTCTGACTCTAATACTCACTTAACAGCTTTAACTAATATGACACCCCTCTATCAAAATATCTACCCCTCATTCTCTGACCCCAACTTACTACTCAACTCATATAGCATCATTCTACCCTTATATATATAAAAAAAATACTCTCTACCCATTTGTACTCAGGATGTGTGTTCCCTCAACTCACCACCATGCTCCACCTCTTGCCCATCCTATTTACCCGGCAATCACTCCCTGAAAACCCACTGCTACCCGCCGCCACGCCTGTCGTTGTGGACTCCTTACACACCACCCTCCTTTACAAAATCACCATCAACTAATTACTCTCCCATTACATCACTTTCATCTACAAAATATCTCCACCTATTTATTAACTCTATATATCAATCAATACTCTACATATTTTCCCCATAGCTACTGTGTCACTATCAATATTCAAATTCTACATCACTTTTATTCATAATAATCTTACTTTATTCAACTCCCCTTCTAAACTCAACTTGGACTGATTTAAATGTCCTAACAAAATAATAATCACCCAACTTCTACCTTTTACAAACCATTTAAAATTCTTAACTATCTCAAATTACTTCCATCATTTATATTAAAATCTTTTAACCACATTGAAAATCTATTATTCAGTCCTTAATGATGTTCAATTTTCATTCTATTCAAATATTTAACTACACTGAAAAATTTGCAAATCATTTATAAGTGATATACTACACAGCTGATCAGCTGATTTTCTTGGCAAGGTAAATGACCTTACTACTGATACATTCTACAGTTATATGAAATACATATTTTTACAATCCTTATATCTAACATACTACATACAATTAATACACATACACAAAATTATATAGTTATCCTACAATGTTTTGGATTCATTACAAGTTATATCTGGTACTTAAAATGGTTTTGCTCTCATAGGGACATAAATCACTACTCATTGAGACATAGTCATGGCAACAGTTACTGAACAGCTCTATGGATTGTCAACCCCCAACTCCCTCTATAGAGTCGTGTTATAAGTTGACCGCCCACTGTTTACAGAGGTCATCACCATCTCGCGAAATTTACAGCTACACTCCCACTACATCGTAACTTAAAGTCCCCCCTTTACCCAGTTACAATTAGGTAAACCACCTGCCGGTCGGTCTAGGTATATACCTTGTGCACAGATGGTATATCCGTGCCCCTGGCTTGTAACTGCCAGCTCCTTTTCCACACACTCTATTGTTTTCTGATGGTGGACTGTTGCGTCCATTGCATTCCCAAGAACTGAAGTTACATATATAAGGTATAATCGCTGACTATACCGTTCTTGGTTCAGCGTTACATAAAAATTCGGTATTACTGATGTCCGAGGACACCAGTAATCCTACTAAAATGATTCACAAACCCTTAAGCACGGCACTATCGACACCTTCGACGATAGCCGCTGTTCCATAGTTATGTAGTTTCCCCTGTTTACCCCCCTGGTTCAACTTCAAAATTCACCAATTTTGTAACTACTTACATAATTCCATGGCCAGGGCCTGATGAAACCGTGACCGCCCAAAATGTGGGGAAACTACCAAAAGACATATAAGGCCAACGCTGACACTGCTACTACAGTTCACAGAAGGTCAACTCTTATATGTTTGGGTATATTAATTACTTTTTCATTCTTAACATAATACGTACGATATACTCATAATTAACATTGCGATCATTTCATTAAAACAAACAATTCACATTTAAGGTTGATCAGAAATTACACCTTACATCCTTACATTTGCATATAAAATTATAAACATTATATTTGACTTTCAATTGAATTCTATTAATTAATTATCAAATATTTATCATTTACTATATCATTAACTTTTCCAAAAAATTTTTTCTTTATAACATTTCATTTAAAATTTACTATTTAACCATTGAACGTTTTGATTTATATAAATTGCATTATAAAATTTATACTTACAGTACATCACTCATATACTGTCATAAACACACAAATATAACCATCAAACACCAATAACTCCATGTGCCTTCTGAAACATTTAACAATTATGTTATTCCACAAACTAAATACAATTTAACATTCATTTATTTATTAATTATTATCAAATTTAAATCTTATAAAATAATTTAAATTCATCCTCAAAATTCAATTATATAACATTTTAAATCAATCAAAAATATTTAAACATCTCAAATTATTTACTTCAATCAATTATTAAAAACACAACATATTTTAATTACCTTACTTCCGCAATTACAATTCATTAATTACCAACTCATTATTTCTTTTGTCTGATAAAATATTATTATTATTAAAATCAATTTCTATTACATACACATTGTTTACATTACATACTTGTTACAATACACACACTCAATTTCACTAAAATTTATTTACAATCTTTTGTCATTATTGTTCAGTTTTCCGCACCTCATTTCCTAATTCAGCAAGGTCATAACCATACATTAAAGTATTTAATATATTTAAAACGTCCATTTATTGATTTCTTATCTAACCGCCATCGTTGTGTAATAGTCTTATTTTTTTATAACATTTCTCATTCTTACTCCCATTCAATTTATTATTATTATTATTATTATGATAACCCATTAACTCTATTTCATTCATTATACCATTATAATTTATAGGATTATTCCCTATTATTATTTCATAAACCTTGTCAATATTAGTTATTTTTGTCCAGTCTCCATCAGTATTATTGGTTAACATCAGGTAAGTTATTCTATCATTATTATATTCCTCTACTACAACATCAGGTAAGTTATTATCATTTCCAACAGTATTATCAAAATATTCATCTATCTCTATTTCACCCTGTAAGTTACTTTTTTCACCTCTCTCAGTATCTAAAACCTGCACCAACATTTCATAACCTCTATTAATCTCAAAAATCTCTATTTCTCTCTTTCTCTCATTACAACACCTCTCATAACCTCACTGAACTCTCCCATTCCATGCAAAGGGCACCATTAAATACTTATTACCTCTACTACCAGGTAAACCACAAAAAACTAAAGGACCATACGAAGACACCTCGCCTTCCACACCACCACCAGAGGAAACTCTGTCCTCATAAAACCACTGTGAACATTCCATTTCACAATAAACTTGGGGAAAATCTGCCCTCTGCCCCTCTAAACTCTCTACACACACACTCCTACCCTCATCAACACTTTCTCTGCTCACAACCTTACACTCTAACACCACGTTTTTAATTTCACCACTGTTATCACTCGTTAACCCATTGTTATAATTATCGCTATTACTCACCTGGTCTACCGTCACCTGTTTTGCATCTAAAGTACTACCACTGTTAATACATGTCTCTCCGTTATTTTCATTTATTTTGCTCTTACCTGTATTTATCACCCACACTCCCATTCTCTCAATATTCTGTTCTAATTTGTTCAAGTTATTTTTAAATATTTCATGGGTATTTTCTACATGCTTATTGATCTCATTGATATGGTTTTTTAACTCATTATTCTGATTTTCAACTCATTGAAATTACTTTCACATTATACTTTTTGTTCATGTATTTCACTACTCAATTTATCAAATTTTTCGTCAAAACGATCATTTAATGCATCAAATTTCTTACTGTTATCATTAGACATTTGTTTGATCTCATCTTTTAAACTACTATTTTGGTTAGACATCCGTTTAATTTCCCCCATTATCTCACGCAACCAGTTCTCAGTTTTATTACTTTCTTTCGTATTTTCCATTTTTTATAAATCTAATTATTTTTTATTATATATAACTTGGTTATTATCTAAACAAAATCTTGTAACTTAACTCTTTAACAATATTTTACGTCTTAACCTCTATTCTCACATCTCATAATGTTACATTTTTTCTTACAAAAAACCACCCATTATCATCACCTATTTCGTACTTCCAATTAGGCCTAAACCCATATGAATTATTAATTCATCTGAGTTATACTGGCAGCGATCGCCAATTGTTATTTTTTTTCTCTTTACTTACCTTATACTTTCACGCCACTCTGACTTACCGCTCACAGAAGATCCCAAACTATTAATAGGTCGCCACGATGTTTTCGGCTTTACATAGAAACCTTTAAATCAACTTTAATTGCCAGGTTCGTTAGGCGAAATTTTCCATACTGGATAGGTGATGGTAATGTGGCGTAATAATTAGCTTAACACATGGTTACGCTACTAATTCATTTTATTAACATTCATTGCAAGCTTACGTTCTCCTCCACTTATAACTTTCATCAAACCCTTTACTTCAGGTTATACTTTAAAAATATTCTGGTAAAATTACATTGATTTTAATTCTTGTTTAATCATGAAAACTGAGAAATAATTTTATAGCGTTACTTTTTCTCTTTCTAATTTCAAACATATACATATACAAAAAAAAAAATAAATGCTTTAACTAACTTATTCTAAATTTTTTATTTTATTTTATTGAGGCGACCCAGCAATGCCCACACTCAATTCACATACAATTTTACAACCCCATTTAATTGATTAATTTAGTTGGAACATTTTAAAATTAAATTATGGTGCTGGATTACCAAACGGCGTCACTCCTTCGCTGCACTGTACCGCGTGTGTTTTAAGGCCGAAATTTTTTACTGTTCACATTTTTATTTTTTATCCCGTTGACTTCACTGACTCTATCTGTTATTTTACTCACTTTAACTATTGGTGATCACTTTCTACAGAATAAATTTAGGTTTTACGTGCACAAGATTTTTCTTTTGTTCCCGGCCGGGGAGAGAGTTTTTATTCAACTGGGGCGAGAGTCACCAACAAAATCTCCTACCAGAAAACTAGGCATAACAGAATTACAATGCCTTCTGATCTGAATCGTTCGTCACTGTTCAAGTAACCTGTGTTATTCCCGTGTGTTGGGTGTCCACTGGTTTACGTCACTGAAAAGGTGTGTCCTTAATCTTGCATCCGTCTTGTACCAAGCACGTGTTGAACAAAATTCGCAAAAAGCCATTTTGCTCGACTTCTCTAAGCGTCGTTTATGCGCTCTGCAGGTGTTTGTGCGCATTACACAGTACTGAGGTTCTGCGAATTAAACCGTTGTTGACAACACGCCACATTCCATTGTAACGACTTCACCTCACAGTTCCTTTGTTTGAACTACAATTTATATTACCATGGGACTGATCCAGCAGATGAAAATGAATTTACAATTTTTTAATAAAATAAAAACCCCTCCTTTTTAGCCCCGTTACAAGACATTATATTTTCGGTGTCAGAATTTGAGAGAAGTGGTTGCTAAAAAAAAAAAAGGAGGTGTAACATCAAGTGGTCCGCACGACAAGGGAGTTTCCTGTCAAATACCCGCTATCCTGTTTCAACCTACTTCAACCTGGTCTGCCATTTCCTACATACCAAACCGCCTCGCCAACGCTTTCTCATGTGGAACTGTGGTGTGACCTCCCGCTTCATCGTCGACTGGTACAGTTTTTGTCGAGAGGTATTTATTTTCGATGCCCAGCGCTCCTCAGCCAAACTGGGGGGCCCTGGAAAGACTGTAGAAGTCGACGAGGCCAAATTTGGGCGTCGCAAGTATAATCGGGGCAGTCTCATTAAAGGGCAGTGGGTGTTCGGGGGAGTGGAACGCGGTTCTGGAAAGTGTTTTATGGTACCGGTGGGGCGCCGGGATTCCACTACTCTGCTCAAGATCATTGAGGAGTGGATTCTTCCAGGCACAACTATCATGAGCGATTGCTGGAAAGCATATGATTGCCTGGAAGAAGCGGGGTTCATTCACCAACGTGTGAATCACCAGCTAAACTTCGTGGACCCCGCGACCGGCGCTCATACTAACACCGTGGAGAGGGCATGGAGAGAAGTCCGCCATGGTATCCCGCGATTTGGCCGGAGAGAACATCATTTCGTTGGATACCTGGCGGAATTCATGTTCAAGCGCTGGTACCCGCTATATGACGGCCATCGCGTCCACGCCTTTTTCAGAGCCGCAGCCGAGTTGTATCCCCCGGCACATTAAGGTAAGATTTTCATCTTTTCATAATTATATGGATGGATTCCATGTCACCGTGTGTGTGTGTGTGTGTGTGTGAAATATTTCTTTTCCTATTCTTCTATACTATATAAACACGAGAAAAATAATTTTAAATGGCGGTCGAACCTATTTACGAAAAAAAAATTAAATAATTTCTCCCATAAGATGCCAAAAAACGCCATATTCACTGTGGCAAATGATATTGGACGATTTAGTAGTTGAAAAACACGAGTTATTTGCCGCGTAAACTTATGAAGTACAGCGCTGGGTACTCCGCATAATGACGTCATAACTCGTCATTCGCTGTGCATTTGTACGCCGTTGCTTAGTTAACATGGCGGCCATTCACTTTACATGCGCGCTTATGGGAGTAATTATTTAATTTTTTTTCTCCGTAAATAGGTTCGACCGCCATTTAAAATTATTTTTCTCATGTTTATATAGTATAGAAGAATAGGAAAAGAAATATTTCACCGCAATTTGAGCTTATATTAGATCGTAAACAATTTAAACAATTTGTAAGCAAGTAATTATTGTATTAGAAAATTAAGAACAAGTAACTCATTAATTACAATTAGTTAACAATAATAAAATGTCAGAAATAGAATAAACTGATAAAATAAGGAAAATATGTAATAACGTAATATTAGCAATTTTGTCAAATCATCAATACATGAACAAACCCAGCTTTGTGGGATATCAAAATAATCTTTGAAATAAAATAGAGACAGTTATGTTAATATCTAATACATTGATAAGAAGACCAAAGAATAATAGCAATTAGAAAATATTTATTCATTTTGAACTAAAACTCAAATTTTATAACAATAGATACAAATGTATTCAACCAATAAGAGTATAGGTGGTTACCATAACAACGGAACGTTATTATATTTAAATCCATTATAAAACGTTAGTCCATTATTGACGATCAAGAGAGACGGTAGCCAAACCATATTCGACTCAATTATTAGTTAAAATAGTATGAAATAATAACAAATTTAATAAGATGTGGATTCAAGAAGTTGAACAAAGGCCTATTTAAACAAGGAGAGCAAGTAAACCAGATTTTAATAGTTAAAAATAAATAAAAATTCGAATTAATCGAAAAAGAAGCCATATGAAGCAGACGAACCAAATGATGGAAAATTAACGAATGTATCAACCCAACCGGGATAATAACAGTGACTCATCACCGAAATCGACAAGATTTTTTTAAGTATATCTGAATTACCAGAATTTGTGAACTAAATTAATTAACTTTTCTCACAACACAATAACTCTCACTCCGAACTTGGTAACTCAATTTCTTTCAAGGATTGATTGATAATATTTATTAAACTTGTATGTAAACATAAATTAACCTATGTACGAAGTATGAAATATTAGCACACACTTTTTAACACTCAGAAACGAATTGTATTTAAACCTTAATAGTATATAAGTGTCATTGATGTAAGGTGGTATACTTTAATAACATCTTGTGTCAATTTTTTTGTAATCAAAAGAACTCGTTGACTGAATGAACTGTATAAAATAAACATTAATGGCAGCCATGCCATAATAGTAACTCTTCAGCCAACATAGCCAACCTTGAGATATAGTCTGTTTATTGCCGGAGCAACATTGTTTTATAATAATATATTTTGTATCTAAATGATCAATGATTAATTATTTTAAATACTAATAAACTAGTACTGATTAGTAATAACTGTCCTTTATTTTATTTAAATTGTATTATAAAGTTTGTGCATTTTAGCGGTGAATAAAATTATTTACCAGATTTGGACGTTGGCTACACGACGAACCACACGTGAGATTCGAATGCCCGTCAGTCTGCGAGGGTAATTCGAATTTGTTATCACCACACAGAAAGACAACCCAGTTTGAACTTTTTAATTGTTTTAATAAACAATTTGGCGCCTATCGGGAAATAAATACAATCATCAAAGGACAGGTAAGGATTACACCCGTGAAGATTATGGTACTGGTTATTCGTGCTTTCCGACGGACATAGTCAGCGTGAGAACTTAGAAAAAGTATGACTTTCAGATAAATACAAAGTGACGACTACAATGTGTGGAATAAAACACACATACAGAACTTGTCGTTACAATATATATATTTATTCTGTATTGCTAGAGAATGATTAGAGACTCTTGAGTTGTGGTACTGCAGGAGAGTATATAAGAATTCATGGGGGGAGAGGATTCTCAGTGATGAAGACTTTTAAGCGATACATGAGAATAAAGGTAATCAGAAAGCCTTGGTATAAGAAAATGAATGCTGGGGTGTATAATTAGATGCAGTAACTACAAGATAATAGTATTAGAGCTGAAAGGTTGATGGAATGAATGGTTTGGATAGACCAAAAAACATCAAGTGGCCAATGGATTTAAAATATTGAAACGAATGGAACCGCTTGGAACAGCCGAGAGTGACCTCCACCCATGTCCCCAGCTAGTTGTGCAGGTATTGCCTCAGTCAAGGCTATGCTTAAGTACGTTCCAGAATACTCTGGAGAACACTTTAAATACACAGTAGCTGGAACACCACATTGAGGATGGAAAATTTCTAGGAGACGTGGCCTACCCATAAAAAGCCATAGCAGCCAGCTTGGCAGTTAGTTGTGTTGATCGATTTTCCTTAGTGCGGATCGAATGGTGATTTACACAAGTGCGGTGGAGTGTTATTGTGTTATAGTTAGTGTGGAATTCTAATAGTTGACATTATTATTGTGTGTCTACAAATTTAACTTGAATCACTGTACTAGACTAATCTTGTCGAATACCTTGTTGATAATTAAAGCTGGCTACTAATGATTTCATTGGTGTCTGTATTTTGTTTTCCACTGTACCTTACAATGATCAGTGAGACTGTCGTAACAATATGTTAGGTTTTTAAACTGTGGACTAGTAAGAAGACAATCTCTTGACTTTACCTATCAATCCTCAGATTGAAGTGGCAAGATGATGAGGAGAAGAATAAGTTACTTGTAACATAAATATTCATTATTATTTATAAATTTTTGTTATGCACGTATTTATCTTTTATGACAAGTTTCTTGAGGTATGGGGGAAAAGAAGAGGAAAAACAAATGCTACATTAACTATTTATTTAATTTTCTTTTCAGGATCACGTAGCTGCAGCATTTGGAGCTGGATTAGGTTGTACGTGTGTTGTAGATTGTGGCCATCAGAAAACTTCAGTCTCATGTGTTGAAGATGGAATATCACATCCAGCAACTCGTGTTAGGATGGGATATGGAGGTGGTGATATTACGCAGGCTTTTCATTGGCTGTTACAGAAATGTGCCTTTCCTTATAAATCATGTGATCCTTTAAATAATCAGCTGGATGCAGTTCTGCTAGAAAAACTAAAACAGGATACATGTCATGTGAATCTTGATGTGTGTGGTTGCTCTGAAATAAATTTTACTGTGAGGCAGCCAAAGATTCCAACCATAAGGTATACAATACAGGTAAGCTGAAGGCAATTGTTTCCATTTTACATTGTTGATTGTGGTCATTGTAAAGAGTATTTTGCATAAGTGTGTATTTGACTAATGACACTTCAAAAATCATATTGAGCCTAGTAAAAAATACTTACTTGTTTGGCTTTTGAATTATTATGTTATTTGTCTCATACATTATTGTCAGTTTCTGAACTTTATCACTGTAATCTTAGATGCTTAAATTTCTTCTTCTTTGAGCAGTATATTCCAGTGTTTGTTGGATGCACAATATAATTGCTCCAGTCTGGCCTATGATGACAAACTGTACTTGCTTACAAACATTTTTATGTTTGAAGCTGCTCATATATTATCATTACATATGCCATTTGGGCATGAAGTTTTTTTAATGCCAGAGACAGGTGGATAAGACACATTGTGGTCAGCATTGTTATCTTTAAAACAATTATATATTTAGGTGTTGTAATTGTGTGTTTTGGTGTTTACCTTTCGTTACCATAATTATCGTGTATATCATACTGGTTCGGCGGCCATCTTGTAGTGCCAACTTCGTGATTCAAAATTTTTTATGTACGGGTCCCAGGAATCGATTAAGCGATTGTCAGAGACGGGACGATTGTGCGGAATAATGAAATCAGACAGCGTATTATATATACAGTTGCCTTTTAATAACATAGAAAATCAAGATCGACATCAAAAGCAATAAAAACAAAATGGAATCCTTATATTCAATTAACAAAATGGCGGCCACATATTCCGCTATATTACAATTCTATTATTCTCCATTATTTATGTATTAATCTTATTGTGAAATTTATAATGAATTTAAATTTGACTGCAAAGGCCAATATCATTTTGGAATTGATCAATTCTTATATTTAACATGACACAAACCAACGTTTCATAAAAAACATTATTTATATGTACCGGTATGGTCTATACACACTCACACCCACTCATTTCGCCAACAATGATTTTACACATACATTTGAATTTTAGTAATTTTGAGCTCAACTTTAATAATAAAGAATGGAATAGAGAAATAGTTGGACTTTCCTGTATATGCGTTGTAGTCTCCGGTGTCCTTATATTGCAATCATGGTCAGGCGGGTGTTCGGCCGAGCGTCCCAGAGGTCTCCTTGGTTGCACTGATTCTAATTTACATTTTGAATAGTTACTTTGTGACTTCTGTTTAAGAGTTATTATTATATGTTAACACATTGTTAGTTTGATCAAGAAACACTTTCGCTGGCAAAAACTGCCGGCGATTTTCACAGCGTGTTGACGCCTTGATGGTCTGATGCTGACTGGGGGGATGCAAAATACATATTTTGCGTATATGTTAGCGCATCCACGTCATTGTCTTTTGTTTCAAATTGGCTCACGCCCTGTTGCCATGTCATTGTTTGTTAAGTCATCACTGATTTTAATGACGTCCCGTCTTATGGACCAATGAGAGTGGCTATTTACAATCTGTTTCCACTTGGATGGCCATTTTGTATGCTCGTCTCCGCACGTCCGCTCCTGACCTTGGAATCGTTTTGATCTGTTAAAATCTGCGTCGTTGTCTCTTTACAAAGGGAAATCATTCTCTCCATGTATGTGTGTGTGTAACACAATAAAATACGATAATTTGTTACCACTCGCACCATAATTCTGACATCAAGATTTTCGTACTGTCACAGCATAAGTACTAAGATATGCTAATGGATTTGTATAATTGTATAGATAAGAATATGTGAATAACATGTATCCTTAATTTAGTAGTGACTTGAACCAATAAATGATTAAACTCATAAAACTTTTCATTATGTGTGAGTAACAGTGTTGGAGTTGATAGAATAACTGCCAGCTAGTCATAAATATGGTGAAAGTAATATCTCATCTGTTAATTTGTAGTAATTCTGGTTTTTTAATAACGGATATTGAAGAAAGGACTTGGTATGGTCATGTCCAAAGAACAGAGAACATGAGACTGCCAAAGATCATATAGTGATAAATTGTTTTGTAAATTACCAGAAACACAAAAAAATCTGAAAAAGCTTGGAAGAAATGTAACAAACACACCGAACTCGAGATGTGAGAGAGGGCCAGTAAAATGACAGACGTGTGTGGAAAGGGAAAGAAGAATGAGACTTCATTTTGGATTCTGTCCCCTTCCCTCTATACATCTGTCTAGCTCACACATACACGCGCGCGTGCACGCACGCATGCATATTGGAACTGATTATCTTTAATTAGCCTCTTATACTATAAAGCAAGCAATAATTATAGGTATGTAAATTTTATCTTGAAAATGATTCCAAGGGTTTTGTTGAAATGGCATGAATCTATATTTTTGGGTGTGAGAAAACAATTTGCTTAGTTTATGATTTTGGAAAAACTCATTTTAGCCAGATATAAGTAAAAAGTAAATAAATAAATAAGTAAGTATAGAATACCCAGGAAATTAGATCACATGTGTATGCATAGAAGATGCAGACAATGAGTCACAAAAACGTAAAACAAGTGTGCTCATGCAGAATTATTTAAGCTTTTGAAATATGTTGTGGGACTGTTCATAGATTGTGTTATAAAGATATCTGTCCAAAATTTAGTTGTATTTTATTCTTATTTGTTTTCTGTGTGTGTATGTTGTAGCACAACAAGTTTTTGCCTTATTCTACAATTTAAGATCACATAGAAAAAGAAGTGAAGAAGTCATCTGGAAGAAGTAAAGTAAACTTAAATAAAAATAACATAAGGAAGTAATCACAATAATAAATAAAATGCCGTAATAGAACTAGAAAAAATCTCGATTCAAAGAAATATACATACAATTTAGAGCAAAATGTGTTAAAAACAAATGCAGTAAACCCTCGATTTAACGGACTAATTGGGGCTGAGGGGTGTCCGTTAAATCGAAAGTCCGTTAAATCGCAAATTTTGTTTTTTGAGGATATATTTAAGCCAAATAGGCCTATAACACTTGAAATTTTAATACTATTAATATCATGCAAATACCGTATTGTTCCGAATACAAGCCGCATTTTTTCTCTTAAAAACATGGTCGCTAATTTGGCCTGCGTCTTGCATTCGCGCGCTAACGAAATTCGAAGTTATACCTGACTTCTGGCGGGACGAACGCTTTTGGTATCTATGAGTTGTTTACTGCGTAAGCAACAGCAGTTTGCCTGGCTGTTGTTAACTCTGGCATTATGATTTATGACTGCAACCGTACGTTTTAACAGCAAACTGAACAAAGAATAGGAAGAAAAAGTGTAAGTGCGTGCGCACGCGCGCGTGCTCGTACCCTTCTGTAGGCAGCAAGACAAAGGATGAGTAGAGGGGGTGTGAATAACATGTTTCTAAATAACAGGTAAACTGCCAGTGTGGTTTTCTATTGTAACAGCGACAACATCGCTTATCTATATTTTAATACGTACTATTAATATCATGCAAATACAATGTTATGTACACACCTTTATTTATTCTGGATAAAAGCATCAAGAGTCAGTTGTTTTCCACTAGAATGTTGCTTCTTTATTATTAAAGATCTAAACTGTCTAAAATGGTCATAATAAGCACACACTTCCGGATCTGAAGACTCCCCAATGTACGCGATAATTTCGTCCATGCTGTTTCTTATCGCTGATAATTTAGGGCCTCCTGTAACAGATGTTTCTTCATCGTTGTCATCATCATCATCTCCATCTTCCCCCACATGTTAATCTATTTGTGATGCCATGTCGTTTACGAAAACGCCAAAGCCACCCATCACTCGCCTGAAATTGGATACCAATATGTTTCGCCAGTTTATCAGCAGCAGCCCGCAACTCCACACTACGAACAACGACGCCACTAGAACGTTGTTGAATAAACCACTTGTACACAGCATCCTCTAATTGTTTGTGTTTGGCTAATTTAATGTGTTTTCTTTCTCCCTCATTCTTCGAACTATCAACACTGTACTTTAGCGAAAACTGAATAAGTTTATCTTTATTCTTTCGAATGTCTGAAACGGTTTGTTTCTTTACACCGTACACTTCACAAACATGTGCAACAGACGCGCCACCTTCAAGTTTACTTATTAGTTCAAGCTTTTGCTTTATACTCAAGTTCACACGTTTTTTCGTAACACCAGACATACTTATGCTGTAATTCACTAATAAAGTAATGGACCTTGCTGTAACAACGCAAGTATAAACTCATTAAGACTCTCTATTTAACACGTGCAAGGTTCGTACTAAGAAACACATGTAGTGTACACGCTGTGTTTTCTGAATAAACTGATGCGACGCTGTACGAATGTGAACTGCGCGTGCATACGAATTATCATGAAGATAGCCGAATATTCAAGAGTGAAAATGCGTTCTATGGTTATGAACTACCACCAAATTTAAATCACAACCATGGACTTCGAAACTTAATCGTGATTTTTTCGTCTCAAAATTTTTTTTTAACATGATAATGTTTTTAGGCTGGGGTCATTCCACAAAATGCGTGATGCAAAATGTGTAACGTCATCGAAAAATGTAATGCTCCAGGTGATGTTAGTAATAAATAAATTTGGTCACAGTGAAATAAGATGCATATCAGTGTATATTGTTCAGTGTTAGTCGTCGTGATGTCTTCCACTGAACATGTGCGACGCCTGCGTCTACGACAACACAAAGAGGGGATCGTGAAGAATTAAATGAATTCTTATCTCATCAAATACAATTGGAGATGAGAAAATTTGCGTTTCAAAACAAGAAACGAAAGAATGCTGCGATTGCCAAGCAATATCGCCAGAACAGGAGAGTGCAGTTTATGCACACTATACGTTTCAAAAAAACATCATGCTTTTTTTTTCTGTTAAATTCTGTCCGTTAAATCCGAAGTCCGTTAAATCAAGGGTTTACTGTAGTATGATTATCATCCCAGTAAAATAATTAGTATACACCCAGTAAGATACGGAGTAGTAAGGAATTACAGCCAAGAACAAATTAGTTAAAATGAAAAATCTCAAGATACCCAAAAACCTACTTTAAAGACAGAACACTCTATAGCAGCAAACCACATAAATGGAAGAACAAACTATATTAGCTATACCAATTTAGAAAAACAAATAACAAAGTAAGAGAATACAATACAAAATAATCAGAGCTAATGTAAACTTAGATATAAATAAAATAGTGTGTGATTGAGGGGAACACCCCAAACCAGTTTTAAAAGGACAACAAAAGACAATCTTTAGGATAAGACTTTAATTTGTTTATTTATCTAATTATTATGTTTAATTATTTTATGTGTATACAATACAGACCGTGTTGATAGTAGGAGATACTAGATGTTAGTATGTAAGTGTTTATTGTATTTGAATAATGTTAATTAATGTCATAATTTTGTGAAGTAAGGAAAGGCAAAATATTAATTCAAACGACCTATAAATAGTGAATCAGAAAATATAAAAATAATAATGTGAATTGATTATAACATTGGTAGGAAAATTGAAAATTGATGACCAAGCCAAATTCAACTTTGACCCTGTAAATCAAATCAGAGAAAATAAATTAATAGAAACTAGACCAAATTGATATAAATTATTCCATTCAGAATACAAATACATTATCATAATTATAACAACAACCTATAGTAGTGATTAAAAGAATCAGAGTATAAAATTGACTTAAATGGTGATTGTACAAGATAATGCCATAATCAGTAAAGCAAGTACGGTACTAGTAAAATACAAATAAATTCTTAAATGTTTAGAATAATAGCCAGGTAGAAAAAATAAATTACAATGGTTTAATTAGTAATCGTATTTGAGGAAAATTGTAACATAAAACATATTGTAAACCATTTAATGGGTAATTATGTGAATCAGAATAAAGCCTAGAGGTAAATTTCAAGGAATGTAATTCAGAAGCCTAATTCAAACCAAAATAGGTCAAATTTAGTATTGACTTGTATGAAATAAAAGCAAGACTATTGTTATATAATTAGAATTCCATAAAAGTACTAAATAAATAATTTATAGCCAGTAAAATATAAAAAATGTCATCTATTTCTATAAAATTGAATTAGTAATTATGAAAACTGCTGATAATGAACAATGAGAAATGAGACCAAAATTTTACAGAATTTTCTATATGAAGAAACAAATATAGTTAGTTGATTGTTAAACGCCAAGCAGAACGGACGTGTGAGAGTATATTTAAAAAAAACAATTGAATTGAAATTTTTAACTAACACAAATCAAGATATCTTATGGAATTATAAAGGAATACAGAATAGACAGTAAATCTATGAATACAATTAAAACAGTCAGTGGAATCATAAAGATAAATTAAACAACACTGAATTGTAGAACCTTGGAGATATCCATAAGGTAAGAGTTTAACATATCTGCACTAATTAATAGAGTCTCAGAATCTATCTGTCACAACGTATGGACACGACTGAAGAATAAATTTAACCTCATACAACCAGCAACTGATTGGAAGGGACCATTTGACACAACACAACTATTACCGAACAAAATCCAGTATATGACTAAAACTACACACTACAACTTGTGGATATTCTAATAGCGGCATCACAGAAGAGGAATTAATCAACTGATACGTTTATTTGAAGGAAAATCTCAGAGCCTGATTTACATCGCAGAACAACTCACGAAGGCGGCCATCTTGTCATTCCAAGTCGAACGAATTTAAACGGAAGAGGACGTAGTGATGTCAGAGCAATCGGCTGGTTTGAATCTAAATTTTTCTATACACTATATTTTATTATTTTTGTCTGTTAATGAATAAGATTTTATAATTGTAAGTATTGAATTCTTTTGTCTTTCCTGACTATTTCTACAGTTCAAAGAATCCTTATTATATAATAATTTAATTTGAATAATTTTGCATATGTAATAATCGACCTGGGATCTAGTCTCGAATCCGACTCGAATTAATCGACGCAAGTCGAATAATTATTTTGAGCATAATAAATATAATTATTGTTTTAAAACATTGTTTTATTGATTAGTTGAGAACTGATTTAAAATACATTAATTATTAAATTTTAAACGAGATCTTCTGAGGGAAAGGAACGAGCAGAGGAAGAAATAAAGATACTGAATGGACCGCGACATGCAATCGATTTGGCCACGACAATCTATTTAACGCGGAGAAACAAATGATTCTTCACCAAATCATACCCAATTATTAATCAGTATTTTTATTAATTGAACACTAAAAATAATAAAAAATAATATAGTAATTAAACAATCAAACAATTAAATTAATTATTTATAAAAAATAAAATAAAATAAAATAAATAAATAAATAATAAAAATTTTATTAAACAGTCATTATACTTATTTGTAACTAACTTCGTTTTATTACAAATTGGCGCCCATCGTGGGGATAAAAGTAGGAATTGATAGGCCTATAAAATAAAGACAGTTTGCCCAATTTCCTATTTTAGCTGGCAGCTGTTGACAGGTCAGGAAAGTAATAAAAAATGCCAAAGAGATCGACATCAAAGAAAAGGGTGGCAGAAGCCGAAAAGGAGATAGACATGGAGAACAAGGAGGCGACTCCAGTGGAAGATTTGGAGATGAAATTACCTCCGGCAGAACCGAACAAGCCCGCACTCCCGGAGAAACAATTAGAGAAATCCACCACAACAGAAGATACGATAATGGATAAGATGAGGGAAATGTTCGGGCTAATGATGGAGAAAATGGATGAGAACCACAAATCGACAATGGAAGAATTCAAATCATTAGGAGAAGAATTAAAGGAGCACAACCAATCATTAAAGGATAGTTTTAAGAAATGGGGAGAGATAATGGATGATATGACCAAAGAAATAATAAATAATAATAAACTGTGGAGGGAAGAATTAAAAAATGATAGGAAACTGGGAACAGAAGAAATACCAAACGATAAAAAAATGGAACAAGTAGCATTATTATCTGAAATTAAACCTAACAGAAACAAAGAAAATATTAAGCACAGGGAAATGAAGTCAAAGAAAATGAGACAAATGCATCCAAGGAAATTAATAAAAACACGGGAAGAGTTGGAGATGATGAAAAATGGTTTAATTTACGTAATATCCCAATGACCAACGATAAAGAAATCATGATTTTTAGAGATTATAGGAGGAGGTTAAAAGAAATTTTAGTAATGACTTACAATAAAACGGTATGTTATAACTTAAAAAAGACTATAGGTAAATGGGATACACCAGAAATAGAAATATATGGTAAAACATCAGTGTTACCATTAATCATTGATGTACCAGTGACATCTTGGTTTAATAAACCATATGATAGAATGATTCAAATAAGACTTGAAACAAGTGAAAGGATAACAGCAGAAAAAATAAAATACAAGGAAGAAGCGAGAAATGTCAAAAGAACAGAAATAATTATGAAGACAATGGTAGTCCGGAAAATAAGGGCAACTGAGATTATGGACCACGGCTAAATCAAATACCACACACCATCAAGAAAAGGGACGGATGTTATGATAACCGATTACAGAAAAAACCATTTGAAAGAGAAGAAAAATAATAGGAATAAAAAAAAATAAAGAACAAAAACCAAGAGGTCTTATGAAAACAATAAAAAAATATTTTGATGAAAATAAAACATAAAAATTCTAAAATAAGTAAGTCCATCTTACAGTATATGTCAAGGAAATTATTTTGGATCAAATAAGAAAAGAAAAGAAATAAACCTCTAAATTCTAAAAAGAAGTAAGGACATCTTACAGTATATGTCAAAGAAATTATTTTGAATAAAATAAGAAAAGAAATGAATTATCTAAATTCTAAAATGAGTAAGAACATTTTACAGAATATATTTCAGAAGGACATTGTTTTGGATCAAGTAATAAAGAGAAAGAATGAAATAAGATATCAAAGGTTTAAAAAATAATAAGTTCAACATAGGTAAAGAAATTGAATGAAATAATTTTACAAAAAGAAAAAAAAATGTTGTTATCACAACTCTGAAGGATAAATAGGGACTACTCAAAACAACTATATAAATGGAATACTTATCGAGACAAATGTTACAGAACTTTTAAGTGAAAAGTAGATTAAAAAAACCAGATAGTTTATATGTTTTCAATATTATAAGTTGATGAAACCCCAAAATGAAAATAAGGTCATAGAAGAATGAATAGGAGAACCAATTAACCAGAACAGATAAGGAAAAGGTATTAAAACCAGATATTATGCTATGAGCAATAACATAATTGATTAAACAACAAATGGAAAAAAAAAACTATATATATAAACATGTGCTACCCAAAAAGTAAACAAGAAACAGATTGTACAAACAACTAACCAAAATAACAGAATTTCAAAAAGAAGGATGAAATGGATATTATGCAATATACCTAGTGAGACATAATATAGACCGAGCTTTAAAATGTAAAGGTAACCATATGGATAGAAATATTAATTTCTTGGATTTCGTTGTCCATGACGTGTCCGTTACTTAACTAATTATCACTATAATATTGACGACTCGGAACACAAAGTTTTTTATAAGTAAAAACGTAAAGTTTTACCTTACAGCCTAAACCGGCTTTCACCTATAGAAGGCTTCATCAGAGGCTGTCGTTAGTAGCGCTGCTCGTCTTGTTGTTGGCGACGAGAAAGTGTTTCGAAAGATTGAAGCTGTGTGTGTGTGGTGAGATGTGTTCGAATAATGCGTGCAATTTGAATTGTGTCTGTTCGTTTAGGACAAATTGTGTCCTAAACGAACAGACACAATTCAAATCGCACGCATTATTCGAACACATCTCACCACACACACACAGCTTCAATCTTTCGAAACACTTTCTCGTCGCCAACAACAAGACGAGCAGCGCTACTAACGACAGCCTCTGATGAAGCCTTCTATAGGTGAAAGCCGGTTTAGGCTGTAAGGTAAAACTTTACGTTTTTACTTATAAAAAACTTTGTGTTCCGAGTCGTCAATATTATAGTGATAAATATTAATTAATCTGAACAATTATGAAGTGGTGATTCTAAGGATGTTTATTATTAGTCAAAATGGACTACTTTTATAATTTATATTTTAATGACGATGTAGATAATTCCACCAGTTTTTTATAATTGAGCAGAGATGATAATTCCTCTGAGCTCAAATGAGTGAAGTATGGTCAGCAGAGAATGTAGCCGAAATGTGCCACTCTGAACTGTTCCAGCTCACATGTTAGGGAGTAAATATCTCAAGGAGGAAACACTAAATAAGAAGAGAAATATATATTTTGTAAAGAACTACTAATTATGTGAGGACGTATATTATATTCTGCACGCTGGAAGCGTCAAATTGTAAAGAAATCTTGTCTATGGGTGTAATTAGTTATATGAGACTCCCTTGTATCACGTCAATCAATACGTTGAAGGTGACAATTCGTAACAATTAAAATGTTGTTACCTGGTTTAATTAATGTGTCATTAATTAATATATCTTTCGGTTGTGACCTGTGAAACCTTCAGAAAATAGATTATTAAGCAAACAAAATTATAATTATGTTCCTTGAATTTATAACCATACTACTCTATAGATTTAACTTAGTTTTCAGTGTTTGTGTAATATTAGCGATATGTATAGAGTATTGACTGAATGTAAGGGGTATTTGTGTCAACCCTAGTCCCTTGATGTTAGAAAATTCAGTTCAAATTTTGTACTAAACACAAGCTAGTTCAGCAATTTCCCGTTCCACCAGCTGTAAGTATTAGCGCTGTCACTTATAATAAGCGTATTTATAGGTTAGTCGTTCGTCGGGTTTGAATAAACGTTTTATGGTAAATTATTATCCCCACTACTTATAGTATCTATTCTGCAATAACTTCAAACGTTATCTCATACAATAAAGATACTTTATTTATTTTCTCTATTAATTCACAGTCAACGTTATCTCAAAAAATAATAATACGATCAAATCGATCACACAGAATATATCGATTATCAATTACTCAAATTCTATAAACATATACACATGAAAATAATAATAAATAATTCTTATCCCAGTGTTCGTAAAGTTCTTGGAACCATTAGTAAGGCCAGGTAAAATGCATAATTAAGGTTGCTCAATTTACAAAAATAAAATTATTTACTCTAAATACAGTGAAATTAAAATAGGTTGTTTTTTTACCAATCCGACGAAAACTTCGACTGGCGGTGGACGTTTGTAAACAGTTGCCAAAATTCAGCTTATCTCGTCTTCATCCAGTGAAACTGCTCTGGTTTTCAATAAAATTGATGGTGGCGTGTACTGGTAAACCCTCAGGAAATCTTCAGACTTCTGTTCTTCTTTTGTGATCTCAACAATTCTCGGTCCCGGTGAAATGAAATTAGGATCCCAGCTTCTTCTGCTGCCAATGAAGGTTATCTCTGCCAAACTGAGTCTTCTGGTATTTTCAATAATTCCGTTAGTTCAGGCTTTAATTCTTTTTACTGATCTTCGGTTTATAGAAGGAATTGGTTTAATACCGAATCCAGTGGAATTATTTGGTGAGTGAGGTGAGAGGCTTTCAATTCTTTTTAACTGTATTCATTTACAATTTGGAAGGTTATTTAATTTTTATTACTCATTAGCATTAAATTATAATTATTTTTCAAAAAGGGTTTTTCAATTTTGATTCATATTTCTTCTAGATTTATTCATATTTTTTTAAATATATTGGTCCATCTCAACCTAATAGCTTGTAACAATCAGAACGAATAAATTCAAATCAACAACTTCTGTACATTTCAGTTGCCTTAACAACCACGTTTTCTAAATATCCTTGAGCCGGCATTATAGAATATTACTACTCTTTTCCAATAAAATACTCCATGCTTGGATTAATATTAAATCACCTAAAATTCTCCCCTAACCTTCCTTCTTAAACAGTAAATGTTTTACCAGATTTTCGTTGGACTGGGTTTCTTAAAAAGGTATTAATTTCCTTTCACTAATATGGAATTTAGGCCTATAGATTTTCTTACAACCGTTATAACATTATTTGGTTTTTTAACTTAATTTTCTTTTACCTGACCTACTGTACAATTAATTATTGGTTGCATGGTTAATTACATTAACTTTAATTTACTGGTAGCTATTTTATTACATTAATTAGCTGGTTCTGGAAATCTTCATTAATTTATAATATAATTGTCAGAACTACTTGTTAAACATGAAACACTGGTCACCCTCCTGGCCCAGTTTATAAACATTAATTGAAACAACAGTATTATTCAACTTTAAATAATACTTAGAACTTAGTATAATGCCTAACATTGGCAACTATACTTGATTGTATAAAGACAAATCTAATATAAATATAAACATAATTATTGATGAGGTATTACTATTAAGCAACATCAGTTCATTTCTACACTTACTCAAAATATAACATAAATATTCTGCAAACCTCATTAAGTTACAGTATAAAAACAAGCATTTCATTATATTCAACTATTCATTGGTCTGGTTTTTTTTTATATTTAACATTAGTCATCGCCTCTTTTGACTTGAGGTACTTCTCAGATACATTAACTACTGAGCAGCCTTAATTCAGGGTATGGTCCTTGACCATGTTTCATTCAATTTTTATGTAACGTTGGGGACCTCAACTCTGTTACGTTACATAACACCCCCCCTTCGAAATAAGTTTATTTTGTATAAACAAAGTTTAGCAAGAAATAAACGCACAACTTGTATCTGGCCAATTGGTTTCCTATTCATAGTACTTTTATATTTCAGAATTATCCGTTGTATTACTATCATTTCTTCGTTCCTTCTGAAAATCAGTTATTTTCCAAGTTTAAGTCTTATTTCTATAATCATTCTTGTGACATTCTTTATTAATTATACATTTTGGATCTGGTTTTATTTATTCATCTATATTTATTTGTGGGTTTTCCCTCTAATATTTAATTTTCCTAAACCTCCCTAACATTATAACTGGAATCGAATCGGTGGTGCTCTATCGGCTAACCAATTACCGTCGTCCGTTACATACTTTCTGGGATCAGAGGAATATCATCTCTGCCCAATTAAATGATTGCTGGAATATTCTACAGTCAATCTTCATTAATAAACCTCGTAAGGTAGTCATCACGTGACCTTCAATAAAATAATAAATAATAATCATACTCTAGGGATTATTCACTGTACTTTAACTCAGATCATATTATTTCTTCATATTAATTCTTCCTTCTATTATACACTTCTCCTCTCCAACTTGGCTATTTTATTGAGATTTATTAATTGGTTTTTTACGGATAATTCTTAACCATTTGTTTTTTTTTTTCTTTTCTTGTGATCCTTTTGACGGTTCCATTTTGGCTTCTTCATTCTCTTATCTTCATTGGCTCATATTCCTTTATGATCAATACAGCTGGTTATGATATTTTGGTTAGTACTATACATTACATTATGTAGTTATATTCTTCTGGCACAATCATTATTATTCCTTTTACATTCTAAATTACATTTCTCACTATTATATTACATCAGATAAACTCATTTCGTCTTTTGGTTTTGATGATTTTTATTAGGTTTAATCAGTGTTATTTTTTTTTCTTTTTTATATTAGTTTAAAGTAATTTCTTCTGAATTATATAGTAAGGTGTTCTTACTTATTTTTCGAATTTGGTTGTTTTTTTATCTTCAAAATTCTCTTTCTTATATACCTCATAAATTGTTTTCTTAGATACTTGTTTGTAAGTTGAGCTTACTTCATTTTTTTTTTAATTTTTTGAGGTATTTATTCTCTTTATTTTAAATTATATTGTTCCGAAATAAATTAAATAAGTTGTCCTTACGTCTTTTGGAATTTTGGGGTTTTCTTCCGCTATTCAATGGGTTGCTTGGTCGATTTTCAAAATTTCAGTCCCCTTTTCTGGTTTGTTATTATTTAGGTCAACCATGGTCCATTAACTCAGGTACTACATGTTCTCGGATTACTGCATTGTCCATAATGATTTTTGTTCTTGTTAAATATCTCTCGTGTATCTGGTACTGTAACTCGGCTGATACAAAGTCTTCATTTAAGTCACGGTTTTCGGTCATATTTAGATTTTTCTTAATTAATAGGTATTGTATCTCCTTTATTTTAATGTAATCACTCATTTTTAATATCATTCCATTCCCGTTTTCCTCTGGATTATTTACCAAATTTTTTAATGATATATTCCGTCTTGATGATATGACTGATATCTTCTGATGCACTTCAATCGTCGACATTTTTAACTGATATTTAAATGTATTCAAGTTTTTTGTTATTATTCTATGGTGGTTTACCTTTGATATTTTTGTTGAGTTTTGTCTACAATTTCTAACTTTATTTAACTCCATTTGTTTATTAATGGGAGGGTTAAATACATTAATTAATCCACCCTTCCTCATCTCCATTTCTTCTCGTGTATTCATTAATTTCCTTTGACATGTTTGCCTCATTTTCTTTGTTTTCATTTCATTGTTTCTGATAGGTTTCCTTTCAGATAACAATACACTTTTGTCTTTTTTATCCTCATTAGTTTTCTCTTTATTCTTGTCAAACTTCTCGTTCATTGGTTTGATTAAGTTCTCACTCAAAACTTCGTTTTGTTTCTTTGAATTTTCATTTATACTTTCTATTTTAGTTTCAAGCTTTTCTAACATTCGTTTGTTATTTTCTAAAATACTGTCTAATTTCTCATTAGTTTCCTCCTTGGTTTGCTTTGAGTTTTCCTCCTGTTTCCTGAAATTTTCATTATTGCTTTCCTTCATGCTATCAATTTTTTCCATCATTAGCCTCATCATTTCTTGCCAAGCTGGTTCGCTTCTGGCTTCCACTTTGACTATTTCTACTTCTTGTTGCTTATTTGATTGTTCTAAATTTTTATGATTTGGCATTCCCATAAATTCATCTATTTGATTGTGTTCTTTCCTCCAGTGACACATATCTTCTCGGGATAGTTCAAACATCACCCTGATCCATTCCCTTAATTCTTTGTTTTCTGTTCATATTGGGTTTTCCGGTGGTCTTATTTCTCTTTTCCATTGTTCATAATCTTCCTGAGTATATTGTTCTGTCACCTGGGCGTATACTCCTGTTCTTTCAGTTTTCATTTGTTCTTCATTATCGTCCCATCTTTCCCAATCTTCTTCAGTCATCCTTTCCACCTTGTTATCGTTTTTTTCGTTATTCGTCCCAATAGTCTTTTCTTTATTACACCTGGCATCTAACTCCCACATTTCATCATAAATGCCTCTCAAAGTCATTTTGTCGTTTGGTGTTCCCATTGCATTCGCGCGACTCATTTGCGCTCTTTCGTGATCGGTGGCGTTCTTGTTAATATACTCCATATCCTTGCTGAATTTTTTAAATAGCGCCGTCATCCATTCCGCGTAGCTTAGTCGTCTTTCTTGTTCGGGCATTTTCGTTATTCTTAACGTAATTCCGTTATTCGTAATTTCGTTCGTAAACTCTTTATTGCATTCCTGTGCCTCTAATGGTTGCCTGCTCCAGTTAAGCGATAATTAGTATGATTTTTCACTTAACTAAAGCCCACTCGTTGAGCGCCAATTTTGTAAAGAACTACTAATTATGTGAGGACGTATATTATATTATATGCTGCACGCTGGAAGCGTCAAATTGTAAAGAAATCTTGTCTATGGGTGTAATTAGTTATATGAGACTCCCTTGTATCAACGTCAATCAATACGTTGAAGGTGACAATTCGTAACAATTAAAATGTTGTTACCTGGTTTAATTAATGTGTCATTAATTAATATATCTTTCGGTTGTGACCTGTGAAACCTTCAGAAAATAGATTATTAAGCAAACAAAATTATAATTATGTTCCTTGAATTTATAACCATACTACTCTATAGATTTAACTTAGTTTTCAGTGTTTGTGTAATATTAGCGATATGTATAGAGTATTGACTGAATGTAAGGGGTATTTGTGTCAACCCTAGTCCCTTGATGTTAGAAAATTCAGTTCAAATTTTGTACTAAACACAAGCTAGTTCAGCAATTTCCCGTTCCACCAGCTGTAAGTATTAGCTCTGTCACTTATAATAAGCGTATTTATAGGTTAGTCGTTCATCGGGTTTGAATAAACCTTTTATGGTAAATTATTATCCCCACTACTTATAGTATCTATTCTGCAATAACTTCAAACGTTATCTCATACAATAAAGATACTTTATTTATTTTCTCTATTAATTCACAGTCAACGTTATCTCAAAAAATAATAATACGATCAAATCGATCACACAGAATATATCGATTATCAATTACTCAAATTCTATAAACATATACACATGAAAATAATAATAAATAATTCTTATCCCAGGGTTCGTAAAGTTCTTGGAACCATTAGTAAGGCCAGGTAAAATGCATAATTAAGGTTGCTCAATTTACAAAAATAAAATTATTTACTCTAAATACAGTGAAATTAAAATAGGTTGTTTTTTTACCAATCCGACGAAAACTTCGACTGGCGGTGGACGTTTGTAAACAGTTGCCAAAATTCAGCTTATCTCGTCTTCATCCAGTGAAACTGCTCTGGTTTTCAATAAAATTGATGGTGGCGTGTACTGGTAAACCCTCAGGAAATCTTCAGACTTCTGTTCTTCTTTTGTGATCTCAACAATTCTCGGTCCCGGTGAAATGAAATTAGGATCCCAGCTTCTTCTGCTGCCAGTGAAGGTTATCTCTGCCAAACTGAGTCTTCTGGTATTTTCAATAATTCCGTTAGTTCAGGCTTTAATTCTTTTTACTGATCTTCGGTTTATAGAAGGAATTGATTTAATACCGAATCCAGCGGAATTATTTGGTGAATGAGGTGAGAAGCTTTCAATTCTTTTTAACTGTATTCATTTACAATTTGGAAGGTTATTTAATTTTTATTATTCATTAGCATTAAATTATAATTATTTTTCAAAAAGGGTTTTTCAATTTTGATTCATATTTCTTCTAGATTTATTCATATTTTTTTAAATATATTGGTCCATCTCAACCTAATAGCTTGTAACAATCAGAACGAATAAATTCAAATCAACAACTTCTGTACATTTCAGTTGCCTTAACAACCACGTTTTCTAAATATCCTTGAGCCGGCATTATAGAATATTACTACTCTTTTCCAATAAAATACTCCATGCTTGGATTAATATTAAATCACCTAAAATTCTCCCCTAACCTTCCTTCTTAAACAGTAAATGTTTTACCAGATTTTCGTTGGACTGGGTTTCTTAAAAAGGTATTAATTTCCTTTCACTAATATGGAATTTAGACCTATAGATTTTCTTACAACCGTTATAACATTATTTGGTTTTTTAACTTAATTTTCTTTTACCTGACCTACTGTACAATTAATTATTGGTTGCATGGTTAATTACATTAACTTTAATTTACTGGTAGCTATTTTATTACATTAATTAGCTGGTTCTGGAAATCTTCATTAATTTATAATATAATTGTCAGAACTACTTGTTAAACATGAAACACTGGTCACCCTCCTGGCCCAGTTTATAAACATTAATTGAAACAACAGTATTATTCAACTTTAAATAATACTTAGAACTTAGTATAATGCCTAACATTGGCAACTATACTTGATTGTATAAAGACAAATCTAATATAAATATAAACATAATTATTGATGAGGTATTACTATTAAGCAACATCAGTTCATTTCTACACTTACTCAAAATATAACATAAATATTCTGCAAACCTCATTAAGTTACAGTATAAAAACAAGCATTTCATTATATTCAACTATTCATTGGTCTGGTTTTTTTTTATATTTAACATTAGTCATCGCCTCTTTTGACTTGAGGTACTTCTCAGATACATTAACTACTGAGCAGCCTTAATTCAGGGTATGGTCCTTGACCATGTTTCATTCAATTTTTATGTAACATTGGGGGACCTCAACTCTGTTACGTTACAATATATATATTTAATAATAATAAGATAAATCGGATTAAAAGAACTATCTCATAAGAGTAAAATAAAAAATAAAAACAGAAAATATACAATCAACTTAGAGCTCAACCATGAAGAAGCAGGTATATCAGTGTAAACAATGCCAAGAATATAATAAAGACAAGTGTCCGAAGCAATTAGTTCATCCACACTAAAGGTATGATCTGAACTAATCACTTTTACAGAGGGGCATATGTAGCACAACGAAGTTTTTGCCTTATTCTACAATTTAAGATCACATAGAAATAGAAGTGAAGAAGTCATCTGGAAGAAGTAAAGTAAACTTAAATAAAAATAACAGAAGTAATCACAATAATAAATAAAATGCTGTAATAGATATAGAAAAAATCTCGATTCAAAGAAATAATATACATACAATTTAGAGCAAAATGTGTTAAAAACAAATAGTATGATTATCATCCCAGTAAAATAATTAGTATACCCAGTAAGATTCGGAGTAGTAAGGAATTACAGCCAAGAACAAATTAGTTAAAATGAAAAATCTCAAGATACCCAAAAACCTACTTTAAAGACAGAACACTCTATAGCAGCAAACCACATAAATGGAAGAACTTAAACTATATTAGCTATACCAATTTAGAAAAACAAATAACAAAGTAAGAGGATACAATACAAAATAATCAGAGCTAATGTAAACTTAGATATAAATAAAATAGTGTGTGTTTGAGGGGAACACCCCAAACCAGTTTTAAAAGGACAACAAAAGACAATCTTTAGGATAAGACTTTAATTTGTTTATTTATCTAATTATTATGTTTAATTATTTTATGTGTATACAGTACAGACCGTGTTGATAGTAGGAGATACTAGATGTTAGTATGCAAGTGTTTATTGTATTTGAATAATGTTAATTAATGTCAGAATTTTGTGAAGTAAGGAAAGGCAAAATATTAATTCAAATGACCTATAAATAGTGAATCAGAAAATATAAAAATAATAATGTGAATTGATTATAACATTGGTAGGAAAATTGAAAATTGATGACCAAGCCAAATTCAACTTTGACCCTGTAAATCAAATCAGAGAAAATAAATTAATAGAAACTAGACCAAATTGATATAAATTATTCCATTCAGAATACAAATACATTATCATAATTATAACAACAACCTATAGTAGTGATTAAAAGAATCAGAGTATAAAATTGACTTAAATGGTGATTGTACAAGATAATGCCATAATCAGTAAAGCAAGTACGGTACTAGTAAAATACAAATAAATTCTTAAATGTTTAGAATAATAGCCAGGTAGAAAAAGTAAATTACAATGGTTTAATTATTAATCGTATTTGAGAAAAATTGTAACATAAAACATATTGTAAACCATTTAATGGGTAATTATGTGAATCAGAATAAAGCCTAGAGGTAAATTTCAAGGAATGTAATTCAGAAGCCTAATTCAAACCAAAATAGGTCAAATTTAGTATTGACTTGTATGAAATAAAAGCAGGAATATTGTTATATAATTAGAATTCCATAAAAGTACTAAACAAATAATTTATAGCCAGTAAAATATAAAAAATGTCATCTATTTCTATAAAATTGAATTAGTAATTATGAAAACAGCTGATAATGGACAATGAGAAATGAGACCAAAATCTTACAGATTTTTCTATATGAAGAAACAAATATAGTTAGTTGATTGTTAAACGCCAAGCAGAACGGACGTGTGAGAGTATATTTAAAAAAAACGATTGAATTGAAATTTTTAACTAACACAAATCAAGATATCTTATGGAATTATAAAGGAATACAGAATAGGCAGTAAATCTATGAATACAATTAAAACAGTCAGTGGAATCATAAAGATAAATTAAACAACACTGAATCTATCTGTCACAATGTATGGACACGACTGAAGAATAAATTTAACCTCATACAACCAGCAACTGATTGGAAGGGACCATTTGACACAACACAACTATTACTGAACAAAATCCAGTGTAGGACTAAAACTACACACTACAACTTGTGGATATTCCAATAGTGGCATCACAGAAGAGGAATTAATCAACTGATACGTTTATTTGAAGGAAAATCTCAGAGCCTGATTTACATCGCAGAACAACTCACGAAGGCGGCCATCTTGTTATTCCAAGTCGAACGAATTTAAACGGAAGAGGACGTAGTGACGTCAGAGCAATCAGCTGGTTTGAATCTAAGTTTTTCTATACACTATATTTTATTATTTTTGTCTGTTAATGAATAAGTTTTTATAATTGTAAGTATTGAATTCTCTTGCCTTTCCTGACTATTTCTACAGTTCAAAGAATCCTTATTATATAATAATTTAATTTGAATAATTTTGTATATGTAATAATCAACCTGGGATCTAGTCTCGAATCCGACTCGAATTAATCGACGCAAGTCGAATAATTATTTTGAGCATAATAAATATAATTATTGTTTTAAAACATTGTTTTATTGATTAGTTGAGAACTAATTTAAAATACATTAATTATTAAATATTAAACGAGAACTTCTGAGGGAAAGGAACGAGCAGAAGAAGAAATAAAGATACTGAATGGACTGCGACATGCAATCGATTTTGCCACGACAATCTATTTAACACAGAGGAACAAATAATTCTTCACCAAATCATACCCAGTTATTAATCAGAATTTTTATTAATTGAACACTAAAAATAATAAAAAGTAATATAATAATTTGCTGCGGCACTTCCCGCTGCTAGGCCCCGGAAGTGTTTAGCATACACACAAATAACATAATTTAATATCTAAGTACATCAAAATGCTTAAGTCACTTTTTCTGTATTGGGACTTACTTCTCAAGTATTTCTATAATTAATATAATTCTGTAAAGGGAGGAGGTGTAAGTAAAAGAAATTGTTGAATGCGTCAATCTATGAGCAGAGTCGGTTGCGACCCGTTTATTTCAAAAACATTACGAGCCTCAAAATTTATCTAATTATCTGCCAGTCAGCAACGGTCAGTACTGAGCTAATTTTTTTTTGAAAAACTGAATATAAAAAATGTTAAATGCTAAATATGTGGGTGTCGCATAAATCAATGCTAGTTTACAAAATGGTGTACAGCGTACACGCTGTGATCTATATATAAATTTCTGACACTCTTATCTATCGCAAAAGTTTATAAAATTGTTTCTGACACTTATGACGAGTAACTAGTTTGTCTCGCTTTTGCTTCGTGATTATGCAGCAACTAGCACCGTAAGTTATTAGGTAAAAATGTTACTTGGCAATCCAGATAAATCCTTTTTGCGACCTGTTGTATCTGGTCACTACGGCCGCCTGTTCTTCCGTAGCTGGTCTGAACCACTGCTATGTCTGTGCTGGAAGATCGTGTAAAACTGTACGAAGTTCATGTTCTCGTGTCTTCTGTCCGGAACGTTGAACCAAGTTTCGAACTGAAAGTTTTCACATGTTTTAGTACACTTTATACCCACATCGTTCGATTAACACGCACGCATGCATTCATACAGTGCGTGTTACAATTTACAATATTACAAATTAGCATTACAAGGTTATGACTTTAAATTACATATATAACGAGTACTGACACTCAACCTTACATATCTTAGGTCTTTTCATCAAGTTGACTGACTGAAATTTAAATTTAGGCGAGGCTGACCTTTACAGACAAGATACATCTTGGTTGGTTACGCATAACAATCTTTTTACATCTATTACAAGTTTTCTTTTTTGTTACAAACGTAATACACAAAATTATTAGCCACTAGCATTGATTTACGATAGCTCAAAAACAATCATAGTTACCTTGGTTATTGAGGCTCCCATACTTGACGAAAGTCCGGTGACGGGCCACTCAGCTCACAGCGTTTGGTGGGAGACTGACGAGATTTAACAAAGCAAGCGATAGGCTTGGTAAAGGGGAGGGCGTGACGTCAGTGCATCGGGCAAGGTACAATTCGCGGATTGTTGCATTCGGCAGGAGACGAATGATTGCAACAAATTAAACAATCAAAATATCGTTATGGAGAACCATACATGACTTCCATATTCTAAGATTTATATTTAAAATCATTTTTGAAATGAAATATTACCATAGAAACTACTTCTTTCTACTTACTGCTTCAGCCTTAACCACAGTACTGTGGTCACTAACGTATACCACCTCACGTTATCGCACTCGATTTTCACTGATGATGGAAGTCGACGGCATTGCCGAAACGTCTGGTTTTGCAGTGTTGCAAACTGGTCAGTAAAGTCAGTAAAAGTCAGTATTTTTGAGCAAGTCAGTAAAAAGCCAGTATTTTTTAAATTGGTCAGTAAAGTCAGTTTTTTAAAGCAGAATTTAGTGGTTCTTAAGAAAGGGTTTTTACTCAATACCGGCAATTCATTTTTTTTATTTCCTTACTTTCTAACATGATAATTAAAATTTTTTTTGTCAGAGTTAAAAAACTGGCTCAAAGTTAAGAAAGAAGAATACAACCGGAACTGAAGGGAAGAAAACGACCACCCAAAGTTTTTTAATCCGTTGTTTCGTACCGGCCTTATAATTTTTTGAAATCAAATAATTTGTTGGGACTCTTAAGTGTTTAAAAACAATTTCTTACTGTGTAAAGTATTTGAAATGGGCAGGTGTAAATTTAAAAGTGACTGGCTGAGAAAGTCTGACTGTAATGGATATATTGTTGCTGAGTGGGGACGTAAAGCCAGTGACCATGAGATGTTCTGTACCCTTTGTGTAAAAACTTTCAATATTTCGTGGGGATATGAAGCCGTGGAACAGCATGCATCTTCTCAGAAGCATAAAGAAGAATGTAAACAAAAACTTTCCTCTTCACAACTTCACCTGACTTCAGTTTGCCAATGCACAGCTGGTTCACAAGACTGTGCGCCATCTACTAGTGTTGGTGAAACAATCAAGCAAACGGTTCAGTTGTACAACATTAGAGATAGTGCAGCCAAAGCGTAACTTATTTGGGTAATGAAGACAGTTGCAGCGGACTTTCCTTTGCTTCCATCCTGTGAAGACATTCGGGAGACTTTTGAAGCGATGTTTCCATCAAGTGTTCCTACAGATTTTTCACTTTCAAGAACAAAGGCACAATACTTGATAACTGATGCTCTGGCACCATTCTTTAAAAAGCAAATGTTGAATGAAATGGATGGTGCTCTTTTCACATTATGTTTTGACAAAACTGTTAATGCTGGCTCATCAAAAGAACTTCAAACAGCTGTTAAGTATTGGTCTCCATCTAAAGAAATGATTGTTACAAGGTATTTGCAGACTTTTGTTATGGGGTCAGCTACCGCTGATGAATTGTATAATAAGCTGTGTGAAGCTATAGATAACACAACCTTACTGCGAACCAACTTACTGATGCTCAGTAATGATGGGCCCAATGTCAATAAAGCAGTTACAAACCTGATGAATGAATCTCTTATTTTATTAAGAAAAAAACGAATGGTTGACATTGGTACATGCAACATTCACATACTTCACAATGCTTTTAGGCGCGGTATGAAAGAACTTGGTGATAACACTTCAAATTTGATATTCCTTATTCATGACTTTTTTGATGGTTGGCCTTCGAGATGGGAAGATTTTGAAAAAATTCAGAATGATCTGAAGCTACCTAAGCACAGGTTCATCAAACATGTTTCTTCAAGGTGGTTGTCTTCGGAGTCAGCAGGTTTAAGACTCCTAGAACAGTGGCCAGCAGTCACGAAGTATTTCATGGTATTGTAACGAGCAGAAAATTTAAAAATTTTTAAATTTTCACCTCGGCAGAGTACGTTCACACGAGGCAGTGTCAACGACTTATAGTTGGCGCAATAAATAAGGAGTAATGAGAAGATGTCAGTGAGGCGTCGCAGACTTGACAATAGAAACACATTAAGTTAGATCCAACTATAGAAATTGGTGGTGTAAGATGACGGGGAAAGTTTCGTCTAGAATTATTGCTCTCTGCAGCTGTAACAAAGTAAGCGAGGACATTCACACCCGTACCGAGAATTGTAGCAGATGTTGACCATGTTACGTCAGTATACGATAAACGACAAAAACGAGTGAAACTACATATGTCAATGGGACGGATGCACTGCACCTTATGAAACAATACAGTAAGATAGGCCTGACAAAGACTGAAGTCATGTTACGCAGCTGGAGTTATCGTCTAATTGACAGACAAGAATTTACGAAGGGAAAGTTGGGGTGACTTCACCAGCCGGCAGATGTTCAAAATTGTTAATAGCCAGAAAAAAGGGGTTAGAACTTGGAACAATGCGCCAGGAAGACTGAAAGTACAGATAATGGGAATCTATAGAAACACAGAGTTTACTCAGACAATAGGTTGTTCGACAAGTGCTTAATAGCCATAGTTTCGTCGAAACGGGTCAACGTTCGTCAGAGCGAAAAGCGGGGAGACGTAAGGACCTATCAGATGCCTTCAGACAGCGAGAAATTTGGTGGTAAGGAGTGTTTCCATAGCAACTGAAACGAAGGACCTATCGGAAGAACTATGACGTAGAATCTTGACATGGTGGGACAGTATTTTCCAAGAAAGCTAAAAAACTGACCAATCTCGAAATGAAGTAGGCGTGAAGCACGCCAGAGACAAAATTTTGAGTAGGGACGAATTAATAAAAACTATCTGCCCAAGACAGAGAGCAGCAGTGATACTCAATTTTTGAAACAAGTAAGAGTGAGCCAGTAATACTCAATTTTTTAGTCAGTGATACTCAATTTTTAGACAGTCTACATTCAATTTTTGAAACAAGTGATACTAAAGTTTTCAGACAGTTTTTACACTCAAATTTTCAAATAGTTTTAACTTCAAGTGCGAGAGACGGTATATCATAAACTTTCAACAGTTTATTCTAATCATTCGGGTGAGATTTAACCGAAGTACGAGGTAACGGACTTAGTTAAAATTATACAAAGTGAACAATCAGACCGTTACACCAACAGACATTACCACTTAACGATATACAAATCAGTTGAACTTAATATAGTGTACTACATATTATTAACAACATAATGAACACGAAAAATTAAACAAATTAATGAACAATACGAATGTTTAATGAAGCAGCGACAAGTGGAACTAGACATGTATATTAACATTAAAACGAAATCACAGCACACACAGTAAGATGGAACATTCGATTCAACACTGAACTTTAATTATTCACATATACGAACGCCTACGCGAGTGACCGGAAGAGTGAGTGTTAAGTGATTGTGATAAAGCAGCATCCGACGGAATGTGTCTACGAGCCATCTTCATCTCTGGAACTCGACTTCAACAACAACTAATGGATATTCAATAACCAAGTAACCATTATTATAATTATTTCTAATTAGTAACTTCTACTGACCTGGTTTCTTTCAAAGAATTCACACCTGAGAAAATTATTAAGAAAAGTAATGAATAAATCTGAATAAAAGTAATTAATGAATTAATTAACAAAAGCTTATTTGGGATTTAATGAACGCATTAAATAAGTAATATGAATTGTTATATTGTTTGATTTATATATGTATGTATGTTTTCTTTGTTTTCAGCATATATTGAAACATGTATTTGTTATTATAAAATATGTATGTATTTCAGGTACAGCGACGTATCATATGTACAATTATAATGTATTATGAATGATAATTAAACTAGTACTTTAAGTTGATCATAAATATGCGTTCATTATTACCAAATGCAACCCAAATATTAACCTAAAGTTTGAAGGAATACAAATAGATTTTAAGAGTTTCATGTGTTCAAATAAAGTAAATGAATTGATAACGTTAATCTATTAAGTGATATCACGTATGTGTTGATGAGAATCAGAAAAGTTATACATAATTTTTAAATGGCTGTTTCACACACGGCAATCACAGTTTAATTAATTAAATCACGGTTAGCATAATAAATAATCCCCAATAATTTATTAAAGTTATAGTATTTGTGCCAAAATATAAAAGTGATTTAATGATATCATCCAAATACAAGAACATTGTTAGTCTTCTGAAAGTTAACACAATGAAAGTGGAAATAAACTTTGCTTGCTCCAGTGCTCACATATTTTCACAGTTTACTGGTCACTTTCAGAAAGAAGAACCTTTGATTCACCTTCTGTATGATCACCTCAAAACTCTAACAAGCAGACTAATGACTCGTATATGTCATTCTGAGGTTATCTTCTCGTTAGATTCCTTGAATGATGAGAAAAGTTTTCTTCCTCTTAAAGAAGTAAACTGTGGATTAGATGTAAAAGAATTACAAATGTTACCAGAAAAGGACAAACTTGCATTTCTGCTCCAAGCAAAAAGCCATTTCATTGCTAGTTGTAAACACATTTTTACCAAGTCTTCCTTGACGTCAAAACCTTTATTGAAGCATTTTGAATGTTTGATCCCATCCGAAAGAACAAAAGACAATAGTTGGAAGTCCGTCGTTGAAGTGGCAAAAGCATTGCCTATTGATCTGAACATAGCCTCCCTTATTGATGAATGGAAGTTACTGAGTTTGGAAGAAGATGAGCTCCATAGCAAGAGCAATCGCATTGATGTTTACTGGAACCAGTTTTTAAAGAAAACTGATAAGGCAGGTGAGATGAAGTACCCACTTGTTTCTAAGGTTGTCAAAGCAGCTTTATCTCTTTCTCATGGTTCAGCAGATGTGGAAAGAGGCTTCTTAAGCTCACAGAGAGTTATGACCTCTGATCGGGCAAGTATGTCTGAAAGAACTCTGGATGCCTATCTTCACGTTAAGCCACTCGTTGAATAAACTCTATGATGGAAAAGTACATTTGGTTCATATAAACAAAGAGCTCTTGAATCTCGCTCAGTCAGCCTATATACATCATAGGCAGTACCTAGAAGAACAACGTTTAAAGAAAGAACAGGAAAAGAAAGAAGAAGAAACTAAGGAGAAAGAGCGTATTGCCGAAAACGAATTAGAGAAAAAACACTCAGCTGAGAGGAAAGGTATTGATGAAAAATAAGTAGTATTAAAACAACTGAAAAGTGATGAAGAAGAGAAAAGAAAAGTAGCTGATACTCTTTTAAAAGATGCAAATGAAAGATTAAAGCAGGCTATTAAAAATAAGGATCTTGTTGCGGCTAATGTTGCACAGGCAATCCTGGAAAGTGCTCAGAAAGTTAAAGAAGAAGCTGACATAAAAAGACATGATGCGGAAGAAATTCAGAAAAATGTTGAGAAAAGAAAATCTTCACTAATTACTTCATTTTTCAATAAAAAACCCAAGCAATGAGTTTCAATTACAATTCTTAAGCAGACTGAATGTTTTTTAATAAGTCTCAAACTAAAATAATGCCGTTGTATGTTAGATTTTGTTTTACAGCTGCTCAGTGGGGAGAAGGGTGGTCAATTATAAAAAATATGTTTTATACTGTCTCTAATTACTTGTAAATTAATATTAATATGGTCGATGGAGGTCAGTAATTAAGGTCAGTGATTTTATCTTCGGTCAGTAAGAAGTCAGTATTTCAGTGATTTTAGTCAGTAAAATCAGTAATTTAGACCTCAAAACCAGTTTGCAGCCCTGGGTTTTGTAGAAAACATTGGACTACGGCCAAATATCCCTGGAAGGAATTTTAACAAAAACTACTTCTTTGTTGCCGATAATGTTGTACACATATATATAAAAAATATGCATAAAATTAATGGCTTGTATAAGTTAATGATTGATCTCCATTAAGTAGTGCTCAAGTTTCCAAAGTTTTAATATTATGATGTCCGTAATTAAATGATCAGAGCAGGTTTAGTGTGAATGAGGGTACACTGTGGACAATAATTTTCAACATTTCCTATTGAGCGTTGCTTAGAGTAAAGCTGCGAATCTACAGTGAATGTTTCACAGAACAAACACGCGAAAAAGAAGGAGCGCTCCGAAGTCACTCATGGACCCTCAGCATCTTGCAGAGGGTTCATTCCCTAAAGACGAAAAGTCTGTCTATGAATCGTTCCTCTGTAAACACATGCAGTTACATTGCCCAGCGATCCACAGGAAGCAAATTGATATCCATTTTTTCGGCTTGCACGTGTTATGTTGGTGTGGGTTTCGGCACTTTCCATTTAAAAAGCGTGCAATTGTAAGAAAATAAACATGAGTGAGGCCAGAAATAACGCGAATTTTGTGTGTGTGTCTTACCTGCCTTTTTATTGCTGTAGGCATAATAATAAAATGGAAACGTAAACATTACATAACTGAGATATGCTTACCTGCCACGAACGATATATTATTTTATACATGGAGGAGTTCAGTGACATACACACGTACAGAAGAATTATATATATAAAGATTTTAACTCATACATAATTTACATTAAAATGAAAATATCGGTATGGAGAACCATACATGACTTCCATATTCTAAGATTTATTTTTAAAATCATTTTCGGAATGAAATATTACAATAGAAACTACTTCTTTCTACTTACTGCTTCAGCCTTAACCACAGTACTGTGGTCACTAACATATACGGTACCACCTCACGTTATCGCACTCGATTTTCACTGATGATGGAAGTCGACGGCATTGCCGAAACGTCTGGTTTTGTAGAAAACATTGGACTACGGCCAAATATCCCGGGAAGGAATTTTAACAAAAACTACTTCTTTGTTGCCGATAACGTTGTACACATATATATATAAAAAATATGCATAAAATTAATGGCTTGTATAAGTTAATGATTGATCTCCATTAAGTAGTGCTCAAGTTTCCAAAGTTTTAATATTATGATGTCCGTAATTAAAACATCAGAGCAGGTTTATTGTGTATGAGGGTTCACCATGGACAAAAATTTTCAACATTTCCTATTGAGCGTTGCTTAGAATAAATCTGCGAATCTACAGTGTACGTTTCACAGAACAAACACACGGAAAAGAAGGAGCGCTATGAAGTCACTCATGGACCCTCAGCATCTTGCAGAGGGTTCATTCCCTAAAGACGAAAAGTCTGTCTATGAATCGTTCCTCTGTAAACACGTGCAGTTACACTGCCCAGCGATCCACAGGAAGCAAATCGCTATCCACGCTGGACACTTTTTCGGCTTGCATGCGTTATGTTGGTATGGGTTCGGCACTTTCCATTTAAAAACCGTGCAAATGTAAGAAAATAAACATGAATGAGGCCAGAAATAATGCGAATTGTGTGTGTG
Source organism: Magicicada septendecula (assembly GCA_034769895.1). Lineage (NCBI taxonomy): Eukaryota > Metazoa > Arthropoda > Insecta > Hemiptera > Cicadidae > Magicicada > Magicicada septendecula. The sequence continues at coordinate 549,305,997 of CM068368.1, forward strand.
TGTGTCTTCCCTGCCTTTTTATTGCGGTAGTGATAATAATAAAATGGAAACGTAAACAGTACATAACTGAGATATGCTTGCCTGCCACGCACGATATATTTTCTCTTATACATGACTAGCAGAATACCCGTGCTTCGCTACGGAGTTTCACGTTGTACGTAATGAAAATGTTAGTTTAATTAATAAAGTTTAATTAAAGTAGGCTTCTTAAAAATAAATAGCTGTTGCCCACAACTTCGTTCGCGTGGTCTTCAATTTAATGCGATAATATATTTAGAACAGAATCTATTCTATTGGGTTGCCATAGTAACCAGATCTAATAGTTTTTTAAGACCGCAGAGGACCCCCCAGAGGATCGTATCGAAAAAAACACTTGTCCTATGTTGGTTCTCCCTTTGCGTAAAATATTTGTGCCAAGTTTGGTTGAAATCGGTCCAGTGGTTTAGGAGGCGATGTGGAAGACCCCAAAGAACCCCCAAAAGGACCCCATCGAAAAAACACCTATCCTATGTTGGTTCTCCCGTTGTGTAAAATATTTGTGCCAAGTTTGGTTGAAATCGGTACAGTGGTTTAGGAGGAGATGTGGAAGAAACCTTCGCGGACGTGCGCACAACAACTCACCGAAGTTTCATCGCAATCGGATGAATGGTATAGGAACGCATACGGGACAAACAAAGAAACATTCATTTATATATATAAGATGTAAACTATACCACTTACTTGACATAAACCGTGATAGCTAAGCTAATGTACAACATATATGTATTAATTATACACATAAATGTTCCTCGATAGACACTCTATCTATTGGCGAAAACTCGAATAAAATCCGTTCAGTATTTCCTGAGATTAGCGATTTCAAACACAGAGAGAAAACGGACCGACTTTACTTTATACTATGTACAGATTTACATTAAAATGAAAAAATTATAGTTTTATTGCCTGGCAACAAAATTATTTTATTTTTAACAATTACCATGGTTTGAAAAAGTTTAAATGAATTTTCAAGTACTTTACTCTTGTTAAAACGTAAAAGGTTGCAGGTAAACTACCCCTTCCCCTTAACCGATCTTCGCCAAAATCAAAAGGCCTTGAGTCCTCTACAATTCAGTGACGTATGCAAAAAATTATTTGATTCTGTTTGAATTTGCGGCAGTTATCGTTTGCCATAGAAAATACGCTTGATAAAAAACGTTGCAGGTAAACTACCCCTTCCCCTCAACCGATCTTCACCAAAAACAATAGGTCTTGAGTACTCTACAAATCACGGCTGTATGCAAAAAATTATTTGATTCTGTTTGAATTTGCGGCTGTTATCGTTTGCCATAGAAAATACCTTTGATAAAAAAACGCTGCAGGTAAACTACCCCTTTCCCTTAACCGATCTTCACCAAAAACAATAGGTCTTGAGAACTCTGCAATTTAGGGCTGTATGCAAATAATCTTTTGATTCTGTTTGAATTTGCGGCTGTTATCGTTTGCCATAGGAAATACCCTTGTTAAAACATAAAATGTTACAGGTAAACTACCCTTTTCCCTTAACCGATCTTCACCAAAAACAATAGGTCTTGAGAACTCTACAATTCAGGGCTGTATGCGAAACATTATTTGATTCTGTTTGAATTTGCGGCTGTTATCGTTTGCCAAAAAAAAAAATCGGTATGGAGAACCATACATGACTTCCATATTCTAAGATTTATATTTAAATCTTAATATCGCCTGCCAAGCGCGATATATTTTCTCTTATACATGATTTACATTAAAATGAAAAAATTTTAATTTTATTGCCTGGCAACAAAATTATTTTATTTTTAACAATTACCATTGTTTGAAAAAGTTTAAATAAATTTTCAAGTACTTTACTCTTGTTAAAACGTAAAAGGTTGCAGGTAAACTACCCCTTCCCCTTAACCGATCTTCACCAAAATCGAAAGTCCTTGAGACCTCTACAATTCAGGGACGTATGCAAAAAATTATTTGATTCTGTTTGAATTTGCGGCAGTTATCGTTTGCCATAGAAAATACGCTTGATAAAAAAACGTTGCAGGTAAACTACCCCTTCCCCTTAACCGATCTTCACCAAAAACAATAGGTCTTGAGTACTCTACAAATCAGGGCTGTATGCAAAACATTATTTGATTCTGTTTGAATTTGCGGCTGTTATCGTTTGCCATAGAAAATACCCTTGTTAAAAAAACGTTGCAGGTAAACTACCCCTTTCCCTCAACCGATCTTCACCAAAAACAATAGGTCTTGAGAACTCTACAATTTAGGGCTGTATGCAAATAATCTTTTGATTCTGTTTGAATTTGCGGCTGTTATCGTTTGCCATAAGAAATACCCTTGTTAAAACATAAAACGTTACAGGTAAACTACCCCTTTCCCTTAACCGATCTTCACCAAAAACAATAGGTCTTGAGAACTCTACAATTCAGGGCTGTATACGAAACATTATTTGATTCTGTTTGAATTTGCGGCTGTTATCGTTTGCCAAAAAAAAAAATTTCCCTTGATAAAAAAAACCGTTGCAGGTAAACTACCCCTTTCTCTCAACCGATCTTCACCAAAAACAATAGGTCGCGAGTACTCTACAAATCAGGGCTGTATGCAAAAAATTATTTGATTCTGTTTGAATTTGCGGCAGTTATCGTTTGCCATAGAAAAAAATCTACACACACACACACACACACACACACACACACACACACACACACACACACACACACACACACACACACACACACACACACACACACACACACACACACACACACACACACACACACACACACACACACACACACACACACACACACACACACACACACACACACACACACACACACACACACACACACACACACACTTTTCGGAAAATGACTTTTTTTCATGTTTTGAGTGTAGTAGAATCAGAATCTGCAATAATCTCGAACACGATTTTTTTTGCCATCACCATACTTCCATTCCTTAAGGAATATGGAAGTAAAAAATTTCCCTTGATAAAAAAAAACCGTTGCAGGTAAACTACCCCTTTCCCTCAACCGATCTTCACCAAAAACAATAGGTCGTGAGTACTCTACAAATCAGGGCTGTATGCAAAAAATTATTTGATTCTGTTTGAATTTGCGGCAGTTATCGTTTGCCATAGAAAAAAAATCTACACACAGATAGACAGACAGACAGACAGACACACACACAGACACTTTTCGGAAAACGACTTTTTTTCATGTTTTGAGTGTAGTACAATCAGAATCTGCAATAATCTCGAACACGATTTTTTTTGCCATCACCATACTTCCATTCCTTAAGGAATATGGAAGTAAAAATTATAATTTTATTGCCTGGCAACAAAATTATTTTATTTTTAACAATTACCATTGTTTCAAAAAGTTTAAATGAATTTTCAAGTACTTTACTGTTGTTAAAACGTAAAAGGTTGCAGGTAAACTACCCCTTGCCCGTAACCGATCTTCACCAAAATCGAAAGTCCTTGAGACCTCTACAATTCAGGGACGTATGCAAAACATTATTTGATTCTGTTTGAATGTGCGGCTGTTATCGTTTGCCATAGAAAATACGCTTGATAAAAAAACGTTGCAGGTAAACTACCCTTTCCCCTTAACCGATCTTCACCAAAAACAATAGGTCTTGAGTACTCTACAAATCAGGGCTGTATGCAAAAAATTATTTGATTCTGTTTGAATTTGCGGCTGTTATCGTTTGCCATAGAAAATACCCTTGTTAAAAAACGTTGCAGGTAAACTACCCCTTTCCCTTAACCGATCTTCACCAAAAACAATAGGTCTTGAGAACTCTACAATTTAGGGCTGTATGCAAATAATCTTTTGATTCTGTGTGAATTTGCGACTGTTCTAGTTTGCCATAGGAAATACCCTTGTTAAAACATAAAACGTTACTGGTAAACTACCCCTTTCCCGTAACCGATCTTCACCAAAAACAATAGGTCTTGAGAACTCTACAATTCAGGGCTGTATGCGAAACATTATTTAATTATGTTTGAATTTGCGGCTGTTATCGTTTGCCAAAAAAAAAAAAAAAATTCCCTTGATAAAAAAAAACTGTTGCAGGTAAACTACCCCTTTCCCTCAACCGATCTTCACCAAAAACAATAGATCGTGAGTACTCTACAAATTAGGGCTGTATGCAAAAAATTATGTGATTCTGTTTGAATTTGCGGCAGTTATCGTTTGCCATAGAAAAATATCGGTATGGAGAACCATACATGACTTCCATATTCTAAGATTTATATTTAAAATCATTTTCAGCCAAACAGCCAGGCTGTGCCTTACCTGCCTTTTTATTGCTGTATTAAATGAAAAATATTATATTACATTAAAATGAAAAAATTATAATTTTATTGCCTGGCAACAAAATTATTTTATTTTTAACAATTACCATTGTTTCAAAAAGTTTAAATAAATTTTCAAGTACTTTACTCTTGTTAAAACGTATAAGGTTGCAGGTAAACTACCCCTTCCCCTTAACCGATCTTCACCAAAATCGAAAGTCATTGAGACCTCTACAATTCAGGGACGTATGCAAAAAATTATTTGATTCTGTTTGAATTTGCGGCTGTTATCGTTTGCCATAGAAAATACGCTTGATAAAAAAACGTTGCAGGTAAACTACCCCTTCCCCTTAACCGATCTTCACCAAAAACAATAGGTCTTGAGTACTCTACAAATCAGGAATGTATGCAAAACATTATTTGATTCTGTTTGAATTTGCGGCTGTTATCGTTTGCCATAGAAAATACCCTTGTTAAAAAAACGTTGCAGGTAAACTACCCCTTTCCCTCAACCGATCTTCACCAAAAACAATAGGTCTTGAGAAATCTACAATTCAGGGCTGTATGCGAAACATTATTTGATTCTGTTTGAATTTGCGGCTGTTATCGTTTGCCAAAAAAAAAAATTTCCCTTGATAAAAAAAACCATTGCAGGTAAACTACCCCTTCCCCTCAACCGATCTTCACCAAAAACAATAGGTCGCGAGTACTCTACAAATCAGGGCTGTATGCAAAAAATTATTTGATTCTGTTTGAATTTGCGGCAGTTGTCGTTTGCCATAGAAAATACGCATGATAAAAAACGTTGCTGGTAAACTACCCCTTCCCCTCAACCGATCTTCACCAAAAACAATAGGTCTTGAGTACTCTACAAATCAGGGCTGTATGCAGAAAATTATTTGATTCTGTTTGAATTTGCGGCTGTTATCGTTTGCCATAGAAAATACCCTTGTTAAAAAAACGTTGTAGGTAAACTACCCCTTTCCCTTAACCGATCTTCACCAAAAGCAAAAGGTATTGAGAACTCTACAATTTAGGGCTGTATGCAAATAATCTTTTCATTCTGTTTGAATTTGCGGCTGTTATCGTTTGCCATAGGAAATACCCTTGTTAAAACATAAAACGTTACAGGTAAACTACCCCTTTCCCTTAACCGATCTTCACCAAAAACAATAGGTCTTGAGAACTCTACAATTCAGGGCTGTATGCGAAACATTATTTGATTCTGTTTGAATTTGCGGCTGTTATCGTTTGCCAAACAAACAAAATTTCCCTTGCTAAAAAAAAACCGTTGCAGGTAAACTACCCCTTTCCCTCAACCGATCTTCACCAAAAACAATAGGTCGCGAGAACTCTGCAAAACCGGACTGTATGCAAAAAATTATTTGATTCTGTTTGAATTTGCGGCAGTTATCGTTTGCCATAGAAAAAAATCTACAGACAGACAGACACACAGACACACAGACACTTTTCGGAAAACGACTTTTTTTCATGTTTTGAGTGTAGTAGAATCAGAATCTGCAATAATCTCGAACACGATTTTTTTTTGCCATCACCATACTTCCATTCCTTAAGGAATATGGAAGTAATAAGGAGCATATTGAAGAAGAAGAAGAAGAAGAAGAAGAAGAAGAAGAAGAAGAAGAAGAAGAAGAAGAAGAAGAAGAAGAAGAAGAAGAAGAAGAAGAAGAAGAAGAAGAAGAAGAAGAAGAAGAAGAAGAAGAAGAAGAAGAAGAAGAAGAAGAAGAAGAAGAAGAAGAAGAAGAAGAAGAAGAAGAAGAAGAAGAAGAAGAAGAAGAAGAAGAAGAAGAAGAAGAAGAAGAAGAAGAAGAAGAAGAAGAAGAAGAAGAAGAAGAAGAAGAAGAAGAAGAAGAAGAAGAAGAAGAAGAAGAAGAAGAAGAAGAAGAAGAAGAAGAAGAAGAAGAAGAAGAAGAAGAAGAAGAAGAAGAAGAAGAAGAAGAAGAAGAAGAAGAAGAAGAAGAAGAAGAAGAAGAAGAAGAAGAAGAAGAAGAAGAAGAAGAAGAAGAAGAAGAAGAAGAAGAAGAAGAAGAAGAAGAAGAAGAAGAAGAAGAAGAAGAAGAAGAAGAAGAAGAAGAAGAAGAAGAAGAAGAAGAAGAAGAAGAAGAAGAAGAAGAAGAAGAAGAAGAAGAAGAAGAAGAAGAAGAAGAAGAAGAAGAAGAAGAAGAAGAAGAAGAACCGTCTGTCGACTAGTACCAGAGTTAACTATATTAACGCAGGAGTTATTCAGAGAAAGTGACACAACAACACTAACAACCATAAAATAATTAAAATTTTTACACCATACAGTTACGAAAATTATTTATTAAATACATACTACAATATCGGTATGGAGAACCATACATGACTTCCATATTCTAAGATTTATATTTAAAATCATTTTCAGCCAAACAGCCAGGCTGTGTCTTACCTGCCTTTTTATTGCTGTATTAAATGAAAAATATTATATTACATTAAAATGAAAAAATTATAATTTTATTGCCTGGCAACAAAATTATTTTATTTTTAACAATTACCATTGTTTCAAAAAGTTTAAATAAATTTTCAAGTACTTTACTCTTGTTAAAACGTAAAAGGTTGCAGGTAAACTACCCCTTCCCCTTAACCGATCTTCACCAAAATCGAAAGTCATTGAGACCTCTATAATTCAGGGACGTATGCAAAAAATTATTTGATTCTGTTTGAATTTGCGGCTGTTATCGTTTGCCATAGAAAATACGCTTGATAAAAAAACGTTGCAGGTAAACTACCCCTTCCCCTTAACCGATCTTCACCAAAAACAACAGGTCTTTAGTACTCTACAAATCAGGGCTGTATGCAAAACATTATTTGATTCTGTTTGAATTTGCGGCTGTTATCGTTTGCCATAGAAAATACCCTTGTTAAAAAAAGTTGCAGGTAAACTACCCCTTTCCCTCAACCGATCTTCACCAAAAACAATAGGTCTTGAGAAATCTACAATTCAGGGCTGTATGCGAAACATTATTTGATTCTGTTTGAATTTGCGGCTGTTATCGTTTGCCATATAAAATACCCTTGTTAAAAAAACGTTGCAGGTAAACTACCCCTTTCCCTCAACCGATCTTCACCAAAAACAATAGGTCTTGAGAAATCTACAATTCAGGGCTGTATGCGAAACATTATTTGATTCTGTTTGAATTTGCGGCGTTATCGTTTGCCAAAAAAAAAAAAAATTTCCCTTGATAAAAAAAACCGTTGCAGGTAAACTACCCCTTCCCCTCAACCGATCTTCACCAAAAACAATAGGTCGCGAGTACTCTACAAATCAGGGCTGTATGCATAAAATTATTTGATTCTGTTTGAATTTGCGGCAGTTGTCGTTTGCCATAGAAAATACGCATGATAAAAAACGTTGCTGGTAAACTACCCCTTCCCCTCAACCGATCTTCACCAAAAACAATAGGTCTTGAGTACTCTACAAATCAGGGCTGTATGCAGAAAATTATTTGATTCTGTTTGAATTTGCGGCTGTTATCGTTTGCCATAGAAAATACCCTTGTTAAAAAAACGTTGTAGGTAAACTACCCCTTTCCCTTAACCGATCTTCACCAAAAACAAAAGGTATTGAGAACTCTACAATTTAGGGCTGTATGCAAATAATCTTTTCATTCTGTTTGAATTTGCGGCTGTTATCGTTTGCCATAGGAAATACCCTTGTTAAAACATAAAACGTTACAGGTAAACTACCCCTTTCCCTTAACCGATCTTCACCAAAAACAATAGGTCTTGAGAACTCTACAATTCAGGGCTGTATGCGAAACATTATTTGATTCTGTTTGAATTTGCGGCTGTTATCGTTTGCCAAACAAACAAAATTTCCCTTGCTAAAAAAAAACCGTTGCAGGTAAACTACCCCTTTCCCTCAACCGATCTTCACCAAAAACAATAGGTCGCGAGAACTCTGCAAAACCGGGCTGTATGCAAAAAATTATTTGATTCTGTTTGAATTTGCGGCAGTTATCGTTTGCCATAGAAAAAAAATCTACAGACAGACAGACAGACAGACAGACACACAGACACACAGACACACAGACACACAGACACTTTTCGGAAAACGACTTTTTTTCATGTTTTGAGTGTAGTAGAATCAGAATCTGCAATAATCTCGAACACGATTTTTTTTGCCATCACCATACTTCCATTCCTTAAGGAATATGGAAGTAAAAATCTACACACAGACAGACACACACACACAGACACTTTTCGGAAAACGACTTTTTTTCATGTTTTGAGTGTAGTACAATCAGAATTTGCAATAATCTCGAACACGATTTTTTTTGCCATCACCATACTTCCATTTCCTTAAGGAATATGGAAGTAAAAATTAAATTAATTATTTATAAAAAATAAAATATATAAATAAATAAAAATTTTATTAAACAATCATTATACTTATTTGTAATTAACTTCGTTAATGTGTGATTGTGTTTTTTTAGAGTGTTCTTACTTTATTGTTATGCCAGTTGTCTAAAGCTTTGTATGATCAGATGTGTCATATGATCCTCAGTGATTCTCAAACAGAAAAAAATTCAGTTGAATACACTGAATAAGCAAACAGTGAAGAGAAGCCAAATCATCTAAAGAACATTACCAGTATTTGGAAGAACTGTGACTTCAAGTGTCAGTGTAATTCACAACCAAAACCACTGAATGATGTATTCAGCACAGAAACATGCATGCCACTATGCACCTTATAGCATGGTAAACGAAGACAAAATTTCGACAAATTTGTGCAAAAATTTCGATCAGGATGAAAATTTGGATTTAGGTAGCTAAAGATGTATACTTTAAAATAAGAAAACCTTACCATCGCGGTGGGACCCCGTTTGCGGGAAAATCGATCGGAAAAGTCGTGATTGTCGGTTTTCTTCACGTAATTGTTTAAATAATGAAAATATAGCAAAATGTTTCAAATAAATGTTGTAGCTTATGATTTTATCTACACATTTTGTCTAAACAATTTTTCGATATCTGAATTAGTTTACGAGATATAGACGATTTTCCACGACCTTCCGCCGTGCGTCCGCTTTTTTAGCGTTCGTTTTTCTGTTATAGTCATTTAAAAAATGGAAATAGCGAAACATGTTTCAAATAGATGTTGTAGCTCGTGTTTTTCTCTACAAAACTGGTTCAAAATATTTTTTGATATATTAATGCGTTACAGAGATAACGCCGATTTTCCACTTACACCTCTCATCATTTTTTCCTTTTTTGATATATAGCTTCTAAAAAATGAAAATTTGTAAAAAACAAGAATATTACTGTGGTACCTCATACTTTTACCTACAAAACTTGTCTAAACAATTATTCGATCCATTAATTTGTTTCCGAGATATAAACGATTTTCCACGACCTTCCGCCGCGCGTCGGCCTTTTTAGCGTTCATTTTCCGTCCTACTCATTTAAAATATGGAAATAGCAAAACACTTGTATATGAATCTTGTAGCTCGTGATTTTCTCAGCAAGATTGGTTAAAAAAGTATTTTTTTAATATTAATGCCTTACGGAGATAACGCCGATTTTCCACTTACACCTCTCGTCATTTTTTCCTTTTTTGGTATATAGCTTCTAAAAAATGAAAATTTGTAAAAAACAAGAATGTTACTGTAGTACCTCATACTTTTACCTACACAATTTATGTAGTAAAATGTACGATAGATGTGGGGGAATCTCGGCACCTTAAGGGTTTGTAGCTACTTTTATGTTTATTTCTTAAATTCTGTAAGGAAAATGATCAATGTAATTGTTTGTATAAACTATTCCGAATATTATAATGCTGAAAATTCATCAGTTATCGCCACCACTTTGTATAAAAATATAAAAGGGGAGTACGTTCATAATTATGATTAATTTGAAGTTCATTTTGTGTTGAACACGCCGAAAATATATTTACTACTATAGCACTGCTTATTTCAGTACATTTCAATGTTTCGTTTCTTTCAATACTGACAGCTTTTAATGTTTCTAAACCACGTGTCACAAGAACAACATGTTCTTCACTGTCATTTTCTAAATCTTTTTCACAAAAGAAACAAGTGATATTATCAACTTTTTCACAATTCTCACTCATTGTTAACGCAAACTGTTTATTATCAAAAAATAATAACCTTAAAATGTCAGCTATGTAACAATCATGCGACAACAAGACTAACTTCCCGGCTGTTTAAGGTCCTGCGCCTGCGTGGTCCCTGAGTGCGCCATGTCACGCCGCCTGACGTTGCGCGCTCAAATACCAAGGTCGCTTTTTTCCCTGACACCTGCATTTTCACCTCACTTAGTAGGCCCTCTCATTTCTACCTTTACAATAGGTGTATTCTCTGTATAGGTGCAATCTCTCTTGTGTGCATTCTTTAATATGCTCTAAAATTTTCAAACAAAAATATTCATTTTGGAAAAAGTTGTATTTATTTTACTAAAATATGGCCAGTTTTGGTACCTATGCATAATAATTTAGCATAATTTAAAAAATATTACGTGTACTGAAAAAATGTTTAATCCTTTCGAAAGAGTATACTTTTAAGTACTTATAAGCACATTTTTATTGATTTTGATTAATTCACATTGAAAATATTGATAAATGAATTCCGAAAAAAACACTTAAAAATAAGAATGGAAAACAACCCAAACTTCGACGCAAGATCATTTTTCCCCCTTAACAGTAATCCTTTTCTCGTTTTAATATTATTATTATACAAACATTAAAGAAAGTAAATCCAGAAGGAATTTTCATTCTGATGATTTTCAAAAAAGTTGTGACAAAATACGAAATTTCTGTTCGGAAGATGTAGCTGCCCAGTTTTAAACACATTTTTGTATATGATAAATTCTTTAATGAAATATGTAAATATATTCACGTGAAAGCTGAGGGTTTTCTCTATGTCCTGTGTCATTTTCAAAATTTTCCGACTTCGATAAATATCCCAAATTATCGATTAATTAATCACATGTTTGAAAATTTTCCTATTTTGGAGATGCGCGCGCATCCACGAGTAGTATAGCGAGAGTACGTGGAAAATCGTTTATATCTCGTAAACTAATTCAGATATCGAAAAATTGTTTAGACAAAATGTGTAGATAAAATCATAAGCTACAACATTTATTTGTAACGTTTTGCTTTATTTTCATTATTTAAACAATTACGTGAAGAAAACCGACAATCACGACTTTTGCGATCGATTTTCCCGGAAACTGGGTCCCGCCGCGATGGTAAGGTTTTCTTATTTTAAAGTATACATCTTTAGCTACATAAATCCAAATTTTCATCCTGATCGAAATTTTTGTTCAGGCAAATGTCTTCGTTTACCATGCTATTAACAATTATCCAACAAAACCAGTGAATCAACACTGTTGTGATACTAGATGCCAACGAACATTGGAATACAATTTATTGCTGATCTGCAAGCATGCTGTCAATGCTGACATGACATACTAAGGCTTGGGAACTTTCAAAATCATGTGCTCTCATTAAGGAGCTGTCCATTTCCCTGAAGAATGAATATCCAACAAAATAAACTGGGAATCCTTTGGGAATGTATTGAGAACATTCGCAATTCCAAATGAATCGATATGTTTTTTTTTACAACACCATCTACTCACCGAAGTATTCCACAAAATAATCTGATATTAAAATTCTCCTCTCCACCTCATTCAGTATGGATGAGTTTGAACTGTTAACAATCATGGTATCTAAACTTTATCACCATTGGACATCTTATCACAAAATAAATATGGCTACCCATCCTAGGTGAATTTGATTTACTGTGATATGATGCAGTCCAAATTTACTTCCTGGATCTTGATGGTGCTCTTGCCAAGCGAGTTGAACATCCTCTCAGTAATGGAAACTGCCAAGCTTTAATAGAATTCATGAAACAAATTGATTCCAGAATGATTACACCCAGTCCTTCGTGATGGTGTGATAAGTGAAAGAACAAGTCAAAAGCTAACTACAGAAGATTAACTACTGTTAATGGTCCTTTACCTACTGCACTATGTGCTATCTTCACACTTAACATTGACAGTGATAAAAGTTTTATAGGCAATGGAATGGTGGTGCATCAGCATAGCATAAGATCAGCAGTAGGAGTCTTTTGCTTGTCTATTATTCTACTGAAAATGAAAGTTCAGTTATTTCATAAATCTGCAACTGCATTCCATTTAAACCGTAAATGGAATCGTTTAGACAATTTTTTCAAATGCGAATATTCAACCGACAATAAACTCTTATTTTTCTGTATGATTTAAAAAATTTTATCGGATATGAACAATGAACAAAAATTGACAGTAACGGGTTCCCTGTTTTAAAAGTTAAACAACGCACACCTACTACCTCTTGTAGTTTACAAAAAAACATTTCGGGTGTATCTGTGTTGCTTAGAGAAACCAGCAAAGAGTACGGTAAACACTAATGTTTTTCTTTGTGATTGGACTCAAGCTTAAACCGCACAGTCAAGTTATTCCAAACACACTGACTAGAACATAGTCGTGCTAAATAAAATAAAATTATTTCATTTTTTTTACAATAAACTGGTCATCATAGAAAAACAACAAACAAAACCCCTGCAATAAGCTGCCTCCTCGTAGGTGATTGAACTTGGCAACACGGCACCCGCTTTCGCCGCCGGAAGGCCCGCTTACACACGGCCCAGCGCACACACACCCTTGCATGTATATCACTCTGTATAAAATCGGCATCTCAATGTATGTTTGCACCAGTTGTGGATTTTTATAACCACGATCAAGAGCTTCAAAACAAGACCAAGTCTGCCTTTCTACGACTATCCTGTACCGAGAAAAAGTTGTTTCACAAAACTAATAAGTTTTTTTTGGATCACAAAACAATTTTGTAATTTAAGTAGTGCATTGAAAACACTTGTGCCCATACTGTAAAAATTTAGTTATAATCGGACCAAGGGTTTTTAATTTATATAATTTCAAAGAGAGCGGTTTCTTGAAAAACACAAAAAAACATGGACTTTTTTTACTCTAACCGCGAAAAAAAATTTAAATCAATCTTCAAAAATATGTTTCTTACACAGATCAACGCAAAATTAAATGTGCAAAAATTTGATGTAACTAGTTTTATAAGTAGACCTACAGGTTCACTTGTAATTAACGCTTAAACTCGAGTATCCATAATAAAAAATCCGACAGTAGACTTACCAAGCATGTTCTGTTATACATATATCTCAATCTACATCAAATTAACTACAGTGCAAGCATTTTAGTGCAGATTTGTGCAGTATTATCTCATGTAAACTTATATTCAAGTGGAATATGACTGTATACAATAAACCAAGAGCTATTAAAAGACGACCTCATAAACAAATGCTCTGGAGTTATTCTGTTTCATCAACTTCTTCTCTAAGAAATTAATTCTTTGGGAAGCTTGGTCCTTCAGAAGACAGAAACTGTTTTTAAGTGGATGTAGTGTGTGGGAGGGTTGTGTAAAGCCTAAATTTACGGAAGGTTGTTTACTTCCACTGACTTTGTAAAAAGATGATTACCTATAACTGACATTATATTGTAATAACATGGTCTCCCTTTGACTGGTTAATTTTTTGGATTCTGAGGACACAGTATCATACATCTTTTTGCTTGGATATGACTGTTAAGGTAAAGGTAAATTTGTGTCTTACCCAATGTAAACAACTCTGTGTAAGATATATAAATTGTATTGAGAAGGTATTTACAGAGGCTTTAGGGTTCAGTCATCTATCCTGAACATTTGACAAGGTAATTCCTTTTTTGAATAATTACTATTAGAAATGTAAAGTAATTATACGTAAGTGTGTATTAAGTTAATTAAATGGGATATATGTTATTTAGGGGGTATATATAGTTAACTTCTGCTTAATAAACGTAATTTTTTTGAAGTTATACTTCTTTAGGCGCGTTGAGGGTGAAATTTTTAGTATGTAACGAAATGCGCACACACCATGTAATGCAATGCGCACAGACCATATAACGAAATGCGTGCGCATCATGCGACAGAAACGGAAAGTTAACAGGATGAAGTTAGCCGTGGACAACGAGCCTGTGGCCAAAAGAGTGTACTGCGGAATGGATAAATGTACAGTTCCGATACCGCTAAATATCTTTTGTTTATTTACTTGTTACTATGGTAATTAATTCTGGTCTTGTTGACATCTTTAGTAGTTGTATTTAATATATTTCATTAAACTACTACTAACTATTAAACTACTACTACTACTACTACTAACGCGTACATTGCAGATGCAACTGGAATTGACGTTAATTTTATGTAAGTATTAATTTCAAAAGTCTTTATAAGAGTTTAAAAATATTTTACGTTAATTTTTTGTAAGTATTAATTTCAAAAGTCTTTTTTATATTAAATCAATAAAAGTTTTGATAAGCATTCTATCATTACGCTGCTTTAATCCAATAATCTAATATATATTTTTATATTTTAAATTATAGATCACACTTAATTATTCAGAAATCTGTGGAAAAGTAAATCCATTGCTGTAATACACTATTCGTAAGTATTTTGAGCCATTTGATAAAAAATTAATTTTATGCGGAAAAAAGCTGCAAAAGCTCAATAGCTCAATAACACGGAGTGCCGGTGCCAGTAAAAAAACGATGACATCAACGGAACGCAGTCGAGCTTATAAACTATGAAATAAAAAAAATAAATTTAGGGTGCGTGTACGCGCATTAGAAGTTATACTTCTTTGGAATGATGACGATGAAATTAAAAATATGATGAAATGGCACTGTTTTAAAAGGACTATAAATTGAAGAACGAGATGTACTAACATATCCTTAGTCAAAATACAAGGGAACTCTTATTAGGCTTTAATGATGAAAGATCATAGTGTCACGTCATTATGCACGCTAATGACCATGTACAAATAAAGGTTGAGAAAACTACTCGAGCAAAATTCTATTCAGAGGAAATTTATGGAACTCTTGGGACCAATTTAACAAATTATTTTAGCAAAAAAATAATTTCCATGTTTGAAATATTTTTGCAATTCCATAAACATGATTTTATTGTTTACTGATTAACGGTAATAACTAAAACTAAACTAAACTATACTTAATCTACATTTAGACTAAAGATACACTTACTCTCACTAAACAAAGGAGAGATTGTTTTCGCCAGAATAAATAAAGTTGAAATACTTTTCCTTTCAATGAAATTAAATGAAACCTGCATTGTGATAATTGTAATAATGCAAGAGTAATAACAGACTAAGAAGAGAAATTTTATGCTATGGTTTTAGATTTTATAATCCACTGTAGAAATAACTATGCCATTGTTACTGATACATACTGTGACAATACAAGCATAGGCTGTAATGCGCATACATAATATAATTTAATAATAAATATTTAAGTTAATTTTGAGACAACTGAATTTATTTCAATATAATCGAGTCCCTGTATTCGGGCGTCAATGAGGCAACTGAATTTATTTCGTTTAATAAAATATATTAAATTTATGCAAACTTCGTTTTTATCTTACCTTCGGGCTCTCTTCCAGGGTCCTGCAGACTAAACCCACTGCAGAAAGGATTATCTGGGTTTGAGTTACGAAAGAATTACGCTAACACAAATTTTTCGTATTCTAACAAACTAGCTTTCTTTTATTAAACTGAATTATTTACTTTCACTTTACCTTCACACTACAATTTCCATGAAAAACAAGAATACATGGATATTTAATCACTCAGTATAAATTACTATGAAAATAACTTAACAATAGCGTTATTTTGGGAACCAGCACTTTGCGTCACTCTCTCTCATACTCATTTAACTACCTTACTGAGATCTCATTAACAAAATATTTTAACTTGGAAATATTAAATTGGATTTAATTGTGCATTAAAATTTTCTATTTTTTATCAATGAATTGTGTTCAGTACAGTTACCCATCTGCTGCGTGTTCATGTGGTTTGTTGTACAAACTCGTGTTCGCCGCTTTCTTCATTCTAACGCACTCCCGCAACTGTTTATATTGAGTCTATTATGTCTTTGATTAACTTTCACTCATTACTTTGATTGAAACTCTAGGTACATTGTAATATATATATATATATATATATATATATTTATATAGTCGGCCGACTTTAGTTTGCTCAAGCACTTACGTGTTGACCGCGCGGTCAGAGTTACAGTTGAACTGGACCGTGCTATATTGTTTGTACACTTTTATAGATATTTTAAAACTGCTACGTTGTTCACACTTTACTAGTTGTTTTACTGGATAGGCCGATTACAGTATTTTCGGCCTATCTTGCGCCCGAGGCCACTGTTTTGAGTTAATTTGCAGATGACTGTACTCTGCTACTGTCTGATGCAAACTGGGGTGATAAAGTGTTTTACTGTAATTCACAAAGAGACTGAGCTGGCAAGCTGTTGCATAATATGTCTGGCTGGGCTGTCTAGACATCAACAGTCTGTAATAACATTGTATGTTTTGCTGGTTACTAGGGGGTACCCCTTCGGTGAATACTGACTACTTTGGAATTACAATTGATTTAAATTATTATCTTTAACATACAATTCTGTACCGTTACAATACCCCCCCCCAATGAGAGGTTTTATGCCGAAGCATAAAAACTCTTATTGCCTAAAACCTAAGAGGACCAGTAAAGATATGGCGCCGCAACCCCCCTTAGTTCTTTACTAAACTCATGGGTACTTACCCCCCTTAGTCCGGTGGCTGTGGCTGCACCCATCCGATCTTACTGGACTTCTCTGCTCAAGATCCCAACACCATAAAATCAGATAGGCACCCGCCACAGTATCACCTGACTGAAACATTTAAGCAAAATATCAACAACGGGCCTTCCATTACTCCATATCCCCAACTGATTCATTTCCTCTTAGCCGTACTGGTTCCTTGTTAGCAAAGTACTGGTTCGTTTTTATATAAAGTACTGGTTTCTTTTCTACAAAATACAATATGCATATGTCTACATACAATATAACCTTACTGTCTACTTACATTTATTTACATTGAATACATAAAAATTATATACCAGTTATATATTGGTAATTTTACTCCCCTAACAAAACATGGTTCCCCGCCAAAAGCACAAGTGGATTACAGAAAATACAAATATTATAATAACAACCTTACTATAGGATACATATTACAAACAAATACATTATTGCCTTTAAAAAATAGAATTTATGAACATTATAATTTTAATCTCAATTATCCATTACCCAAACCTTTTCCTTGTTTATCTGTTATTATCAATTCTATTATTATTACATTATTCAATCCTCTGTCACGCAATTCAAAACAAAATACAGTGAAACATGGTTAATTCGAACTTCAAGGGGAAAGGAAAAAAATTCGAATTTTCCAAAATTCAAAATAACCAACATCATACGGAACAATACTGTAAGTTCACAATTTTTGTTAAGTACTGCAACAGAAATAATGTACGTTAATTGCACAGAAGAAACTAATTTATTTCAGTAATAAAGTGAGTTATTTTACAGGGTATTACTCAAAAATTGTATTACATGAACCAACATTTATAAAAGAAAATTACCTGTACCCCAAAAATGTGTAATCTTCGTTTGTTTTTGTTTTTTAGTTGTAAACACTGAATAAAATCTTCTAAATTTCAAGTAAGAATGAAGAAAATTATTAGCGATCAGAAAGGTAATGTTAAAGAAATGTAATAAAAGGTAATGAAGGTTAATGTAGTATATAAGTAGGCCCTAATGTAAGAAAGGTTAAGAAAGATAAAGAATGTTCATGTAAGAAAAGGGTTAAGGAACGAAGGTAGGAATGTATAATTAAAATAATGTAAAATTTCAGATTGAAGAATGGCATAATATGTTAAGATGCAAAATGTTTACCAATGCAAGAATGCAAGTTCACTCAGAAAGTGTTGTAGCGGGTCATTTTTGGGTGTTTTTTATTTTTAACAGTATGGGGCATTTATATTTTTTATTTCTTTCATTTTGGGCGGGCTTGTAAAAAGTTAGGAAAATTATTGTGCAACGTTATTTTCCGTGTAACAGAACGATGTTGAGAAACAAAGCAGTAAGACGCAGTTGTTATTGTGTAACGCGGCGAGCGAAGAATTTACCCCCTTCAAAATTCGCAGAACTCTGTACATGTGTGGGAGTGCACACACGCCACTGCTCGAGCATGGGCGCCAACCCACGCGCTGGTAAAAAACTAAGATGGCCAGAGCGCAAGAATATTCGTCGTCTTCTCCAAGACCTTCCGGAAATACTGCTAACGCCCCGCCTACTGTTGGTGACATCAGCAGAGCAGAAGCCAATATCGTGCTCTGGTACCCGGAATATAACTCCCTTATTCCATGTATAAACTGAATATGGTACAACATAATAAGCATGCACGACGACGCAAAGCAGGTGGCAGTGAAAGGCAGCTTCCTACCGCCTATACCAGTCGATCTTAGGCAGAGACGCCACACAGTCCACGAGCTACAGAGTACATATACACACGTAGTTACGACTCGCGGGCCCCGGTCGGGTCGAACTTTTAAATATGGATAAAGCAAGTGTAATAACGTTTTAATACCGACCGGGACCCAAGAAGTTAATCAATCCACCACAGTGAAAAAATTGTGACATTGTAGGCAGTAAAACAATTCAGTACAGACATTTTGTAAGCGCGGAACAATGCCACGTGTTTGGTCGGCCTCGCTATAGTGCGGTTCCCCGAGTTAAAACGAAAATTTCTAAGATGTTGAGGGGTTAATAAATAGTGTGTATAAATGTGTGAGTGCATTGCAGGCTGGGCAGTCTAGTAGTAAGTAATAGAATGTAAATATAACTGGATAAAACATAGTGTAAAAGTGTACGAAAGTTTTAAAGTCAAGTTGTTAAAAGATTAATAGAACAAAATTTTTGTTGGTAATTGCTCATTAAAAAATAATGATTCTCTTTGAAATAATGTGTTAGACTAAGTTATTTCGTCATTACCACTGTCTCATTTCTGTGTTGAAAAAATTCGTCTAACGTTCCGGAATCTTCTGAATTATTAATTGGGTGGGGTCAGATTGCTAAATTGTCCGTTTTATTAAGGTGAAGTGTAAAGGTCTCCATATCTGTCCTTCAAAGATATCGGTGGCGACTCTGGGCTTCTGATGAAATTTCTGCAACAGGTAAGTCCTGGTAGTGGTTTTTATTTATTTTATATTTTGGCTTATAATTTTTTAACATTACATTTGGCTCTCGCTGCCAGGATTTTCGTTTAATGGTAATTTTATACGAGATAGACCTATTTTAATACACAGAAAATAGGATGTGGTAATGACGAAGGTATAAAAATTATATCGCATATATTTATGTAGGTTAGGTTTGTGATAGTAAGGTATACAGTTGTGTTAGGTATTCTGATTTTACAATAATAGTGGTTTCTTATACATAAAAGTGTTATAGAAATAAAATTTAAATATGGGGGAAGTACGAGATAACGAAATAATAAAAATGATGCAAGCGCTTTTTAATATACAAAATAGTAAGTTCGATGAAAAATTTAGCGAACAGAAAAATGAAATTAGACAAATCCAAAATAATCTTAATATGCAATTTGATGAAGTGAAGAAAGAAATTAAAGAACAAGGCTGTATTTACGATAAGAAATTGAGTGAACTAGGGACGCGGTTAGGCGAAATAGAGTTAGAAAATGAGAAAGTAATAAACAAATTAAAATCGAACAAAGATAACAGGGTAAGTAGTAGTGGAAATGATAATTTAAATAATGAGTTGACAAGTAATAACAATGATAATACAAATAAAAATGTGGTGTTAGAAAATGATGGTGTAGATGTTGAAAGTGATAACGTAATTGTAGAAAGAGTAGAAGTTGATAATGAAATGTTAATGTGTGTGTATGAATTAGAGAGAGAGAGGAGAAATAATGTTGTAGTAGAGTGGGGACAGAGGGCAAATTTTCCCTTTATTATTTATGATTTAATGTGGTCACAAGTGGTTTTGAAGGGCAAGAGTCCCGTATTAGTAGAAGATTGGAGTTGTTTATTTTATTTGTATAATATTATACCCTCTGTGTGGAATGATTTTATAAGTATGAGATGGTGTTATGATGAGAGAGAATTAGAAGTATATAATTTAAAGAGAGATTATGGTGAGTTGGAAGAAGTATTAGAAGAGTATTTAAATAAGAATGATTTGATTTTTAATACGAAAGTAACTGACCCGATATTGAAGAAATTTACTAACGGAGACTTAACAGATATACTTAGTGTTGACTTGTTGCAAGATTATTTTGATAAGACGGATGACTTTGATTTTTGGGTTTATGACACACAAAGTATCAGTATGTGTGTGAACGAAATCGAAAAGTGCTATGTAGAACCAAGGTTAATTTGGGACGATGGAGGTTAAACAATTAAAACAATAAAAGACAGTATAAACATTTTGTTTTAATGGTTCTGACATGGCAAATCTGGACAAATGAAGTGCGGAAAAAACTGGACAATCAATAATGAAAGGTTGTAAATACAAATGTAGCGAATTTATTTGTGTACATTGTGGAATGTTAAATAAATAATGTGTGTATGTGGGATGATTGTTGCAATAATAATATTCTGTAATTTAAACAAATAAATATCAGAATTAATTTTGAAAAAAGTAATTGACTAATGGTAATTGTTTCAATAACTATATAATTTACATTTTCAGTAATTAATTAAATTAAACCAGTTTGATATGCTTAAATATTTTGATTGCTTATTTAAATGTTAATTAATTAATTTTTTTATGAATTTAATTTATTTTACGAGATGGAAATTTGGTAATGAATGATAGATTATTTAATTTAAACTAATTTTGTGTAAAATGTTTCAGAGATGATGGTGATTAAGTTTTGGGTGTATGTCATGTTAAATGGATTGTAAGTAGAAAAAATTTTATAATCATGTATAATAAAAAATGTTTATAGGAGTGATGGAGATGTTAATTCAATAATGAGATTATTTGAAATAATTTTGTTCAATAAAAAAGGATAATTAAAAAAGGTTAGTCACAACTGAAAGATATGTAATGATTTTTAATAATGAATTTTGGAAATTTGAAGAAAGTTAAATGGTAGAAAATTATGAATGAGAGAAATGATTATGGATGGAAATACTATATTATAATGTATATAAAATTTTTAAGTCAGTAGTTATTAAGTTGCTATTGCGGGGGTGGCCTGTGCTCTCGTAAATAGCGAAATGGGTTGGGGGTAACAGTGAGTGTTACCCCCATCGGAGGCCAAAATGGCGATAAATGTGCGGCACACCTTATCCGTGTAAATTAAAATTTGCACACTGCCAAACGACCGTGTCGCACATAACGAGATTGATGTGTAACAGGCAGTCAAATTAAAGTTTAGATTTCCCCGACTTTTCGGGCGATTACTGCCTTACCAGCACTAACCGTGGTTTTGGCTAGCGGCCAGCTATGGTCATATCAAGTCCCTTGACCATAGCTGACTTGAAATTGGTACAGATTTGAAATTCAATGGGGGGAGAACTTAGGAGAAATCTCCGGAACTATGAAACAGCGGCTGCCACTCTGCCCGCTTTGGGGTAGCAAGACAGGTGGTAGACCCGCCTTAGGGGTGTATAATTATAACAAGAACATGGTGATGTTCGTAACGTTTGAAACTTAATAGCGGAAGCAGAGACACGGAGAGGTAAAACCTGCTCCAAAATATACAGTCTTTGTGGAAGCGAAAAGGCGCCACAGTCTTACATAATTTGAAATAGTGTGTGTGGCTGGGAGGTGACGCAAAGGAGTCACGAATGTAAATTTTATAACACAAAAAATTTCTTTACTAATTCAATTTTGATCCAATAAAACTGCTTATGCTCTGTTCAATTAACTAGCTGATCAGATATGTAATATAAGGTGTTCGTTACATGCTATGATTTTAAATGTATTATTTTATTGTTGTATGTTAGGTATAGGCATTGATAAGAATATGTGTTTTCATGATATGTGTATGCTTTAAATTCAGCCAATAATTAAACGCCTGGCAGGCAATTAACATAATAGAAGTGAGTATTGATAAATAAATATATATATTTCATATAAGTTGTTCAAATTTGAGATGTGTTCATTATGTTAGGATATCAGTTGATCAGCAATAAGATGTCACTGGTATATTGGTTATAAAGGTTCCACGTTATTAATGTTCAATGTAATGTTTTCAATGTATTACAGATATTTTAAAATAATGATAAAAAGTAACTTGAGAAAATGAGAAACAAAGTAATAATTTATGCAAGTTAACAAAAGAGAGTTTTTGGGTGATGAATATTTTACGGGACATATAGATCTGTCCAAGTTAAAGTCAGAGTTAAAGTTGAAATAGTAGAGATGAGGATAATGTAATGTTGTTTTGAGTTTATACATGTTATAGTATTTTGAGAAGTATTGATGTTGACACGGTAGTAGTGAGTATATGTAGAGATGAGTAATGTGAATGAGATATAAACATATTTGTTGATGATATTTTGTAGTAAGGGTGAGGTGGTAAGGTGTGAGCAACGTGCGGCGTTGTGGCGAGAATAGAGTAGTTCGCGTGAGTGTTTGCCGATATTTTGGAGGGGCATTGGCTCGTATGGGTATAGCCAGGTAGGGAACACACATCCTAGTACAAAGATGAGCGGTGCCAGAGGTAAATTGAGTTTAGAGTGTTTTGATAGATATTTTGATAGAGATGGGTGTCATGTAGTAAAAGTTAATAGTAGAGTCAGAGGGAGAAAGATTATATAGGTATCCAGATCAAGTAGTACATTAAATGAGATAAATAATTTAAATCACCCACACTAAAGTAAATTGAAATTGTTAAATAAAGAGAGAGATTTATAATAAAGAATATAAAATATTTTATTTTTTCGAAACCAGTGACAGAAATTTGATAGAGTCGAAATAATGTAAAATTAAGAATTGTTTATTTTAAATAACTTAAATGTCAATTTGATTATTCTATTAATATTTTGTTTATTTTAAATATCGTATTTTATTATTGTTTTGTGTTTCACATTAGATTATTACAGATGTTGTATGTAGTTTCAGAAAGTATACATAACATATGTAGGTCAAGGGTCTGGGACTTGACCTAGTTTTGATCAGCTGATGAGGTCTACACCCACTAAGCTTGTGTAGTAGGAAGCCAATTCAATTTGTTCATCTAATTAATTTAAACCAATTTTTAAATAATTTTACATATGAAGGAAACATTTAAATAGATTTAAATTTTTTTTTGAATTTTAAATTTTTTTTGGAAATTTTAAATTTTAAATTTTGAAAAAAAAAAACTTGATTTTTCGCCTGCCAGCGAATGAATATTTTAGTTCATGATTATTTTATTATGTGTGTACTTAACATGTTTATTTTATTGTTTGATTGTATTGCATTGTACTGTTAGACTATAAGTGACTACCTGTTAGGTTAAGGATGTGTTTTGAAATGTTTAACTTAAATCATTTTAAAGAAAAAAGAAAACGAGGAAGAGAATTTTTGAGAATATTATTTTGAATTTTTATTTTCTAATTTTTCGTAAATTTTAAAGATTTTGTCAAGGTATGATATGTAATGTGAGTGTGTGTGAGCCCAGTATCTGCTAAAGGCAGCCCAGCTTGCATACAAGGGGAAACATATCGGTGGAGGATCTGGAATAATTTAAGCCAGGGATTGAGGATTTTTTGGGGGTAGCATGTTAAAAGGTGAGGTGCGCTGTGGTACTTAGCTGTTCGATTTCTCGGTGTTGGGATCTCTTACGGAGAAGTCCAGTGATCTCGTTCAGATGAGTCCATGGTCGCTGAGCCAGGGGGGTCGGGTACCCATGTAGATTAAGAACAAGGGGGTTGTTGGCACCAGCTCCTCACCGATCCTCTTCGGGGTTTGTCGATGAGATTTCTTCTGTTATGAACAGCAGAATTCTCATCGAGGGGGTATTGTAGCAGGTCATTTTTGGGTGTTTTTTATTTTTAACAGTATGGGGCATTTATATTTTTTATTTCTTTCATTTTGGGCGGGCTTGTAAAAAGTTAGGAAAATTATTGTGCAACGTTATTTTCCGTGTAACAGAACGATGTTGAGAAACAAAGCAGTAAGACGCAGTTGTTATTGTGTAACGCGGCGAGCGAAGAATTTACCCCCTTCAAAATTCGCAGAACTCTGTACATGTGTGGGAGTGCACACACGCCACTACTCGAGCATGGGCGCCAACCCACGCGCTGGTAAAAAACTAAGATGGCCAGAGCGCAAGAATATTCGTCGTCTTCTCCAAGACCTTCCGGAAATACTGCTAACGCCCCGCCTACTGTTGGTGACATCAGCAGAGCAGAAGCCAATATCGTGCTCTGGTACCCGGAATATAACTCCCATATTCCATGTATAAACTGAATATGGTACAACATAATAAGCATGCACGACGACGCAAAGCAGGTGGCAGTGAACGGCAGCTTCCTACCGCCTATACCAGTCGATCTTAGGCAGAGACGCCACACAGTCCACGAGCTACAGAGTACATATACACACGTAGTTACGACTCGCGGGCCCCGGTCGGGTCGAACTTTTAAATATGGATAAAGCAAGTGTAATAACGTTTTAATACCGACCGGGACCCAAGAAGTTAATCAATCCACCACAGTGAAAAAATTGTGACATTGTGGGCAGTAAAACAATTCAGTACAGACATTTTGTAAGCGCGGAACAATGCCACGTGTTTGGTCGGCCTCGCTATAGTGCGGTTCCCCGAGTTAAAACGAAAATTTCTAAGATGTTGAGGGGTTAATAAATAGTGTGTATAAATGTGTGAGTGCATTGCAGGCTGGGCAGTCTAGCAGTAAGTAATAGAATGTAAATATAACTGGATAAAACATAGTGTAAAAGTGTACGAAAGTTTTAAAGTCAAGTTGTTAAAAGATTAATAGAACAAAATTTTTGTTGGTAATTGCTCATTAAAAAATAATGATTCTCTTTGAAATAATGTGTTAGACTAAGTTATTTCGTCATTACCACTGTCTCATTTCTGTGTTGAAAAAATTCGTCTAACGTTCCGGAATCTTCTGAATTATTAATTGGGTGGGGTCAGATTGCTAAATTGTCCGTTTTATTAAGGTGAAGTGTAAAGGTCTCCATATCTGTCCTTCAAAGATATCGGTGGCGACTCTGGGCTTCTGATGAAATTTCTGCAACAGGTAAGTCCTGGTAGTGGTTTTTATTTATTTTATATTTTGGCATATCTTTTTTAACGTTACAGTGTAACGGTACAGAATTGTGTGCTACAAGATTTCAGTTTTAATTTTAAAATAGTCAGTATTCACCTGTGAGGTACCCCATAGTAACCAACAAAACATACAATGTTATTGCAGACTGTTTATATCTGATGTCTGGAGTCTGCCCAGCCAGACGTATTACGCAACAGCTTGCCAGCTCAGTCTCTTTGTGAATCACAGTAAAACACTGTGTCACCCCAGTTTGCATCAGACAGTAGCAGATTACAGTCGTCTGCAGGTTAACTAAAAACAGTGGCCTAAGACGTGCGAGATGGGCCGTAACCAGCGTCGGCCCATCCAGTAAAATATCTACCGTAGTGCACAAGCAATATAGCGCGGTCAACCCAATCAGTGCTCGCGAGCAAACCTAAAGCCGGCCGACTGAAAGTAATGGTGTATTTGTTAAAATAACATAAACTATGGGGTAACAAATAAGCAACAGCTGACGGAAAATTGAACTGTAAAAAAACTAGATTTGGAGTGTATTAATGAAGAAAGTGGGGAACACAAGGTGGCGAAACAACGATAGGAACACCGGATGGATGGGTAACTGTACTGAACACAATTCCTTGATAAAAAATAGAACATTTTAATCAAAGTTTAAATACAATTTAATATTTTCAAGTTACAATATTTTATTAATGAGATCTCAGTAAGGGAGTTAAAAGAGTATGAGAGAGAGAGAGAGAGAGAGAGAGAGAGAGAGAGAGAGAGAGAGAGAGAGAGAGAGTGGCGCAAAGTGCTGGTTACAAAAATAACGCTATTGTTAAGTCATTTTTTATAGTAGTGTATATTGAGTGATTAAATATCCATGTATTCTTGTTTTATTATTGAAATTGTAGTGTGAAGGTAAAGTGAAAGGAAATAATTCAGTTTAATAAAAGAAAGATAATTTGCTATAATCCAAAAAATTTTGTGTTAGCGTAATTATTTCGTAACTCAAACCCAAGTAATCTTTCTGCAACTTGTTCATATGTAGAACCCAGGAGTGAAACCCGAAGGTAAGATATCATTTGAATTAAATTCAATTGTCTCAATGGCGCCCGAACAGGGACGGTGAGTGTAATTTATTACACAAACCAGACCTAATTCTAGTTGCAGAAATGAGTACTTGGGGTTGAGGGCGGTTGCGTAGTTTAGAAAACATTATCGTATATGTAAATACAATAATTTCATAATGGAGAATAAAATAAATAAAACTGATGTAATTGTCGGTGATGAGTCAGAAAATAAGTTGATGTTTATAAATAAAGAAAATATATTAACCGAGTCAGTTGAAAAAAGCGACTCAGGAATACAAACAGATGTAACGCTAGCAAATGAAAGTAATTTTGGTAATTTTACTGAATCAAAAATAACGAATGAAGTTGAAATTCATTCAACGCCAATTTCAATTAGTCAAAATAAGAAAGCTGATGACGGTGGTATGTTAAAAAATTTGTATAGTATGATATGTAGTATGAAAGAAAGTTCAGAAAAGCAGTACACAGTGTTAAATGAAATGAAAAGGGATAATGAGGTTAAATTTAATGTACTAATCAGTGGTGTTAATGAAGTAAATATTAAGCTAAATGAACAGAAAATTAAATGTGAAAGTAGTTTTAATGAATTAAATAAACGTCTTGATATAAATGATGTCAGATTTGATGAACTAAAGAGCAATATTAATAACGTGAAGCTACAAAATTCTAACATTGATAAACGCATAAATAACATTGATAAACGGTTAAGTAATATTGGTGAACGTTTCCAGACAGTTAGGAGAGAAAGTAAAATAAACGTGTTAAGGGACTTTAATATTGAAAATAGTAGTAATGAAATATTAGAGCATAAATTAATCCGTTCTGATAATGAAGATAGTGAGACTAGGTGTAGTAATCGTGATGATGGTAAGTTAAGCCCTAATGAGAATATAAACAAGGTAAGTGAAAATAAAGGAAATATAAATGATAATGAGGTTAGTTTAAATGTAAATCAGGTGAAAGTGTACAAGGTAAGTAATAGTGAAAATAACAGTGATAACTGTAATAATGATAGTGAAATAATGTTGAATATTAATAATAAAGAGGTATTTGAAAATGGGGTATCAAAAAGTGATACAGTAAATAGTAGTAGTGATAGTGAAAGTAGAATGAGAGTTGAGGTTAATCAGGGATTGCTAGTTAGTGTTTATGAGTTAGAAAGGGAGTATAGAGATAGTTTAAAGGTAGTGTGGGTACAGGGGGCAAATTTTTCTGGGGTTAAATGTGGAGCAAAGATTTCACAAGTGGTTTATGGGGATAAAATATCCTCACTAGGACATTTGGGCGACAATGGGTCGGCAAATGGTCAAAATAGGTTTCTGTGTATATCTGGTACGGCCAGATGTGTTATAATAAAGTGGTTTTGCCCTCTGTGTGGAATGAGAATGTGAAAT
This sequence comes from Magicicada septendecula, assembly GCA_034769895.1. Lineage (NCBI taxonomy): Eukaryota > Metazoa > Arthropoda > Insecta > Hemiptera > Cicadidae > Magicicada > Magicicada septendecula. Next base: position 549,334,027 of record CM068368.1, read on the forward strand.
TGGGCTGGGAGAGTGATTATGAAGAGCGAGATAGGGTGATAGAGTTGTTCAGATTAAGTAGAGATTATAAAGGGTTAGTAGTGGGAATAAATACTGAAAGAAATGATTACATTATTAACAATAGAGACTTACCTTGTGCAGTAGTAAACAATAATTATATTGATGATAAATATTTACCTGTTGGGAGAAGTAGTGTTCTTGTAGTAGCAGACAAGTATGATAATGAGGTAACTTACCTGGGTGTAACAACAAACACTAATGGAGACTGGACAAAAAATAACAACGCAGACATGGACTATGATAAAATAATAATGGGGGGTAACCCTAGGGATTATTATTATGGCAAAATGAATAACAAAGATTTAAATGGTTATTACAGAAATGATAGCCATGTGAGATATGTAAATAAAAGTGAAAAATGTTACGTGAAATTAAGACTAATTTTCGATGACGGGGGTTAGATAATTAATGAGTGAACGTTTAATTATTTGAGTCAATGGTAATTACTTGGCTTATTTAGGTAATGAAGTGTGGTAAATAATAATTGGATATGACGAAAACTTGTAAATAAATGTGTTAGTGTTAAATGTATTGTGTCAAGGTTATAATGTTGGAATGTAGACTATAGCTTATGTAACATATGTTTGTAGTAAAGATGAATGGTATAATAATAATAATAATAATAATAATAATAATAATAATAATAATAATAATATTTTATTTTACTAAATAATTAACAGGAGTTACTAAGGAATTTTATTGTGAATTGTGTATTTAAATCAAGTGTTTTAAATAATGTAACTAAAGTTAAACTGTTTTGATTTGAGTTGAAATGAAACTAATTTAAAAATGTGAATTTTAGTAATGAAATTATGTTAATATTTTGGTAGTGCATCAGCTGATATGTTGTTGACATGTACTTTGTATTTTGTGTGACTAATGTTTACAGTCATGCTGGAGTTAACAACAACAATAATGTTTCATTTTGATAAATAATTGCCATAGAGGAATTTTCTTATGAAATAAAATAATTACAAGATGTGATGAAATGAAGGTAACTTTTTACGAATAACATAATGAAATAACTTAGTGTTTTGATCGTAATGTAGTTAAATTTTAGGTGAAAGGATTTTATTAATGTAGAATCATTTTGAATACTATGTAATTAGAGTAATGGAAATTGTTTTGAACAAATGAGGCAATGACATTATTTTTGAGTAGGAATTAAATTAATTGAAAAGGTGAATTTTAATAATGATTTTAACTTAATTTTGATTGGAATGGTGAAATAAATGCGAATTGATTAATGATTAAAGTTTTTATTTAATTGGAAACTTGAGATTAATATTGTAATGGTTATAACTTTTATTTAAATCTAAAGGAGAAATGTTGGTGACCTGTGACATGTATTTTATAGTAAGACTGTTATGTAATAAATTTGTAATTTTGGTGGGTAATAGTGTTTTGTGAACAGTATACAATTTGTAGGGGATTTTTGTGTATTCAATGTAAATAAATGTAAGTTGACAGTAAGTTCCTATTGCTATGTAGACATATGTATATTGTATTTTGTAGAAAAGGAACCAGTACTTTGACAATAATGAACCAGTACGACTAAGGGGAACCGAATCAGTTGGGGATATGGAATGATGGAAGGCCGTTGTTGATATTTTGCTTAAATGTTTCAGAGTCAGGTGATACTGTGGTGGGTTCCTATCTGATTTTATGGTGTTGGGATCTCGAGCAGAGAAGTCCAGTAAGGTCGGATGGGTGCAGCCACAGCCACCAGACTGGGGGGGGGGTAAGTACCCATGATTTTAGTAAGAACTAAGGGTGGTTGCGGCGCCATATCTTCACTGGTCCTCTTAGGTTTTAGGCAATGAGAGTTTTTATGCTTCGGCATAAAACCTCTCATTGGGGGGGGGTATTATAACGGTACAGAATTGTGTGCTACAAAGATTTCAGTTTTAATTTTAAAGTAGTCAGTATTCACCTGTGAGGTACCCCATAGTAACCAGCAAAACATACAATGTTATTGGAGACTGTTTATATCTGATGTCTGGAGTCTGCCCAGCCAGACATATTACGCAACAGCTTGCCAGCTCAGTCTCTTTGTGAATCACAGTAAAACACTTTGTCACCTTAGTTTGCATCAGACAGTAGCAGATTACAGTCGTCTGCAGGTTAACTAAAAACAGTGGCCTCGAACGTGCGAGATGGGCCGTAAACAGCGTCGGCTCATCCAGTAAAATATCTAACGTAGTGCACAAGCAATATAGCGTGGTCAACCCAATCAGTACTCGCGAGCAAACCTAAAGCTGGTCGACTGAAAGTAATGGTGTATTTGTTAAAATAACGTAAACTATGGGGTAACAAATAAGCAACAGCTGACGGAAAATTGAACTGTAAAAAAACTAGTTTCGGAGTGTATTAATGAAGAAAGTGGGGAACACAAGGTGGTGAAACAATGATAGGAACACCGGATGGATGGGTAACTGTACTGAACACAATTCCTTGATAAAAAATAGAACATTTTAATCAAAGTTTAAATACAATTTAATATTTTCAAGTCACAATATTTTACTAATGAGATCTCAGTAAGGGAGTTAAAAGAGTATGAGAGAGAGAGAGAGAGAGAGAGAGAGAGAGTGGCGCAAAGTGCTGGTTACAAAAATAATGCTATTGTTAAGTCATTTTTTATAGTAGTGTATATTGAGTGATTAAATATCCATGTATTCTTGTTTTATTATTGAAATTGTAGTGTGAAGGTAAAGTGAAAGGAAATAATTCAGTTTAATAAAAGAAAGATAATTTGCTATAATCCGAAAATTTTGTGTTAGCGTAATTATTTCGTAACTCAAACCCAAGTAATCTTCCTCCAACTTGTTCATCTGTAGAACCCAGGAGTGAAACCCGAAGGTAAGATATTAAAATTTGATGAAAAAAATTGTCTAAAAAGTTTTACACGTAAAAATAAAGAGGTCAGTGGAACCAGATGGAAGGAGAACAATGAGAAGAAGCAGCTACGCTTATGCATTGTTAGTAACTCGTAGGGAGGGGAGATAGAAACTAGACTTGTTTTACCCTCCAACTAAGGGAATTTGAACAATTAATATTCATTATCATGGATAGTAGTGTATAAATACAAATAAAAAAAATATATAAGTAATATGAAATATAAAAAAATGTAAGATGTCTAATGATATGCGTAGAAGAAAAAATATTTTAATAAATAAATTTATTAAATTTTTTTTACCAAGTAGAGGAATAATGCGACAATACAAGCATAGGCTGTAATGCGCATACATAATATAAAATAAATATTTAAGTTAATTTCAATAATATATAATAGACGAGCAGGTGTGAGATTGGAAGCTGGCTTTCAAGCAGGAACCAACAGGTAAACATCACGCGATTACCACGGCATGTGTGTATACAAGTAAATAGTGTGTGTGCGTGAAGCCTGTTTGATCCTGAAAGTTTGCACCTCACCCCAAGTCAATGCTAAATTAAGAATATATTTAATATGAAGCAAACCATAAATGTTAGCGAGAAGGTAAAAACTTCTAAAAATGTGTAAAAATCAGACACAATTTCAGCGCGAATTTTACGTAATTCGGACAATCAGTGCGAATCCAGTGCTTTTTTTAAAGCATTACAATTACATTAGTGGTGCGAGCATCATGATAATTGCACATCACATAGGTCATATGAGACGAAAGTGGGGGCTATCATGCCATGGTTCAACTGTCGACAGGCTGATTCCCGAATCGACAGCTGCAGTTTTCTTGGTGAATATAAATAGAAGCCCAGGAGAGCTAATCTCTCTCTTCTAAATTACCTCAGTCATGGCGGTATGCTATGTCCGTCCGAGACGCGAATTTTTTTACTACTTTGGACAAAGTTAGACGCTAGGTCTAACATCAGTATGATTTTTTTAAGCTTAACTTATAAAGTATTATGGCAAATGTTTTGATTTAAAGTATTAATGAAAACAATAATTAAAAAAGTACCGTAACAAAGAAATTGTCGGATGTCTACAAGCAGTCGACATCTGCTAAGAACATCAACTCCTGACAGAGGACGAGAGAATGACTAGCAGAGGAACGAGATGCAGAGGACTAGAGATGGTTCTATCATAACAGCTACAGATCCAGAGCAACATGTCATCATAATCTACAGCAGCCAATGTACCATGAAGGACGAGAGACGAGAGGACGAGCAGTGAGGACAAGAGGACATCCAGGAGGATCGAACCGACGGAATCACTGGAGGACATGGGACAACTCTGCAGAATTTAAGGTGACGAAAAACCAATATATAATTATCAAAGAGAAAGACATTGAAAGACTTTAATAAAAAAAGAGAAAAACAAAAACAAAACATTTTTGTAAGAGTAAATAATAAGTATGTAGATAGAGATAAAACCAATGTAATTTATGTGTAATCAGAATATTTTAATTATTTTTCTTTAATGAATGAACAGTTAATGTAACGATAAGTTAAATCCTTGCTTGGAAAATGAACAAGTAATTAATTTATTTAACTTTTTCTTAGTAAAAGCATATAATGTAGAGTCATTGAAAATAATCAATTAATTGTGTTAAAATGATTATAAAGCCGTAAAAGGTATAAAGAAAATATAAAAAAAATATAGAATAAGAATGTATTAACCATTAAAAAAAACCTTAAGACTGAGTAGTCAAGAAATCATAGTATAATGAAGAAAAGTTTTAATTAAAATTTATAATATAATATCTAGAATATAAGATATATGTTTGTGATGATAACACGGCAAGTAAAGAAACTTTGAAACCATAGATAATGGATATCGTATGGCGAATTGATCATTATTTTTATATTAATATTTTTTTATATTTGTTTAAAGTAATAAATGAAACATATTACGATTCCTAAAAAGAGTTACTCTTATTATAATTACACCTGGACCCCAATTATACACACACGTTGTTAGTAATATTATATGTAATTGTTATAGGAGTATAAATACAGCACTTATTCAAAATACATTAAATACAGCAACGTGTACCGTTGTATAAAATTGGTGCTCCAAAAATGCAATTATATTAAATTTGCAACAACATTTATACCGTAGTAATACGTAAGTACTAATTATTCGGTAGCAGTGGCGCACCCAGGATTGTTTTTTTTGGGGGGGGGTTTGAAAATTTAGAAACAAGGTGCACAATTTTGGTTTTTCTCATTCTTTTCTTTACAAGGAGGGCTTTTTCCTGGAGAAACGACAATACGCAACTTATAAGGAGCCAATGTCGCAAGAACAGGTAAATTAACTTTACTTCATAGAATTTCACCCATGTACGTTCCACCTATAATGCTACAAAGGCATACTGTAGGCCTAATTGTAAGAATCACACACACAATGTTTGTAAGAATTATGAGTTAAAAATCATGTTAAGCACAGGGTTATTAATTTGCATATGCTTATTGAATAATTAAAATTACTTAATCAGTAGACGCTGACTTTATTGAAATAATAGTAGAATAATATAGTTAAAATAATCAGACAAAGCAGTTGCGCACTTTGTAGTGGGGATAAGGCGGGAAGAATGTTATACACGTAAGTAGAAAAAGGCTTTTTGAAAATATTAGCCATCTCCCTGAATGGCGAATCTACGTACGGAGGTTTTGATTTCGATTTCTATTTCGACACTACTTAACAGTACATATGGACGTTTTGTAAGACGAAACAAGCAATAGATACAACAGAGGTACCATACAAAGATTGCACGGAGTTAGAAAATGTTTAACATTTAATAGGCCTACTGCAATTATTTTGTAAACAGTGATGTGGCATGTTGTGTCTATTGCAGTCTTTCTCCAGATCTTCTAGTCGAGCATAGACATTAACAAACATTGTATATTTTGAAGTACCCTACATAATAGTTTGTGTACATGTTACGATTCAGGAAGAAACGTAGTAATATCCGTAAAAATAAGTCTCTGACGAAGTGACGAAAACTAGTTCAAGCTACAAGGTGAAAGTTTAACATTTTTACCAATAAAAAATTAGTGTTCCGAGTCAGTAGTTATATATGATACAGTAGAAGCCCGATATAGCGCGGTCCGATATACCGCGGATTCGGATATAACGCGGTGAAGAGTATGTCGCCCGTTATTAGCAAAAATTCTTACTTGTAGAGAGTGAGTAAATTATGAATTGTTTGTCGTGACTTCCGTAGCCACAACATCGGAATGCGTTGCGTTTATTGTAAACAAAGGCTTGTTGTTGGAAACGGCGTTGTAAACAACAGCCAGAATTGCCAGTTCAAGTGTACCTGTAGACATAAACAATTGCCCGAGCTATTTACAGTCTCTACGTTTCTAAGAATTTATGCGAAGGCAAGCAGCCAACTAAATCCCTTCTCTCCCTCATATTACAGTACAGTATAAGATCATACTCTGATATTATCTTATCAAAGTGTATAGTCTTTGTCATAAATTCACATAGTGTAGAGTTTTGTGATGTCGCAGAAAAGAAAAGCATATTCTGTGAGTGATAAACTCAAAATAATTGATCGTGTGAAGAACGGAGAGTCAAAGGCAAGTTTATCACGTGAGTGTGGCATCCCAGAAGGAACAATTAGAGGGTGAATGAAGGAAGAAGATAAACTTAAAAGTTTTGTGAACACAGTTGAAAGGGAAGTGGGGTTGCAAAGAAAAAAGACTAAAGTAGGTAAGGATAGTGAACTAGATGAGTGTCTGTACAGGTGGTTTTTAATAAAACGAAGTGAAGGTGTGCCACTGTCAGGACCAGTTATTAGAGCTCAAGCTGTGAAATTCCATAGTGATTTACATGGCAACAGTGACTTTAATGCATCTGATGGGTGGTTTTCGCGATGGAAATCTCGTCATGGTATAAGCCAGATAAGCATTGAAGGGGAAGCACGATCATGTGACAGTGAAGCTGCAGCACTTTTTCCTCAGGCATTAAACAAAGTAATGATCGATAACGATTTAAATGACCATCAAGTGTGTAACTGTGATGAAACTGCTCTGTATTTTCGAATGCTTCCTACCAGAACTCTGGATGTGAATAATTCAATAAATAAATCTGGATTAAAAATAAATAAGGATAGAGTTACCCTCCTGTTTGCCACAAATAAATCAGGCAGCCACAAAGTTAAACCTCTCTGTATAGGGAAAAGCCGAAATCCTAGATGCTTTCAACATGTTAACATGACGTCATTACCCATCACATATCGTAATACAAAATATCGGTATGGAGAACCATACATGACTTCCATAGTCTAAGATTTATATTTAAAATCATTTTCGAAATGAAATATTACCATAGAAACTACTTCTTTCTACTTACTGCTTCAGCCTTAACCACAGTACTGTGGTCACTAACGTATACCACCTCACGTTATCGCACTCGATTTTCACTGATGATGGAAGTCGATGGCATTGCCGAAACGTCTGGTTTTGTAGAAAACATTGGACTACGGCCAAATATCCCAGGAAGGAATTTTAACAAAAACTACTTCTTTGTTGCCGATAACGTTGTACACATATATATAAAATATATGCATAAAATTAATGGCTTGTATAAGTTAATGATTGATCTCCATTAAGTAGTGCTCAAGTTTCCAAAGTTTTAATATTATGATGTCCGTAATTAAAACATCAGAGCAGGTTTAGTGTGAATGAGGGTACACTGTGGAAACAAATTTCCAACATTTCCTATTGAACGTTGCTTAGAGTAAAGCTGCGAATCTACAGTGTATGTTTCACAGAACAAACACGCGAAAAAGAAGGAGCGCTCCGAAGTCACTCATGGACCCTCAGCATCTTGCAGAGGGTTCATTCCCTAAAGACGAAAAGTCTGTCTATGAATCGTTCCTCTGTAAACACGTGCAGTTACATTGCCCAGCGATCCACAGGAAGCAAATTGATGTCCATTTTTTCGGCTTGCACACGTTATGTTGGTGTGGGTTTCGGCACTTTCCATTTAAAAAGCGTGCAAATGTAAGAAAGTAAACATGAGTGAGGCCAGAAATAACGGGAATTGTGTGTGTGTGTGTGTGTGTGTGTGTGTGTGTGTGTGTGTGTGTGTGTGTCTTACCTGCCTTTTTATTGCTGTAGGCATAATAATAAAATGGAAACGTAAACATTACATAACTCAGATATGCTTACCTGCCACGAACGATATATTATTTTATACATGGAGGAGTTCAGTGACATACACACGTACAGAAGAATTATATATATAAAGATATTAACTCATACATAATTTACATTAAAATGAAAAAATTATAATTTTATTGCCTGGCAACAAAATTATTTTATTTTTAACAATTACCATTGTTTCAAAAAGTTTAAATGAATTTTCAAGTACTTTACTGTTATAATAAGTGATTACCTGTATGCGGTCCGCCGTGTGACTTCTCAAACTTATTACGTTACGCATTTCAAGGCGTATGCCTCATCATCAGACGTTTAAAAAAACCAAAAACACATATCACACAAAACTGCGTTTGTCAAAAAATAAAATTGCAGAAACAAGCATATTATGTGCACGTGATGTAGGGTGCGCACCCGTTCAAGTGTTGTCTGCTACTGATTGGAATTCGTTAAGCAGTCTCAAAGCAGTATCATACAGGCGGTTGGATACAAAGTTCAATTGTTCATTCAGAACACAATCACGACTGCTATCATTATTATATGCATTATAAATTTCCAGCTCCTCCATGGCATTCATAAAACGGCCCTTGTTGCATATATGCAAAGGCATTAGATTGGACTTAAAATCTGTATAATTGTGATTGTGTTGGGTCAGATGACGAGTGTAATTAGATTTTATATCATTGTAATTATGGGTCTTTTTTGGTAAGTGTTCACGGAAGCGTTTGTAAAAACCTCTTCCGGTCTGACCTATATAGAAGCTGTTACAATCATTGCAAACCAGTTTATAAATGCCTGTTTTTTCTTCAATAGGTAAGAGCAGTTTAGGTCTAAGTATATTAATTAATTTATTATTGGTTCTAAAAGACATAGTATAACCAATATTGTTCATCACCGAGGATAAAATTTTTGGCATGATGTATGTGTATTTCGCAGATATAAATTTTTTCGGTGTTTTATTAAGTGGACGGGGCTTAAGTTGAATGTTATTATGCTTCTTTAGCAATTTGTCAATGATGTGACTACTGTAACCATTGGAAACTGCAATAAATCTTATTGTATTTAGCTCAGCCTGGAAATCATTATTGTCAAGGGGGACTGTCAACAATCTATGGATTAAACTATTATATGCTGCCATTTTTTGAGAGTATGGATGGTGGGAATCTGCATGTATTGTATGGTTAGTGGCAGTAGGCTTCCTAAAAATATTGAATTTCAATGTGTCCATTCGTCTAGTGAGGGTCAGGTCTAGAAAGTTAATTGAGTTATCATGCTCGGTCTCTAAAGTAAATTGAATATTATTGTTGATTTCATTTAAAAGATTTTTAAAGGAGTCAACTTGTCTCAAAGTACCGTCAAAAATAATTAACGTGTCATCTACGTAACGTGAATAAAATTTTATCTTATTAGCGTATATGTTATTATTTAATAAATAAGTATTTTCGTAGAAATTTAAGTATATGTCAGCCAACAGGCCTCAGAGGGGTGAGCCCATAGCTAGACCATCGTCTTGGCAATAGAATAAACCATTGAATATGAAATAATTTTGATTTAAAATGACTTTAAGCAAGTGAATCAACTCATCTATTGCCTGTGCACTCATGGAAGCGTTAATTCGTAAATTGTCCTTCAATAATTTCAAAGTTACATCAGTTGGAATATTTGTGTATAAATCCACTATGTCAAATGAAACCAATTTGTAATTGGGTTTTAATTTAACGGTATTTATCTTATTAATGAAGTCAGTATTATTTGTTAAGCTGTGATTATTCTTTAACTGTAAATTGTCTTTAATTAGTTTTACAAGAATTTTTGATGTTTTGAAACCGGGGGCTGTAGTGAAGTTAACCAGCGGTCTTATGAGTATGTGTGGTTTGTGGATTTTGGGGAGTCCCGTAAATATCGGAGCCTTCGCATTAATTGGCTTCAAATAACGACGTGTATTATCACTGAGCAAACTCGTACATTTGTTAATACATTGGTTGAGGTTTTTTGTGTATTTATCAGTAGGATCAGATTTTAATTGTCTAATATTATGGTTAGAGATAAATTCGTGAACTTTGGCATTATAAGAATCAGTATCCATGATTACTAATGTATTCCCTTTATCTGCTTTGATAATACTAGCATTATTAATAGTTATTTTTGTTTTGATATGCCTCAAAGTTTTGTATTCACGGGAGAATCGTGGATGCATAAATAGATTATGTGGTAGGTTATCGTTAGATCTGATAGTTTTAGTGAATTTATTGTTTATCAATATGCGTGCTTCGTTCTGTACAATAGGATTCGGAATAGTCTTAATAGCCGCCTCCGCCTCAACGAGCTCATAAATATGTTTGTTATTTCCGGTTGGTGGGAGATTATAATTAAGTCCTTTATTAAGGAGCTCCATTTCATTATCACTGAAGTTTATATTAGTTAAATTCATTGTTCTAGGATGAAATGTATGTTTGCAATTAATGTCAGTCTCTAGATGGTGTTTATTTTCTAAACTACGAAGTTTACATAATTGATTGAAGCGTATACGGCGTGAAACACTAGCTGTGTATTTAAATATATAATCAAAAACATTGTTGATAACGCTTGGATGAATGCTGTTGAGGATATGTAAATGTAATTTGAATAAACGAGTGTTAAGAATAGATTTTTTAATATATAATGCCTTAATTTCTTCTCTAATATACATCCGTTCAGCAGAATGTTTGGTAATGTTTGCAGCCTTGGAAGAGCTGTTGATCTTTACAAAGCTGACTTTAAAAAGTGACTTGGATACCATACGAAACATGAATACTTTACTGTTGTTAAAACGTAAAAGGTTGCAGGTAAACTACCCCTTCCCCTTAACCGATCTTCACCAAAATCAAAAGTCCTTGAGACCTCTACAATTCAGGGACGTATGCAAAACATTATTTGATTCTTTTTGAATTTGCGGCTGTTATCGTTTGCCATAGAAAATATGCTTGATAAAAAAATGTTGCAGGTAAACTACCCCTTCCCTTAACCGATCTTCACCAAAAACAATAGGTCTTGAGTACTCTACAAATCAGGGCTGTATGCAAAAAATTATTTGATTCTGTGTGAATTTGCGGCTGTTATCGTTTGCCATAGAAAATACCCTTGTTAAAAAAAACGTTGCAGGTAAACTACCCCTTTCCCTTAACCGATCTTCACCAAAAACAATAGGTCCTGAGAACTCTACAATTTAGGACTGTATGCAAATAATCTTTTGATTCTGTTTGAATTTGCGGCTGTTATCGTTTGCCATAGGAAATACCCTTGTTAAAACATAAAACGTTGCAGGTAAACTACCCCTTTCCCTTAACCGATCTTCACCAAAAACAATAGGTCTTGAGAACTCTACAATTCAGGGCTGTATGCAAAACATTATATGATTCTGTTTGAATTTGCGGCAGTTATCGTTTGCCATAGAAAAAAATCTACACATAGACACACAGACAGACACACAGACACACACACAGACACTTTTCGGAAAACGACTTTTTTTGATGTTTTGAGTGTAGTACAATCAGAATCTGCATTAATCTCGAACACGATTTTTTTTGCCATCACCATACTTCCATTTCCTTAAGGAATATGGAAGTAAAAATGCTTGGATGACAAGTGATATTTTCGGTAAATGGTTCCATGAAGAATTTGTTCCATCTGTGAGAAGCCACCTGCGGTCACTCAACCTCGAAGGAAAAGCTGTACTGACCCTTGACCACTGTCCAGCACATCCACCTGCTGATATGCTACAGTCAAGAGATGGGAAAATCGGAGTCATGTTCTTGCCAAAAAACACTACAGCACTGATCCAGCCATTAGATCAAGGCATCATAAAAGCATTTAAAGCGCATTACCACCGTGAACTTCTGAGTGCTATAGTGAATTCTGATGAGGAAATAGAAATTTACCTTAAGTCAATAAACCTGAAAACAGTTGCGTATTCAATAGGTCTTGCATGGGAAAGTATTAGTACGGCTACAATTCAGAATTGCTGGAAGAAATGTTCCTTTGAACAAAACATCGCCGATGGAAATTGCTCTGTTGCCGGATTCACTAATAGTGATGTACATTCTGCGAGTAGTGCTCTGCATTGCAACTCACTCTAGATGACTTGAATGACTGGGCAGAAGTTGACAACGGTGAGCCTGTTACAGAATATATAGGAGATAAAGATATCATCGATGCAGTCCAAAATGCAAATTGCGAAGAAAAAGAAGACGATGACGATGATGGAAATGAAAATGGGGTGGAAGTGAAAGAAGTTATTCCAAATGTTAGTGAAGTGATAATACACATAAACAAAGTAATTTCGTGGATGGAGAGGCAAAGTGAATCTAATAATGTTCATCTGCTGCACCTCGCGTTTATAAAACAATACGCGGAAAAGAAACGCTGTGCATTATCCCGTCAAACAACAATTACGGACTTTTTTAAGACCAACAATTAGGCCTACAGTAGGTCGAGTGAGCAATGTATAAATAGTGTATTTTATATTCCATTGGATTAAAATAGATTAAAATACGTATTGGATTAAAATACAGTTTTCTTATTTTTTATTTCTACATTTGGTGATGTAATTTATGTACAGTATATAGTAGTGCATATGCTGTAGCCTTTTTCCTGGTCCTCCCTCCTCATCATTTGTCACTGTACAGGTCACCTTCCGATATACCGCGGTTACGCCTATAACGCGGGGGAAAGTATGTCACCCGACAACCGCGCTATATCGGGCTTCTACTGTATTTATAATTAATTAATCAACGGACACGTCATGGACAACCAAATCCAGGAATACAGTCAACATTACCCTGGCAACTTAATTTGTTTGAATAAGTAACATCAATGACAGGCTCGAATGTGAAATGACTGTGTGTGTTTTAAAAAAAACAACAGATGTAAATTGTCCATAAAGAACAGGAGAGACAATATTAATGAAAAAATTATACCAAAACTGTTGGAGTAATATAGCATTTAATTACTTACAACCAATTACAAATATTTAGCTCAATTCTTCCATCCCACTAATGTTTCCTTCACTGTTATTATAACTCAAATCGTCTTCACTGCTGCTACCCCATTATTTATTAATTTTGAAACGAACTGTTACATTATACACTCTTTTGTCTGATCTCACATAATCTTTTTCAATTTTCATGACATGGTCACATCTTGATGTGCAATCTATGAAAGAAATACACTCAAATTCCTTTTTTGCCAATTTTCTAACACTGTCAATGGAAAATGCCCGCTTTTTTAGCACGCTTCTTCACGATTACCTAAATCAGTTCTAGGATTAAGATCAGGAAGTCAGGATGATGTAAGAAGCTGTAAAATGTAATGTCCATGGTTTGCCAAAACAGTGGTTATTATAAGAGTTCTGTATGTTGGTTTACTTTGTTTCATTAGTGAATAGAACTCAGGTTAAGATAAATGGACTAAAGAAATCCCATTATTCACTAACCAGTTAATCATGTTTGTCTTTTTGTTAATGATGTTGCAGGTGGATTTATTTATTCATTGAAATTTTCAGGCACATCTGTCGATGAAAACATACCAAAAGCAATAGGAAACTTTTAATAGAATAATACAATAGAAAGTTAAGAAAATATATAAGAAAATTATGGCAATTCAGAGAAGAACGGCGTCTATCCACGTTTTTTTTAACTGACGTTGAATTCAGTTTCGTCTATGTAAACTATAGGCCGCCATTCTTCACTGAATTGCCGTATTTTTCTTATATATTTTCTCTTAACTTTCTAATGAGTTATTCTATTAAAAGTTTCCTGTTGCTTTTGGCACGTTTTCATCGAAATCTCATTTGACGAATAATGTGGCTCAGACTAGATGCACTACCATTATAATTAATTTATCTCTTAAAACTTGTTTAAATTACTTTGAATGTTGGTGTTTCCCCTTCTATGAATTGATATTCGTAAATAATTAATTGAATAGTACACTTGTCAAAATCATCTAAATCGGTTTTTATTTCCTTTGTTGAGCATTATTTATAGGAAATAGGCCTACTGAAAGATTTTATGTCAGCCGTATACGCGCGGATGCTTCTTTAATAATTCTAAAAACACTACTTACGCACACCGTACGCCTGAGCTACCCTTTCCTGCAACTTTCTTTCTGATATTCCCTTATCTTCCGATTTAATAAACTTGTACACGTTATACATTATTTTCCGACTCTAACTATGCATGACTTTCCTTTGCACTGAAATTGACAGGCCACCCAGATTGATCTAGTTCACTCTCCAATACCGGATATATAGCAATAAACTAAACGTTACGCTTTTGATGAAAACTAGTGTTTTTTAAAAGTACGAACACAATTACATATCATGCGCCGTTGGCAAAAGAACAATTTATTCATGTCTGGTAAACTTACCTATGCTGAATTTTAGTTTATCATTTAGTAACAGTAAAAATGTTACTTTGTAAGAATATACTAATTAACATATAAAGAAGATACTTTATTTATTATGTTCTTACTGTTTGTACATATGTTGATTACAATATTTTTTCCAGATTTTCGGGGGAGTTCTAACCCCAAACCCCCCCCTGGTTGCGCCACTGTCCGGTAGGATATTAAACGAGCTGAATTCAGTATAAGAAACATAATATAAAAATACGATAAGAACCGGTTTAGGACTATACGAACAATATTTAAAATGGTATATACATGTATATACAAGACTTTTGAAATTAATACTTACACTACATAAAATTAACCTCAAATATTTTTAAACACTTATTAAGATTTGGTTACACAATTTTTGTCACCGAAAAAAATTAATTTTTCTGTACTAAAATATTATAATATTGAATTTACATTAATTCAATTGAATTAAATTTTTATCTTTTAGTGTATAATAGTCATATTAATTTTATTTTATGCATATATATTATAACTGTGGTCGTTGTTTATTCGTTGTTATTTATTTATTGAACCACTTAAACACTATACAATAAGATATATATTATATTATATATTATATACTAAAAGAAGTATAACTTCTAACGCGCGTACATAAGTACATCCACCCACAATTTTTTGTTTATTTGTAGGTTGCAGATGAATGTTTGATAGCTCCTCTAGGGTTATTTCAACCTGAGCTGCTTGGAGTTACAGGCCCTAAAACTATTGTAATTCAGAAAAGATCTGTAGGTGATCCTCAAGATCCTCATGATGGTGATTACTTGCGAGAGACTAGTGTAAGTACCATTAACTTATTTTTGATTCTTAGATTGGTTGCATTTTCATGCTGATAATTGATGTAAACTTTAAGGACCTTCCATTTGAATCTAGAAGGTAGTGAATGAGTATAATTATTTCAAAATTATAATTACTGACAGCTTAGAAATACATGATTTGAAGTAGACAAGGGCATTCCCATTTTTGAATGCTGTATGAATAATTATTGACTGGTCTAAATATTTACATACTCATCTCAATTGAATTAGATCCCTTCATAAATCTGACTTGTTACTTAGCCATGAATGATTTGTTATATCCTAATTACAAAGATGTTTTACATTGTAGGTAATTTTTTTGTACTTTTATTAAAATTTATTATTTTGGGTATTTGACTGACAAATACTCATTTTCTGTTATACGTTTGTTTATTGCTAGTTATTCAAATTAAAAATATTTGCCAGTTAATAAGTCAATCAAAAAAGGAATAACAAAAATGCTCATGTTCATCGCTTGTTACATTTATTTGTTTTCAGTCAATTAAAACAAAACGTATGAAAAAATACACAAAATGTAGAAATCTTTGTACGTAAATCTGTAAATAATTACTTTAGAAGATACTTTTCTCTGTTTTCAGATAACTGTACAAAAATTAATTGAAAACACTGAAAACAGTTAGTACATCACTGAAAATATAAATATTGAATGTTAAATATTCTTGGGAGGTGTAATACTGAATCATCTGTTACTTCAGGTGTAAATAAACTGTTTTATTGTGGAGGGGCTTTTGTGGAGGTAGACTTTTGCTTAAAAAATTATACCATCTGATGTCGTGTAGGCAATTTTGTTTTTAAATGATCATCTAAATACTTTTAGTTTAAGTAGTACAGAAAGTATAGTAGGAAACTATTAAATTTGTCTATGTACAGAGACGTGGTGCAAAAGAAGCTCTAGAAGCAGCTTCAGAAGGAGCACTGACTGAGAGCGGTGGGGCTGGTGGCGGTGATGATGACATTGTAGTAGATGCAATGCTCGAAACTCAGGGTGGTGGTCAGGGACAGTCTGGGGATTTGCGAGAATTTGTCTTGAATGCAGATCAATTACTTGGTCTTGATCAAGCCATACTCCAGTCGATAGACAGATGTGGTATGTGTATGAAATTCTTGAGTATTTTGAGCAATAGTTCTTAAATTAGCCCCTTTAAATGTAATTTAACAACTCTGCAGGCAGCAGATGTGAAGTTCTTTTAAAATTGCCTAGAATGAGTAACATTGATATTGTTGCACAGGCAATGTAAATATGTTGAACTAATGATTAGGCATATAACTCATGAAGACGAGTGTTTTTATATCATAGCCTATACAAACCATATTTAACTTACTTAATGTAGTGACCATAAACGAAATAACAATGCAACACGGTTTTCTACATTTCTTACTTTTTTTCAATACTGTCTAAAATTAATTCGGTAAATACATATGATCCGTCGAGTACTACAAATATAAACAAACATAGTTCCCAAAATACTCCCACCTAATTTACAGTTTGTAAAATTGTAAATTACAATAAGTCGCACACAATTCATGAAACATACACTCACAAATATTCTTAAATTTTAAATTGAAATTGCATGCCCAGCTCTAGTCATCTTATGTGAAGTCTCACTGACTCTGTTGTTGTTGTATGTCCTTGAGGCTCTTTACATAGATAAACACAGTTCCCTTTTTAATCTTTTGTTCATCTATTAGTCCTTCAAGTGTTCTAATATGATTCTGAGCCACTTCATGGGGATAGATATGTTGTATTGGTCTTGTAAAAATACTCTCAGTTATGTTTAGTACTAGTGCTCTCACCTGGCTATCCTTTTCAGCTATGAATATCTCAGTTATTGCTAGAGGTCAGTTTATTCTCTTCTTTTGTGATCTAATGCGGATGACTTCTGCAACAACTTCTGGGCTTGTGATCTTATGTTGTAGCAGGAACAGTAACAGCAATACTTTCTTGATTTAGTACATAAAGTTACATTATGCAAATTTATTATTTATACTAAGAAGATGAATGCTATAGTGATAGTGTTCCACTGGTCCTGTCAGCTTACCACTGAAAAGGTCATATGCTACCCTTTCAATTTGGATTTTCTGGTATTTCAAACGTGGTACCCTCTCAGTTTGAATTTTCTACAAAGTCACTCATAATGTATATCACTGTAAACCACTGTCTATAGGTATAAACCACATGCTTCTCTGATTACATCTTCATTTGTTACATTAACAGAAAAAGGTTAAAGATACATTTTATTACCACAGACATCTGGGTTGGAAATAAATGAGGCAATATCTTCTGGTAACTGCATCAACTTGTTAGGATTTTTCTTCTCTCCAAATTTCTTCTCTTTTCGTCTTGGGCCTGATTTAAGGCAAAGCAAAGGTATATGTGTTCCCTGATAAATCACACATCTACTACAATAGTGTTTGGCTAAAAAACCACCTTTAGTACATAGAAAACATTTATTGGTTTTGGCTAGTATTCCTTTCTAAGATTACTTTTTGTACTTACAAACACTCAATACATTTGAAACTGCTTCTACTATAAAGTTACACAGCTTCTTTTGATTAGCGTCAACATTAGGTAATGCACAGACAGTTGGCTGGGACTGAACTTTAGTAAGCTCTTTCTCGGAATCTCTGGTGGAATGGTGACTGCCCAGAACTATACGCTCCTCTGTTTCTACTTTCTTCTTTAAAAACTTCTGCAAACTGTATAGATTTGTTTCAAGTTATCAATTTTATTCTTTTATCTTTGCTATTCTTTCAACATCTTCCCTCGCAGGCAGGATTTCACAAATTAAAACAAAATAACTGCAAAATGACTTCAGAATGTACTTAACAATAAATATATTGTTATATTGTACTTAAGAATATACTTAACAATTCCCATGATTGCAACTGTGATTCCAGTTTGTCATACAAATGGGAGTGACTAGTCTGAGTTTGGTGTAAAATGTAAAACTATGTTATGTAAAATGTAATATTCCACCAGCAGACCAGCTTCACCAAATATGTCTTTTATAGCCATAGTTGAAAGTAGCGAATTCACTGTATTCAACATTAACAAGGCAGGTTATCTGATAGTTCACCACAGTTGGAAGAAAGCTCCTGTTAAGCTGTATTCATAATCATTATTCGAACTGTGCCCAAAATGTAATCCAGCCAGACATATTCTTATTATATGAACTTAGTTCAAGTCTAGAAAGATCAAGTGTGTCTGCCATATAGTTTGTATTTTTCTTACTCATTAGGAGACCATCACTACTTCGTACTTATTCAGGCCTACTCTTGATATATTGTAAAACATTGTTATTCATCACAAGTCTCTAATTCACTTTATACAGTCTCGTGGTTACACACTCTCTCAGTAGCTCTTCATATACTTCTGTGTCAAGTTAATTTGGCTCAGTTCTTCTGTCCTTGAAATTGGTAAAGTATCAAAGGGCCAATATAAAATTGTCTATGTTTCAATATTTACCGGATCTATCTTTCACATTCTAATAACTCATTTATCTTATTAAAAGTTTTGTGCAAGTTTTGTCTTGACATCTGCTCTCTTCTTATACTCATCTTTATGTTCTAGGTTAACTTTAAAAACATGGCCATATAATTAATTTAAACAAACCTAATCACAAATGTAACGAATTCTGTTGTGGTCACTAAAATGTTGTGTATACAACCAAATTTGTTGAACTAGTGATTAGGCATATAATTCATAAATGTGAACTTTATTTCACTACAGTGTACACAAACTATATTAAACTCCCTTAACACATTGACTGTAAACAAAAGAACAATGCAACATGAGTTTTCCACATTTCTCACTTTTGTACAGTGCCATGTATAGTTTGATTTAGTACACACATGTAATTGAACTACTATTAGAAATATAATTTCCAACAGATATACTAGCAGTGGAAACATAGCTTATCATTACAAAAAAGATTGGATAAATCATGCTGTGGGCTTTAATTTAGATAGGGAACCGAAACAAATACTGGAGTATTGTTTTCACAGTGGATAGATTGATGGTGATATTTGGAACAGACAGTGATGCGTGTCAAACCAGGAAAGAGAGAGAGCAACAGTAATAATATTGGTGCAGAATAAGAATAGTAGTAAAGTTGATTACCTCTTGAATACCTCTTGCAAATGCCCCTTACTAATGCAGGATTTAATAAATGTTTTAAAACATTCATTAGACACATTTTTATTAAAAGGATCTTTCTACTAACTCTATAACTGTACTACCAGTAATAAATATTTGAAGTATTAACAGTACTGCATATTAAATTAATATGTGTGCAAGGTATTTTGGATATCCGATATTGCTTATTGGATATCCCATAAGTTTGAGACACTGTGAAAACTTAATTTGGCACAGTTGGATAGGTTTTGTGTACACAATGCAATAAAATATAACCTTCTGCATCTCTCCATATATCTCTTAATGTGTTTCTAACGAACACACACACACACACACACACACACACACACACACACACACACACACACACACACACACACACACACACACACACACACACACACACACACACACACACACACACACACACACACACACACACACACACACACACACACACACACACACACACACACACACACACACACACACACACACACACACACACACACACACACACACACACACACACACACACACACACACACACACACACACACACACACACACACACACACACACACACACACACACACACACACACCATGTATATTGTAGTAATTCAGTATATTTGCTTTAAGGTTCTGATGATTTAAAACGAAAAATGTATTCTTGTATACTGGTTGTGGGCGGAGGAATGAAATTTCAAGGCATTAGCACATGGCTACAAAACAGAATCTCTTTGCAGATACCGTACATGCTGAGAACAGGTAACAATAAGAGATAACAATGGCTCTTTAAGTAACATAGTAATACGAATAATAGGAACTTTAGTAGTTTTCATAGACAGTAATGCTATGTAAACTGTTAATGCGATAATGTAATTAATAAATAGTGTCAAGGCGATAAATTAATGAATATGTTGTACTCTCAAGATTCAGAAAAATAACTTCATTAAAAAGGCCAGCTAGAAACTGTTTTTTAAAAGTTTTTTAAACTGCTTGAAAAGTGGATTCAAGGAGGTTCTGTCATTACATACTGATGGAGAAAGTATTTTTTCTTGCACATTTTCTTATCAGAAAATTTAGCAAAATATGCACCAGTGTCCCATTCAACTTCTTCTTAGTTGTAAATGTTTTACCAGTGAGCCACTTTTCATGTTCAGACACAGAAAGAAGTCAAAAGTAGCCAAATTGGGCAAATACGGTAGATGGTGAAGCAGTTGGTAGTGTAATTCATGCAATTTTCCCATTGCAATTGCACCTTTGTGAGGAGGTGTATTGTTCTGATGAAAGAGTACTTTTT
The DNA here is from genome assembly GCA_034769895.1 of Magicicada septendecula. Lineage (NCBI taxonomy): Eukaryota > Metazoa > Arthropoda > Insecta > Hemiptera > Cicadidae > Magicicada > Magicicada septendecula. The sequence goes on from CM068368.1 coordinate 549,354,901, forward strand.
CTTTGCCAAATGTGGTTGTTTCTGCTTGATTTCTTTGTTCAGTCGATCCAGTAATGCTGGCTGCATATTACTCTCCTGTTATTGTTATTCCTTTTTCAAGATAATTGTGCTTCCCAAAAGATAGTGGCCATAACCTTGCTGGCCGAAGGACTGTCTTCGCCTTCTTCAAAATACTTCTACCAGCCTCTACCCTTGATTATTTATTTGTCTCTGGAATGTAATGGTGGATCCATGTTTCATTGATGGTTATGAATCGGCACAGAAATTCTTGAGGATTGGGCTAAAACAGCTCCAAACACTCTTTCAAAATTTTAATTATTTCCCGTTTTTGACCAATTGTGAGTATGTGTGGCACCCATCTTGCCAAAAAAAAGCTTTCTCATATGCAATTCTCCATGCAAGATATGTCCAATTGTAACTTTTATAACTTTCGGTATATTATTTATTCAAATTAAGTTAACAACTTCCACTTACCTTACGACTTGGATCTGGCCGGATCGTGTAGTGGAGGTAAACCCATTTCGTTCGACGAACTATGACAGCACATAAAACGAACTAAGGTTTTGAAAGAAACTAACTCTCAATTTTTTGGAAGAGAAATCATTTTTGTTTATTAATCAGAAATATTGAATCTATCAGTTTTCCATTTATAAAATTTCCAATTTCATATTTATAGGTTTACATGTTTTAAAAATTGTGTAACTCCTACAGCTTACGTACTATGCTTAACTTCTACTACTTACGTACTTTAAAATAGCCCAGCCTGCTCATTCACTACTCACATTCTTAACACCCCATACAAACCCTTTTTTAAAATGTTCTAAAAAGCTAACAGAAAAATTAGTTTGATATGCGCGAGGTCCGCCGAGCACGTGCTTTCGTTTCAGTCACATTTTATGTTAGTAGCTACACTTGAATCGTCACTGCACTGTTTGTAATATCGGTCACTTCCTCGGGTCCCGGTCGGTCTTCCTGAATTAATTACAGTTTCCGAAAACTTGACCAACCGGGCCCGAAAACAAAATATAAGCGTCTGTAACGGAACTCTGTATCTCGTTGACCACTTGGCGTCTCTGACTAAGGTCGACTGGGGCTGTCACCGAGAACGTAACAGGTACATGTTGCTTTCTCTGGAGGAAAACAGTGGTTCACGGCCACTATGTTTTCGTCGCTCATTGCTCATTTGCTGTTAGGTAACCATTTTATATATGTAATAGGGGAATTATATTCCGGTTACCAAAGTACAATATTGGCTTTGGCTCTGCTGACGTCATTGATAGTAGGCGGTCTCTTGGCCGTATTTCCTGTTAATCCTGGAGAAGATGATGAATATTTTTTACACTCTGGCCATCTTGAGTTTTTAGTCAGAGCGTCCTTGTGAGCGCGCTTGCGTGGGTATTCGCGCCGGTGCATCGACACACTTGCAAAGTTCTTGGAATTTTGAAGGGGGCAAATTCTTCAGCCGCATTGCTCAACAACAAACTGCGTCTATGCTTTTGTTTCAAATTGTTGCTTAACACTGTTCTGTTATACGGACAAATACGTTGCACAATAATACAGTTTTACAATATTTTATACAAGCCCGCCCGAAAATGAAATAAGTAAAAATATATAAATGCCCCATACGGTTAAAATAAAAAATACCCAAAAATGACCCGCTACAATACCCCCTCGATGAGAATTCTGCTGTCCACGACAGAAGAAATCTCATCGATAAACCCCGAAGAGGACCGGTGAGGAACTGGTGCCAACAACCCCCTGGTTCTTACTACTTATGGGTACACGACCCCCCTGGCTTAGCGACCATGGACTCATCTGAACGAGATCACTGGACTTCTCCGTAAGAGATCCCAACACCGAGAAATCGAGCAGACTCGTACCACAGCGCACCTCGCCTTATAACATGCTACCCCCAAAAATCCTCAATCCCTGGCTCAAATTATTCCAGCTCCTCCGCCGATATGGTTCCCCTTTTTGCAAGCTGGGCTGCCTTTAGCAAATACTGGGCTCACACACACTAAATTAAACATGTTGCCATAACACACTAAAAATAAAATTTTCTTTTAAAATTTATTATAAATTTAAAAAATTCAAAATTCAAAAAAATAATCTTTTATCAAAAAATTCTCTTCCTTGTTTTTCTAATTTTTGTTTCAAATGACTTAACCTAGACATTTCTACTAACATAAACACATCCTTACTCTAACATGAGAACCACTTATAGTCTACCAATACAAGGCAATACAATAAAATAAACATGGTTAATGCACACATAATAAAAGAATCATTATCTAAAATATTCATTCGCTGGCAGGCGAAAAATCAAGTTTTTTTTTTTTTCAAAAAAAATTAAAATTTTCAAAATTTTAAAATTCAAAAAAAAATTTATTCATTAAATATTTATTAAATTTATTTATTAAATAACATACTTATTAAAATTATTCAAATATTGGTTTGAATTAGTTAAACAAACAAATTAAAATTGGCTTCCTACTATACAAGCTTAGTAGGTGTATGACCTCGTAGGTGTATGACCTCATCAGCTGATCGAAACTAGGTCAAGTCCAAAACCCTTGACCTACATATGTTATGTATACTTTCTGCACCTACATTAAACATCTGTAACAATCTAACTCAAAGCACAAAACATAATAAAATAAAATATTTAAAATGAACAAAATATTAATATAAATAATAAACAAATTGACATTTGTATAATAAACAATCCTTGACTTTACATTATTTTCAATTCTATTAAAATTCTGTCACTGGTTTCGAAAAAATAAAAATTTTATATTCTTTATCATAAATTTCTCTCTTTATGCTTAACAATCTTACTCTTCATTTAACAATCTCTTTATGCTTTCCTGTGGGTGATGTAAATTAATTATTCTCATTTACTGTATTAGATCTCCATGCATATATAATCTTTCGCCCCTTGACTTTAACTTCTAACAACTTCAATTATCATGACACCCATCTCTATCAAAACTCTACTAATCAAGACACTCTAACCCCAACTTATCATTAAACACAAATCGCTGCCTTCTCTACATATATAAAAAAAATATACTCTCTAACCCTTTGTACATAGGATATGTGTTTCCCCTACCCCAAAAAACTCAATTCCCTTATCTGGCGGCCCAGATTCTACCTAAGGCGGCCCGTCCTTACTAAAATCGATACCAATTCCCGTCCCAACATATTTTGTTGTGAACTCCTACATGACACTACCCCCTAATACAAAATTGCCATCCCCAAAAATCTCAACCTCATTGCCTCACTACAAATACAACAAAATAGCCTCACTATTTATAAACAACAATATATATCACTCAAAATCTACATAAAGTCTCCATTACCACTGTGTCAACATTAATACTTCACAAAACTACATCATTTCAAAACAATATTACATTATTTTCATCTCCACTATTTCAAATTCAACTTTGATTTTAACTTGGACAGATATATGTGTCACATGAAATATTCATCACCCAAAAAACTATCTCTTGTTAGATTTCACAAATCGTTACTTTATAATATCTGTAATACATTAAAACATTACCTTGAACATCAATTACTTAAAACATTTATACCTAATATACCGGTGACATGTTATTGCTGATCAGCTGATATCCTACTAACACAATGAAAATGCATCTCAAAATTGAACAACTTATAGTAAATATATATATTGTAACGCAACATAGTTGAGGTTCCCCAACGTTACATAAAAGACTGAATGAAATATGGTCAAAGACCATACCCTGACTTAAGGTTGTTCGATAGTTCATATGTTTGAGAAGGACCTCAAGTAAAAAGGAGGCAATGACTAATATTAAATGTAAAAGAGCCAGACCAATGAATGATTGGATGTAATGAAATGTTTGTTTTGTACTGTGACATGTTAAGGTCTACAGAATATTTATATTGTATGTTGAATGTGTTAAAAATGAAATGATGTTGTTTGATAATAATACTTACTCAATAATTATGTTTATATTTTATATTAGATTTGTTTTTATACAGCACAATATAGTTACCAATGTTAGGCACGGTACTAAGTTGTCAGTATTGTATAAAATTGAAAGATACTGTTGTTCTAATTAATGTTTATAAACTGGATCAGGAGTGTGACCAGTGTTTCAAGTCTAACAAGTAGTTCTGACAATTATGTCATAAATTAATAAAGGGTTCCAGAACCAATTGATTAATGTAAAAACAAATAACCACCAGTAAATTAAAATTCATGTAATTAACTATGTAATCAATAATTAATTGTACAGTAGGTCAGGTAAAAAGAAAATTAAGTTAAAAACCAAATAATGTTATAATGGTTGTAAATGAATCTATAGGCCTAAATTCCATATTAGTGAAAGGAAATTAATACCTTTTTAGTAAACCCAGTCCAACGAAACTCTAGTAAAACATTTACTGTTTAATAAGGAAGGTTAGGGGAGAATTTTATGTGATTCAATATCAATCCAAGCATGGAGTATTTTATTGGAAAGGAGTAGTAATATTCTATAATGCCGGCTCAAGGATATATAGAAAACCTGGTTGTTAAGGCAACTGATTTTTAGTAACTTGTTGATTTTGAATAGATGGTACTGATTGTTACAAGCTATTAGGTTGAAATGAACCGATATATTTAAAATATATGAATAAATATAAAGAAAATATATATCCAAATTGAAAAAAAAACATTTTGCAAAACAATTATACTGGAATGTTAATGAATCATACAAATTAAATAACCCTATAAATTATCAATGAATACAATAAAAAAGAACTGAAAGTGTCTCACCTCATTCACTAAACAATTCCGCTGAATTTGGTATCAAACCAATTCATGCTATAAATTGAAGACCAATAAAGAGTTGAAGCCTGAATTAACGGAAATATTTGGAAATACAGAAGATTCGGTTGACGAAATAACCTTCATTGACAGCGGAAGCTGAGATCCTAATTCCAGTTCGTTGGGACCAAGAATTGTGAAGACGCAAAAGAAGACTCGAAGCACCAGAGTTCCCGTGGGATTATCATCATCCATTCATTGAAGACCAGAGCAGTTTTACTGGGTGAAGACGATATAACCTGCATTTTGATCGTAGTTGACAAACATTCACCGCCTAATGAAGCTTTCGCCGCTTGGGTAAAAAAACAAATTATTTTCATATCATTGTATTTTAAGTAAATAATTTTATTCTTTTTGTAAATTGAACAACCTTAATTATGCGTTTTACCTGGCCTTACTAATGGTTCAAAGAACTACACGAACCCTGGTATAAGAATTGTTTGTCATTATTTTCAAAGTATATATGTTTTTCTTTTTAGAATTCGAATAATTAAGAATCGATACATGTTGGGATAGTCGATTGTATTGTCTTATTGTTTGTCTGAGACAACGTAACTGGTTAAATACCAGAGAAAAATAAATAAAGTACATTTGTTGTATGAGATAACGTTTTAATCATTGCAGAGAAAATACTATATGTAATTGGCGTAATAATTTATTAACAGATTGATACAAACACTCAGAATAACTAACCTATACGCACACTTATTTATAATAACAGCGCTCCAAGTTTGCAGCTGGTGAGACGGGAGATTGCTGAACTAACGGGTTTTGCCATACTAAATTTGAATGAAATTTTGATCGTTGAGGGACTAGGGTTGAGACAAAAACCACTTACATTCAGTAAATACTCCATATATATTGCTCATATTAAACAACCACTGAGAATTAAATTAAGTCTACAGAATACTACCATTATAAACAGGAATATAATTCTAAGTTTGTGGACTTAATAATCTGTGTTCTGAGGGTTTCACTGGTCACAACCGCAAGGTATATTAGTTAATAACATATTAATTAAACCAGGTAACAGCATTTTAATTGTTACGAATCGCCACCTACAACGTACTACTTGGCGTTTGTTACACCGGAGTCTCTTATAACTAATTACACTCATAGACAAGATCTCTTTATAATTTGACGTCTCCAGCTGGTATCATACATTATTACATACGTCCTCACATAATTAACAAGCAGTTCGTTACTAAATTGATTACAACAGTGGGGTTTGAATAAGACGGACATTTTCGCTAGCACCGGCACATATTAGTCTCTTTACAAATTGGCACATAACAACGTGGAACTTATTTAAACACGTACTCGACACATTCTATATATTTCATTTTGTTACAAATTGCCGCCTGCAACGTGGGGCTTAAACGAAAACGAGGACGTCCATTAGTCCCTTTCTTTACAATATATATTTATTTATCATTATTTCTCACCTACTGGTTTCCCTTTTTCTCTGATTCTGATAGTTCATATTGGACCGCCTGCCAGACGTTTACTTTCTGACTTAGTTTAAAATATACATACATAATGAAAACACATTTTATCAACAACTATATCTAACACACAACAATAAAATGATACCTTTAAAATAGTAGTATGAACACCTTATATTGAAAATATGAGCATCTGGTTATTTGAGCAGAGTGCAAACATTTTTTATTTGATCAAACTTTTAAAAAAATATGTCATGTTATAGAATTTACATTCGTGACTCCTTTGCGTCACCTCCCAGCCACACACACTATTTCAGATTATGGTGGACTGTGGCGCCCATTCGCTTCGACAGAGACGGTATATTTTGGAGCAGGTTTTTACCTCTCCGTGTCTCTGCTTCCGCTATTAAGTTTTAAACATGGCGAACATCATCATGTTCTCGTCATAAAATGATACACCCTTAAAACGGTTCTACCACCTGTCTTGCTACCCCAAAGCGGGCAGAGTGGCAGCCGCTGTTCCATAGTACCGGAGATTTCCCCTAAGTTCTCCCCCCATTAAATTTCAAGTATGTACCAATTTCAAGTCAGCTATGGTCAAGGGACTTGGTATGACCATAGCTGGCCGCTAGCCAAAACCACGGTTAGTGCTGGTAAGACAGTAACCGCCCGAAAAGTCGAGGAAATCTAAACTTTCATTTCACTGCCTGTTATACATCAATACCATTATGTGCAACACGGTCATTTAGTAATATTTATAATTTGTGATGTTTTCAATTTGTTTCTTCTGCAAGTAGATAATATTGTATATTCTTTTTAACACCTGACGCACGTTTCACTGAAAAATATCAGTATCATCAGAGGTTTCTATGTGAATTAATAACAATCGTAATAATTCTATTAATATAAAAGTAACGAATAATCGAATTTGTATCGATTTTAACGTAAAATAAAATAACTGATAATCGATTTAGGTCGATTAGTTAACGATTGTTTTAATGTTTATTTCTTCAGCAGCTGTTTTCTCGGTTATATTTGAAATTTTGTTTATATAGTATTTTATTCACATTTATTTTTATTTTTTAGTAAATTTATAATTTTAAATAGATCGTCTTGTTTTGTTTTTATTTGGGTTTGTTCTTTAATTAATAAATTATTGTTATTGTGTTTGTAAATGTTAAGATTTTCCCAAATATTCATTTTTTGACCTTTTTGTATGTTTTTAATTAATTTTATATTTTCAATGTTTGGAAACTGGTGGTTATTATTTAGACAATGTGTGGCTAAATTAGATTTATAAATATTTGGTTTTAAATATGCATTGCAATGTTGAACGAATCTATCTCGTAGTTTTTTCTTCGTCTGGCCCACGTAAAATTTATTGCAATCTGGACATTCTATTTTATATATTCCATTTTTATTGTGAGCATTGGATTTAGTTTTAGGTTTTATTTTATTAAAAATTATATTATCTGTGTTATAAGATATTTTTAAATTAGTATCTTTAAATATTTTATTTAGTTTTTGAGTTATATTTCCGTAATAAGTGAAGGTTGTATATTTTATATTATTATTAATAGATGAATTTTTAAATGTAGTGTTTTTAGGAATTTTATTAGTGATTTTATGTTTAATTTTATTTTCTAATTTATTAATAGTTTTTATTTTGTATCCATTTTTAACTGCTATTTGTTGGATAATTTTTCTTTCTTTGTTTCTTTCTGTGTTATTTAATGGGATCCTAAGCATTCGGTAAATCATGGAATTAAATACTGCCATTTTGTGTTGGGGAGGATGATTAGAAGTATTTGGTATTACTAAGTCAGTTTGAGAAGGTTTCCTGTATATTGCGTATTCAAAATTTGTTTCATTATAATTTGTGATGTTTTCAATTTGTTTCTTCTGCAAGTAGATAATATTGTATATTCTTTTTAACACCTGACGCACGTTTCACTGAAAAATATCAGTATCATCAGAGGTTTCTAAGTGAATTAATAACAATCGTAATAATTCTATTAATATAAAAGTAACGAATTATCCAAAAATTATCCAACAAATAGCAGTTAAAAATGGATACAAAATAAAAACTATTAATAAATTAGAAAATAAAATTAAACATAAAATCACTAATAAAATTCCTAAAAACACTACATTTAAAAATTCATCTATTAATAATAATATAAAATATACAACCTTCACTTATTACGGAAATATAACTCAAAAACTAAATAAAATATTTAAAGATACTAATTTAAAAATATCTTATAACACAGATAATATAATTTTTAATAAAATAAAACCTAAAACTAAATCCAATGCTCACAATAAAAATGGAATATATAAAATAGAATGTCCAGATTGCAATAAATTTTACGTGGGCCAGACGAAGAAAAAACTACGAGATAGATTCGTTCAACACCGCAATGCATATTTAAAACCAAATATTTATAAATCTAATTTAGCCACACATTGTCTAAATAATAACCACCAGTTTCCAAACATTGAAAATATAAAATTAATTAAAAACATACAAAAAGGTCAAAAAATGAATATTTGGGAAAATCTTAACATTTACAAACACAATAACAATAATTTATTAATTAAAGAACAAACCCAAATAAAAACAAAACAAGACGATCTATTTAAAATTATAAATTTACTAAAAAATAAAAATAAATGTGAATAAAATACTATATAAACAAAATTTCAAATATAACCGAGAAAACAGCTGCTGAAGAAATAAACATTAAAACAATCGTTAACTAATCGACCTAAATTGATTATCAGTTATTTTATTTTACGTTAAAATCGATACAAATTCGATTATTCGTTACTTTTATATTAATAGAATTATTACGATTGTTATTAATTCACTTAGAAACCTCTGATGATACTGATATTTTTCAGTGAAACGTGCGTCAGGTGTTAAAAAGAATATACAATATTATCTACTTGCAGAAGAAACAAATTGAAAACATCACAAATTATATAATTACTGCAAGAAACATCGAGTTACTTATATAGAAAATCATTTAGTAATGTGTGTAAAATTTTTACTTTACACGGATAAGGTGTGCCGCACATTTATCGCCATTTTGGCCTCCGATGGAGGTAACACTCACTGTTACCCTCAACCCATTTCGCTATCTGAGAGAGCACAGGCCACCCCCTCAATAGCCGCTTAATAGCTAATTACAATTGAAAACTAATTAAAATTTTGTATACATTATCATATAATATTTGCATCAATAATCGTCTAACCCATTCCTAACCTTTTACCGTTTAATTTCTTGAAATTTTCAAAATTTATTATTAATAATCATTATATATCATTTTTCATTTATTATAAAAATTTTTAATTATTATTTTTATTAAACAAAATTATTTCCCATAATCTCATTATTGAATTAACATCTCAATCACACCTATGAACATTTTTATTACATATGATTATAAAATTTTGTCTACTTACAATCCATTTAACATGATATACACCCAAAACATAATCACCATCATCTCTGAAACATTTCACAAAAATTATTAATTTAAATTAAATAATTTATCATTCATTACCAAATTTCCATCTCGTAAAATGAATTAAATTCATAAAAAATTAATTAATTAACATTTAAATAAGCAATCAAAATATTTAATCATATCAAATTGTTTTAATTACATTAATTACCAAAAAATATTATATAGTTATCGAAACAATTACCATTAGTCAATTACTGTTTTCAAAATTAATTCTATTTGTTTATTTAAATTGCAAAATATTTATATTATTATCACAACAATCATCTTACGTACACACATTATTTACTTAACATTCCACAATGCACACCAATAAATTTGCTACATTTGTATTTACATCCTTTCATTATTAATTGTCCAGTTTTTTCCGCACTTCATTGTCCCATTCTGCCATGTCAAAAAACCATTAAACACAATGTTTATACTGTCTTTTATTGTTTTAATAGTCTAACCTCCATCGTTCCAAATCAACCTTGGTTCTACATAACATCGTTCAATTTTATCAGCACACAAATGACTGTTTTGTGTGTTGTAACCAGAAAAACTAACTTCAATCAACTTATTCAAATACTCGTTAAACCAGTCTACGTTAGGTGTTTTTGTCAAATCTCCATCATTAAATTCATTAACTGTTGGGTTAATCATTTTTATTAAATCATTGTAGTCGTTATCATTCACATATATTTCTAAACTTTCCTTCCATTCATCATACTTTTTATTTAAGTTATATAATTCTGTGACTTTATTAACACACAATTCTCTGTTTACATCTCTCTCTTCATAACCCCAAATCACACTCTCAAAAGTATTACAGACAGAGGGTATAAATTCAATTAAATCTTTCCTGACTTCTCCAGGAAAAACAAAAAACTTCAAAAAACAATTATTTGTAGCACACTTGTCTACACAATATATACGTGAAGGTCTTCCTTCACCCCCCATTCTACCTCATAAACAATTTACCCCCCATTTCATACCTGTAATATAGCTCTCTTTCCACTCTCTCTCCAACTCATTTACACACACTAACATCTCATAATCACATTCTACAACTTCATTAGTACTCTCAGATACCAACTTTTCGACTACATTATTATTCTCATTATTATCAACATCATTATTATTTATTAATTCATTACCTAATACAACCTTGTCATTACAACTTTCGTTTGTATTACTCGTACTTGATTCTACTTTATTCAAACTATTTCTTGTCATTTCATCGGCATTTTCAAGACATACATTCTTGTCTTGTATATTATTTATCAACTCGTCAAATTTTACATTTATATTTTGTTGTAACTGCACATTCTGGTCTTTAATTTCTTTAAAATTTATCTCGTTTTGAATATTTTGCTGTTCGCATTTTATTTTCTGTTCATTAAAATCATTAGTTAATTGATCTAATTTACAGTCCATCTTTCGTAAGAAACTCATTATATCTAGTTCCTCTGATTGTTTATTCTGTTTAGTTGAAACTGGGGTCAACTGAATCCCAGAGTCAACATCTGTTTCGTTTACTTGTGGTTGAGACGCAATCGGGGTTGAATGGACAATTACATTACTGCCGCCAGCTGTTTCTGTAACAGCACCCGTCTCCCCCCTCAACATACCACTTTCATCCAGCGATTGCGACTCAAGGCCACTTTCACTCATAATTGAATTTATTATACTACTTTTTTCTGTATTCTCGGACATTTTTACTTTATCTATTTTTTCTTATGTAACAACTGTCAATTAGTGATTTTATTTCAAAACTGATATTTTACAAACTCAATTTGCTTTCGCAACCGTACTCCGTTCAACGTACTGTCACATGTAGGCCGGTGTAATAACTTTTTTGTTATATTACATCCTGGTCACGGCACCATTGTAACTTTTATAACTTTCGGTATATTATTTATTCAAATTAAGTTAACAACTTCCACTTACCTTACGACTTGGATCTGTCCGGATCGTGTAGTGGAGGTAAACCCATTTCGTTCGACGAACTATGACAGCACATAAAACGAACTAAGGTTTTGAAAGAAACTAACTCTCAGTTTTTTGGAAGAGAAATCATTTTTGTTTATTAATCAGAAATATTGAATCTATCAGTTTTCCATTTATAAAATTTCCAATTTCATATTTATAGGTTTACATGTTTTAAAAATTGTGTAACTCCTACAGCTTACGTACTATGCTTAACTTCTACTACTTACGTACTTTAAAATAGCCCAGCCTGCTCATTCACTACTCACATTCTTAACACCCCATACAAACCCTTTTTTAAAATGTTCTAAAAAGCTAACAGAAAAATTAGTTTGATATGCGCGAGGTCCGCCGAGCACGTGCTTTCGTTTCAGTCACATTTTATGTTAGTAGCTACACTTGAATCGTCACTGCACTGTTTGTAATATCGGTCACTTCCTCGGGTCCCGGTCGGTCTTCCTGAATTAATTACAGTTTCCGAAAACTTGACCAACCGGGCCCGAAAACAAAATATAAGCGTCTGTAACGGAACTCTGTATCTCGTTGACCACTTGGCGTCTCTGACTAAGGTCGAATGGGGCTGTCACCGAAAACGTAACAGGTACATGTTGCTTTCTCTGGAGGAAAATAGTGGTTCACGGCCACTATGTTTTCGTCGCTCATTGCTCATTTGCTGTTAGGTAACCATTTTATATATGTAATAGGGGAATTATATTCCGGTTACCAAAGTACAATATTGGCTTTGGCTCTGCTGACGTCATTGATAGTAGGCGGTCTCTTGGCCGTATTTCCTGTTAATCCTGGAGAAGATGATGAATATTTTTTACACTCTGGCCATCTTGAGTTTTTAGTCAGAGCGTCCTTTTGAGCGCGCTTGCGTGGGTATTCGCGCCTGTGCGTCGACACACTTGCAAAGTTCTTGGAATTTTGAAGGGGGCAAATTCTTCAGCCGCATTGCTCAACAACAAACTGCGTCTATGCTTTTGTTTCAAATTGTTGCTTAACACTGTTCTGTTATACGGACAAATACGTTGCACAATAATACAGTTTTACAATATTTTATACAAGCCCGCCCGAAAATGAAATAAGTAAAAATATATAAATGCCCCATACGGTTAAAATAAAAAATACCCAAAAATGACCCGCTACACAATATATTCTTTTGATATCTTACGCATCCCAGCTAGTTCACACACTTTCACTCAATGATACTGCATTACAGGAACATGAATGTTTTCAATCATTTCTTCAGTGGTAGCCTCTTTTGACCTTCCAGATCGTTTAGCATCATCTGTGCTTTTTTTGACTACAATAAAAGTTGACACACTCGTTGCAAATCATTGTAATCGATGGAGCAAATCCAAGGAAATGTTTATCAAGCTTAGCTTTTATTTTGGCAGGTGGTTTCATACGTAAAAAGCAATATTTAATCATAATGCAAAATTCACGTGTTTCAGTTTTTTCAAAAGACAAAAGTTGTGTGCTTCAAAGGACTGTCGAAATAATACTACTTAAAATACCATAATGAAAATTTGAATGTTTTGAAACCATTGCAATTACTTTTAATTGTAGCACCATCCCTCCCTCTGCAAGTCTTTGGCATCAGGTGTGTACAGTAGCCTACAATATTAAATTTGCCACATTTTATTTGAGTAAAATCAGTGTAGTTGAGTTTCACAATTTTGCCACACAGTGTATGTCTAGTGTACATTGAGATCTTACTGTGTAACTGAAATAAGCTTTCTCATGTTTGTTATGGACTTCAAGTTACAGAACTAAACCAAAGGGTTACCATTAAAGCAACAACAACAAAATGTATAAAACAGAAAAATATTCAGAGGTATGTAATTAAAAATCAAGCATTAAATTATGTAAAAATATATAGCATGTAAAATTATCTCCCAAAATACTCAACATCATGTTTAATTGTTAGCTATTATAATGAAATATAGTCATATATTAACACATGTGTAACTCTTAAAATATAAATTGTTATGCATTATATCATAAAATAATGCGCGCGCGCGCACGCACACACGCACGCACGCGCGCACACACACACACACACACACACACACACACATTTCTTTTATTGATAACATGTTTTACTTCATCTTGTAACACAGAGCAAATGGATATATTGACAATGCCGAAGGAAATGGATCCTCAGATAACAACATGGAAAGGTGCAGCAATTTTGTCAGGACTTGAATCTGCACAGGAGCTCTGGATACACCCACAAGAATGGGAAAAGTATAATGTTAAAATATTGAGGGAAAGAGCACCATTTATGTGGTGAAAATATTCCTTTTTTGGAATTAAAAAAAAAATCAATGGAAAGAGCAACTTATGTTATTTGTTTATTAATTAATTTCAGATTTTTTGGTTAACATCTGTGTATTTTTAACTAATACTGTATATCAACTATGCCCTTTTTTCAGTGCAGATTGCTGAAAAGTTGGAACATTATTTTAAAATAAATATTAATATGGGAAATTGAAATTACAATATTTACTGTATTCACTGTTAACAAGGCAGGTTATTCGATAGTAGTAATCATATCTGTGATTTAATCAGATTTCACAGATTTTTGGTTTTAGTACAGTAAATTATTACTTTGTACTGAATCATTTGCATTTAAGAGAGAAAAAATGGCTCCTAATTTGAGGTGGTTATATAATGAAATAATGATATAATCACTGTAAATTTTGTAAAATAATTTTTTATAACAAATATTATGTACAATAAAGAAATTATGTTTTATAAAAAGGATTTGTTTTTACTAATTACCCACTCATTATAGTTATTTGAACTCTTCTAAAATAACAAGATAGATTAGCACTTATGTCTATGTTGTAACTGAAACTGATATCACTATAATGATCTAAGTGTGAAATAGATGAGTATGTTACACAACATTCTGCAGAGAGCTTCTTTACTGTCCACTTTGCCTAGTTCTTGAAATTTTGACAAAACTAAATTTCAAAAAATTCTGACTATACTAGAATTATTAATGTTCACATTGGTTTCAATTAATTGTGAACACTCTAAAAGCGTGCTTTTTTGTGCCTCATATGACAGGAAATACACAGTTTTTTGGTCCTCTTGTAATTTTTATGTCAGGCACTTTGGATCCCGACACTGATCTATACTGTGATGCAAAATCACAAATGATTCCAATGTTCTTATATTTTCATCACAAAGTATTTATGATTTTCTTGCATATTAAAATTTAATGTATCAGTCATATAACTGAAAGTTACTGTTTTGTTTAAATTCATGACATAAATAGTTTATAATGCCATGTGTCTCCAGATGGTACAAACATGTAAATTTTGTAACTCCACTGGTCTGAGAATGTAAGAATTTTGAAAAGGTTAAAAGGGAGGTTGCTAGATTTGAGATTGCTACCTGAGAAGATCTCAGGGTGAATTACTCCAACATTGATGCCAGATTGATCAAAGCAAACAAGTGTGCAGAAGTGAATAATCCTTTACTAAGAACAAAACAGCTGTCTAGGAGTGCAAGAAATTCAGACTGTATAAGACAAAATGTAAACCAACATTATATTATATACATTACGTTATTAATTATGTCTTATTGTGAGTGTGAGGCTTGATGAAAGTGTGTGTGTATGTTTATGTGTGTGTGTGTGTGTGTGTGTGTGTGTGTGTTCCACTGTATTTTTCTGTTGAACTAGAGCAGTGGTTCCCAATCTTTTTTGTAATGGGACCCACAATCTTTCTGGAAAAATTTTCGCGACCCACGCGATACACGTAAAATTATATGTAATATGAAACTGAAGTTATTATTATATGTGCAAATGCTTTGCTGAGTAAGAATTTTTAAAATGGTGAAGGGAACATTATTAAAGAAAAGAAACAATATTTTGTCCAATAAGAAATTTAATTTATACAAATTAAATGGTAAACTCAATGAGATTTGTGGTATTGTTTAGTCTTGGTGTTAATGATACTTTCTATATCTGGATTGAAGCTTGTTAGTTTTAGGCGTAAATCGTTTTCCACGCAAAGTTTGTTTCTATATTTGTTAAAAAAAAAAAAAAAAACTAGAAAATGCACGCTCGCATAAGTAAGTAGTTGTGAATCCCATTAATTCCTTCAAAGCTATATTTGCAAGCACTCGATACTCTCCCTTTATTTTGATCCAAAATGGGATTAGGCTTGAGTCTTTAAAGAAAGTTTTCAAAAAAGAATCACATGATAGTTCCATCAGGGAGTCTTCCTCAGATGCTGACAGTTTTAGCTTCTTAAGGTTGTCCTCTACAAACGGATTTCTTATCCATAACAATTCATCAGGAATTCTTGGAAAGTAACTCCTAAAACAAGAACCAATTTTAAGTAATACTCTGGCATAAACAAACAACTTTCAGTGAGCCTAACGTAAAAATATCAGTTCGTAAAAACCTTAAACTTAAAAACATTAACCCGTAACCATTATCATTTTAAATAAAGAAGCGGTAGAACTTAATTGTTACTTTTCTTTATTGGGTGAAAAATAATATCATGAAAATAATAAAACTTATGTTTAATAAGAAATACTTCAAATCTAAGTGGTTATTAGTAAAATCATGTGAGAATAATTACCTGAAACTAGAGGCCAGTGCTTCAAGATGTTCCTTCATGGCAGTTGCAGTTTCCTCGTTAACTTTGATTCCATATGTTTCTAAGAAGTCATTGAGGAGTGGGAATGCATCAAAACAACTGTATTTCACTTTACTGGACCATCTTTCAAGTTTTTTAATAGTTGCTTCTATTTTATCTTGAACATAGAACTTGTGGACATCCTTCCCTTGCAGCGATAAATTGAGGATATTGAGAGCACTGAATATGTCACCCAAATATGAAAGCCGTATTAGCCAGTTTTCGTCATTTAACATTTCCAAAAAAATGCTCACAGATTTCGCATCACTTTTGTGCTCAAACAAAAACATTCTCAGTTCATCTCGAAGCTCAAATAATCTTGATAGCACTTTCCCTCTTGACAGCCAGCGTATTTCACAGTGCAGGAGAAGTGTTTTGTGCTCACTGCCCATCTCATCGCACAGTACGGCAAACAGTCTTGAATTTTTAGGTCTTGATTTAATGAAATTCACAATTTTCACTGCATCATTAAGGATTTTCTTTAGGCTTTCGGCCAGACCTTTAAGTACAAAGGCCTCTCGGTGCAGGCTACAGTGAGTCCACTGAACAGAAGGGGCAACTGCCCTAACTTTGGCAATCAAACCTGAGTAAATGCCAGACATAGCACGGGCACCATCAGTCATCAGTGCAACACATTTTGACCACTCTATTTCATTTTCTAGTATAAAGCCATCAAGACATTTAAAAATTTCTTCCCCCGTTGTTGTCGATGGCAAACATTTACAAAAGACCATTTCTTCTTCTATCCTCCCATCAAATTCAAACCTAACAAAAGCTAACAGAATAGCCTCGCCAGCTACATCTGTGCTTTCATCAAGCTGAAGTGAAAAGTACTCACTTTGCTTTAAAACTGTGATCATGGACTGTTTCACAAAATCTGACATTTCATCGATTCTTCTCTTTACCATTGTGTTTGATAGGGGTATTTCACCAATTAGTTTTGTTGGCTTTTCGCTAAATAAAGCATCAGTTATTATTTTGGCTGCTGGTAAAATAATATCCTCTCCTACGGTGTGAGCTGCCCCCTTTTTGGCTATCAATAAGGATAGTCGATATGAAGCGATTGTAGTTTGCTTATTTTGTTCACCAGAAGTCGATTTTGTCATCACTGATTTTGACTTAAAAAATTCTCGTTTTTTGTTCTGGAAAAAATCGATTGGCTTACTTACGTATTCTGCATGTTTTCTTGATAAATGTCTTTCCAGTTTTGAGGGTTTCATACTTTCATTAGCAAGTAATTCAAAACACACAACACACTGAGGAAGCGGCTCGTCTTCTGTGCCACAAAACACAAACCCATATTTCAAATAGTCAGCGTTGTATTTACGAAAGCAGGGTTTTGCCTTCTTCAGGAAGGAGTTCAGTTCGCTAACTTCACTAACACTGTCACCTTTAGGTGTATTACATGAAGCACTGGTACCGGATGTGGAAGGTTCGTCATAATTAGCTGCAGCCTGTCTTTTACGGCAGTCTTAATCCACGCGTCCATAGTGAAATAAATAGAAAATAGAAATATGGTATAAAATAAAACAAACCGCCACTATAAACACGCATGAACACACTAAACAACAAGCAAATAACGCATGATCACACAATCAGAGAAAGACTAAATCAACTCAAGGTTACTCATCTGACACTTGTCGCAAGTGGAAGGGCACGCGGCGTTGCCATATCACAATTACGAACGAATCCTACAGCTGCGCGTTATTAGCCACATTGGTTTCTTGTTTAGAACGGGTTTTGTACATAACTTTTGAAGTGTTAACTTCTTATAGCAGAGGAGAGGGAAAAAATTTACATGGGAGTGAATCGGTAGAATGTGACGTCATCAGAAAGGAATGCAACGAGAATCCGTAACAATTTCCCCCTCTCTGTATCCCATGTTCTTTCCCACTCTTCTTATAGCAGAGGAGAGGGAAAAATTGAATTCTTTAGCGGGGAATGTAAATTTGAATTTAGAGAATAATTAGGGACTAAAAGTATACGCGCAAATGATAAAGGAGATTACAAATAATGAATGGTAAATTTTACCAAAAGAATTTTCAAGGTTTAACAAGATATTTTGTCTCAATAATCAAAATGGCTATCAAAATTTAATTTGTTAAAAAAAAAGTTCAGTATGTTCAATTTTAAAAACGAGTTAATAATTTTTTCACATTTTGCACGAAATATTGTGCACAGAAAGTTTTTCACTTTAATAATTGCTCGTGCACATTATTCGTGCACGGTGTATAATTCATTTTGTTTATTTTTGTTAAGTGTACAAAATAAAATTAAATAATTATGCGATGAAAAACTTTCTGTGCACAATCTGTCTGTGCATGAACCCAGTTTTACCAGTAAGAAGTATATTGAAAATGTAAGATAATAAACAAAAGTGTTATTTTTAACCGACTTCGAAAAAGGAGGAGGTTCTCACTCCGAAGGCATGGTATGGTTTGTGCACATGAGAATTGTACACGATATTATTGTACACTAAAAATTGTGCACCACGTTTTGTGCACAAGTACAGAAAAAAGATTTTTATTATGCACAAGAGTTTTTATATTAATTATTAATATTGCAGAACGGTCACTTATAAAGACAACATATATTATTCAGTAACCATGTTATTTAAGTTAACACTTCTGTCGGCAGTCCCACGACTGCCAGATTTTTCAGATTATAAAACTTTCCTCTTGAAATACACTTTCATATTTTTTTCAGTCGGTAAGATATTTTACTTAGATATTTTAAAAGTCGTCCGGCGACCCACCTGAATAGATCCCGCGACCCACTAGTGGTGGGTCGCAACCCACAGTTTGGGAACCACTGAACTAGAGGATTAATTGCTTCTTATTTAATTTTTTAAGTTTCGTAGGTTTCTGATAATTTGAAAGTAGTCTACTCTAATTTTGGTGAAAATTAACAGAGATTAGCTGCAGTAATGTACAGTGACTCAATTTTCTTTAAATTAGCTGTTTTTTTTTATCGAAAATTTACATGGCATTTTTTCATTTTTAACAAAATTATGCAGTTCTAGGAAAAACTTGCATTGGACCACTTATATGAAAAGCTCGCTTTGGACCACATTGAAAATTTATTAAGTGACTCTTAATCTTGACTTTCTTAATTCTTATTAGATGAAGTCAGCAGGGTTTGAATTGATAACTCCATAAAAAACCCAAGTACCTGGTAAATCAATAGTAAATGAAATAATCCTAATACATCAAATCAAAAATATTTAGTAGAATTTTGTACACCGTTTTTGTACAATTTTTCTTAAAATAATAAGT
Source organism: Magicicada septendecula (assembly GCA_034769895.1). Lineage (NCBI taxonomy): Eukaryota > Metazoa > Arthropoda > Insecta > Hemiptera > Cicadidae > Magicicada > Magicicada septendecula. The sequence goes on from CM068368.1 coordinate 549,374,651, forward strand.
TATATTAATTTTTTATTACAGCTAAATCCTGCCCTAACTCTGAGGCTATTCTGGTTTCTGCCAGTAATAAAATCTCCCCTGGTTCCATTACGCAGGGATAGCTCAGTGGTGGAACTGCCATCTTTTTTTAAGTTTTAATTATCTTGGATGTGAAATATCTCCCGCAGTTGATTGTAATGTCAAAAATGGACTTAAAAAATTTAAACATATATGTGGGACAATCCATAGAACCTTAAAATACACAAAACCAGGAAAGACACTGAGCTTAAGTTTTATAAGTCTATGGCTGTACCTGTGGCGCTGTATGGGAGTTAGACATGGGTACTTTTGCAGAGAGACGGAAGGTTACATCAGCGGAAATGAAATTTCTCAGGTTGGTCAAAGAGTGCACATTACGAGACAGAATACATAATGCACAGATAAGGCAAGAATTACAAAATTTTAAATTAGAATTATGGAATACAAGGCCAACTGGTGTAAACATTTGGGAAGAATGCAGCAAGATCGCCTTCCCAAATTTGCCTTGAATTATAAACCCACAGGGTATTGTAGCGAGGGGCATCCGAAGGCAAGATGGTTTCCAGAACAGGAAGTGCAGCCTAATCCATGAAGTGGAGATGATAATGATGATGATGATTAATTTTTAACACATTTTTACCCCAAAAGAATTTGTTAATATCAACTTTAAGCAGATTAAGGGCTTAATGTTTTAAACAGAGTTTGTAAGTCTAATGCACTACTATGGATACTTTGAGTGTTTATTTATAGTTTACACAGACTATTAACATTTTGAGTACCATGGCGTTTATACATAGACCATCCATCCTTTGGCTTTTAAAAAAAACGAATGTATTCAAATGCTCATAAGTATGTACTATTATTTATTACATAAAAATAATTACACCAAACATTTTACCAGACATTACTGTTATGAATAAATTCTTTGCATTTTTTATTACATTTTTTATATGTTGCAGTAAAGGTGTATAAAAAAATGTTTTGTGTAATTTTTAGAGAAAAAAAATCTTTGAAATCATAATATTCCACTAAAAGAACTACGTCAGGCCAGAGTATAATCATATTGTTTTGTAGTTATTGTTTTTACTAAAAAAAGTATGTGAAACTTATAAAAACTACATTTTATAATGTGTTTTGCAGCGATAAAGTTTGAAGCACAGATGGATGTGTAAACTCTTAGAGCAGTTGGAACTATTGGGACAGATTTTATATCTGAACATAATTATTTATTTTTCATCATGGTTGTGATGTTGGTGATAATGACTGTGTAATTAGTTTAAATGCAATCAAAATATTCTGGAAAAATATCGGAAATGTGTAAAGAAAAGTTGAAATAGCACATATAATGTGTCCTACATAGCATTATAACTGTATTGTTATTACTAGTTTATCATTAAGTTGAGAGTATAACAATTTATAATAAATCAACATTATAATAAATAACATGCTAAATAATAAATTCACAAATATAAATAACACTCAAAAGAATCATAAAATAACTTTCGAAATAATTAACTTTTGAATAACACATGTTGAACATGGAAAATGTAAACAATCTCACAGAGTGTGCCAACTGTTTACATCATTTCATATAAACTGTTTTCTCCAGTTAGCGCTACAGTCTGAAGACAGAAACAAGAAATTAAATGCTTGATAAACCTGCATTATTTCTGTGGCATAATAATATAACTCCAACACATTTGAAAGCACTGAAAAGTGAGTGGCACAATATTATGCTGCCTGTCAACATACTAGGTCGACGGGCGATATAATATTATGCCATTGGTCCTCAAAGTGTTAATAAACATTTCATTGTTATAGAAATTTCTTAAAAAAGGCAGATATTGAACAATTATTAAAAATGAAATTTGTGAAACCTTCATTCAAAACATTTGCTTCTTGTTTTTGAATTCTCCACTTGTATTATCTTCAAGGATTAAAAAAGAAATAATTTCTCTGCGAAACATGTATTTGCAATTCTCATTTCTTTAGGTTTTCAGTTATGTTCATCCATTTTCAATTTTCGTTAAAGTATGCAAGATTATGAAATTTATATTGTGCCGTGTTTTGGTAAAATCCTGGCGTGCCATAGACGGAATATAAAAAAAAAATATATATATAAATGGGTCTAACTCCCGAAATAGTTATTTTGTAAGTACGCGTATGCGGGCGATACGGTAAACCATGTTTTGAACGGGTCTGCTGACTGTCGCTCTCTGGTGGTGGGGAGCAGAGTTGCGGTTTCCGACTTGTAGTTTTGTTGCTACGCTTCAGTCTCGACGGGACAGCTGATACGTTTGGGGCGGACGTTATTTCCAGCCGACCTAGTTGCTTGATTCTACAAAACTATCTACTATAATGGAGTAGATTTTACTGTGATCCCCGGGTTTCTGCACCGCCGGGAGATCTACCCATTCCAGCAGTTGGCAGTACACCGGCCACAAGCAACAAACACAGACTCGATGCGGGTGTGGCTGGAAGAGCGTCTACACGTCATGCCGAAAATGCCCCCCATAAGACATATCTGGACTATAAGGTGAAATTTAATCTTTTATACACATTTGGCCTCTGTAGCAAACCTCCTGTGTGGGACATTTTGCCGTTAACGAGCTCTACGTTATGGTGCCGTGTCTAACTAGACATAATTGGGCGGGGTGATGAACTTTACTGGAATAATTTCTTGATGTAATTACGTCCCAATCTTATGTAGGCCTTGCCGAGGGGCCGTGCCCGGCGTTCAAGTAAATTTTTTTAATAACTTTGGGTAGCAAAATTTGAGGTTGCAAAAGTTGTGACCATTCTGAATTCTTTCATGTATCGGTGTCTAGTTCTCTTTATTCTACACTAAATAACGTTCTTTAATAAGGGGGCGGGTGATCTTAAGGGACTTTGATTTTCTTTAACTGATTCAGGTACCTGTGGCAGGGGCAGTTGTATGCAGGTACGGGGCGTGTTGTTAATTGTTCGATCAGGCCGGGCGCGTCTACTTGGTCAGGTCAATTCAGGTTGTAAAGCCATATACCAGTATGTATGTATATGTATATCCAGATATTTGCTCCTTTAAGTAAAAGTATTTTTGTAATTTTATGAAAGTATGAAACATGTAACACGATTTAGAAACTTTATCACTCCCATTATTATTTCAGAATGTGTTAAGCTTTCATCTATACCTTATAAGAGAATTTTCACTACTTCATACTAGATTTATAATGTTGTAATTTTAGCTTCAGTTTACTTTTTTACACTTAATTTGCTGGTGGTCATGTCCACGTGGGAGTTTTGTAAATGCCTGAATTTTTATCTCTATAAAAACTTACTATTTATAAAAATAAAATACAGCTATGTTAACTACGTGAAGGTATGCTTCTAAAAGGGAAATTTTTGAATTTTGGTTTGTAATTACTGATATGCGGGGCGACTATGCCGATGTAAATTTTGTAATTTCCTAACATCACCTTTTATTCCGGTTGCTTTACTTTCGGTTACTTATTTTCTCCTACGTTAATTTCCTTTTACTCGCTCTTGTGAGTTAATGGGGTTTTTTTTTACTTGGAGGTTATATAAGGAGGTGTTTGCCATTTAAACGTTTAATTGAGTGCTAGTACAGTATGACCAGCCCCGAGGTCTCCTATTCAGGTGTGGGTACAGGGGTAGGTGCTGGCTGCCTGTTGAAATTAACAAGCTGTATTCTGTGATGCTATGCTGTAACTATGATATGTGTTTGGTGTATATGTATTTTTTATGTGTGATTAGATGTTGTAATGTTGAGTATTTTTAAGGATAATTTATATAATTACATATTCTGTTCGCCCTATGTACATGATTAAGTGTTATGCAAATAATATGATTGTTTATAATTACAAGGCGAGGAGTATTCATGCAACTATGCATTTATCCACATTTAAGATAAAATGAAGCTTTCAGAATGGTGAGATGGTTACTCACTTATGATGTTAATTATTTTAATTGCGAATTTGGGAAAATGTATTACAATTCGAAGTTTATATATTATATTGTGAATTAGATTCTCGAGATTCAAACCTTATACCTTGCATTAGTATTGAACCAGAAACTAAAGTTGTAATTTCAGCTTAAAATTGCATTATGGAAATTAAACAAAAAATTACATTTTGTATAAAGATTGAATTAAAAAAAAGGGGGAGAGAAAATTTTTTTAAGGTTGTATATTTAATATTAATGTGGGTTTGTCGAAATTTGAAAGTTATATTTTGTATTAAAGAAGAGTTATCAATTTTACTATTAATATGCATGAATGTCAAGACTTTAAAATTTCTAATAAAAATTGTTATTGTTGTTTGACAACCGAGTTTAATTGCAAGTCCCGTCCCACTGGACCCAGCGCATTTTTGGATTCTCTAGGCCCTCGGCCTAGTTTTAAATATCTAGTGGCCCCTCTTTCAAAAAAAAAAAAAAAAAAATTGGAAGTTTTTTATAAAGTCTAAAAATTTGAAAGAGGGGTTACAAATGGTAGCAGAGCGTGGTTGATTCTGGGGTCGAACCCTTGGGTCCTTGGGTGTGACGGGGCTTGCAAACCCAGAAATAGTTTGGAAAAGTTGAATTTCAGAATTTTGAAAGGGTGAATATATGTAGGTAGCATATAAGAGTTATGCTATGTTTAATGTGCAATTGATGAACATATAATTGTTAGCCTGGTGTCGCCGCGCGGCATACATGTTGTTGTTTTGGTGGGTAATTTTTTTTGGGGGCGACTTAGACTTACCGGAGATCTAGGGGTTTGGCTGGCAAGTCCTCTGCTTTATTAATCAATGTGGGAGTTACTGCGTGCAAGTTTGGCTGGATGCGGTATGGCCCGACCGACAGTCGGTACCATCCCCGACAAGATTTAGTGTCTGAAGTTGTAATAAATGTCTTTGTTGAAATGTTATATGTTGTGGTAGGTGTTCGGTGGTGTGTATTGTATGTCTATGTTAGATTGTTGTTGTTGTTTCTCTTCTTGCGTATGATGTCGATAGAGAGCTGGAATGGGTTGGGTCCCCGCAGCGCTAGGAAACCCGGGGGTCGCTCGAAGGAAGTAGAGTACTCGAGTTTTTTCCTGATTCTTTGTGACTATGTGTTGTAAGTTAGGTTTGTGTTAGGTGTTTCATTGGGATTTACGTTTTATTGATGTGTGCTGTGAATTGTGCAATTCTGGTGGCGGTATCCTATCAGAGATTGCCCCACCCCATTTCAGGGGTTCTCCAGAAACTTTCGGTGTTGGATGGAGTAGATGAGGACAGGTTGTTGGTCTTCTTGGACCTGGTCCTGCAGTTGGCAGATTTCCCGGGGGTGTCCGATGGGGAGGTCTTGTCCCTTATATACCCGTATTGCCGGGGTTCATTGGCAGGGCTGGTCACCAACACTCTGCGTCGTGGCGGCAGTGTCGACGTTTTCCATGGGGAAGTGTTGGACTTCTTCATACCCCATCGACGACGTGCCGAGCTTAAGTGTGATTTACTCTATTCTATCTCCTACAGGCCAACGGATAGGCATTGGGGGATTTCGTGCACGATGTAAGGAAAGCTGCCCGGGTGTTAAGGTTGGGGTTGCCCGAGACGGAAGTAATACAAGCAATTCTCGAAGGGCTGACTCCCCAAGAGAGATCCCGGCTGGTCTTTGCAGACCGTCCACGTTGTTTCGCGGATCTGGACCGGTTGTGTCTGGTTTCTAGTACTGTCCAGGTGAATGACGAGTCCCGGGGAAGAGCTGCTAAAGATGTCCAATGCTCCAGTGGTTTATTAGGAAAAGCTAAAGAAGACAAACATGGCGGTTGGAGGAGAACACAAGAGACGGTCAGAAGAACTGAATATTCCGGAAGTAATGGAGGCCACAAGGGGGTGGCAAGTGTGAAGACGGTAACAACAGTTACAGCAGAGAGAAGACATAAGTATGAAATTAACAGGGGAAGAAGTTATATTAGGGAACCAACATCGGCCAGTAGGGAGCCTGTAGCAAGGCGTTATTCCTATTTGGAAAAGGGTGAAAGTTTAAACGTTCCAGAGGAATTACGAGTGCCTAATAGAGTAGTGGATGAAGAAGGTGAAGCAGAAGAAGAAAAGCGGAATTACTTCTGTGGATCAATACAAGACAATAAGCATACGTTGGTTAATACGGAAGTAGAGGACACACAGAGGACGTCATAGTTGAATCCAGATGCCGTGGAATTTGTTCCGGTATCTCCATCTCGGTTCATGATGGGTCCCGATCCTGTAATTTCATCATCGCCTATGCAGGGATATGAGAAATCACTTGATGGTGTAGCTTTACCATCGCGAGTAGAAGTTGATTTAGACATTGCACATGGACCTGGACAGCTGGATTCCAGGGTGGGAAATGTTGAGGACGCCATAGTTGCTGAAGGTGGTCAAGGAGAGGAATCGAACGAAGAGGCAGAAGAGCGGTCTGCAGATGCTGCACAGGGAAGTATAGTTATAGGTGTTAGGGAGACTGAAGAGTCTGAGTTTGCGGATGGACACGGGGATGTCCAGGCTGCAAAAGTTTCTGAGGTTGCGGATGGACAAGGGGATGTCCATGCCGCAAAAGTGGTGGAAGGAGATGAGGTAGAAGTTGAGGAGAAATTTGGTGGCAGCGTTGTGGATTGTGCGAGTGAGAATGATGTAGCGTGTGAAGATGTGCAGACGCCTTCTGTAAGTAATGTTGAAGATTCCGAAGAATGCAAAGAAGTTTCATGCGACCAGCGGAGCAACTAGAGGATGTTGAAGATGTGCAGTGTTCGGATGGTGGTAGTGGACGTGCTGGTGATGATGTTGATGATGAATGTGTTGAGGAAAACGAGATCGGAGAAGAGGTTAGTCAAGAAGTTTGTGAAGGAGCTGGTGACGAGTGTGATGAAGAAATTGGTGGGAAGCTGAGGGAAGATGCAGTTGAAGATGGATCAGAGGAGCAACTGGAAAATGCTGAGGATGTGCAGTGTCGTGATGGTGATTTGGATTATGGGGACGAAGAAGGGGAAATTATAGAAGAGGAGGAAGAGGATGAGGAAGAAGGAATTGAGGAAGAAAAGGAAGGGTTGGAAGAAAGAGAAGCAGAGGAGTTAGATGATGAGGATAATCCAAATCGGGGTGAAAGTAGTGATGTAAGTTGCCTTGATTCTGATTCAGAAGAAACAAATCCGTACAGCTCAACACGAGATAATTTCTCAGAGAGTGGTGTCCGAAAGGAACGAGTACCTAAAGTTCGTCATAGAAAGGTGAGAAGAAGCGGTTAACGGGTAGTGGGTAGATGTTCCCCACAGTCCCAGTGGTGTTCGTCTACTTCAGGGTTGCGTCTCTGCCCACGCGAGCCTTGGTTTCCTCCATTCATCCTTATTTCCGGAGGGAACCATGTCCTTACCCTTAGTCCTCGCTCTTGACCTTTCAATGATCCTTGCCCTTTTCATCTTCCCAATTTTCCTACCCCTCCCCTAAAAAAAAAGGAGTTAGAAAGTTAGAGAGCTTGCCCGAAAGTGCACTTGGATCGTGGTCTTGGAGATTGTCAGTTTCCCCTGTTCTGAAAAGTTATGATGGAGAAGTTAGGTGGTGTTCTTTCGTGGTTCATAGTTGTTGATTTTGAGGTTGATCATTGTAGGGTCCGAGCCATGCCGCATTCCCCGGTTGATGTCCTTGGTGTGTCTTTTGGGTTGAGAGTGTGTTGTTTAGACGGTGCCGTGGAGAAGTAACCCCCCTGCTAGTTACGGTGTGTAAGCAAGATGAAGAAGATGAAGTAAGTGTTGGGATTGATGTGCGCATGCCCTCTATGCGGTCTTCTCTGTCGGGCTAAGCGGGGCCGTCCGCCCTAGTGTAGGGATGTGGGCCAGCCATATGGCAAGGATGGAGATGCCTTGTTGGTGCATGTGGCTGGTCGGTCCAAGAGGTGGACGAGGGGTAGTATGGTCACTCACATACCAAGGTGGGTGATACCTTGTTTGGTCTTCAGACGGGTATGTGAGTGGGACCGGTAGAAGTAGGATGGTCACCGTGGAGGGTGACGTGTTGGGGCGGTCCCGTGGGGTCGGCATGGTGGAGAGGGTCGCATGGGGCATGTGGCCCTGTTAAGGTTGTGTCGGTGTCTCGAAACATCAGTTGGGCAAGCCCCGGGAGGCCAGAACTCAGGGAGCTCCTGTACTTTCTTTCTTCTTTTCTTCTCTGTCCTTACTTGCTGTGTGTTGGCCCTGATCAGGTCAGCGTGCAGTGCCAGCACACTTACACGCTACATGTCTTCTTCTGCTTCTTCGTTTTCCTTCTGAGTTTCTGCTCTCCTGGAAGCCATGACTGGCGAGAACACCGATAGCAACGCGAGTTTTCATAGACTATAGGGGTACACTGCAGGGTACCCCTGAGTTCCAGTTGGGCAACCATGTTGCCCTTTTGGGGTGGGGGTGTGCCGTGTTTTGGTAAAATCCCGGCGTGCCATAGACGAAATAAAAAAAAAAATATATATATATATATATTACTATAATATTTATAACTATTTTACCTCAAGATGTATTTTTTCCTTTAGGGACATGTTTCGGGAGATCCTGTTCTCCCATCTTCAACCTTCGCCATCTTGCTTCTGGTGCAGTATTTGTGTGTTGGCTTCTGGATGTTATTATGGTGGTTTATTGGTCTTTGGTCCTTCAATCTTGCATTATTGTGTGTGGTTGTGGTATCTGTTTTTATATTTTGTGTATTTTCGATGTTGAGTGCTTTGAATATTGTGTCATGTTTTGTATTGATTTGTATTTGTTCTGGTATTAATTTGTTTTGTGTTTTATGATTTACAAACATAAAACACAAAACAAATTAATACCAGAACAAATACAAATCAATACAAAACATGACACAATATTCAAAGCACTCAACATCGAAAATACACAAAATATAAAAACAGATACCACAACCACACACAATAATGCAAGATTGAAGGACCAAAGACCAATAAAAACACCATAATAACATCCAGAAGCCAACACACAAATACTGCACCAGAAGCAAGATGGCGAAGGTTGAAGATGGGAGAACAGGATCTCCCGAAACATGTCCCTAAAGGAAAAAATACATATTGAGGTAAAATAGTTGTAAATATTATAGTATTATATGCATCAAGAAACGGACTGTAGCAGAAAGTGATTGAAATATATATATATGTATATAAATGGGTCTAACTGCCGAAATAGTTATTTTGTAAGTGCGCGTATGCGGGCGATATGGTAAACCGTGTTTTGAACAGGTCTGCTGACTGTCGCTCTCTGGTGGTGGGGAGCGGAGTTGCGGTTTCCGACTTGTAGTTTTGTTGCTACTCTTCAGTCTCGCTGGGACAGCTGATACGTTTGGGGCAGACGTTCTTTCCAGCCGACCTAGTTGCTTGATTCTACAAAACTATCTACTATGATGGAGTAGATTTTACTGTGATCCCCGGGTTTCCGCACCGCCGGGAGATCTACCCATTCCAGCAGTTGGCAGTACACCGGCCACAAGCAACAAACACAGACTCGATGCGGGTGCGGCTGGAAGAGTGTCTACACGTCATGCCGAAAATGCCCCCCATAAGACATATCTGGACTATAAGGTGAAATTTAATCTTTTATACACATTTGGCCTCTGTAGCAAACCTCCTGTGTGGGACATTTTGCCGTTAACGAGCTCTACGTTATGGTGCCGTGTCTAACTAGACATAATTGGGCGAGGTGATGAACTTTACTGGAATAATTTCTTGATGTAATTACGTCCCAATCTTATGTAGGCCTTGCTGAGGGGCCGTGCCTGGCGTTCAAGTAAAATTTTTTAATAACTTTGGGTAGCAAAATTTGAGGTTGCAAAAGTTGTGACCATTCTGAATTCTTTCATGTATCGGTGTCTAGTTCTCTTTATTCTACACTAAATAACGTTCTTTAATAAGGGGGCGGGTGATCTTAAGGGACTTTGATTTTCTTTAACTGATTCAGGTACCTGTGGCAGGGGCAGTTGTATGCAGGTACGGGGCGTGTTGTTAATTGTTCGATCAGGCCGGGCGCGTCTACTTGGTCAGGTCAATTCAGGTTGTAAAGCCATATACCAGTATGTATGTATATGTATATCCAGATATTTGCTCCTTTAAGTAAAAGTATTTTTGTAATTTTATGAAAGTATGAAACATGTAACACGATTTAGAAACTTTATCACTCCCATTATTATTTCAGAATGTGTTAAGCTTTCATCTATACCTTATAAGAGAATTTTCACTACTTCATACTAGATTTGTAATGTTGTAATTTTAGCTTCAGTTTACTTTTTTACACTTAATTTGCTGGTGGTCATGTCCACGTGGGAGTTTTGTAAATGCCTGAATTTTTATCTCTATAAAAACTTACTATTTATAAAAATAAAATACAGCTATGTTAACTACGTGAAGGTATGCTTCTAAAAGGGAAATTTTTGAATTTTGGTTTGTAATTACTGATATGCGGGGCGACTATGCCGATGTAAATTTTGTAATTTCCTAACATCACCTTTTATTCCGGTTGCTTTACTTTCGGTTACTTATTTTCTCCTACGTTAATTTCCTTTTACTCGCTCTTGTGAGTTAATGGGGTTTTTTTTTACTTGGAGGTTATATAAGGAGGTGTTTGCCATTTAAACGTTTAATTGAGTGCTAGTACAGTATGACCAGCCCCGAGGTCTCCTATTCAGGTGTGGGTACAGGGGTAGGTGCTGGCTGCCTGTTGAAATTAACAAGCTGTATTCTGTGATGCTATGCTGTAACTATGATATGTGTTTGGTGTATATGTATTTTTTATGTGTGATTAGATGTTGTAATGTTGAGTATTTTTAAGGATAATTTATATAATTACATATTCTGTTCGCCCTATGTACATGATTAAGTGTTATGCAAATAATATGATTGTTTATAATTACAAGGCGAGGAGTATTCATGCAACTATGCATTTATCCACATTTAAGATAAAATGAAGCTTTCAGAATGGTGAGATGGTTACTCACTTATGATGTTAATTATTTTAATTGCGAATTTGGGAAAATGTATTACAATTCGAAGTTTATATTTTATATTGTGAATTAGATTCTCGAGATTCAAACCTTATACCTTGCATTAGTATTGAACCAGAAATTAAAGTTGTAATTTCAGCTTAAAATTGCATTATGGAAATTAAACAAAAAATTACATTTTGTATAAAGATTGAATTAAAAAAAAGGGGGAGAGAAAATTTTTTTAAGGTTGTATATTTAATATTAATGTGGGTTTGTCGAAATTTGAAAGTTATATTTTGTATTAAAGAAGAGTTATCAATTTTACTATTAATATGCATGAATGTCAAGACTTTAAAATTTCTAATAAAAATTGTTATTGTTGTTTGACAACCGAGTTTAATTGCAAGTCCCGTCCCACTGGACCCAGCGCATTTTTGGATTCTCTAGGCCCTCGGCCTAGTTTTAAATATCTAGTGGCCCCTCTTTCAAAAAAAAAAAAAAAAAATTGGAAGTTTTTTATAAAGTCTAAAAATTTGAAAGAGGGGTTACAAATGGTAGCAGAGCGTGGTTGATTCTGGGGTCGAACCCTTGGGTCCTTGGGTGTGACGGGGCTTGCAAACCCAGAAATAGTTTGGAAAAGTTGAATTTCAGAATTTTGAAAGGGTGAATATATGTAGGTAGCATATAAGAGTTATGCTATGTTTAATGTGCAATTGATGAACATATAATTGTTAGCCTGGTGTCGCCGCGCGGCATACATGTTGTTGTTTTGGTGGGTAATTTTTTTTGGGGGCGACTTAGACTTACCGGAGATCTAGGGGTTTGGCTGGCAAGTCCTCTGCTTTATTAATCAATGTGGGAGTTACTGCGTGCAAGTTTGGCTGGATGCGGTATGGCCCGACCGACAGTCGGTACCATCCCCGACAAGATTTAGTGTCTGAAGTTGTAATAAATGTCTTTGTTGAAATGTTATATGTTGTGGTAGGTGTTCGGTGGTGTGTATTGTATGTCTATGTTAGATTGTTGTTGTTGTTTCTCTTCTTGCGTATGATGTCGATAGAGAGCTGGAATGGGTTGGGTCCCCGCAGCGCTAGGAAACCCGGGGGTCGCTCGAAGGAAGTAGAGTACTCGAGTTTTTTCCTGATTCTTTGTGACTATGTGTTGTAAGTTAGGTTTGTGTTAGGTGTTTCATTGGGATTTACGTTTTATTGATGTGTGCTGTGAATTGTGCAATTCTGGTGGCGGTATCCTATCAGAGATTGCCCCACCCCATTTCAGGGGTTCTCCAGAAACTTTCGGTGTTGGATGGAGTAGATGAGGACAGGTTGTTGGTCTTCTTGGACCTGGTCCTGCAGTTGGCAGATTTCCCGGGGGTGTCCGATGGGGAGGTCTTGTCCCTTATATACCCGTATTGCCGGGGTTCATTGGCAGGGCTGGTCACCAACACTCTGCGTCGTGGCGGCAGTGTCGACGTTTTCCATGGGGAAGTGTTGGACTTCTTCATACCCCATCGACGACGTGCCGAGCTTAAGTGTGATTTATTCTATTCTATCTCCTACAGGCCAACGGATAGGCATTGGGGGATTTCGTGCACGATGTAAGGAAAGCTGCCCGGGTGTTAAGGTTGGGGTTGCCCGAGACGGAAGTAATACAAGCAATTCTCGAAGGGCTGACTCCCCAAGAGAGATCCCGGCTGGTCTTTGCAGACCGTCCACGTTGTTTCGCGGATCTGGACCGGTTGTGTCTGGTTTCTAGTACTGTCCAGGTGAATGACGAGTCCCGGGGAAGAGCTGCTAAAGATGTCCAATGCTCCAGTGGTTTATTAGGAAAAGCTAAAGAAGACAAACATGGCGGTTGGAGGAGAACACAAGAGACGGTCAGAAGAACTGAATATTCCGGAAGTAATGGAGGCCACAAGGGGGTGGCAAGTGTGAAGACGGTAACAACAGTTACAGCAGAGAGAAGACATAAGTATGAAATTAACAGGGGAAGAAGTTATATTAGGGAACCAACATCGGCCAGTAGGGAGCCTGTAGCAAGGCGTTATTCCTATTTGGAAAAGGGTGAAAGTTTAAACGTTCCAGAGGAATTACGAGTGCCTAATAGAGTAGTGGATGAAGAAGGTGAAGCAGAAGAAGAAAAGCGGAATTACTTCTGTGGATCAATACAAGACAATAAGCATACGTTGGTTAATACGGAAGTAGAGGACACACAGAGGACGTCATAGTTGAATCCAGATGCCGTGGAATTTGTTCCGGTATCTCCATCTCGGTTCATGATGGGTCCCGATCCTGTAATTTCATCATCGCCTATGCAGGGATATGAGAAATCACTTGATGGTGTAGCTTTACCATCGCGAGTAGAAGTTGATTTAGACATTGCACATGGACCTGGACAGCTGGATTCCAGGGTGGGAAATGTTGAGGACGCCATAGTTGCTGAAGGTGGTCAAGGAGAGGAATCGAACGAAGAGGCAGAAGAGCGGTCTGCAGATGCTGCACAGGGAAGTATAGTTATAGGTGTTAGGGAGACTGAAGAGTCTGAGTTTGCGGATGGACACGGGGATGTCCAGGCTGCAAAAGTTTCTGAGGTTGCGGATGGACAAGGGGATGTCCATGCCGCAAAAGTGGTGGAAGGAGATGAGGTAGAAGTTGAGGAGAAATTTGGTGGCAGCGTTGTGGATTGTGCGAGTGAGAATGATGTAGCGTGTGAAGATGTGCAGACGCCTTCTGTAAGTAATGTTGAAGATTCCGAAGAATGCAAAGAAGTTTCATGCGACCAGCGGAGCAACTAGAGGATGTTGAAGATGTGCAGTGTTCGGATGGTGGTAGTGGACGTGCTGGTGATGATGTTGATGATGAATGTGTTGAGGAAAACGAGATCGGAGAAGAGGTTAGTCAAGAAGTTTGTGAAGGAGCTGGTGACGAGTGTGATGAAGAAATTGGTGAGAAGCTGAGGGAAGATGCAGTTGAAGATGGATCAGAGGAGCAACTGGAAAATGCTGAGGATGTGCAGTGTCGTGATGGTGATTTGGATTATGGGGACGAAGAAGGGGAAATTATAGAAGAGGAGGAAGAGGATGAGGAAGAAGGAATTGAGGAAGAAAAGGAAGGGTTGGAAGAAAGAGAAGCAGAGGAGTTAGATGATGAGGATAATCCAAATCGGGGTGAAAGTAGTGATGTAAGTTGCCTTGATTCTGATTCAGAAGAAACAAATCCGTACAGCTCAACACGAGATAATTTCTCAGAGAGTGGTGTCCGAAAGGAACGAGTACCTAAAGTTCGTCATAGAAAGGTGAGAAGAAGCGGTTAACGGGTAGTGGGTAGATGTTCCCCACAGTCCCAGTGGTGTTCGTCTACTTCAGGGTTGCGTCTCTGCCCACGCGAGCCTTGGTTTCCTCCATTCATCCTTATTTCCGGAGGGAACCATGTCCTTACCCTTAGTCCTCGCTCTTGACCTTTCAATGATCCTTGCCCTTTTCATCTTCCCAATTTTCCTACCCCTCCCCTAAAAAAAAAAGGAGTTAGAAAGTTAGAGAGCTTGCCCGAAAGTGCACTTGGATCGTGGTCTTGGAGATTGTCAGTTTCCCCTGTTCTGAAAAGTTACGATGGAGAAGTTAGGTGGTGTTCTTTCGTGGTTCATAGTTGTTGATTTTGAGGTTGATCATTGTAGGGTCCGAGCCATGCCGCATTCCCCAGTTGATGTCCTTGGTGTGTCTTTTGGGTTGAGAGTGTGTTGTTTAGACGGTGCCGTGGAGAAGTAACCCCCCTGCTAGTTACGGTGTGTAAGCAAGATGAAGAAGATGAAGTAAGTGTTGGGATTGATGTGCGCATGCCCTCTATGCGGTCTTCTCTGTCGGGCTAAGCGGGGCCGTCCGCCCTAGTGTAGGGATGTGGGCCAGCCATATGGCAAGGATGGAGATGCCTTGTTGGTGCATGTGGCTGGTCGGTCCAAGAGGTGGACGAGGGGTAGTATGGTCACTCACATACCAAGGTGGGTGATACCTTGTTTGGTCTTCAGACGGGTATGTGAGTGGGACCGGTAGAAGTAGGATGGTCACCGTGGAGGGTGACGTGTTGGGGCGGTCCCGTGGGGTCGGCATGGTGGAGAGGGTCGCATGGGGCATGTGGCCCTGTTAAGGTTGTGTCGGTGTCTCGAAACATCAGTTGGGCAAGCCCCGGGAGGCCAGAACTCAGGGAGCTCCTGTACTTTCTTTCTTCTTTTCTTCTCTGTCCTTACTTGCTGTGTGTTGGCCCTGATCAGGTCAGCGTGCAGTGCCAGCACACTTACACGCTACATGTCTTCTTCTGCTTCTTCGTTTTCCTTCTGAGTTTCTGCTCTCCTGGAAGCCATGACTGGCGAGAACACCGATAGCAACGCGAGTTTTCATAGACTATAGGGGTACACTGCAGGGTACCCCTGAGTTCCAGTTGGGCAACCATGTTGCCCTTTTGGGGTGGGGGTGTGCCGTGTTTTGGTAAAATCCCGGCGTGCCATAGACGAAATAAAAAAAAAATATATATATATATATATATATGTATATAAATGGGTCTAACTGCCGAAATAGTTATTTTGTAAGTGCGCGTATGCGGGCGATATGGTAAACCGTGTTTTGAACAGGTCTGCTGACTGTCGCTCTCTGGTGGTGGGGAGCGGAGTTGCGGTTTCCGACTTGTAGTTTTGTTGCTACTCTTCAGTCTCGATGGGACAGCTGATACGTTTGGGGCAGACGTTCTTTCCAGCCGACCTAGTTGCTTGATTCTACAAAACTATCTACTATGATGGAGTAGATTTTACTGTGATCCCCGGGTTTCCGCACCGCCGGGAGATCTACCCATTCCAGCAGTTGGCAGTACACCGGCCACAAGCAACAAACACAGACTCGATGCGGGTGCGGCTGGAAGAGTGTCTACACGTCATGCCGAAAATGCCCCCCATAAGACATATCTGGACTATAAGGTGAAATTTAATCTTTTATACACATTTGGCCTCTGTAGCAAACCTCCTGTGTGGGACATTTTGCCGTTAACGAGCTCTACGTTATGGTGCCGTGTTTAACTAGACATAATTGGGCGGGGTGATGAACTTTACTGGAATAATTTCTTGATGTAATTATGTCCCAATCTTATGTAGGCCTTGCCGAGGGGCTGTGCCTGGCGTTCAAGTAAAATTTTTTAATAACTTTGGGTAGCAAAATTTGAGGTTGCAAAAGTTGTGACCATTCTGAATTCTTTCATGTATCGGTGTCTAGTTCTCTTTATTCTACACTAAATAACGTTCTTTAATAAGGGGGCGGGTGATCTTAAGGGACTTTGATTTTCTTTAACTGATTCAGGTACCTGTGGCAGGGGCAGTTGTATGCAGGTACGGGGCGTGTTGTTAATTGTTCGATCAGGCCGGGCGCGTCTACTTGGTCAGGTCAATTCAGGTTGTAAAGCCATATACCAGTATGTATGTATATGTATATCCAGATATTTGCTCCTTTAAGTAAAAGTATTTTTGTAATTTTATGAAAGTATGAAACATGTAACACGATTTAGAAACTTTATCACTCCCATTATTATTTCAGAATGTGTTAAGCTTTCATCTGTACCTTATAAGAGAATTTCTACTACTTCATACTAGATTTGTAATGTTGTAATTTTAGCTTCAGTTTATTTTTTTACACTTAATTTGCTGGTGGTCATGTCCACTTGGGAGTTTTGTAAATGCCTGAATATTTATCTCTATAAAAACTTACTATTTATAAAAATAAAATACAGCTATGTTAACTACGTGAAGGTATGCTTCTAAAAGGGAATTTTTGAATTTTGGTTTGTAATTACTGATAGGCGGGGCGACTATGCCGATGTAAATTTTGTAATTTCCTAACATCACCTTTTATTCCGGTTGCTTTACTTTCGGTTACTTATTTTCTCCTACGTTAATTTCCTTTTACTCGCTCTTGTGAGTTAATGGGGTTTTTTTTTACTTGGAGGTTATATAAGGAGGTGTTTGCCATTTAAACGTTTAATTGAGTGCTGGTACAGTATGACCAGTCCCGAGGTCTCCTATTCAGATGTGGGTACAGGGGTAGGTGCTGGCTGCCTGTTGAAATTAACAAGCTGTATTCTGTGATGCTATGCTGTAACTATGATATGTGTTTGGTGTATATGTATTTTTTATGTGTGATTAGATGTTGTAATGTTGAGTATTTTTAAGGATAATTTATATAATTACATATTCTGTTCGCCCTATGTACATGATTAAGTGTCATGCAAATAATATGATTGTTTATAATTACAAGGCGAGGAGTATTCATGCAACTATGCATTTATCCACATTTAAGATAAAATGAAGCTTTCAGAATGGTGAGATGGATACTCACTTATGATGTTAATTATTTTAATTGCGAATTTGGGAAAATGTATTACAATTCGAAGTTTATATTTTATATTGTGAATTAGATTCTCGAGATTCAAACCTTATACCTTGCATTAGTATTGAACCAGAAATTAAAGTTGTAATTTCAGCTTAAAATTGCATTATGGTAATTAAAAAAAAAATAACATTTTGTATCAAGGTTGAATTAAAAAAAAGGGGAGAGAAAAATTTTTTAAGGTTGTATATTTAATATTAATGTGGGTTTGTCGAAATTTGAAAGTTATATTTTGTATTAAAGAAGAGTTATCAATTTTACTATTAATATGCATGAATGTCAAGACTTTAAAATTTCTAATAAAAATTGTTATTGTTGTTTGACAACCGAGTTTAATTGCAAGTCCCGTCCCACTGGACCCACCGCATTTTTGGCTTCTCTAGGCCCTCGGCCGAATTTTAAATAACTAGTGGCCCCTCTTAAAAAAAAAAAAAAAAAAATTGGAAGTTTTTTATAAAGTCTAAAAATTTGAAAGAGGGGTTACAATATAAAAATGCCAATTTTTTCTTTAAAACTGTATTAATTTCAGTTAATTTGTATTTCTTTTTATTTTTGTTAATAGATTATGATAAAAAGAAGTTACTTAGAAAAAATATTTATTTTAAAAAAATAGATATATTTCAATTATATATTGAAGCAAATTCTTCAATCGCAAAGAAATAAACTGCATGGATATGAAACTTAGATGCTGACAAAGAAGAGTGAAGAGATGCTGAGTGTATTTGAATGCCATATTGCAATGGAAGAAAACCGCTGAAGAACCCCACAAAACCAAAAAACCCCTGTCGTCACCTCATTTTAATAGGAGGGATGTGGAAACTGTAACTATGTCCCCATAAAAAAAATAACTGAAATACTGAATGTCCACACAAGCCCTTACTGAATAGTACTGGGTCCAGGAACATTTAAGCGAGTCTGACAAGCATAGGTTAGGCCAGGGTGGGTGCAAATAAGAAAACTTAATATATGGTCATCTTCACAGTCTTTATTCAAAAAATTAAACTCACTTGTGTTTTCATTATTTTACAATTAATTGAAGTTGTAAAAATTTCTTTACATTTTTAACATTTTTGAACATTACTTGTTAAAACATGTACTCTTATATATGAAGTTATTGATTAAATATTTGTATTATAACAAATATGTATTAACTATGTGTTAATTAAGTATTTGTATTAAATATTTTTGATATAAATAGAATAATTACAATGTATAATCACATTAAACTTTGTCAGCTTTCAATTTTGTTAAAATAAGATAAATAATATTTGAGTTCAAAGATGTTAGGCCAAGTGAAATAATACCAGTACTTTCATTTAATTACCTTGTACAACCTTATAGAAAAATCCCTATACGAAACGTGCACGTGCTTGCTTTTGATTAACCTTTTATGTACCCCCTTGTATTTTCATTATATGCATAATGCATCTTTGTATAAATGTGGTCACTCACTTACCTTAACTATTGCAGATACTGGTTTGTTGTGAAACACTTGTTTGCTACTGAATCAGCGAATGTTCCTGCTTGTTGAAACATTACTGCTCATTACTCCAGAATCTGTTGGTGTTCCTTTATATTGAAGGAATGCTGCTTGATACCACCAAATCGGCTTGTTTTTCTTTGTGTTGACATCATCGACCACGTCGTTACTATTCGACTATGAATAGTAATGCACTATTCAATTACTTATAAGATTGCACCACTGAGTGTGAAAATACATATATGTTTTTACCAAAAAGTATTTTTTACAAATAATGTTCATTTATAAATGAACGTAAACTTTCACGGCTGCTGCTTAAAGAAGCTGCATACAGTAATTCATAATTACTGCTTTACACAAAACTGCTGTAAAACACACACTGAATCATAGGTCACAATGATGACTCATAATAACATGCCTTAGTGCTTCTCTCTGCAACATATGACTGACTAACTGGCTGCTTTAAAACACCATTTTTAATGGAGTCGGTGTGGTACAATACCTGACCTGTATACTGGTAGAATAATCAACCACCATCTGGAAGGCGTTGAAACATCTGGAAGCTTGGTAACTGTGACTTTCAAATTAAACCAGGCTCGAAGATCATCAGTGTCCAGGAGCATATTTATCGGTACAGGACCGAAACCCCCTAGAGATCTGAAAAAATTTGATGAGGAATTTTGGTAATCTCATTTTTTAGGCTATTTTATTATTTTCTCAGCTGTATAATACAGTAGTAACTTTTTTAAATATACAAACAGGTTTATTACAGAGCATTTGTGTATATGTTTGAAGTATGGAATATAGGAAAAACAATTCAGTCAATAAGTATCTTGTAATCAAGTTTCAATAACGCATATTTTTATTGTGTCATTACCATTTACGTTAATAAGATTGATTTCAGGATATAATCACATGATCTTTGGTCACTGTAAAGATATTGATTAGTCTTAAGGTTTTTCTTTTGTGTGGGGCTGACTTGACTGGACCCCCAAGCATCAAATTCTAGATACACCTCGGTCCGTGTCTGGTGAAAACTTTTGAAAGCTGCAATTTGAACAGCAGTATATTATTCAGCTGCTAGAACTTTCAGAGTTTGTACCAGATTTCTGCTTTTTTTAAAAGCTGGCAAAACAGAAAAACTCCGGATAGTAAAGTACACAGGCACAAACACAATCAACAATCAATTGGATACTCCAGAAAGCAATTTACTGTATGCTGTCATAGTGCCCATTAGCAATTGGCTTATTAGCTGTTTCACTAAGTGCTTTTAGCATTTTGTATTGTGCATACAATGCATTTTTGAAGTTTTCAAATGTATGATGTCAATATACTCAAAATTACGTCTAAAAACTGGGCTGTTAGGCCATGGTTGGTTGCTAGTAAACGCCATTATGTTGGCAACATTTCGATCCCCTCGTGAATCTTCCTCAGGCCACCAAAAAGTGACAGAGAGCAAAAACACAATACCGGCAGATGTACGCTGAACAATACCCAATACCTGTATCAGGTAGAAGCAAACTGATACCTGTATGATGTCACTTTAATATGCTTCAACATTATCAGTGGTACCTACAGACCACACAACAGAACATGCATATCAAAACAATGACTAACTTATGATACTTTACAGTTTGATTAACAATATGTTATTCCATTTCTTTACAAAATATATTAACTAAATTCCACCATTCAGTTAACTTTAGATGAATACTTTATAAGTCATTTCCTACCAGTATGTTTGCAATTTGCTTTAATTGTTATTTTTCAGTACAATTTTTTGTGATTATGTGTGACTTCCATACAGTATTTGAAAAGTACATTTTTAGAAAATGAGGACATTAATTCTGATATCATTTTCCATCATGTATCAGATTTCTCCTTTTTTTTAAAAGCTGGAAAAACAGAAAACATCCGGATAGTAAACTGCACAGGCACAAACACAATCAACAATCAGTTGGATACTCCAGATAGCAATTTACTGTTTGCTGTCATAGTGCCCATTAGCAATCAGCTTATTAGCTGTTTCACTGAATACTTTTAGCATTTTATATTGTGCATACAATGCATTTTTAAAGTCTTGTGTGTCTTGTCTTCAAGAATAGACACAGTGTTAATTTTATACAATGTTAATGAAACATTTGCCAGTTTGGTTGGTTTTTAATAATTTTATAATTAAACAAACCATAAGTTTGAACTTGGTGCTTCGCCTTTTTCTATAGTAACATGTGTTTGTGTGTGGTTTACGATAATCCAACATTTGTAGTGTACTACATTCTGTGTGGTTCTGGAGCTTATAGTGTGAGGTGCATCTTAGCTGGTGGAAGTACGTAGTACTAAACATATACAAGTAATATGGGGAAAGGTATTCTCTGTTATGGGTCCATAGACTGGTTTTTGCTTGCTCCTCATTGTTATCACCTGTTTTCAATACAGTTTACATAATAATACTATGAAATAATACTTATTTACAGTATTTACTTCTTTACAGGCTACATAAGATTACAACAAAGTGAACTTCAACACCAGAATTGATAGGTTTTATATGTGGGATGTTTGTGGCCACTACATCATACATAAAATAAATGGGCAGCAATAGGGAGGAGGGTCAAACTGTTGAAATTGATAAGAGTTCCTGTGTCTGTCTCTTTTACAATTAACATCCACATTTTGTTCATGTGTCATTAAACTGTCTATATTACAAGTACACTCAACTCGTCAGGTATTGTCAAGTATAAATATGTTATTAGTAAGTCATCAGCAAACATCTAGTGTTTTGAGTACTTTGTACTGAGTAAATGTACAAAGCAGTGTTTTGGATACTCTGTGTTTTAAACATCTGTCTGCCTCTCTCTCTCTCGCTCGCTCGCTCTCCCTTCTCTTCCTCTCCCATTAATTGGCTCTCAGAAAGTGTAACATAACAGGTTTTTAAGTAACATTTTACATGATATAATATATTGCGCAGATCTTATAGGTCAGTTCTGTGCAGTGTTACAGTGTCGTTAACATTCCTGAGAAAGCCTGAGCCACTGAATTTTCGCAAAATAAACGTATTCTACATCGCGACAGGCAGTGCGAACGCGGTCATCCAATGAAAAATCTGACAGTTGTTTAAGTAATAAAAAAAAATGTCGCACGGAAATTTCACCGCGCATAGGTTATTGGTTAGATAAAAACGATATTACTATTCGATGCCTTTACATTCTTTACCTACGCTTGAAGGTACGGATATATAACCACAGAGTTATGCATTGACGAATTCAATATGCCTCCCTGTATTGTTACAGACTGGAAGAGTTATAGCACGAGTTTTGCGCCAGCTCTGTGCTTCGTAATCGCGTAGTAATAAAGGGTCTGGGAAAAACTATCGCAGTACATAGATGAGTCGTAGTCTCACTTTAAAGATTAATCGCGGCATTCGAAGGAAGTTTTTTTAGTCAGATATGATGCCTTACGCCTCCTATGTAGCTCCGTTGATGCCTTACTTATCTTTTCTCATTCAGACATAAACAGGAGAAGATACATAAAAGTTTAACAATTTATTGTTATACACTTTCTGGATAGTTTTTAAAACAATTTTGTTTTGCTCTTTACCACTTCGTGACTACATATGGGAATTTCCGCTATAAATTATAAACATGCAAACGGCAAATAGAACTTATTTCGAATTTGGAATACATTTAATTCAAGAAAAAATTGGTACCTTATCCGTACGCCTTTTTATTTTACTAATGTCGGTAATTATTTGACGCCACTGCTTTACAAATTCTCCACATGCTGTTGCAGATACTCTCCTTCTATTAACGTGGTATGTCTCACACATTCCCTCCTCCCAAATATTTGCATTTATTTTAAATACTCATTCCCGCAAAATTTGGCAAGTTCTAGACAGGGCCGGTGAGAGGAGGGGGCAGGGGGGAGCCAGAGCCCCGGGGCTTGGGGTCCCGAAGCGGGCCCGGCGCATAACGGCCTTTGCCACATATCTTGTTCTGGCCATTTATTAACAGTGTAAAACCCATTTATTTACGATTAAAGTTAAGAATAACGAATTGTAGGGTCAATTAATAAATCCTAAACCATTAACAATCCAACAGTAATGATTTTGGTAAGTTTTTCTTTGGCGGGGGGGCCCAAAAATGTTTAGCCCCGGGGCCCGTTATCGCTCTCGCCGGTCCTGGTTCTAGAGCTTATTGAAGGAGTGATAGCTACACCCCGCAAAATTTGGCAAGTTCTAGAGCTTATTGATGGAGTGATAGCTACACCCCGCAAAATTTGGCAAGTTCTAGAGCTTATTGACGGAGTGATAGCTACACCAATTTCTCACCATTACTTTTAAGTAGCCTACGCCCGTACCAGCTCAAAGTTGCAATGGTAAGTAGGAGGCAATTTTAACATTTCGTGCCCTCACTGTTGTGCAATTTTATCAATTATGAACTCTCTCTCTTAATTAAGAACCTGCAGTCATTTGCAGCGACACAGACTTAATTGGAAGCGAGTCAGGGATTTTTAAATTCCCTGGTCTTTCATAGAGGTGACAATCTTGTGTTTTGTAGTGGATATATTTAGTGTTCTGAGTATTGACCTAGAATGGTATCCAGAACGATAGTGTATTTTTTATTTGGTTAGAGATTCTTTAACAACGTATTTTTAAACGTTCTAAAAAACGTCATCATGTGATGCAGCTTTAGAATCACCAACGTTTTTGGAAGAGATGTACAGACAATTAAGAACACAGCCCTTTGGACTTTGTGGGTGCAACACCATAATTCATTGACCGCGGGACGGGACATGAGTGCCGTCAAAGAACATGAACAACTTCCATCATCTCACCCCTTCTTAACAAGGGGATGTCGTACCAGGTGTCGTCTAAAAATATTATCTCATATCCCTCGGCTTTCAAACAATTTATCCTGTTCAGTTAACAGTGTCTCCATGCTATTATTCTACATGACTCCATTTCATACGTCCCTTTTTAAGAAACCTAATGCTAAAACGAAATCCTAGTTTCTTTAGAAACATTCTTATCGTTGTTTCTTTATATGGGAAATCGTGACCTGTGTGAAGTTTTATAAACATTTCGGCCACAGTTAGACATACTCCTTTTTTACAAAAATTGTACATCTCTTGACATACCACATGTGGTTTTTTGTGGCGTTTTAGATTCTCTATTTACAATTTTACTGTTTATTTCCCTGCTTACTCCTGCTGCCTTTGCGGTATGACCAATTGTACCTTTATCATTTCTGGTCTAGTATATTTCTAAACATTACAGATAATCTTCTATTAGTGTTTAGATATAATGTTCCGAGTGATGATTTCCCTCCTAGAACTACTACTACTACTACTACAAAAACATCAACATCAACTACTGCTATTAACACCATCAACATTATCATTATTATTAGTACTATTCACATAACTGTTTGCCACACTACCACTCTTCCAAGGTGTGCATTTGGTGTAAAACTATTAACTTGCTAATACTAAGCATTAAATAATGTACCGGTACCACACAAAAATGCGAAACATTTAATAACGGAAAATAAAGTCGTGCTTCCGAATGAAGACTAATTGGTATGCTAGAAATTTTGGCAACGTTGAGTCAACGTGAAGTAGCTATGAAGATGTTAATTATACTAACGGACAATCTGATTGGCCTATGCGAAAAGTAGGGGTGTTCAAAGAACGCATTATCCCATCAAAGCGTAAGCTTTCGCAGAAAATACTAAGTCAGCTTGTATATACTCGCTACAGTGGGAGTTTTGGCGGTACCTACCGCGAAGATAAAGAATGTTTTCTTGATGGTGAGCCAGACAAAACCACTGAAACTCTTCTGGGCACAGTCAGAGACTGCTTGCAGTCAGTGTCTGGATCAACTATAATTTCTAAATTGTGGAGAGCATAGACTGATGACCCAGTTTACAGAAGATGAATTTTCGCCATTTTACAGTCAATCACAGTTAGAAATTTATAGATCCTGTAAGTGAGGCCCATACGTAGTCGGTTGAGTCGATCTTTAAACTTCGGAACAGGCGTGAACGCGAAACTAGCCGGTCAGCTAGATACTTACCTCTGCGGCTCATGTTGAGGTATCTACAATTACTGAAATAAATAATTATTACCTGTGGACAGAAATCCATCCTTAATGGCCGCATGAATAGTTGTTGGTTGCGTATTCTATTAATATTAGATTTAAGTGTAGGTGGTTAGGTTTTTGTAGACTAATTTTGTTACAGAAGGTGTCACTTAGAACTGTTTTATCGTCTTCCGATGCAGACATTGTATAGACTAAAAAGATGGGCGATTTGCAGGAATAATCGAATGAGAGGCTTAAGTGTAAAAGTTTCCTTTCTCGTAGAAAACATAAGGTTAGCTGGTCTTATCTCAGCAATGATTTTTTGTGGGTACTTTAGGAAATCAAAAGACATTTTTCTAGTTCGGTATGTAAACAGAAGTGCGTAAACGTCGCTTCCTGTTATTAATGGCAGAAGCGGAGTGATTTATTAAGTAGCCATTGTTTCATATGAACGCCGAGCCTATAGGACCATCCACAACACACTGGGAAATTACGTAGACAAGACTCAATTATGCAGAGCTGTAATTTCTCAATTTACAAGCACGTGGAGTTACAGAAATGCAGTGCGGGACAAGTAGAGGTCAGGTTGAATCGTGTTAGCGGAGTTCGTGTGGAGGTAACATCACAGCAATAATCACTTGTTTCAACAAATTCTGAAAGATAGCTCACTAAGGTTCCTCTCAATAAGAGTAAATTATTTCTTCTTCTTCGCAAGTACAAGGCTCAAAGCCTATTACGTTGTCCGTTGTTAAAATTGATCTCTGCATCGTTTCACGGCCGTCCCAGACTTCTTCTGCCTTTAGGCATGTATTTTGCACTTATGTGTGGTATTCCTAATGGGTTCATACGTTTTACGTGATCAAACCATTTTTGTCTATATTCCCTGACCATGTCATTCATTGGCCGGACAGCTAACTCATGGCGGATGTCCTCATTCTTCATCCTATTTATACTCGGCTACTAATCTAAGGGACCTCAACTCTGAACTTTGCAGTCACTTCACGTGCATTCCTCATTGTCCATATTTCACTACCATGTAGACAGCTTGGAATGGATATCACCATATAAAATTTTAATAACGTCTCTTATCTAACTTTATTCCTTTAGGTAGGCTACGCATGATAGTGTCATTCATCCTATTAAAATGTTCTATCTTATTTCATACATCAACCTACCAAGAGATAGTATGTTGCATTCTAAGAAATTATATGATGAAACTTGTTCAATAATTCTATTTTCAATCCCTATTTCTGTTCTTTTTGGAAATACTCTACTAAAAGCCATTACTTTAGATTTTTCAACAGATAAAATTAAATTATATTTCTTAATTATTTTAAGAAGCTCGTGCAATATTTTCTTTAAATTATTTTCTTTATTGGAGACACCCCTGTAATCTAGGAAGTTGTAATTATGAAATGACAATTCTTCCACTCGTGTAGAACATCATCTGTGTACACATTAAATACCGTAATAATAGAGAAAAGCTGTATGCCTGTCTCAGCCCTCTATTCAAAAATTTGAATTTTGCTATTATCCCCAGCTATGCACATCCATGAGTCTTTATATATACATTTAATAATTTCTACCAGATGATTTTGAACCCCTCTTCTCTTCAAAATATAAAATATAAAATCCCTTTGTACCGTATCAAAAGCCTTAACATAATCCAAAAGCAGGAAGTGTGTCTTAACATACTATGCTCTCTTTTTTCCAATAATTTGTTACAACGCAAAAACATTATGTGAACATGACCTTTCTGTTGTAAATCCGCACTGTTCTTCCAGTAATATCACTTCAACTAACGATCTTAGTCTCATTGCCACTATCTTGAAAAATATTTTATAGGTGAGATTTAAAAGATTTGTTCTTCTGTAGTTCTCACAAAATGACCCATTTCTTTTTTTATAGATGGGACAAATAATTGCTACTGTCCAATCTAATGGTATTATTTTATATTTCTAGCATAAGTTGAGGAACTTCCTTCAAGCTTCCGT
Organism: Magicicada septendecula; assembly: GCA_034769895.1. Lineage (NCBI taxonomy): Eukaryota > Metazoa > Arthropoda > Insecta > Hemiptera > Cicadidae > Magicicada > Magicicada septendecula. The sequence goes on from CM068368.1 coordinate 549,401,601, forward strand.
CAATTCACTGTATCCTATAAGATCCACACGAGCCTAATCAGATAATTTCTGCATACTTCCTACTTCTCTGACTTCTTCCGACCATAGGTTCCTAATATATCGTAAGAGTACATTGGTTCCTTACTGATTATCTGCAAATCAACCACATCTCTTGTATCTCTATTAAGATATTTTATCACTTTGTATGATGTAATCTGTCGGCCATGTATACCATTTCCTAAATCCGAAATATATATCTCAACTCTCGTGTTGAGCTCTTCTAGTCTTACGTCTCACTATATTAGATAGTCTTACGGAATTCCTGCCTATCGTCATCTTTTCCAGGGGCTAAGAAATCCCTAAAACTGCACGCTTCTGATGTTCTTGTCAGAATTAAATTTACGTTTTAATTTTATCTGTTATGTTACTTAACGTCATCGATGTTACTTTGTAAGCCTACATGAACTCATTACTTTGAAAAAACTCATTTACAGTTTTTATTATTTCTGTCATTTGCATTATACTGTGGCCTGACAAGGAGATAGTACCCAGTCAGTAAATCACCAAGAGGCATTCTGTGCGCCTTAACAATTTTTTATATAAAAATAATTATTTTGACGGCTATATTGAATTCTACATGTAAGGTAATTTAAAATAAGTACGAACACGACCCACTTACGACACAATGTTTATTATTTTCTACAACAATGTTCTTTTTAATTGGTTTATTTGTTCTGAATGTTCGAATTAGTTTGTTACCATTGGGATAATGCATTGTGAAATATTTTACGTGAAATGCAGCTCGTGTTCCGTGTTCAGTTAATTCACACGCTCATATTGTACTAACGCCACTGCCCCACCTCTATTGTAAATATCTTTTTCACTTTTTTACTAAAACAGATCAAATAATTTCCTCTTGTGTTTCGAAGCTTGAAAGTTTGTTTTGCAGGCTTGAGACTGCCAAAGACCGCATTAAAAGTTATTTAGTTGAGAGATCTTTTGTCATTCAGTGAAGTATTTACAAAATTATTTACAAGAAAATGTTTAAAATTTATATTTTTAATATTTCCACCTACAAATAAGCATATTATTTATTTACGAAATTTACAGATCTTTGTCAGAGCTTTGAGCTGGTTACTGCAGAGCAACAAAGCCGAAGACTTCTTCATCGATGTCATCGTCATCGGAGTCGCCAGGTGCCAAGGTGATGATGAAATTTTGGACACTTGAATCATCAAGGCCTTCGCTTTACCAATCTTCATCCATAACTTTTTTCACATGTTCTACATATTTGGCTCAATTATCCGCTGTAAAGTTGTTTATGGACTCCGTGAACAGCTTTTCAACATCCTTGAGTTTAAAAATTGTGTTACGCTCCTTCACATAGCCCTTCAGGTTTGATCAAACCATTTCAATTGGGTTGTAATGACAGTGGTATGGCGGAAGGCCTCGATGAACCATAGGCGAGGAAGGCCTCGTGAACTTGAACCACATTTCTGCTGCTTTTCTTCAATGTTGTAGGTTGGTGTCGGTGGTTTATGCAAGCGGACAAGTTCGTATAGTTCAGGCTTTCGCAGATCCTCTCTGAAGGAGACTCCCCATGCTTAAAACCAGTTGGTCATATCTACTTTGGTTAACGACGAAGTCGGTGCTCTATTTTTTACTCTAGAATGGTACGGGGCGTTGTCAATTACCAACCATTACGATGGATGATCTAGTTGGAATTATTGGAAGCAGGTGATAAAAAAACCACTATTCAAACAAAGCAGTGTTCATATCCTCATCGTAATCTCCTGTCCTCGTTGACTGGAACAAAAGAGGCGGAGCGTTTGTCCAGCCACTGGAGATGCCAGAATGACAAATAAGACGTTTATCTTTGCTAAAAGGAGCGCCAAGAGTGTTCCGTACAGTCCCACAGGTCCAGCAGTCTATTTCTTTAAGTTGTCATTCAGCCAGGTCTCGTCCAGAAATACGCAATTTTTAATGTCCTGGTCGTGGATCTTTCTGAGAAATCGGCAGGACCTCAGTAAGGTTTTCCGATGAGAACTTTTGTGTTGTTTAGCTTTTTGTATTGAAATCTTTTAATAAAACCTGCAGATATGTCCTTCCACCGGCGAACAGCCCAGCATTACGAAGAGAAACACTTAGTTTTCTAGAAGTAGGCACTTTCTTCCGCCTTTTCATTCGTCAAGAATATGACGACTAATTGCTCCACTGTCGAAGTCATCAATTTCCGTCACGGACCGCTTCCTCTTAGCTCTTAAATTCTTTGGAATTCGAATAATGACGTTGTTTGACGGTTGTCAGCAGCAGGGATATACTCTGTTTCATCTTCATACAGATTTTTCATCTTCCATGTCTATCACATCTTCATTACAGTGGCTTTCATTGCTTTCCAAAACCTGCTTGACTTCCGAATTAATTCGTTGAACTGTCCTTAAAGAGGTACCACTTGCATCCGCTACTCTCTGCAAGACTGACTTGATGTCAAGAAGAAGACCTCCATCGTTCTTCTTTATTTCAAAATAATTTACCACAGAAGCTATGCGTGCAAAACTTGTCGTTTTTTGCCTCACTCATTGTAAAAGGTCTACGTAGCCACGACAGATATAGGCTATCGCTATAGTACGCACTGTAACGACACCCTTTTGACACTACCGACCTCTCGACCTTCTGGAATACGAGGAAACAATGACTAGAGTACTGCTCAAATATTTCTCGTGTTCAAGGTCTCATTTCCTTTTCGTATTCGTGCCTACTTATACCGCCTCTACAACTTTCTGTCCTCTCTTCGTATGAAATGGCGCGAATCTCTCCACATTATGGGCCAGTATTTTTACAGGTTTTGTGTACGTTTATTGTTAAATTTTGAGTGTTTCGTTATCAGAGTTTTACAGAAAAAACAGGTATATCTTTAATGTTACTGTAGAATATACAGGTTAGTGTAGTTAGTTACAGTGGTATTTTTAATAACGTTTATTTCTTCTTTTTTTTTGTAAATCACTATTTATATAAGATGGAAGAAACTGAAGATACACCTAAACGATTCTGTCAAAAGAGCCCACATTTAAGAACTGTGAGTACAAAAATTAATTATATACAGTGTTTACACCACGGTAAGAAAATTGGTTATATGAATTTGAGAAAAGCTGCTGAAGTAACTGCTGAAATGTGTAGGGTTAGTTCTCGAGAAGACTATGTGCATAGTGCCTGCCGAGAAGCCAATGAAAGTATACTGCATTTAGGCGACAATTTAAAACCGAAATTTATATCACTCCAAAAAAAGGTAAAATATGTCAAAAGTGTGACAGGCTTTGACGATTTTAACGGAAACGTGATTCTGTGATTTGTGCGATGCTGAGGGGTATACTTATTATTGAAGAGAGATGGGAAACTAATCCATGAGTCATTTACAAAAGGCATCATTTCATGAGTCATCACAGTATTCTCGTCGTATTTACACCGTGTTTGGTATTGTTTTTCTTAAAATTTAGTGCAAAATCCAAATACTATGGATTTATTGAGATACAATATAACAGTAATAAAGTTTGATTAAGTATTGGAATGTCCAGTAGATGAGTCTACATATATATATCCTATATTTATAGCAAAAAGGGTTTGAATATATAGGCCTACATTTATATACAAATAGGCCTATATATTTATGAAGAGAAACAAATTATATAGAGAAAATATATTTGTGTACAATAACAAATAATATTGATTATAAATAAATAAATATATATATATGTGTGTGTGTGTGTGTGTGTGTTTTGAATTTATATATACTTAAAAATGTAAAAAAAAGAAGAGGCTCAAAGCGGATTTTAAATACGTCAAAATGATTGTCAGTACTATAGAGATCGAAATTTAAAAAATTTTAATTTCTCGATCAAGTGGCACGTTCCCACACTCGAGTTGACGGACACAAGCCCAGGTCGTAAATAATGACGAATTAGGGACACGTCAGACCCGACGCCAGTGCGAAGACAAGGAAAAAACGTCTGTGTAGAGCACACAATAAGAATTTGAGGAGCGTCGTTGACAGCTCGCAGTTTGTTACAATTTACAGCACCTAGCAAACGAAACAAAGACTTCGTCCAGCTGCCGAGTTACGCAGAAACGAAATGGAACGCCTGCTGTGGAGGTGAGTTGTAACGAGCACAAATATGAAAGGCTTCACTCTGCCACAAAGGAGTACAGAGCAATCTCGACAAACAGATAAACAATAGAACGTAAACTCGGTGAATACTGCAAGTGCACCCTGCACAGCGTGAAAACAAACCTTTGACAGCTAACTGAAATTTACGACTAGAAAGCGTGGGATCGACGAGAGACGACTCCAGCGAAGGGTTGATAATCGGCGGAACGAACAACGAATAACTTGAACAATTAACCAGGACTCTGCAGTCTGTTAACAAAAGATAGGTCAGAACCTTGACAAAATCTAAACAAAGGTTGACAGACAGCCGGGGAATTGCTCTAGTTTCTAGGAATCCGTACCACGTTCGTCACATGGAACACTCCGGGGATGACGACGACCAACCAGCGTTAAGCATCTTCTAAAAGAACTCGTGGAGAGAGTAAGAAGGGTTCGAACGACGAATCGGGAAACAGAGGACGAGATCTGCAGAGGAGTAGGAATTTGAAGAACCAATCACGGATCCGAAAGGGCGTAGAAATCTAGAATTTGGACTTATGGGTAGTATGTTTTAATAAAACTGTTTTGCGAAGACGCGGAGCGGCAGTCTACAAGTCAATCGGTCAGAAGTTAGTAAGTCAGTAAGTACGACAGTAAGACGGTTGGTTATAGTCGGAACGGTAATACAGTCAGTGATTGAAACAGTTTGCGCGACCTACCGAACTTTCGACTCGGTGAATTCATAAGTGAACTTAGACATACGATATGGTCTCAATTACACACAAGTCTGTTCGACAATTGTATATGTTCTGATAAACTACAGTGCGCACGGGACTTGAAACTACAACCGACACGAACATAATAACACAAGTGGTTTACATTCCAAAGTATAACAGTGAGTGACATTTCAAACAATCTTACATTATAATGATTCGCTATGTTGAACAATTAACTGAATGAACTATACCGAACACAATTAAGTACATAGAATACACTACATCCAGATAGACGGAACAGTTAATCATGAACACGAACACGGCAAACTCTCAGAGTAATTCACCTTAATGACGATATTAACATCTTAATACTTGAACCCCAAACACTCGACATCAGCGGGGTACAACAACACCATACACATAACGGGAGTGAAGATTTATTGAAGTGAAGTGATGTGTTCTTCATAACAGTGATTAAGATGCGCGACGAGTCCTCCAGCAGATGTCATCTCACGCCGGCGGAATATTGGATAAACACTTCCACAAGATAAGCATTTATGTCTATTAAATCTTAGTAATATATACTACTGCACTGTCTCCTCTTTTCAAAGAGCTAACCCCGAGAGATTATATAAAATCATATAAATCATAAATCTTATAAAGCAATATTAACGTAATTCATCATCTGAGCATAATGAACGCATTTAGGTAGGGATGAAATATATTTGATTGTTTATTGTTCGTGTATGTTTTGTATATGTATATTATTTGGTGCATTTTAATGTACCATATGTTTGTGTTTTCAGGAAACAACGTACGAATTGTATTTTGTTATTATGTGTTTTATTATGTATGTATTTGCAGGATATAGTAACTTACTTAAATAACAAGTATAATAAATAAGTAATTATTTTATATTTAATCTTGCGTTCATTATTGCAATTTAACCTTGATTATTAATTTATTTCATTCTAAGCATTTCACAAAGAGTCTCAAAAGTTATGCTAAGTATCAATGGACACAACAAAATCGACCATTGAAATGTCCGATTAACAGACTCATAAATCATATTGATTTAACAACTGTGTTGAGTCTAATCTGACGAATGTGAACTACTTTTATATGTGTATTAAAGTTAACGTCCATCATAACTCTGTTTAATTAGTACACGAAGTTAATGAGACACAATTTACTAATTCATAATTGGATAGTTCACTAATACTTACAATTAGCATAACGCTCAATATAAATGGTACGGCAACCTAATTACTTAATTAATTGCCACCCCGTTTATATACACTAAATGTAAATGGCTCCCAAAGAACGTGGGGCATATCAAGGTTAATTAGAGTCAAGTTGTTAAATGTAAATGCTGCCCAACGCGTGGCATTATAAAGGCATTAACGATGTAAATGGCGCCCATCGCATGGCAAAAGAGAGCAGGCAGTAGTATTTAGATTAATTAAAATAATATAGTACATAAGATATTAAATAAGAGTAAGGTTAGCTTGACTGGTAACTGGATGATAACGCGAAGCAAAGCTAAAATGGCTAGCGGTAGTTCAGACAGCATGGACTTTGACGTTAACAACCAGTTAGGCGCACCCGACAACAGCGAAGAAAACTCATCAGTCGAACCAAATATGACTGAGGAGGCGTCAGAAGTCAGAGCGCGGGGACAGGTGTCACAGCAACCACAGGAGTCCCAACAACAAGGAGAAGTCACGTTACAATCAGTGATGGACTTCATGAGCGAGATGTTTAAAGAAATGAAGGAGGGACTCGACCAGCAGAATAAAGAATTGAATGAGAAGTTGGACAAGCAGAATGAAAGGTTTGACAAGCTAAACGACAAACTAGACAGTAACCATAAAGAAATTACGCAAAATATGAATGAGCAGTTCACGCAGTTTCGCACAGAAATACGTGAATACAAGAGTACCTGGAAAGTGGACAGAAGCGAAGTCCAGAAGAAGCAGGAAGAAGTGGTGAATAAGAATTACGAAGATGTACGGAAAGTACAAGACACTGATAACACTGTTGATTTTACGGATGTGTCAGCTACTAAGAAATTATCAACTGTTCGATCTAACGTAAGTATCAATAACAATCTAAGAAACAAGTGGATTAAGAAGAAAAATGACTCTGTTCTTTTGTATATGAGGAAGTGGGAAGAGGATTATCCAGACATGGATAGAGATAGTAAAAATTTACTACTACCAAGTAGAATGCATAAAAAGTACAAGTTAATTAACACGAGAATAGGTACTGCATCAGAGAATCCAAGGATGAAGTATCCAGCTTGTGAAATAAGCATAGATCGGCGAAGTAGTCGAGCTGCATGAATAAGAAGCATGAAGGGAAAGTTTAAAGTTGAAACAAATACCGCATGTTATAAAGCTGGAAGCAAATTTAAGCAAGCCATGGATGATGTGAAGCGGAAGAACCTACAAGATCCGTATGCATATTCATCATGGACAAGAAATGTTATGAGAAGAAGGAGAAGAAAGAATTTTACTAGACGACTTAAAAATGTTGTAAAAGGTCGTGATAGTACTGAAAGGAGAGTCCAAGCACTCGAGGTAAGACTTCTTAGAAACCTAAGAAACAAAATTGTATTATGTAATCACACGAGTAGTGAAATGACTGTCGAACAACGGAGTTGTATACAGGCCTGGAAAAGACGACAAAAGCAGAGCGGCGCGTGTTTACTTAGAGAAAGTTATTGGAAAAAACGGCAAAAACTACTCAATGTATACGTAAACAATGGTAGTACTGCTGCGAAAAGTTGTCTAAGGCGAGGGGAGCGGTTTAACGCGTACATGCTTGAGGAAGGTCGACAAAAGGGACGGTGTGACACATTTCTCACTCACTCTCATAGAAAGAGACAGAGAATGGTCATAAATCTTAGAAGCGCAAGCGCAGCACATTGTACCAGAGTAACGGGGACAGCTGACCGACTGTTGGGAAAATGTGTGACGCAAACCCCAAGGTCAAATACCTTACTGTTTACAAACAAAAATGCGTGCGTTAGTAACGGCACTATATTGACAGGACATACAAATATGTCATAACAAATATAATTTAAGAATGAATAAATGAAAACGTATTAAGAAGACGAATGTCTGAAAATGTAATGATAAAATTAGATAATATTGAATAAAATACATTAAATACATTGGTTGCATGAGAATACATAAACCAAAGAAAATAATTAGAGATGAATATTGATGAATGAAGAGTAGAAGATTAATGAATAAAATTAAAACGAAGCCACGTATGAGTTTGTGGAACATACGGCAAATTAAAGCGTATCATGAGCCAGCGAAAAGAAGTATGGATATCACGAGTTGGTAGCAACGACTCCGGCTAGCAGAAGACGTAAGTTAGGTAATTTGCTCGCGCGGCCAGTCCAGCTAACCAAATAATGATGTACATTTTACCATACTGTGTTTAGTTCGTATTTCAATATTAATCGTGTTTATGATCATCATGTATTCGTCATTCATTATGTTAATTAGGCATGTAAACATCAATATATATATATATATAGTGATTCGATAACGTGTACCATGTGTCAGAAGGACATTATGATACTATGATACAGGACACTAAAAACATTAATAATTGTGAATAATAATAACGTGTTAAAATGTAGAGATTCGTATAATTTGTTTATGTAATTAATAATTCAAAGATGGACAATCGTTTTATAACTTTAAGAATAAGCGTTTATGTATATATCATGAAGTATGATGATTCCTCAATTGTTTAGTTAATATGTATATTTCATTTATCAATGTAATCGTTTATAATATGTCGCAAGTTAATCATATGTATATATTTGTTTGTTGCAACTATAGTCTTGAGGTAATAATAACAAGTTTAAAAAATATTTTATTGCTATATGATCCATCAATATATGATCGAGTAATCTAATCGTTAGCTAATCTGCAGATAATCTATTACGTTGTATATAGGTAGAACGAAAGAATGTAAACGATGACAAAGCAAACTTTCAAATGGGCAGATGTATATGTCTTAATTCAATTATTTACATAAAATCATATTGTATAATCCGCATATAGACGGATAGAATGTAGAAAATGCGTTCATTTCACTCAGATGAGCGGCAATAAATTCATATGACCATGTAAGACGCCAAGATAGGGAATAACAATTAATTGCTCCCTATGAGAGATATATGTCAGTCAACCATGTCCATTCCAAAGCAGACGTCCACGACTGGGGCAGAGCGCAGAAATTGGATTGGATGTCTCCTGAAATCCAACATCCAATCCAATTTGGGGACAATATAGTGATCGAAATTTAAAAAATTTTAATTTCTCGATCAAGTGGCACGTTCCCACACTCGAGTTGACGGACACAAGCCCAGGTCGTAAATAATGACGAATTAGGGACACGTCAGACCCGACGCCAGTGCGAAGACAAGGAAAAAACGTCTGTGTACAGCACACAATAAGAATTTGAGGAGCGTCGTTGACAGCTCGCAGTTTGTTACAATTTACAGCACCTAGCAAACGAAACAAAGACTTCGTCCAGCTGCCGAGTTACGCAGAAACGAAATGGAACGCCTGCTGTGGAGGTGAGTTGTAACGAGCACAAATATGAAAGGCTTCACTCTGCCACAAAGGAGTACAAAGCAATCTCGACAAACAGATAAACAATAGAACGTAAACTCAGTGAATACTGCAAGTGCACCCTGCACAGCGTGAAAACAAACCTTTGACAGCTAACTGAAATTTACGACTAGAAAGCGTGGGATCGACGAGAGACGACTCCAGCGAAGGGTTGATAATCGGCGGAACGAACAACGAATAACTTGAACAATTAACCAGGACTCTGCAGTCTGTTAACAAAAGATAGGTCAGAACCTTGACAAAGTCTAAACAAAGGTTGACAGACAGCCGGGGATTTGCTCTAGTTTCTAGGAATCCGTACCACGTTCGTCACATGGAACACTCCGGGGATGACGACGACCAACCAGCGTTAAGCATCTTCTAAAAGAACTCGTGGAGAGAGTAAGAAGGGTTCGAACGACGAATCGGGAAACAGAGGACGAGATCTGCAGAGGAGTAGGAATTTGAAGAACCAATCACGGATCCGAAAGGGCGTAGAAATCTAGAATTTGGACTTATGGGTAGTATGTTTTAATAAAACTGTTTTGCGAAGACGCGGAGCGGCAGTCTACAAGTCAATCGGTCAGAAGTTAATAAGTCAGTAAGTACGACAGTAAGACGGTTGGTTATAGTCGGAACGGTAATACAGTCAGTGATTGAAACAGTTTGCGCGACCTACCGAACTTTCGACTCGGTGAATTCATAAGTGAACTTAGACATACGATATGGTCTCAATTACACACAAGTCTGTTCGACAATTGTATATGTTCTGATAAACTACAGTGCGCACGGGACTTGAAACTACAACCGACACGAACATAATAACACAAGTGGTTTACATTCCAAAGTATAACAGTGAGTGACATTTCAAACAATCTTACATTATAATGATTCGCTATGTTGAACAATTAACTGAATGAACTATACCGAACACAATTAAGTACATAGAATACACTACATCCAGATAGACGGAACAGTTAATCATGAACACGAACACGGCAAACTCTCAGAGTAATTCACCTTAATGACGATATTAACATCTTAATACTTGAACCCCAAACACTCGACATCAGCGGGGTACAACAACACCATACACATAACGGGAGTGAAGATTTATTGAAGTGAAGTGATGTGTTCTTCATAACAGTGATTAAGATGCGCGACGAGTCCTCCAGCAGATGTCATCTCACGCCGGCGGAATATTGGATAAACACTTCCACAAGATAAGCATTTATGTCTATTAAATCTTAGTAATATATACTACTGCACTGTCTCCTCTTTTCAAAGAGCTAACCCCGAGAGATTATATAAAATCATATAAATCATAAATCTTATAAAGCAATATTAACGTAATTCATCATCTGAGCATAATGAACGCATTTAGGTAGGGATGAAATATATTTGATTGTTTATTGTTCGTGTATGTTTTGTATATGTATATTATTTGGTGCATTTTAATGTACCATATGTTTGTGTTTTCAGGAAACAACGTACGAATTGTATTTTGTTATTATGTGTTTTATTATGTATGTATTTGCAGGATATAGTAACTTACTTAAATAACAAGTATAATAAATAAGTAATTATTTTATATTTAATCTTGCGTTCATTATTGCAATTTAACCTTGATTATTAATTTATTTCATTCTAAGCATTTCACAAAGAGTCTCAAAAGTTATGCTAAGTATCAATGGACACAACAAAATCGACCATTGAAATGTCCGATTAACAGACTCATAAATCATATTGATTTAACAACTGTGTTGAGTCTAATCTGACGAATGTGAACTACTTTTATATGTGTATTAAAGTTAACGTCCATCATAACTCTGTTTAATTAGTACACGAAGTTAATGAGACACAATTTACTAATTCATAATTGGATAGTTCACTAATACTTACAATTAGCATAACGCTCAATATAAATGGTACGGCAACCTAATTACTTAATTAATTGCCACCCCGTTTATATACACTAAATGTAAATGGCTCCCAAAGAACGTGGGGCATATCAAGGTTAATTAGAGTCAAGTTGTTAAATGTAAATGCTGCCCAACGCGTGGCATTATAAAGGCATTAACGATGTAAATGGCGCCCATCGCATGGCAAAAGAGAGCAGGCAGTAGTATTTAGATTAATTAAAATAATATAGTACATAAGATATTAAATAAGAGTAAGGTTAGCTTGACTGGTAACTGGATGATAACGCGAAGCAAAGCTAAAATGGCTAGCGGTAGTTCAGACAGCATGGACTTTGACGTTAACAACCAGTTAGGCGCACCCGACAACAGCGAAGAAAACTCATCAGTCGAACCAAATATGACTGAGGAGGCGTCAGAAGTCAGAGCGCGGGGACAGGTGTCACAGCAACCACAGGAGTCCCAACAACAAGGAGAAGTCACGTTACAATCAGTGATGGACTTCATGAGCGAGATGTTTAAAGAAATGAAGGAGGGACTCGACCAGCAGAATAAAGAATTGAATGAGAAGTTGGACAAGCAGAATGAAAGGTTTGACAAGCTAAACGACAAACTAGACAGTAACCATAAAGAAATTACGCAAAATATGAATGAGCAGTTCACGCAGTTTCGCACAGAAATACGTGAATACAAGAGTACCTGGAAAGTGGACAGAAGCGAAGTCCAGAAGAAGTGGTGAATAAGAATTACGAAGATGTACGGAAAGTACAAGACACTGATAACACTGTTGATTTTACGGATGTGTCAGCTACTAAGAAATTATCAACTGTTCGATCTAACGTAAGTATCAATAACAATCTAAGAAACAAGTGGATTAAGAAGAAAAATGACTCTGTTCCTTTGTATATGAGGAAGTGGGAAGAGGATTATCCAGACATGGATAGAGATAGTAAAAATTTACTACTACCAAGTAGAATGCATAAAAAGTACAAGTTAATTAACACGAGAATAGGTACTGCATCAGAGAATCCAAGGATGAAGTATCCAGCTTGTGAAATAAGCATAGATCGGCGAAGTAGTCGAGCTGCATGAATAAGAAGCATGAAGGGAAAGTTTAAAGTTGAAACAAATACCGCATGTTATAAAGCTGGAAGCAAATTTAAGCAAGCCATGGATGATGTGAAGCGGAAGAACCTACAAGATCCGTATGCATATTCATCATGGACAAGAAATGTTATGAGAAGAAGGAGAAGAAAGAATTTTACTAGACGACTTAAAAATGTTGTAAAAGGTCGTGATAGTACTGAAAGGAGAGTCCAAGCACTCGAGGTAAGACTTCTTAGAAACCTAAGAAACAAAATTGTATTATGTAATCACACGAGTAGTGAAATGACTGTCGAACAACGGAGTTGTATACAGGCCTGGAAAAGACGACAAAAGCAGAGCGGCGCGTGTTTACTTAGAGAAAGTTATTGGAAAAAACGGCAAAAACTACTCAATGTATACGTAAACAATGGTAGTACTGCTGCGAAAAGTTGTCTAAGGCGAGGGGAGCGGTTTAACGCGTACATGCTTGAGGAAGGTCGACAAAAGGGACGGTGTGACACATTTCTCACTCACTCTCATAGAAAGAGACAGAGAATGGTCATAAATCTTAGAAGCGCAAGCGCAGCACATTGTACCAGAGTAACGGGGACAGCTGACCGACTGTTGGGAAAATGTGTGACGCAAACCCCAAGGTCAAATACCTTACTGTTTACAAACAAAAATGCGTGCGTTAGTAACGGCACTATATTGACAGGACATACAAATATGTCATAACAAATATAATTTAAGAATGAATAAATGAAAACGTATTAAGAAGACGAATGTCTGAAAATGTAATGATAAAATTAGATAATATTGAATAAAATACATTAAATACATTGGTTGCATGAGAATACATAAACCAAAGAAAATAATTAGAGATGAATATTGATGAATGAAGAGTAGAAGATTAATGAATAAAATTAAAACGAAGCCACGTATGAGTTTGTGGAACATACGGCAAATTAAAGCGTATCATGAGCCAGCGAAAAGAAGTATGGATATCACGAGTTGGTAGCAACGACTCCGGCTAGCAGAAGACGTAAGTTAGGTAATTTGCTCGCGCGGCCAGTCCAGCTAACCAAATAATGATGTACATTTTACCATACTGTGTTTAGTTCGTATTTCAATATTAATCGTGTTTATGATCATCATGTATTCGTCATTCATTATGTTAATTAGGCATGTAAACATCAATATATATATATATATAGTGATTCGATAACGTGTACCATGTGTCAGAAGGACATTATGATACTATGATACAGGACACTAAAGACATTAATAATTGTGAATAATAATAACGTGTTAAAATGTAGAGATTCGAATAATTTGTTTATGTAATTAATAATTCAAAGATGGACAATCGTTTTATAACTTTAAGAATAAGCGTTTATGTATATATCATGAAGTATGATGATTCCTCAATTGTTTAGTTAATATGTATATTTCATTTATCAATGTAATCGTTTATAATATGTCGCAAGTTAATCATATGTATATATTTGTTTGTTGCAACTATAGTCTTGAGGTAATAATAACAAGTTTAAAAAATATTTTATTGCTATATGATCCATCGATATATGATCGAGTAATCTAATCGTTAGCTAATCTGCAGATAATCTATTACGTTGTATATAGGTAGAACGAAAGAATGTAAACGATGACAAAGCAAACTTTCAAATGGGCAGATGTATATGTCTTAATTCAATTATTTACATAAAATCATATTGTATAATCCGCATATAGACGGATAGAATGTAGAAAATGCGTTCATTTCACTTAGATGAGTGGCAATAAATTCATATGACCATGTAAGACGCCAAGATAGGGAATAACAATTAATTGCTCCCTATGAGAGATATACGTCAGTCAACCATGTCCATTCGAAAGCAGACGTCCACGACTGGGACAGAGCGCAGAAATTGGATCAGATGTCTCCTGAAATCCAACATCCAATCCAATTTGAGGGCAATATAGTGATCGAAATTTAAAAAATTTTAATTTCTCGATCAAGTGGCACGTTTCCACACTCGAGTTGACGGACACAAGCCCAGGTCGTAAATAATGACGAATTAGGGACACGTCAGACCCGACGCCAGTGCGAAGACAAGGAAAAAACGTCTGTGTACAGCACACAATAAGAATTTGAGGAGCGTCGTTGACAGCTCGCAGTTTGTTACAATTTACAGCACCTAGCAAACGAAACAAAGACTTCGTCCAGCTGCCGAGTTACGCAGAAACGAAATGGAACGCCTGCTGTGGAGGTGAGTTGTAACGAGCACAAATATGAAAGGCTTCACTCTGCCACAAAGGAGTACAGAGCAATCTCGACAAACAGATAAACAATAGAACGTAAACTCAGTGAATACTGCAAGTGCACCCTGCACAGCGTGAAAACAAACCTTTGACAGCTAACTGAAATTTACGACTAGAAAGCGTGGGATCGACGAGAGACGACTCCAGCGAAGGGTTGATAATCGGCGGAACGAACAACGAATAACTTGAACAATTAACCAGGACTCTGCAGTCTGTTAACAAAAGATAGGTCAGAACCTTGACAAAGTCTAAACAAAGTTTGACAGACAGCCGAGGAATTGCTCTAGTTTCTAGGAATCCGTACCACGTTCGTCACATGGAACACTCCGGGGATGACGACGACCAACCAGCGTTAAGCATCTTCTAAAAGAACTCGTGGAGAGAGTAAGAAGGGTTCGAACGACGAATCGGGAAACAGAGGACGAGATCTGCAGAGGAGTAGGAATTTGAAGAACCAATCACGGATCCGAAAGGGCGTAGAAATCTAGAATTTGGACTTATGGGTAGTATGTTTTAATAAAACTGTTTTGCGAAGACGCGGAGCGGCAGTCTACAAGTCAATCGGTCAGAAGTTAATAAGTCAGTAAGTACGACAGTAAGACGGTTGGTTATAGTCGGAACGGTAATACAGTCAGTGATTGAAACAGTTTGCGCGACCTACCGAACTTTCGACTCGGTGAATTCATAAGTGAACTTAGACATACGATATGGTCTCAATTACACACAAGTCTGTTCGACAATTGTATATGTTCTGATAAACTACAGTGCGCACGGGTCTTGAAACTACAACCGACACGAACATAATAACACAAGTGGTTTACATTCCAAAGTATAACAGTGAGTGACATTTCAAACACTCTTACATTATAATGATTCGCAATGTTGAACAATTAACTGAATGAACTATACCGAACACAATTAAGTACATAGAATACACTACATCCAGACAGACGGAACAGTTAATCATGAACACGAACACGGCAAACTCTCAGAGTAATTCACCTTAATGACGATATTAACATCTTAATACTTGAACCCCAAACACTCGACATCAGCGGGGTACAACAACACCATACACATAACGGGAGTGAAGATTTATTGAAGTGAAGTGATGTGTTCTTCATAACAGTGATTAAGATGCGCGACGAGTCCTCCAGCAGATGTCATCTCACGCCGGCGGAATATTGGATAAACACTTCCACAAGATAAGCATTTATGTCTATTAAATCTTAGTAACATATACTACTGCACTGTCCCCTCTTTTCAAAGAGCTAACCCCGAGAGATTATATAAAATCATATAAATCATAAATCTTATAAAGCAATATTAACGTAATTCATCATCTGAGCATAATGAACGCATTTAGGTAGGGATGAAATATATTTGATTGTTTATTGTTCGTATATGTTTTGTATATGTATATTATTTGCTGCATTTGAATGTACCATATGTTTGTGTTTTCAGGAAACAACGTACGAATTGTATTTTGTTATTATGTGTTTTATTATGTATGTATTTGCAGGATATAGTAACTTACTTAAATAACAAGTATAATAAATAAGTAATTATTTTATATTTAATCTTGCGTTCATTATTGCAATTTAACCTTGATTATTAATTTATTTCATTCTAAGCATTTCACAAAGAGTCTCAAAAGTTATGCTAAGTATCAATGGACACAACAAAATCGACCATTGAAATGTCCGATTAACAGACTCATAAATCATATTGATTTAACAACTGTGTTGAGTCTAATCTGACGAATGTGAACTACTTTTATATGTGTATTAAAGTTAACGTCCATCATAACTCTGTTTAATTAGTACACGAAGTTAATGAGACACAATTTACTAATTCATAATTGGATAGTTCACTAATACTTACAATTAGCATAACGCTCAATATAAATGGTACGGCAACCTAATTACTTAATTAATTGCCACCCCGTTTATATACACTAAATGTAAATGGCTCCCAAAGAACGTGGGGCATATCAAGGTTAATTAGAGTCAAGTTGTTAAATGTAAATGCTGCCCAACGCGTGGCATTATAAAGGCATTAACGATGTAAATGGCGCCCATCGCATGGCAAAAGAGAGCAGGCAGTAGTATTTAGATTAATTAAAATAATATAGTACATAAGATATTAAATAAGTGTAAGGTTAGCTTGACTGGTAACTGGATGATAACGCGAAGCAAAGCTAAAATGGCTAGCGGTAGTTCAGACAGCATGGACTTTGACGTTAACAACCAGTTAGGCGCACCCGACAACAGGGAAGAAAACTCATCAGTCGAACCAAATATGACTGAGGAGGCGTCAGAAGTCAGAGCGCGGGGACAGGTGTCACAGCAACCACAGGAGTCCCAACAACAAGGAGAAGTCACGTTACAATCAGTGATGGACTTCATGAGCGAGATGTTTAAAGAAATGAAGGAGGGACTCGACCAGCAGAATAAAGAATTGAATGAGAAGTTGGACAAGCAGAATGAAAGGTTTGACAAGCTAAACGACAAACTAGACAGTAACCATAAAGAAATTACGCAAAATATGAATGAGCAGTTCACGCAGTTTCGCACAGAAATACGTGAATACAAGAGTACCTGGAAAGTGGACAGAAGCGAAGTCCAGAAGAAGCAGGAAAAAATGGTGAATAAGAATTACGAAGATGTACGGAAAGTACAAGACACTGATAACACTGTTGATTTTACGGATGTGTCAGCTACTAAGAAATTATCAACTGTTCGATCTAACGTAAGTATCAATAACAATCTAAGAAACAAGTGGATTAAGAAGAAAAATGACTCTGTTCCTTTGTATATGAGGAAGTGGGAAGAGGATTATCCAGACATGGATAGAGATAGTAAAAATTTACTACTACCAAGTAGAATGCATAAAAAGTACAAGTTAATTAACACGAGAATAGGTACTGCATCAGAGAATCCAAGGATGAAGTATCCAGCTTGTGAAATAAGCATAGATCGGCGAAGTAGTCGAGCTGCATGAATAAGAAGCATGAAGGGAAAGTTTAAAGTTGAAACAAATACCGCATGTTATAAAGCTGGAAGCAAATTTAAGCAAGCCATGGATGATGTGAAGCGGAAGAACCTACAAGATCCGTATGCATATTCATCATGGACAAGAAATGTTATGAGAAGAAGGAGAAGAAAGAATTTTACTAGACGACTTAAAAATGTTGTAAAAGGTCGTGATAGTACTGAAAGGAGAGTCCAAGCACTCGAGGTAAGACTTCTTAGAAACCTAAGAAACAAAATTTTATTATGTAATCACACGAGTAGTGAAATGACTGTCGAACAACGGAGTTGTATACAGGCCTGGAAAAGACGACAAAAGCAGAGCGGCGCGTGTTTACTTAGAGAAAGTTATTGGAAAAAACGGCAAAAACTACTCAATGTATAAGTAAACAATGGTAGTACTGCTGCGAAAGGTTGTCTAAGGCGAGGGGAGCGGTTTAACGCGTACATGCTTGAGGAAGGTCGACAAAAGGGACGGTGTGACACATTTCTCACTCACTCTCATAGAAAGAGACAGAGAATGGTCATAAATCTTAGAAGCGCAAGCGCAGCACATTGTACCAGAGTAACGGGGACAGCTGACCGACTGTTGGGAAAATGTGTGACGCAAACCCCAAGGTCAAATACCTTACTGTTTACAAACAAAAATGCGTGCGTTAGTAACGGCACTATATTGACAGAACATACAAATATGTCATCACAAATATAATTTAAGAATGAATAAATGAAAACGTATTAAGAAGACGAATGTCTGAAAATGTAACGATAATATTAGATAATATTGAATAAAATACATTAAATACATTGGTTGCATGAGAATACATAAACCAAAGAAAATAAATAGAGATGAATATTGATGAATGAAGAGTAAATGAAGAGTAGAAGATTAATGAATAAAATTAAAACGAAGCCACGTATGAGTTTGTGGAACATACGGCAAATTAAAGCGTATCATGAGCCAGCGAAAAGAAGTATGGATATCACGAGTTGGTAGCAACGACTCCGGCTAGCAGAAGACGTAAGTTAGGTAATTTGCTCGCGCGGCCAGTCCAGCTAACCAAATAATGATGTACATTTTACCATACTGTGTTTAGTTCGTATTTCAATATTAATCGTGTTTATGATCATCATGTATTCGTCATTCATTATGTTAATTAGGCATGTAAACATCTATATATATATATAGTGATTCGATAACGTGTACCATGTGTCAGAAGGACATTATGATACTATGATACAGGACACTAAAGACATTAATAATTGTGAATAATAATAACGTGTTAAAATGTAGAGATTCGAATAATTTGTTTATGTAATTAATAATTCAAAGATGGACAATCGTTTTATAACTTTAAGAATAAGCGTTTATGTATATATCATGAAGTATGATGATTCCTCAATTGTTTAGTTAATATGTATATTTCATTTATCAATGTAATCGTTTATAATATGTCGCAAGTTAATCATATGTATATATTTGTTTGTTGCAACTATAGTCTTGAGGTAATAATAACAAGTTTAAAAAATATTTTATTGCTATATGATCCATCGATATATGATCGAGTAATCTAATCGTTAGCTAATCTGCAGATAATCTATTACGTTGTATATAGGTAGAACGAAAGAATGTAAACGATGACAAAACAGTCAAATGGGCAGATGTATATGTCTTAATTCAATTATTTACATAAAATCATATTGTATAATCCGCATATAGACGGATAGAATGTAGAAAATGCGTTCATTTCACTCAGATGAGTGGCAATAAATTCATATGACCATGTAAGACGCCAAGATAGGGAATAACAATTAATTGCTCCCTATGAGAGATATACGTCAGTCAACCATGTCCATTCCAAAGCAGACGTCCACGACTGGGACAGAGCGCAGAAATTGGATCAGATGTCTCCTGAAATCCAACATCCAATCCAATTTGAGGACAATATAGTGATCGAAATTTAAAAAATTTTAATTTCTCGATCAAGTGGCACGTTTCCACACTCGAGTTGACGGACACAAGCCCAGGTCGTAAATAATGACGAATTAGGGACACGTCAGACCCGACGCCAGTGCGAAGACAAGGAAAAAACGTCTGTGTACAGCACACAATAAGAATTTGAGGAGCGTCGTTGACAGCTCGCAGTTTGTTACAATTTACAGCACCTAGCAAACGAAACAAAGACTTCGTCCAGCTGCCGAGTTACGCAGAAACGAAATGGAACGCCTGCTGTGGAGGTGAGTTGTAACGAGCACAAATATGAAAGGCTTCACTCTGCCACAAAGGAGTACAGAGCAATCTCGACAAACAGATAAACAATAGAACGTAAACTCAGTGAATACTGCAAGTGCACCCTGCACAGCGTGAAAACAAACCTTTGACAGCTAACTGAAATTTACGACTAGAAAGCGTGGGATCGACGAGAGACGACTCCAGCGAAGGGTTGATAATCGGCGGAACGAACAACGAATAACTTGAACAATTAACCAGGACTCTGCAGTCTGTTAACAAAAGATAGGTCAGAACCTTGACAAAGTCTAAACAAAGGTTGACAGACAGCCGAGGAATTGCTCTAGTTTCTAGGAATCCGTACCACGTTCGTCACATGGAACACTCCGGGGATGACGACGACCAACCAGCGTTAAGCATCTTCTAAAAGAACTCGTGGAGAGAGTAAGAAGGGTTCGAACGACGAATCGGGAAACAGAGGACGAGATCTGCAGAGGAGTAGGAATTTGAAGAACCAATCACGGATCCGAAAGGGCGTAGAAATCTAGAATTTGGACTTATGGGTAGTATGTTTTAATAAAACTGTTTTGCGAAGACGCGGAGCGGCAGTCTACAAGTCAATCGGTCAGAAGTTAATAAGTCAGTAAGTACGACAGTAAGACGGTTGGTTATAGTCGGAACGGTAATACAGTCAGTGATTGAAACAGTTTGCGCGACCTACCGAACTTTCGACTCGGTGAATTCATAAGTGAACTTAGACATACGATATGGTCTCAATTACACACAAGTCTGTTCGACAATTGTATATGTTCTGATAAACTACAGTGCGCACGGGTCTTGAAACTACAACCGACACGAACATAATAACACAAGTGGTTTACATTCCAAAGTATAACAGTGAGTGACATTTCAAACACTCTTACATTATAATGATTCGCAATGTTGAACAATTAACTGAATGAACTATACCGAACACAATTAAGTACATAGAATACACTACATCCAGACAGACGGAATAGTTAATCATGAACACGAACACGGCAAACTCTCAGAGTAATTCACCTTAATGACGATATTAACATCTTAATACTTGAACCCCAAACACTCGACATCAGCGGGGTACAACAACACCATACACATAACGGGAGTGAAGATTTATTGAAGTGAAGTGATGTGTTCTTCATAACAGTGATTAAGATGCGCGACGAGTCCTCCAGCAGATGTCATCTCACGCCGGCGGAATATTGGATAAACACTTCCACAAGATAAGCATTTATGTCTATTAAATCTTAGTAACATATACTACTGCACTGTCCCCTCTTTTCAAAGAGCTAACCCCGAGAGATTATATAAAATCATATAAATCATAAATCTTATAAAGCAATATTAACGTAATTCATCATCTGAGCATAATGAACGCATTTAGGTAGGGATGAAATATATTTGATTGTTTATTGTTCGTATATGTTTTGTATATGTATATTATTTGCTGCATTTGAATGTACCATATGTTTGTGTTTTCAGGAAACAACGTACGAATTGTATTTTGTTATTATGTGTTTTATTATGTATGTATTTGCAGGATATAGTAACTTACTTAAATAACAAGTATAATAAATAAGTAATTATTTTATATTTAATCTTGCGTTCATTATTGCAATTTAACCTTGATTATTAATTTATTTCATTCTAAGCATTTCACAAAGAGTCTCAAAAGTTATGCTAAGTATCAATGGACACAACAAAATCGACCATTGAAATGTCCGATTAACAGACTCATAAATCATATTGATTTAACAACTGTGTTGAGTCTAATCTGACGAATGTGAACTACTTTTATATGTGTATTAAAGTTAACGTCCATCATAACTCTGTTTAATTAGTACACGAAGTTAATGAGACACAATTTACTAATTCATAATTGGATAGTTCACTAATAATTACAATTAGCATAACGCTCAATATAAATGGTACGGCAACCTAATTACTTAATTAATTGCCACCCCGTTTATATACACTAAATGTAAATGGCTCCCAAAGAACGTGGGGCATATCAAGGTTAATTAGAGTCAAGTTGTTAAATGTAAATGCTGCCCAACGCGTGGCATTATAAAGGCATTAACGATGTAAATGGCGCCCATCGCATGGCAAAAGAGAGCAGGCAGTAGTATTTAGATTAATTAAAATAATATAGTACATAAGATATTAAATAAGTGTAAGGTTAGCTTGACTGGTAACTGGATGATAACGCGAAGCAAAGCTAAAATGGCTAGCGGTAGTTCAGACAGCATGGACTTTGACGTTAACAACCAGTTAGGCGCACCCGACAACAGCGAAGAAAACTCATCAGTCGAACCAAATATGACTGAGGAGGCGTCAGAAGTCAGAGCGCGGGGACAGGTGTCACAGCAACCACAGGAGTCCCAACAACAAGGAGAAGTCACGTTACAATCAGTGATGGACTTCATGAGCGAGATGTTTAAAGAAATGAAGGAGGGACTCGACCAGCAGAATAAAGAATTGAATGAGAAGTTGGACAAGCAGAATGAAAGGTTTGACAAGCTAAACGACAAACTAGACAGTAACCATAAAGAAATTACGCAAAATATGAATGAGCAGTTCACGCAGTTTCGCACAGAAATACGTGAATACAAGAGTACCTGGAAAGTGGACAGAAGCGAAGTCCAGAAGAAGCAGGAAAAAATGGTGAATAAGAATTACGAAGATGTACGGAAAGTACAAGACACTGATAACACTGTTGATTTTACGGATGTGTCAGCTACTAAGAAATTATCAACTGTTCGATCTAACGTAAGTATCAATAACAATCTAAGAAACAAGTGGATTAAGAAGAAAAATGACTCTGTTCCTTTGTATATGAGGAAGTGGGAAGAGGATTATCCAGACATGGATAGAGATAGTAAAAATTTACTACTACCAAGTAGAATGCATAAAAAGTACAAGTTAATTAACACGAGAATAGGTACTGCATCAGAGAATCCAAGGATGAAGTATCCAGCTTGTGAAATAAGCATAGATCGGCGAAGTAGTCGAGCTGCATGAATAAGAAGCATGAAGGGAAAGTTTAAAGTTGAAACAAATACCGCATGTTATAAAGCTGGAAGCAAATTTAAGCAAGCCATGGATGATGTGAAGCGGAAGAACCTACAAGATCCGTATGCATATTCATCATGGACAAGAAATGTTATGAGAAGAAGGAGAAGAAAGAATTTTACTAGACGACTTAAAAATGTTGTAAAAGGTCGTGATAGTACTGAAAGGAGAGTCCAAGCACTCGAGGTAAGACTTCTTAGAAACCTAAGAAACAAAATTTTATTATGTAATCACACGAGTAGTGAAATGACTGTCGAACAACGGAGTTGTATACAGGCCTGGAAAAGACGACAAAAGCAGAGCGGCGCGTGTTTACTTAGAGAAAGTTATTGGAAAAAACGGCAAAAACTACTCAATGTATAAGTAAACAATGGTAGTACTGCTGCGAAAGGTTGTCTAAGGCGAGGGGAGCGGTTTAACGCGTACATGCTTGAGGAAGGTCGACAAAAGGGACGGTGTGACACATTTCTCACTCACTCTCATAGAAAGAGACAGAGAATGGTCATAAATCTTAGAAGCGCAAGCGCAGCACATTGTACCAGAGTAACGGGGACAGCTGACCGACTGTTGGGAAAATGTGTGACGCAAACCCCAAGGTCAAATACCTTACTGTTTACAAACAAAAATGCGTGCGTTAGTAACGGCACTATATTGACAGGACATACAAATATGTCATCACAAATATAATTTAAGAATGAATAAATGAAAACGTATTAAGAAGACGAATGTCTGAAAATGTAACGATAAAATTAGATAATATTGAATAAAATACATTAAATACATTGGTTGCATGAGAATACATAAACCAAAGAAAATAAATAGAGATGAATATTGATGAATGAAGAGTAGAAGATTAATGAATAAAATTAAAACGAAGCCACGTATGAGTTTGTGGAACATACGGCAAATTAAAGCGTATCATGAGCCAGCGAAAAGAAGTATGGATATCACGAGTTGGTAGCAACGACTCCGGCTAGCAGAAGACGTAAGTTAGGTAATTTGCTCGCGCGGCCAGTCCAGCTAACCAAATAATGATGTACATTTTACCATACTGTGTTTAGTTCGTATTTCAATATTAATCGTGTTTATGATCATCATGTATTCGTCATTCATTATGTTAATTAGGCATGTAAACATCTATATATATATATATAGTGATTCGATAACGTGTACCATGTGTCAGAAGGACATTATGATACTATGATACAGGACACTAAAGACATTAATAATTGTGAATAATAATAACGTGTTAAAATGTAGAGATTCGAATAATTTGTTTATGTAATTAATAATTCAAAGATGGACAATCGTTTTATAACTTTAAGAATAAGCGTTTATGTATATATCATGAAGTATGATGATTCCTCAATTGTTTAGTTAATATGTATATTTCATTTATCAATGTAATCGTTTATAATATGTCGCAAGTTAATCATATGTATATATTTGTTTGTTGCAACTATAGTCTTGAGGTAATAATAACAAGTTTAAAAAATATTTTATTGCTATATGATCCATCGATATATGATCGAGTAATCTAATCGTTAGCTAATCTGCAGATAATCTATTACGTTGTATATAGGTAGAACGAAAGAATGTAAACGATGACAAAACAGTCAAATGGGCAGATGTATATGTCTTAATTCAATTATTTACATAAAATCATATTGTATAATCCGCATATAGACGGATAGAATGTAGAAAATGCGTTCATTTCACTCAGATGAGTGGCAATAAATTCATATGACCATGTAAGACGCCAAGATAGGGAATAACAATTAATTGCTCCCTATGAGAGATATACGTCAGTCAACCATGTCCATTCCAAAGCAGACGTCCACGACTGGGACAGAGCGCAGAAATTGGATCAGATGTCTCCTGAAATCCAACATCCAATCCAATTTGAGGACAATATAGTGATCGAAATTTAAAAAATTTTAATTTCTCGATCAAGTGGCACGTTTCCACACTCGAGTTGACGGACACAAGCCCAGGTCGTAAATAATGACGAATTAGGGACACGTCAGACCCGACGCCAGTGCGAAGACAAGGAAAAAACGTCTGTGTACAGCACACAATAAGAATTTGAGGAGCGTCGTTGACAGCTCGCAGTTTGTTACAATTTACAGCACCTAGCAAACGAAACAAAGACTTCGTCCAGCTGCCGAGTTACGCAGAAACGAAATGGAACGCCTGCTGTGGAGGTGAGTTGTAACGAGCACAAATATGAAAGGCTTCACTCTGCCACAAAGGAGTACAGAGCAATCTCGACAAACAGATAAACAATAGAACGTAAACTCAGTGAATACTGCAAGTGCACCCTGCACAGCGTGAAAACAAACCTTTGACAGCTAACTGAAATTTACGACTAGAAAGCGTGGGATCGACGAGAGACGACTCCAGCGAAGGGTTGATAATCGGCGGAACGAACAACGAATAACTTGAACAATTAACCAGGACTCTGCAGTCTGTTAACAAAAGATAGGTCAGAACCTTGACAAAGTCTAAACAAAGGTTGACAGACAGCCGAGGAATTGCTCTAGTTTCTAGGAATCCGTACCACGTTCGTCACATGGAACACTCCGGGGATGACGACGACCAACCAGCGTTAAGCATCTTCTAAAAGAACTCGTGGAGAGAGTAAGAAGGGTTCGAACGACGAATCGGGAAACAGAGGACGAGATCTGCAGAGGAGTAGGAATTTGAAGAACCAATCACGGATCCGAAAGGGCGTAGAAATCTAGAATTTGGACTTATGGGTAGTATGTTTTAATAAAACTGTTTTGCGAAGACGCGGAGCGGCAGTCTACAAGTCAATCGGTCAGAAGTTAATAAGTCAGTAAGTACGACAGTAAGACGGTTGGTTATAGTCGGAACGGTAATACAGTCAGTGATTGAAACAGTTTGCGCGACCTACCGAACTTTCGACTCGGTGAATTCATAAGTGAACTTAGACATACGATATGGTCTCAATTACACACAAGTCTGTTCGACAATTGTATATGTTCTGATAAACTACAGTGCGCACGGGTCTTGAAACTACAACCGACACGAACATAATAACACAAGTGGTTTACATTCCAAAGTATAACAGTGAGTGACATTTCAAACACTCTTACATTATAATGATTCGCAATGTTGAACAATTAACTGAATGAACTATACCGAACACAATTAAGTACATAGAATACACTACATCCAGACAGACGGAATAGTTAATCATGAACACGAACACGGCAAACTCTCAGAGTAATTCACCTTAATGACGATATTAACATCTTAATACTTGAACCCCAAACACTCGACATCAGCGGGGTACAACAACACCATACACATAACGGGAGTGAAGATTTATTGAAGTGAAGTGATGTGTTCTTCATAACAGTGATTAAGATGCGCGACGAGTCCTCCAGCAGATGTCATCTCACGCCGGCGGAATATTGGATAAACACTTCCACAAGATAAGCATTTATGTCTATTAAATCTTAGTAACATATACTACTGCACTGTCCCCTCTTTTCAAAGAGCTAACCCCGAGAGATTATATAAAATCATATAAATCATAAATCTTATAAAGCAATATTAACGTAATTCATCATCTGAGCATAATGAACGCATTTAGGTAGGGATGAAATATATTTGATTGTTTATTGTTCGTATATGTTTTGTATATGTATATTATTTGCTGCATTTGAATGTACCATATGTTTGTGTTTTCAGGAAACAACGTACGAATTGTATTTTGTTATTATGTGTTTTATTATGTATGTATTTGCAGGATATAGTAACTTACTTAAATAACAAGTATAATAAATAAGTAATTATTTTATATTTAATCTTGCGTTCATTATTGCAATTTAACCTTGATTATTAATTTATTTCATTCTAAGCATTTCACAAAGAGTCTCAAAAGTTATGCTAAGTATCAATGGACACAACAAAATCGACCATTGAAATGTCCGATTAACAGACTCATAAATCATATTGATTTAACAACTGTGTTGAGTCTAATCTGACGAATGTGAACTACTTTTATATGTGTATTAAAGTTAACGTCCATCATAACTCTGTTTAATTAGTACACGAAGTTAATGAGACACAATTTACTAATTCATAATTGGATAGTTCACTAATAATTACAATTAGCATAACGCTCAATATAAATGGTACGGCAACCTAATTACTTAATTAATTGCCACCCCGTTTATATACACTAAATGTAAATGGCTCCCAAAGAACGTGGGGCATATCAAGGTTAATTAGAGTCAAGTTGTTAAATGTAAATGCTGCCCAACGCGTGGCATTATAAAGGCATTAACGATGTAAATGGCGCCCATCGCATGGCAAAAGAGAGCAGGCAGTAGTATTTAGATTAATTAAAATAATATAGTACATAAGATATTAAATAAGTGTAAGGTTAGCTTGACTGGTAACTGGATGATAACGCGAAGCAAAGCTAAAATGGCTAGCGGTAGTTCAGACAGCATGGACTTTGACGTTAACAACCAGTTAGGCGCACCCGACAACAGCGAAGAAAACTCATCAGTCGAACCAAATATGACTGAGGAGGCGTCAGAATTCAGAGCGCGGGGACAGGTGTCACAGCAACCACAGGAGTCCCAACAACAAGGAGAAGTCACGTTACAATCAGTGATGGACTTCATGAGCGAGATGTTTAAAGAAATGAAGGAGGGACTCGACCAGCAGAATAAAGAATTGAATGAGAAGTTGGACAAGCAGAATGAAAGGTTTGACAAGCTAAACGACAAACTAGACAGTAACCATAAAGAAATTACGCAAAATATGAATGAGCAGTTCACGCAGTTTCGCACAGAAATACGTGAATACAAGAGTACCTGGAAAGTGGACAGAAGCGAAGTCCAGAAGAAGCAGGAAAAAATGGTGAATAAGAATTACGAAGATGTATGGAAAGTACAAGACACTGATAACACTGTTGATTTTACGGATGTGTCAGCTACTAAGAAATTATCAACTGTTCGATCTAACGTAAGTATCAATAACAATCTAAGAAACAAGTGGATTAAGAAGAAAAATGACTCTGTTCCTTTGTATATGAGGAAGTGGGAAGAGGATTATCCAGACATGGATAGAGATAGTAAAAATTTACTACTACCAAGTAGAATGCATAAAAAGTACAAGTTAATTAACACGAGAATAGGTACTGCATCAGAGAATCCAAGGATGAAGTATCCAGCTTGTGAAATAAGCATAGAAGACGACTCCAGCGAAGGGTTGATAATCGGCGGAACGAACAACGAATAACTTGAACAATTAACCAGGACTCTGCAGTCTGTTAACAAAAGATAGGTCAGAACCTTGACAAAGTCTAAACAAAGGTTGACAGTCAGCCGGGGAATTGCTCTAGTTTCTAGGAATCCGTACCACGTTCGTTACATGGAACACTCCGGGGATGACGACGACCAACCAGCGTTAAGCATCTTCTAAAAGAACTCGTGGAGAGAGTAAGAAGGGTTCGGACGACGAATCGGGAAACAGAGGACGAGATCTGCAGAGGAGTAGGAATTTGAATAACCAATCACGGATCCGAAAGGGCGTAGAAATCTAGAATTTGGACTTATGGGTAGTATGTTTTAATAAAACTGTTTTGCGAAGACGCGGAGCGGCAGTCTACAAGTCAATCGGTCAGAAGTTAATAAGTCAGTAAGTACGACAGTAAGACGGTTGGTTATAGTCGGAACGGTAATACAGTCAGTGATTGAAACAGTTTGCGCGACCTACCGAACTTTCGACTCGGTGAATTCATAAGTGAACTTAGACATACGATATGGTCTCAATTACACACAAGTCTGTTCGACAATTGTATATGTTCTGATAAACTACAGTGCGCACGGGACTTGAAACTACAACCGACACGAACATAATAACACAAGTGGTTTACATTCCAAAGTATAACAATGAGTGACATTTCAAACAATCTTACATTATAATGATTCGCAATGTTGAACAATTAACTGAATGAACTATACCGAACACAATTAAGTACATAGAATACACTACATCCAGATTGACGGAACAGTTAATCATGAACACGAACACGGCAAACTCTCAGAGTAATTCACCTTAATGACGATATTAACATCTTAATACTTGAACCCCAAACACTCGACATCAGCGGGGTACAACAACACCATACACATAACGGGAGTGAAGATTTATTGAAGTGAAGTGATGTGTTCTTCATAACAGTGATTAAGATGCGCGACGAGTCCTCCAGCAGATGTCATCTCACGCCGGCGGAATATTGGATAAACACTTCCACAAGATAAGCATTTATGTCTATTAAATCTTAGTAACATATACTACTGCACTGTCCCCTCTTTTCAAAGAGCTAACCCCGAGAGATTATATAAAATCATATAAATCATAAATCTTATAAAGCAATATTAACGTAATTCATCATCTGAGCATAATGAACGCATTTAGGTAGGGATGAAATATATTTGATTGTTTATTGTTCGTATATGTTTTGTATATGTATATTATTTGCTGCATTTGAATGTACCATATGTTTGTGTTTTCAGGAAACAACGTACGAATTGTATTTTGTTATTATGTGTTTTATTATGTATGTATTTGCAGGATATAGTAACTTACTTAAATAACAAGTATAATAAATAAGTAATTATTATATATTTAATCTTGCGTTCATTATTGCAATTTAACCTTGATTATTAATTTATTTCATTCTAAGCATTTCACAAAGAGTCTCAAAAGTTATGCTAAGTATCAATGGACACAACAAAATCGACCATTGAAATGTCCGATTAACAGACTCATAAATCATATTGATTTAACAACTGTGTTGAGTCTAATCTGACGAATGTGAACTACTTTTATATGTGTATTAAAGTTAACGTCCATCATAACTCTGTTTAATCAGTACACGAAGTTAATGAGACACAATTTACTAATTCATAATTGGATAGTTCACTAATAATTACAGTTAGCATAACGCTCAATATAAATGGTAAGGCAACCTAATTACTTAATTAATTGCCACCCCGTTTATATACACTAAATGTAAATGGCTCCCAAAGAACGTGGGGCATATCAAGGTTAATTAGAGTCAAGTTGTTAAATGTAAATGCTGCCCAACGCGTGGCATTATAAAGGCATTAACGATGTAAATGGCGCCCATCGCATGGCAAAAGAGAGCAGGCAGTAGTATTTAGATTAATTAAAATAATATAGTACATAAGATATTAAATAAGTGTAAGGTTAGCTTGACTGGTAACTGGATGATAACGCGAAGCAAAGCTAAAATGGCTAGCGGTAGTTCAGACAGCATGGACTTTGACGTTAACAACCAGTTAGGCGCACCCGACAACAGCGAAGAAAACTCATCAGTCGAACCAAATATGACTGAGGAGGCGTCAGAAGTCAGAGCGCGGGGACAGGTGTCACAGCAACCACAGGAGTCCCAACAACAAGGAGAAGTCACGTTACAATCAGTGATGGACTTCATGAGCGAGATGTTTAAAGAAATGAAGGAGGGACTCGACCAGTAGAATAAAGAATTTAATGAGAAGTTGGACAAGCAGAATGAAAGGTTTGACAAGCTAAACGACAAACTAGACAGTAACCATAAAGAAATTACGCAAAATATGAATGAGCAGTTCACGCAGTTTCGCACAGAAATACGTGAATACAAGAGTACCTGGAAAGTGGACAGAAGCGAAGTCCAGAAGAAGCAGGAAGAAGTGGTGAATAAGAATTACGAAGATGTACGGAAAGTACAAGACACTGATAACACTGTTGATTTTACGGATGTGTCAGCTACTAAGAAATTATCAACTGTTCGATCTAACGTAAGTATCAATAACAATCTAAGAAACAAGTGGATTAAGAAGAAAAATGACTCTGTTCCTTTGTATATGAGGAAGTGGGAAGAGGATTATCCAGACATGGATAGAGATAGTAAAAATTTACTACTACCAAGTAGAATGCATAAAAAGTACAAGTTAATTAACACGAGAATAGGTACTGCATCAGAGAATCCAAGGATGAAGTATCCAGCTTGTGAAATAAGCATAGATCGGCGAAGTAGTCGAGCTGCATGAATAAGAAGCATGAAGGGAAAATTTAAAGTTGAAACAAATACCGCATGTTATAAAGCTGGAAGCAAATTTAAGCAAGCCATGGATGATGTGAAGCGGAAGAACCTACAAGATCCGTATGCATATTCATCATGGACAAGAAATGTTATGAGAAGAAGGAGAAGAAAGAATTTTACTAGACGACTTAAAAATGTTGTAAAAGGTCGTGATAGTACTGAAAGGAGAGTCCAAGCACTCGAGGTAAGACTTCTTAGAAACCTAAGAAACAAAATTTTATTATGTAATCACACGAGTAGTGAAATGACTGTCGAACAACGGAGTTGTATACAGGCCTGGAAAAGACGATAAAAGCAGAGCGGCGCGTGTTTACTTAGAGAAAGTTATTGGAAAAAACGGCAAAAACTACTCAATGTATAAGTAAACAATGGTAGTACTGCTGCGAAAGGTTGTCTAAGGCGAGGGGAGCGGTTTAACGCGTACATGCTTGAGGAAGGTCGACAAAAGGGACGGTGTGACACATTTCTCACTCACTCTCATAGAAAGAGACAGAGAATGGTCATAAATCTTAGAAGCGCAAGCGCAGCACATTGTACCAGAGTAACGGGGACAGCTGACCGACTGTTGGGAAAATGTGTGACGCAAACCCCAAGGTCAAATACCTTACTGTTTACAAACAAAAATGCGTGCGTTAGTAACGGCACTATATTGACAGGACATACAAATATGTCATCACAAATATAATTTAAGAATGAATAAATGAAAACGTATTAAGAAGACGAATGTCTGAAAATGTAATGATAAAAATTAGATAATATTGAATAAAATACATTAAATACATTGGTTGCATGAGAATACATAAACCAAAGAAAATAATTAGAGATGAATATTGATGAATGAAGAGTAGAAGATTAATGAATAAAATTAAAACGAAGCCACGTATGAGTTTGTGGAACATACGGCAAATTAAAGCGTATCATGAGCCAGCGAAAAGAAGTATGGATATCACGAGTTGGTAGCAACGACTCCGGCTAGCAGAAGACGTAAGTTAGGTAATTTGCTCGCGCGGCCAGTCCAGCTAACCAAATAATGATGTACATTTTACCATACTGTGTTTAGTTCGTATTTCAATATTAATCGTGTTTATGATCATCATGTATTCGTCATTTATTATGTTAATTAGGCATGTAAACATCTATATATATATATATATATATATATATATATATAGTGATTCGATAACGTGTACCATGTGTCAGAAGGACATTATGATACTATGATACAGGACACTAAAGACATTAATAATTGTGAATAATAATAACGTGTTAAAATGTAGAGATTCGAATAATTTGTTTATGTAATTAATAATTCAAAGATGGACAATCGTTTTATAACTTTAAGAATAAGCGTTTATGTATATATCATGAAGTATGATGATTCCTCAATTGTTTAGTTAATATGTATATTTCATTTATCAATGTAATCGTTTATAATATGTCGCAAGTTAATCATATGTATATATTTGTTTGTTGCAACTATAGTCTTGAGGTAATAATAACAAGTTTAAAAAATATTTTATTGCTATATGATCCATCGATATATGATCGAGTAATCTAATCGTTAGCTAGTCTGCAGATAATCTATTACGTTGTATATAGGTAGAACGAAAGAATGTAAACGATGACAAAACAAACTTTCAAATGGGCAGATGTATATGTCTTAATTCAATTATTTACATAAAATCATATTGTATAATCCGCATATAGACGGATAGAATGTAGAAAATGCGTTCATTTCACTCAGATGAGCGGCAATAAATTCATATGACCATGTAAGACGCCAAGATAGGGAACAACAATTAATTGCTCCCTATGAGAGATATATGTCAGTCAACCATGTCCATTCCAAAGCAGACGTCCACGACTGGGACAGAGCGCAGAAATTGGATCAGATGTCTCCTGAAATCCAACATCCAATCCAATTTGAGGACAATATAGTGATCGAAATTTAAAAAATTTTAATTTCTCGATCAAGTGGCACGTTCCCACACTCGAGTTGACGGACACAAGCCCAGGTCGTAAATAATGACGAATTAGGGACACGTCAGACCCGACGCCAGTGCGAAGACAAGGAAAAAACGTCTGTGTACAGCACACAATAAGAATTTGAGGAGCGTCGTTGACAGCTCGCAGTTTGTTACAATTTACAGCACCTAGCAAACGAAACAAAGACTTCGTCCAGCTGCCGAGTTACGCAGAAACGAAATGGAACGCCTGCTGTGGAGGTGAGTTGTAACGAGCACAAATATGAAAGGCTTCACTCTGCCACAAAGGAGTACAAAGCAATCTCGACAAACAGATAAACAATAGAACGTAAACTCAGTGAATACTGCAAGTGCACCCTGCACAGCGTGAAAACAAACCTTTGACAGCTAACTGAAATTTACGACTAGAAAGCGTGGGATCGACGAGAGACGACTCCAGCGAAGGGTTGATAATCGGCGGAACGAACAACGAATAACTTGAACAATTAACCAGGACTCTGCAGTCTGTTAACAAAAGATAGGTCAGAACCTTGACAAAGTCTAAACAAAGGTTGACAGACAGCCGGGGAATTGCTCTAGTTTCTAGGAATCCGTACCACGTTCGTCACATGGAACACTCCGGGGATGACGACGACCAACCAGCGTTAAGCATCTTCTAAAAGAACTCGTGGAGAGAGTAAGAAGGGTTCGGACGACGAATCGGGAAACAGAGGACGAGATCTGCAGAGGAGTAGGAATTTGAATAACCAATCACGGATCCGAAAGGGCGTAGAAATCTAGAATTTGGACTTATGGGTAGTATGTTTTAATAAAACTGTTTTGCGAAGACGCGGAGCGGCAGTCTACAAGTCAATCGGTCAGAAGTTAATAAGTCAGTAAGTACGACAGTAAGACGGTTGGTTATAGTCGGAACGGTAATACAGTCAGTGATTGAAACAGTTTGCGCGACCTACCGAACTTTCGACTCGGTGAATTCATAAGTGAACTTAGACATACGATATGGTCTCAATTACACACAAGTCTGTTCGACAATTGTATATGTTCTGATAAACTACAGTGCGCACGGGACTTGAAACTACAACCGACACGAACATAATAACACAAGTGGTTTACATTCCAAAGTATAACAATGAGTGACATTTCAAACAATCTTACATTATAATGATTCGCAATGTTGAACAATTAACTGAATGAACTATACCGAACACAATTAAGTACATAGAATACACTACATCCAGATTGACGGAACAGTTAATCATGAACACGAACACGGCAAACTCTCAGAGTAATTCACCTTAATGACGATATTAACATCTTAATACTTGAACCCCAAACACTCGACATCAGCGGGGTACAACAACACCATACACATAACGGGAGTGAAGATTTATTGAAGTGAAGTGATGTGTTCTTCATAACAGTGATTAAGATGCGCGACGAGTCCTCCAGCAGATGTCATCTCACGCCGGCGGAATATTGGATAAACACTTCCACAAGATAAGCATTTATGTCTATTAAATCTTAGTAACATATACTACTGCACTGTCCCCTCTTTTCAAAGAGCTAACCCCGAGAGATTATATAAAATCATATAAATCATAAATCTTATAAAGCAATATTAACGTAATTCATCATCTGAGCATAATGAACGCATTTAGGTAGGGATGAAATATATTTGATTGTTTATTGTTCGTATATGTTTTGTATATGTATATTATTTGCTGCATTTGAATGTACCATATGTTTGTGTTTTCAGGAAACAACGTACGAATTGTATTTTGTTATTATGTGTTTTATTATGTATGTATTTGCAGGATATAGTAACTTACTTAAATAACAAGTATAATAAATAAGTAATTATTATATATTTAATCTTGCGTTCATTATTGCAATTTAACCTTGATTATTAATTTATTTCATTCTAAGCATTTCACAAAGAGTCTCAAAAGTTATGCTAAGTATCAATGGACACAACAAAATCGACCATTGAAATGTCCGATTAACAGACTCATAAATCATATTGATTTAACAACTGTGTTGAGTCTAATCTGACGAATGTGAACTACTTTTATATGTGTATTAAAGTTAACGTCCATCATAACTCTGTTTAATTAGTACACGAAGTTAATGAGACACAATTTACTAATTCATAATTGGATAGTTCACTAATAATTACAGTTAGCATAACGCTCAATATAAATGGTAAGGCAACCTAATTACTTAATTAATTGCCACCCCGTTTATATACACTAAATGTAAATGGCTCCCAAAGAACGTGGGGCATATCAAGGTTAATTAGAGGCAAGTTGTTAAATGTAAATGCTGCCCAACGCGTGGCATTATAAAGGCATGAACGATGTAAATGGCGCCCATCGCATGGCAAAAGAGAGCAGGCAGTAGTATTTAGATTAATTAAAATAATATAGTACATAAGATATTAAATAAGTGTAAGGTTAGCTTGACTGGTAACTGGATGATAACGCGAAGCAAAGCTAAAATGGCTAGCGGTAGTTCAGACAGCATGGACTTTGACGTTAACAACCAGTTAGGCGCACCCGACAACAGCGAAGAAAACTCATCAGTCGAACCAAATATGACTGAGGAGGCGTCAGAAGTCAGAGCGCGGGGACAGGTGTCACAGCAACCACAGGAGTCCCAACAACAAGGAGAAGTCACGTTACAATCAGTGATGGACTTCATGAGCGAGATGTTTAAAGAAATGAAGGAGGGACTCGACCAGCAGAATAAAGAATTGAATGAGAAGTTGGACAAGCAGAATGAAAGGTTTGACAAGCTTAACGACAAACTAGACAGTAACCATAAAGAAATTACGCAAAATATGAATGAGCAGTTCACGCAGTTTCGCACAGAAATACGTGAATACAAGAGTACCTGGAAAGTGGACAGAAGCGAAGTCCAGAAGAAGCAGGAAGAAGTGGTGAATAAGAATTACGAAGATGTACGGAAAGTACAAGACACTGATAACACTGTTGATTTTACGGATGTGTCAGCTACTAAGAAATTATCAACTGTTCGATCTAACGTAAGTATCAATAACAATCTAAGAAACAAGTGGATTAAGAAGAAAAATGACTCTGTTCCTTTGTATATGAGGAAGTGGGAAGAGGATTATCCAGACATGGATAGAGATAGTAAAAATTTACTACTACCAAGTAGAATGCATAAAAAGTACAAGTTAATTAACACGAGAATAGGTACTGCATCAGAGAATCCAAGGATGAAGTATCCAGCTTGTGAAATAAGCATAGATCGGCGAAGTAGTCGAGCTGCATGAATAAGAAGCATGAAGGGAAAGTTTAAAGTTGAAACAAATACCGCATGTTATAAAGCTGGAAGCAAATTTAAGCAAGCCATGGATGATGTGAAGCGGAAGAACCTACAAGATCCGTATGCATATTCATCATGGACAAGAAATGTTATGAGAAGAAGGAGAAGAAAGAATTTTACTAGACGACTTAAAAATGTTGTAAAAGGTCGTGATAGTACTGAAAGGAGAGTCCAAGCACTCGAGGTAAGACTTCTTAGAAACCTAAGAAACAAAATTTTATTATGTAATCACACGAGTAGTGAAATGACTGTCGAACAACGGAGTTGTATACAGGCCTGGAAAAGACGACAAAAGCAGAGCGGCGCGTGTTTACTTAGAGAAAGTTATTGGAAAAAACGGCAAAAACTACTCAATGTATAAGTAAACAATGGTAGTACTGCTGCGAAAGGTTGTCTAAGGCGAGGGGAGCGGTTTAACGCGTACATGCTTGAGGAAGGTCGACAAAAGGGACGGTGTGACACATTTCTCACTCACTCTCATAGAAAGAGACAGAGAATGGTCATAAATCTTAGAAGCGCAAGCGCAGCACATTGTACCAGAGTAACGGGGACAGCTGACCGACTGTTGGGAAAATGTGTGACGCAAACCCCAAGGTCAAATACCTTACTGTTTACAAACAAAAATGCGTGCGTTAGTAACGGCACTATATTGACAGGACATACAAATATGTCATCACAAATATAATTTAAGAATGAATAAATGAAAACGTATTAAGAAGACGAATGTCTGAAAATGTAATGATAAAAATTAGATAATATTGAATAAAATACATTAAATACATTGGTTGCATGAGAATACATAAACCAAAGAAAATAATTAGAGATGAATATTGATGAATGAAGAGTAGAAGATTAATGAATAAAATTAAAACGAAGCCACGTATGAGTTTGTGGAACATACGGCAAATTAAAGCGTATCATGAGCCAGCGAAAAGAAGTATGGATATCACGAGTTGGTAGCAACGACTCCGGCTAGCAGAAGACGTAAGTTAGGTAATTTGCTCGCGTGGCCAGTCCAGCTAACCAAATAATGATGTACATTTTACCATACTGTGTTTAGTTCGTATTTCAATATTAATCGTGTTTATGATCATCATGTATTCGTCATTTATTATGTTAATTAGGCATGTAAACATCAATATATATATATATATATATAGTGATTCGATAACGTGTACCATGTGTCAGAAGGACATTATGATACTATGATACAGGACACTAAAGACATTAATAATTGTGAATAATAATAACGTGTTAAAATGTAGAGATTCGAATAATTTGTTTATGTAATTAATAATTCAAAGATGGACAATCGTTTTATAACTTTAAGAATAAGCGTTTATGTATATATCATGAAGTATGATGATTCCTCAATTGTTTAGTTAATATGTATATTTCATTTATCAATGTAATCGTTTATAATATGTCGCAAGTTAATCATATGTATATATTTGTTTGTTGCAACTATAGTCTTGAGGTAATAATAACAAGTTTAAAAAATATTTTATTGCTATATGATCCATCGATATATGATCGAGTAATCTAATCGTTAGCTAATCTGCAGATAATCTATTACGTTGTATATAGGTAGAACGAAAGAATGTAAACGATGACAAAACAAACTTACAAATGGGCAGATGTATATGTCTTAATTCAATTATTTACATAAAATCATATTGTATAATCCGCATATAGACGGATAGAATGTAGAAAATGCGTTCATTTCACTCAGATGAGCGGCAATAAATTCATATGACCATGTAAGACGCCAAGATAGGGAACAACAATTAATTGCTCCCTATGAGAGATATATGTCAGTCAACCATGTCCATTCCAAAGCAGACGTCCACGACTGGGACAGAGCGCAGAAATTGGATCAGATATCTCCTGAAATCCAACATCCAATCCAATTTGGGGACAATATAGTGATCGAAATTTAAAAAATTTTAATTTCTCGATCAAGTGGCACGTTCCCACACTCGAGTTGACGGACACAAGCCCAGGTCGTAAATAATGACGAATTAGGGACACGTCAGACCCGACGCCAGTGCGAAGACAAGGAAAAAACGTCTGTGTACAGCACACAATAAGAATTTGAGGAGCGTCGTTGACAGCTCGCAGTTTGTTACAATTTACAGCACCTAGCAAACGAAACAAAGACTTCGTCCAGCTGCCGAGTTACGCAGAAACGAAATGGAACGCCTGCTGTGGAGGTGAGTTGTAACGAGCACAAATATGAAAGGCTTCACTCTGCCACAAAGGAGTACAAAGCAATCTCGACAAACAGATAAACAATAGAACGTAAACTCAGTGAATACTGCAAGTGCACCCTGCACAGCGTGAAAACAAACCTTTGACAGCTAACTGAAATTTACGACTAGAAAGCGTGGGATCGACGAGAGACGACTCCAGCGAAGGGTTGATAATCGACGGAACGAACAACGAATAACTTGAACAATTAACCAGGACTCTGCAGTCTGTTAACAAAAGATAGGTCAGAACCTTGACAAAGTCTAAACAAAGGTTGACAGACAGCCGGGGAATTGCTCTTGTTTCTAGGAATCCGTACCACGTTCGTCACATGGAACACTCCGGGGATGACGACGACCAACCAGCGTTAAGCATCTTCTAAAAGAACTCGTGGAGAGAGTAAGAAGGGTTCGAACGACGAATCGGGAAACAGAGGACGAGATCTGCAGAGGAGTAGGAATTTGAAGAACCAATCACGGATCCGAAAGGGCGTAGAAATCTAGAATTTGAACTTATGGGTAGTATGTTTTAATAAAACTGTTTTGCGAAGACGCGGAGCGGCAGGCTACAAGTCAATCGGTCAGAAGTTAATAAGTCAGTAAGTACGACAGTAAGACGGTTGGTTATAGTCGGAACGGTAATACAGTCAGTGATTGAAACAGTTTGCGCGACCTACCGAACTTTCGACTCGGTGAATTCATAAGTGAACTTAGACATACGATATGGTCTCAATTACACACAAGTCTGTTCGACAATTGTATATGTTCTGATAAACTACAGTGCGCACGGGACTTGAAACTACAACCGACACGAACATAATAACACAAGTGGTTTACATTCCAAAGTATAACAGTGAGTGACATTTCAAACAATCTTACATTATAATGATTCGCTATGTTGAACAATTAACTGAATGAACTATACCGAACACAATTAAGTACATAGAATACACTACATCCAGATAGACGGAACAGTTAATCATGAACACGAACACGGCAAACTCTCAGAGTAATTCACCTTAATGACGATATTAACATCTTAATACTTGAACCCCAAACACTCGACATCAGCGGGGTACAACAACACCATACACATAACGGGAGTGAAGATTTATTGAAGTGAAGTGATGTGTTCTTCATAACAGTGATTAAGATGCGCGACGAGTCCTCCAGCAGATGTCATCTCACGCCGGCGGAATATTGGATAAACACTTCCACAAGATAAGCATTTATGTCTATTAAATCTTAGTAACATATACTACTGCACTGTCTCCTCTTTTCAAAGAGCTAACCCCGAGAGATTATATAAAATCATATAAATCATAAATCTTATAAAGCAATATTAACGTAATTCATCATCTGAGCATAATGAACGCATTTAGGTAGGGATGAAATATATTTGATTGTTTATTGTTCGTGTATGTTTTGTATATGTATATTATTTGGTGCATTTGAATGTACCATATGTTTGTGTTTTCAGGAAACAACGTACGAATTGTATTTTGTTATTATGTGTTTTATTATGTATGTATTTGCAGGATATAGTAACTTACTTAAATAACAAGTATAATAAATAAGTAATTATTTTATATTTAATCTTGCGTTCATTATTGCAATTTAACCTTGATTATTAATTTATTTCATTCTAAGCATTTCACAAAGAGTCTCAAAAGTTATGCTAAGTATCAATGGACACAACAAAATCGACCATTGAAATGTCCGATTAACAGACTCATAAATCATATTGATTTAACAACTGTGTTGAGTCTAATCTGACGAATGTGAACTACTTTTATATGTGTATTAAAGTTAACGTCCATCATAACTCTGTTTAATTAGTACACGAAGTTAATGAGACACAATTTACTAATTCATAATTGGATAGTTCACTAATACTTACAATTAGCATAACGCACAATATAAATGGTACGGCAACCTAATTACTTAATTAATTGCCACCCCGTTTATATACACTAAATGTAAATGGCTCCCAAAGAACGTGGGGCATATCAAGGTTAATTAGAGTCAAGTTGTTAAATGTAAATGCTGCCCAACGCGTGGCATTATAAAGGCATTAACGATGTAAATGGCGCCCATCGCATGGCAAAAGAGAGCAGGCAGTAGTATTTAGATTAATTAAAATAATATAGTACATAAGATATTAAATAAGTGTAAGGTTAGCTTGACTGGTAACTGGATGATAACGCGAAGCAAAGCTAAAATGGCTAGCGGTAGTTCAGACAGCATGGACTTTGACGTTAACAACCAGTTAGGCGCACCCGACAACAGCGAAGAAAACTCATCAGTCGAACCAAATATGACTGAGGAGGCGTCAGAAGTCAGAGCGCGGGGACAGGTGTCACAGCAACCACAGGAGTCCCAACAACAAGGAGAAGTCACGTTACAATCAGTGATGGACTTCATGAGCGAGATGTTTAAAGAAATGAAGGAGGGACTCGACCAGCAGAATAAAGAATTAAATGAGAAGTTGGACAAGCAGAATGAAAGGTTTGACAAGCTAAACGACAAACTAGACACTAACCATAAAGAAATTACGCAAAATATGAATGAGCAGTTCACGCAGTTTCGCACAGAAATACGTGAATACAAGAGTACCTGGAAAGTGGACAGAAGCGAAGTCCAGAAGAAGCAGGAAAAAATGGTGAATAAGAATTACGAAGATGTACGGAAAGTACAAGACACTGATAACACTGTTGATTTTACGGATGTGTCAGCTACTAAGAAATTATCAACTGTTCGATCTAACGTAAGTATCAATAACAATCTAAGAAACAAGTGGATTAAGAAGAAAAATGACTCTGTTCCTTTGTATATGAGGAAGTGGGAAGAGGATTATCCAGACATGGATAGAGATAGTAAAAATTTACTACTACCAAGTAGAATGCATAAAAAGTACAAGTTAATTAACACGAGAATAGGTACTGCATCAGAGAATCCAAGGATGAAGTATCCAGCTTGTGAAATAAGCATAGATCGGCGAAGTAGTCGAGCTGCATGAATAAGAAGCATGAAGGGAAAGTTTAAAGTTGAAACAAATACCGCATGTTATAAAGCTGGAAGCAAACTTAAGCAAGCCATGGATGATGTGAAGCGGAAGAACCTACAAGATCCGTATGCATATTCATCATGGACAAGAAATGTTATGAGAAGAAGGAGAAGAAAGAATTTTACTAGACGACTTAAAAATGTTGTAAAAGGTCGTGATAGTACAGAAAGGAGAGTCCAAGCACTCGAGGTAAGACTTCTTAGAAACCTAAGAAACAAAATTTTATTATGTAATCACACGAGTAGTGAAATGACTGTCGAACAACGGAGTTGTATACAGGCCTGGAAAAGACGACAAAAGCAGAGCGGCGCGTGTTTACTTAGAGAAAGTTATTGGAAAAAACGGCAAAAACTACTCAATGTATACGTAAACAATGGTAGTACTGCTGCGAAAG
The DNA here is from genome assembly GCA_034769895.1 of Magicicada septendecula. Classification (NCBI taxonomy): domain Eukaryota; kingdom Metazoa; phylum Arthropoda; class Insecta; order Hemiptera; family Cicadidae; genus Magicicada; species Magicicada septendecula. The sequence continues at coordinate 549,443,972 of CM068368.1, forward strand.
GTTGTCTAAGGCGAGGGGAGCGGTTTAACGCGTACATGCTTGAGGAAGGTCGACAAAAGGGACGGTGTGACCCATTTCTCACTCACTCTCATAGAAAGAGACAGAGAATGGTCATAAATCTTAGAAGCGCAAGCGCAGCACATTGTACCAGAGTAACGGGGACAGCTGACCGACTGTTGGGAAAATGTGTGACGCAAACCCCAAGGTCAAATACCTTACTGTTTACAAACAAAAATGCGTGCGTTAGTAACGGCACTATATTGACAGGACATACAAATATGTCATCACAAATATAATTTAAGAATGAATAAATGAAAACGTATTAAGAAGACGAATGTCTGAAAATGTAACGATAGAATTAGATAATATTGAATAAAATACATTAAATACATTGGTTGCATGAGAATACATAAACCAAAGAAAATAAATAGAGATGAATATTGATGAATGAAGAGTAGAAGATTAATGAATAAAATTAAAACGAAGCCACGTATGAGTTTGTGGAACATACGGCAAATTAAAGCGTATCATGAGCCAGCGAAAAGAAGTATGGATATCACGAGTTGGTAGCAACGACTCCGGCTAGCAGAAGACGTAAGTTAGGTAATTTGCTCGCGCGGCCAGTCCAGCTAACCAAATAATGATGTACATTTTACCATACTGTGTTTAGTTCGTATTTCAATATTAATCGTGTTTATGATCATCATGTATTCGTCATTTATTATGTTAATTAGGCATGTAAACATCAATATATATATATATATATATATATATAGTGATTCGATAACGTGTACCATGTGTCAGAAGGACATTATGATACTATGATACAGGACACTAAAGACATTAATAATTGTGAATAATAATAACGTGTTAAAATGTAGAGATTCGAATAATTTGTTTATGTAATTAATAAGTCAAAGATGGACAATCGTTTTATAACTTTAAGAATAAGCGTTTATGTATATATCATGAAGTATGATGATTCCTCAATTGTTTAGTTAATATGTATATTTCATTTATCAATGTAATCGTTTATAATATGTCGCAAGTTAATCATATGTATATATTTGTTTGTTGCAACTATAGTCTTGAGGTAATAATAACAAGTTTAAAAAATATTTTATTGCTATATGATCCATCGATATATGATCGAGTAATCTAATCGTTAGCTAATCTGCAGATAATCTATTACGTTGTATATAGGTAGAACGAAAGAATGTAAACGATGACAAAACAAACTTTCAAATGGGCAGATGTATATGTCTTAATTCAATTATTTACATAAAATCATATTGTATAATCCGCATATAGACGGATAGAATGTAGAAAATGCGTTCATTTCACTCAGATGAGTGGCAATAAATTCATATGACCATGTAAGACGCCAAGATAGGGAATAACAATTAATTGCTCCCTATGAGAGATATACGTCAGTCAACCATGTCCATTCCAAAGCAGACGTCCACGACTGGGACAGAGCGCAGAAATTGGATCAGATGTCTCCTGAAATCCAACATCCAATCCAATTTGAGGACAATATAGTGATCGAAATTTAAAAAATTTTAATTTCTCGATCAAGTGGCACGTTTCCACACTCGAGTTGACGGACACAAGCCCAGGTCGTAAATAATGACGAATTAGGGACACGTCAGACCCGACGCCAGTGCGAAGACAAGGAAAAAACGTCTGTGTACAGCACACAATAAGAATTTGAGGAGCGTCGTTGACAGCTCGCAGTTTGTTACAATTTACAGCACCTAGCAAACGAAACAAAGACTTCGTCCAGCTGCCGAGTTACGCAGAAACGAAATGGAACGCCTGCTGTGGAGGTGAGTTGTAACGAGCACAAATATGAAAGGCTTCACTCTGCCACAAAGGAGTACAGAGCAATCTCGACAAACAGATAAACAATAGAACGTAAACTCAGTGAATACTGCAAGTGCACCCTGCACAGCGTGAAAACAAACCTTTGACAGCTAACTGAAATTTACGACTAGAAAGCGTGGGATCGACGAGAGACGACTCCAGCGAAGGGTTGATAATCGGCGGAACGAACAACGAATAACTTGAACAATTAACCAGGACTCTGCAGTCTGTTAACAAAAGATAGGTCAGAACCTTGACAAAGTCTAAACAAAGTTTGACAGACAGCCGAGGAATTGCTCTAGTTTCTAGGAATCCGTACCACGTTCGTCACATGGAACACTCCGGGGATGACGACGACCAACCAGCGTTAAGCATCTTCTAAAAGAACTCGTGGAGAGAGTAAGAAGGGTTCGAACGACGAATCGGGAAACAGAGGACGAGATCTGCAGAGGAGTAGGAATTTGAAGAACCAATCACGGATCCGAAATGGCGTAGAAATCTAGAATTTGGACTTATGGGTAGTATGTTTTAATAAAACTGTTTTGCGAAGACGCGGAGCGGCAGTCTACAAGTCAATCGGTCAGAAGTTAATAAGTCAGTAAGTACGACAGTAAGACGGTTGGTTATAGTCGGAACGGTAATACAGTCAGTGATTGAAACAGTTTGCGCGACCTACCGAACTTTCGACTCGGTGAATTCATAAGTGAACTTAGACATACGATATGGTCTCAATTACACACAAGTCTGTTCGACAATTGTATATGTTCTGATAAACTACAGTGCGCACGGGTCTTGAAACTACAACCGACACGAACATAATAACACAAGTGGTTTACATTCCAAAGTATAACAGTGAGTGACATTTCAAACACTCTTACATTATAATGATTCGCAATGTTGAACAATTAACTGAATGAACTATACCGAACACAATTAAGTACATAGAATACACTACATCCAGACAGACGGAACAGTTAATCATGAACACGAACACGGCAAACTCTCAGAGTAATTCACCTTAATGACGATATTAACATCTTAATACTTGAACCCCAAACACTCGACATCAGCGGGGTACAACAACACCATACACATAACGGGAGTGAAGATTTATTGAAGTGAAGTGATGTGTTCTTCATAACAGTGATTAAGATGCGCGACGAGTCCTCCAGCAGATGTCATCTCACGCCGGCGGAATATTGGATAAACACTTCCACAAGATAAGCATTTATGTCTATTAAATCTTAGTAACATATACTACTGCACTGTCCCCTCTTTTCAAAGAGCTAACCCCGAGAGATTATATAAAATCATATAAATCATAAATCTTATAAAGCAATATTAACGTAATTCATCATCTGAGCATAATGAACGCATTTAGGTAGGGATGAAATATATTTGATTGTTTATTGTTCGTATATGTTTTGTATATGTATATTATTTGCTGCATTTGAATGTACCATATGTTTGTGTTTTCAGGAAACAACGTACGAATTGTATTTTGTTATTATGTGTTTTATTATGTATGTATTTGCAGGATATAGTAACTTACTTAAATAACAAGTATAATAAATAAGTAATTATTTTATATTTAATCTTGCGTTCATTATTGCAATTTAACCTTGATTATTAATTTATTTCATTCTAAGCATTTCACAAAGAGTCTCAAAAGTTATGCTAAGTATCAATGGACACAACAAAATCGACCATTGAAATGTCCGATTAACAGACTCATAAATCATATTGATTTAACAACTGTGTTGAGTCTAATCTGACGAATGTGAACTACTTTTATATGTGTATTAAAGTTAACGTCCATCATAACTCTGTTTAATTAGTACACGAAGTTAATGAGACACAATTTACTAATTCATAATTGGATAGTTCACTAATAATTACAATTAGCATAACGCTCAATATAAATGGTACGGCAACCTAATTACTTAATTAATTGCCACCCCGTTTATATACACTAAATGTAAATGGCTCCCAAAGAACGTGGGGCATATCAAGGTTAATTAGAGTCAAGTTGTTAAATGTAAATGCTGCCCAACGCGTGGCATTATAAAGGCATTAACGATGTAAATGGCGCCCATCGCATGGCAAAAGAGAGCAGGCAGTAGTATTTAGATTAATTAAATTAATATAGTACATAAGATATTAAATAAGTGTAAGGTTAGCTTGACTGGTAACTGGATGATAACGCGAAGCAAAGCTAAAATGGCTAGCGGTAGTTCAGACAGCATGGACTTTGACGTTAACAACCAGTTAGGCGCACCCGACAACAGCGAAGAAAACTCATCAGTCGAACCAAATATGACTGAGGAGGCGTCAGAAGTCAGAGCGCGGGGACAGGTGTCACAGCAACCACAGGAGTCCCAACAACAAGGAGAAGTCACGTTACAATCAGTGATGGACTTCATGAGCGAGATGTTTAAAGAAATGAAGGAGGGACTCGACCAGCAGAATAAAGAATTGAATGAGAAGTTGGACAAGCAGAATGAAAGGTTTGACAAGCTAAACGACAAACTAGACAGTAACCATAAAGAAATTACGCAAAATATGAATGAGCAGTTCACGCAGTTTCGCACAGAAATACGTGAATACAAGAGTACCTGGAAAGTGGACAGAAGCGAAGTCCAGAAGAAGCAGGAAAAAATGGTGAATAAGAATTACGAAGATGTACGGAAAGTACAAGACACTGATAACACTGTTGATTTTACGGATGTGTCAGCTACTAAGAAATTATCAACTGTTCGATCTAACGTAAGTATCAATAACAATCTAAGAAACAAGTGGATTAAGAAGAAAAATGACTCTGTTCCTTTGTATATGAGGAAGTGGGAAGAGGATTATCCAGACATGGATAGAGATAGTAAAAATTTACTACTACCAAGTAGAATGCATAAAAAGTACAAGTTAATTAACACGAGAATAGGTACTGCATCAGAGAATCCAAGGATGAAGTATCCAGCTTGTGAAATAAGCATAGATCGGCGAAGTAGTCGAGCTGCATGAATAAGAAGCATGAAGGGAAAGTTTAAAGTTGAAACAAATACCGCATGTTATAAAGCTGGAAGCAAATTTAAGCAAGCCATGGATGATGTGAAGCGGAAGAACCTACAAGATCCGTATGCATATTCATCATGGACAAGAAATGTTATGAGAAGAAGGAGAAGAAAGAATTTTACTAGACGACTTAAAAATGTTGTAAAAGGTCGTGATAGTACTGAAAGGAGAGTCCAAGCACTCGAGGTAAGACTTCTTAGAAACCTAAGAAACAAAATTTTATTATGTAATCACACGAGTAGTGAAATGACTGTCGAACAACGGAGTTGTATACAGGCCTGGAAAAGACGACAAAAGCAGAGCGGCGCGTGTTTACTTAGAGAAAGTTATTGGAAAAAACGGCAAAAACTACTCAATGTATAAGTAAACAATGGTAGTACTGCTGCGAAAGGTTGTCTAAGGCGAGGGGAGCGGTTTAACGCGTACATGCTTGAGGAAGGTCGACAAAAGGGACGGTGTGACCCATTTCTCACTCACTCTCATAGAAAGAGACAGAGAATGGTCATAAATCTTAGAAGCGCAAGCGCAGCACATTGTACCAGAGTAACGGGGACAGCTGACCGACTGTTGGGAAAATGTGTGACGCAAACCCCAAGGTCAAATACCTTACTGTTTACAAACAAAAATGCGTGCGTTAGTAACGGCACTATATTGACAGGACATACAAATATGTCATCACAAATATAATTTAAGAATGAATAAATGAAAACGTATTAAGAAGACGAATGTCTGAAAATGTAACGATAAAATTAGATAATATTGAATAAAATACATTAAATACATTGGTTGCATGAGAATACATAAACCAAAGAAAATAAATAGAGATGAATATTGATGAATGAAGAGTAGAAGATTAATGAATAAAATTAAAACGAAGCCACGTATGAGTTTGTGGAACATACGGCAAATTAAAGCGTATCATGAGCCAGCGAAAAGAAGTATGGATATCACGAGTTGGTAGCAACGACTCCGGCTAGCAGAAGACGTAAGTTAGGTAATTTGATCGCGCGGCCAGTCCAGCTAACCAAATAATGATGTACATTTTACCATACTGTGTTTAGTTCGTATTTCAATATTAATCGTGTTTATGATCATCATGTATTCGTCATTCATTATGTTAATTAGGCATGTAAACATCTATATATATATATATATAGTGATTAGATAACGTGTACCATGTGTCAGAAGAACATTATGATACTATGATACAGGACACTAAAGACATTAATAATTGTGAATAATAATAACGTGTTAAAATGTAGAGATTCGAATAATTTGTTTATGTAATTAATAAGTCAAAGATGGACAATCGTTTTATAACTTTAAGAATAAGCGTTTATGTATATATCATGAAGTATGATGATTCCTCAATTGTTTAGTTAATATGTATATTTCATTTATCAATGTAATCGTTTATAATATGTCGCAAGTTAATCATATGTATATATTTGTTTGTTGCAACTATAGTCTTGAGGTAATAATAACAAGTTTAAAAAATATTTTATTGCTATATGATCCATCGATATATGATCGAGTAATCTAATCGTTAGCTAATCTGCAGATAATCTATTACGTTGTATATAGGTAGAACGAAAGAATGTAAACGATGACAAAACAGTCAAATGGGCAGATGTATATGTCTTAATTCAATTATTTACATAAAATCATATTGTATAATCCGCATATAGACGGATAGAATGTAGAAAATGCGTTCATTTCACTCAGATGAGTGGCAATAAATTCATATGACCATGTAAGACGCCAAGATAGGGAATAACAATTAATTGCTCCCTATGAGAGATATACGTCAGTCAACCATGTCCATTCCAAAGCAGACGTCCACGACTGGGACAGAGCGCAGAAATTGGATCAGATGTCTCCTGAAATCCAACATCCAATCCAATTTGAGGACAATATAGTGATCGAAATTTAAAAAATTTTAATTTCTCGATCAAGTGGCACGTTTCCACACTCGAGTTGACGGACACAAGCCCAGGTCGTAAATAATGACGAATTAGGGACACGTCAGACCCGACGCCAGTGCGAAGACAAGGAAAAAACGTCTGTGTACAGCACACAATAAGAATTTGAGGAGCGTCGTTGACAGCTCGCAGTTTGTTACAATTTACAGCACCTAGCAAACGAAACAAAGACTTCGTCCAGCTGCCGAGTTACGCAGAAACGAAATGGAACGCCTGCTGTGGAGGTGAGTTGTAACGAGCACAAATATGAAAGGCTTCACTCTGCCACAAAGGAGTACAGAGCAATCTCGACAAACAGATAAACAATAGAACGTAAACTCAGTGAATACTGCAAGTGCACCCTGCACAGCGTGAAAACAAACCTTTGACAGCTAACTGAAATTTACGACTAGAAAGCGTGGGATCGACGAGAGACGACTCCAGCGAAGGGTTGATAATCGGCGGAACGAACAACGAATAACTTGAACAATTAACCAGGACTCTGCAGTCTGTTAACAAAAGATAGGTCAGAACCTTGACAAAGTCTAAACAAAGTTTGACAGACAGCCGAGGAATTGCTCTAGTTTCTAGGAATCCGTACCACGTTCGTCACATGGAACACTCCGGGGATGACGACGACCAACCAGCGTTAAGCATCTTCTAAAAGAACTCGTGGAGAGAGTAAGAAGGGTTCGAACGACGAATCGGGAAACAGAGGACGAGATCTGCAGAGGAGTAGGAATTTGAAGAACCAATCACGGATCCGAAATGGCGTAGAAATCTAGAATTTGGACTTATGGGTAGTATGTTTTAATAAAACTGTTTTGCGAAGACGCGGAGCGGCAGTCTACAAGTCAATCGGTCAGAAGTTAATAAGTCAGTAAGTACGACAGTAAGACGGTTGGTTATAGTCGGAACGGTAATACAGTCAGTGATTGAAACAGTTTGCGCGACCTACCGAACTTTCGACTCGGTGAATTCATAAGTGAACTTAGACATACGATATGGTCTCAATTACACACAAGTCTGTTCGACAATTGTATATGTTCTGATAAACTACAGTGCGCACGGGTCTTGAAACTACAACCGACACGAACATAATAACACAAGTGGTTTACATTCCAAAGTATAACAGTGAGTGACATTTCAAACACTCTTACATTATAATGATTCGCAATGTTGAACAATTAACTGAATGAACTATACCGAACACAATTAAGTACATAGAATACACTACATCCAGACAGACGGAACAGTTAATCATGAACACGAACACGGCAAACTCTCAGAGTAATTCACCTTAATGACGATATTAACATCTTAATACTTGAACCCCAAACACTCGACATCAGCGGGGTACAACAACACCATACACATAACGGGAGTGAAGATTTATTGAAGTGAAGTGATGTGTTCTTCATAACAGTGATTAAGATGCGCGACGAGTCCTCCAGCAGATGTCATCTCACGCCGGCGGAATATTGGATAAACACTTCCACAAGATAAGCATTTATGTCTATTAAATCTTAGTAACATATACTACTGCACTGTCCCCTCTTTTCAAAGAGCTAACCCCGAGAGATTATATAAAATCATATAAATCATAAATCTTATAAAGCAATATTAACGTAATTCATCATCTGAGCATAATGAACGCATTTAGGTAGGGATGAAATATATTTGATTGTTTATTGTTCGTATATGTTTTGTATATGTATATTATTTGCTGCATTTGAATGTACCATATGTTTGTGTTTTCAGGAAACAACGTACGAATTGTATTTTGTTATTATGTGTTTTATTATGTATGTATTTGCAGGATATAGTATCTTACTTAAATAACAAGTATAATAAATAAGTAATTATTTTATATTTAATCTTGCGTTCATTATTGCAATTTAACCTTGATTATTAATTTATTTCATTCTAAGCATTTCACAAAGAGTCTCAAAAGTTATGCTAAGTATCAATGGACACAACAAAATCGACCATTGAAATGTCCGATTAACAGACTCATAAATCATATTGATTTAACAACTGTGTTGAGTCTAATCTGACGAATGTGAACTACTTTTATATGTGTATTAAAGTTAACGTCCATCATAACTCTGTTTAATTAGTACACGAAGTTAATGAGACACAATTTACTAATTCATAATTGGATAGTTCACTAATAATTACAATTAGCATAACGCTCAATATAAATGGTACGGCAACCTAATTACTTAATTAATTGCCACCCCGTTTATATACACTAAATGTAAATGGCTCCCAAAGAACGTGGGGCATATCAAGGTTAATTAGAGTCAAGTTGTTAAATGTAAATGCTGCCCAACGCGTGGCATTATAAAGGCATTAACGATGTAAATGGCGCCCATCGCATGGCAAAAGAGAGCAGGCAGTAGTATTTAGATTAATTAAATTAATATAGTACATAAGATATTAAATAAGTGTAAGGTTAGCTTGACTGGTAACTGGATGATAACGCGAAGCAAAGCTAAAATGGCTAGCGGTAGTTCAGACAGCATGGACTTTGACGTTAACAACCAGTTAGGCGCACCCGACAACAGCGAAGAAAACTCATCAGTCGAACCAAATATGACTGAGGAGGCGTCAGAAGTCAGAGCGCGGGGACAGGTGTCACAGCAACCACAGGAGTCCCAACAACAAGGAGAAGTCACGTTACAATCAGTGATGGACTTCATGAGCGAGATGTTTAAAGAAATGAAGGAGGGACTCGACCAGCAGAATAAAGAATTGAATGAGAAGTTGGACAAGCAGAATGAAAGGTTTGACAAGCTAAACGACAAACTAGACAGTAACCATAAAGAAATTACGCAAAATATGAATGAGCAGTTCACGCAGTTTCGCACAGAAATACGTGAATACAAGAGTACCTGGAAAGTGGACAGAAGCGAAGTCCAGAAGAAGCAGGAAAAAATGGTGAATAAGAATTACGAAGATGTACGGAAAGTACAAGACACTGATAACACTGTTGATTTTACGGATGTGTCAGCTACTAAGAAATTATCAACTGTTCGATCTAACGTAAGTATCAATAACAATCTAAGAAACAAGTGGATTAAGAAGAAAAATGACTCTGTTCCTTTGTATATGAGGAAGTGGGAAGAGGATTATCCAGACATGGATAGAGATAGTAAAAATTTACTACTACCAAGTAGAATGCATAAAAAGTACAAGTTAATTAACACGAGAATAGGTACTGCATCAGAGAATCCAAGGATGAAGTATCCAGCTTGTGAAATAAGCATAGATCGGCGAAGTAGTCGAGCTGCATGAATAAGAAGCATGAAGGGAAAGTTTAAAGTTGAAACAAATACCGCATGTTATAAAGCTGGAAGCAAATTTAAGCAAGCCATGGATGATGTGAAGCGGAAGAACCTACAAGATCCGTATGCATATTCATCATGGACAAGAAATGTTATGAGAAGAAGGAGAAGAAAGAATTTTACTAGACGACTTAAAAATGTTGTAAAAGGTCGTGATAGTACTGAAAGGAGAGTCCAAGCACTCGAGGTAAGACTTCTTAGAAACCTAAGAAACAAAATTTTATTATGTAATCACACGAGTAGTGAAATGACTGTCGAACAACGGAGTTGTATACAGGCCTGGAAAAGACGACAAAAGCAGAGCGGCGCGTGTTTACTTAGAGAAAGTTATTGGAAAAAACGGCAAAAACTACTCAATGTATACGTAAACAATGGTAGTACTGCTGCGAAAGGTTGTCTAAGGCGAGGGGAGCGGTTTAACGCGTACATGCTTGAGGAAGGTCGACAAAAGGGACGGTGTGACCCATTTCTCACTCACTCTCATAGAAAGAGACAGAGAATGGTCATAAATCTTAGAAGCGCAAGCGCAGCACATTGTACCAGAGTAACGGGGACAGCTGACCGACTGTTGGGAAAATGTGTGACGCAAACCCCAAGGTCAAATACCTTACTGTTTACAAACAAAAATGCGTGCGTTAGTAACGGCACTATATTGACAGGACATACAAATATGTCATCACAAATATAATTTAAGAATGAATAAATGAAAACGTATTAAGAAGACGAATGTCTGAAAATGTAACGATAAAATTAGATAATATTGAATAAAATACATTAAATACATTGGTTGCATGAGAATACATAAACCAAAGAAAATAAATAGAGATGAATATTGATGAATGAAGAGTAGAAGATTAATGAATAAAATTAAAACGAAGCCACGTATGAGTTTGTGGAACATACGGCAAATTAAAGCGTATCATGAGCCAGCGAAAAGAAGTATGGATATCACGAGTTGGTAGCAACGACTCCGGCTAGCAGAAGACGTAAGTTAGGTAATTTGATCGCGCGGCCAGTCCAGCTAACCAAATAATGATGTACATTTTACCATACTGTGTTTAGTTCGTATTTCAATATTAATCGTGTTTATGATCATCATGTATTCGTCATTCATTATGTTAATTAGGCATGTAAACATCTATATATATATATATAGTGATTCGATAACGTGTACCATGTGTCAGAAGGACATTATGATACTATGATACAGGACACTAAAGACATTAATAATTGTGAATAATAATAACGTGTTAAAATGTAGAGATTCGAATAATTTGTTTATGTAATTAATAATTCAAAGATGGACAATCGTTTTATAACTTTAAGAATAAGCGTTTATGTATATACCATGAAGTATGATGATTCCTCAATTGTTTAGTTAATATGTATATTTCATTTATCAATGTAATCGTTTATAATATGTCGCAAGTTAATCATATGTATATATTTGTTTGTTGCAACTATAGTCTTGAGGTAATAATAACAAGTTTAAAAAATATTTTATTGCTATATGATCCATCGATATATGATCGAGTAATCTAATCGTTAGCTAATCTGCAGATAATCTATTACGTTGTATATAGGTAGAACGAAAGAATGTAAACGATGACAAAACAGTCAAATGGGCAGATGTATATGTCTTAATTCAATTATTTACATAAAATCATATTGTATAATCCGCATATAGACGGATAGAATGTAGAAAATGCGTTCATTTCACTCAGATGAGTGGCAATAAATTCATATGACCATGTAAGACGCCAAGATAGGGAATAACAATTAATTGCTCCCTATGAGAGATATACGTCAGTCAACCATGTCCATTCCAAAGCAGACGTCCACGACTGGGACAGAGCGCAGAAATTGGATCAGATGTCTCCTGAAATCCAACATCCAATCCAATTTGAGGACAATATAGTGATCGAAATTTAAAAAATTTTAATTTCTCGATCAAGTGGCACGTTTCCACACTCGAGTTGACGGACACAAGCCCAGGTCGTAAATAATGACGAATTAGGGACACGTCAGACCCGACGCCAGTGCGAAGACAAGGAAAAAACGTCTGTGTACAGCACACAATAAGAATTTGAGGAGCGTCGTTGACAGCTCGCAGTTTGTTACAATTTACAGCACCTAGCAAACGAAACAAAGACTTCGTCCAGCTGCCGAGTTACGCAGAAACGAAATGGAACGCCTGCTGTGGAGGTGAGTTGTAACGAGCACAAATATGAAAGGCTTCACTCTGCCACAAAGGAGTACAGAGCAATCTCGACAAACAGATAAACAATAGAACGTAAACTCAGTGAATACTGCAAGTGCACCCTGCACAGCGTGAAAACAAACCTTTGACAGCTAACTGAAATTTACGACTAGAAAGCGTGGGATCGACGAGAGACGACTCCAGCGAAGGGTTGATAATCGGCGGAACGAACAACGAATAAATTGAACAATTAACCAGGACTCTGCAGTCTGTTAACAAAAGATAGGTCAGAACCTTGACAAAGTCTAAACAAAGGTTGACAGACAGCCGGGGAATTGCTCTAGTTTCTAGGAATCCGTACCACGTTCGTCACATGGAACACTCCGGGAATGACGACGACCAACCAGCGTTAAGCATCTTCTAAAAGAACTCGTGGAGAGAGTAAGAAGGGTTCGAACGACGAATCGGGAAACAGAGGACGAGATCTGCAGAGGAGTAGGAATTTGAAGAACCAATCACGGATCCGAAAGGGCGTAGAAATCTAGAATTTGGACTTATGGGTAGTATGTTTTAATAAAACTGTTTTGCGAAGACGCGGAGCGGCAGTCTACAAGTCAATCGGTCAGAAGTTAATAAGTCAGTAAGTACGACAGTAAGACGGTTGGTTATAGTCGGAACGGTAATACAGTCAGTGATTGAAACAGTTTGCGCGACCTACCGAACTTTCGACTCGGTGAATTCATAAGTGAACTTAGACATACGATATGGTCTCAATTACACACAAGTCTGTTCGACAATTGTATATGTTCTGATAAACTACAGTGCGCACGGGACTTGAAACTACAACCGACACGAACATAATAACACAAGTGGTTTACATTCCAAAGTATAACAGTGAGTGACATTTCAAACACTCTTACATTATAATGATTCGCAATGTTGAACAATTAACTGAATGAACTATACCGAACACAATTAAGTACATAGAATACACTACATCCAGACAGACGGAACAGTTAATCATGAACACGAACACGGCAAACTCTCAGAGTAATTCACCTTAATGACGATATTAACATCTTAATACTTGAACCCCAAACACTCGACATCAGCGGGGTACAACAACACCATACACATAACGGGAGTGAAGATTTATTGAAGTGAAGTGATGTGTTCTTCATAACAGTGATTAAGATGAGCGACGAGTCCTCCAGCAGATGTCATCTCACGCCGGCGGAATATTGGATAAACACTTCCACAAGATAAGCATTTATGTCTATTAAATCTTAGTAACATATACTACTGCACTGTCCCCTCTTTTCAAAGAGCTAACCCCGAGAGATTATATAAAATCATATAAATCATAAATCTTATAAAGCAATATTAACGTAATTCATCATCTGAGCATAATGAACGCATTTAGGTAGGGATGAAATATATTTGATTGTTTATTGTTCGTATATGTTTTGTATATGTATATTATTTGCTGCATTTGAATGTACCATATGTTTGTGTTTTCAGGAAACAACGTACGAATTGTATTTTGTTATTATGTGTTTTATTATGTATGTATTTGCAGGATATAGTAACTTACTTAAATAACAAGTATAATAAATAAGTAATTATTTTATATTTAATCTTGCGTTCATTATTGCAATTTAACCTTGATTATTAATTTATTTCATTCTAAGCATTTCACAAAGAGTCTCAAAAGTTATGCTAAGTATCAATGGACACAACAAAATCGACCATTGAAATGTCCGATTAACAGACTCATAAATCATATTGATTTAACAACTGTGTTGAGTCTAATCTGACGAATGTGAACTACTTTTATATGTGTATTAAAGTTAACGTCCATCATAACTCTGTTTAATTAGTACACGAAGTTAATGAGACACAATTTACTAATTCATAATTGGATAGTTCACTAATACTTACAATTAGCATAACGCTCAATATAAATGGTACGGCAACCTAATTACTTAATTAATTGCCACCCCGTATATATACACTAAATGTAAATGGCTCCCAAAGAACGTGGGGCATATCAAGGTTAATTAGAGTCAAGTTGTTAAATGTAAATGCTGCCCAACGCGTGGCATTATAAAGGCATTAACGATGTAAATGGCGCCCATCGCATGGCAAAAGAGAGCAGGCAGTAGTATTTAGATTAATTAAAATAATATAGTACATAAGATATTAAATAAGTGTAAGGTTAGCTTGACTGGTAACTGGATGATAACGCGAAGCAAAGCTAAAATGGCTAGCGGTAGTTCAGACAGCATGGACTTTGACGTTAACAACCAGTTAGGCGCACCCGACAACAGCGAAGAAAACTCATCAGTCGAACCAAATATGACTGAGGAGGCGTCAGAAGTCAGAGCGCGGGGACAGGTGTCACAGCAACCACAGGAGTCCCAACAACAAGGAGAAGTCACGTTACAATCAGTGATGGACTTCATGAGCGAGATGTTTAAAGAAATGAAGGAGGGACTCGACCAGCAGAATAAAGAATTGAATGAGAAGTTGGACAAGCAGAATGAAAGGTTTGACAAGCTAAACGACAAACTAGACAGTAACCATAAAGAAATTACGCAAAATATGAATGAGCAGTTCACGCAGTTTCGCACAGAAATACGTGAATACAAGAGTACCTGGAAAGTGGACAGAAGCGAAGTCCAGAAGAAGCAGGAAAAAATGGTGAATAAGAATTACGAAGATGTACGGAAAGTACAAGACACTGATAACACTGTTGATTTTACGGATGTGTCAGCTACTAAGAAATTATCAACTGTTCGATCTAACGTAAGTATCAATAACAATCTAAGAAACAAGTGGATTAAGAAGAAAAATGACTCTGTTCCTTTGTATATGAGGAAGTGGGAAGAGGATTATCCAGACATGGATAGAGATAGTAAAAATTTACTACTACCAAGTAGAATGCATAAAAAGTACAAGTTAATTAACACGAGAATAGGTACTGCATCAGAGAATCCAAGGATGAAGTATCCAGCTTGTGAAATAAGCATAGATCGGCGAAGTAGTCGAGCTGCATGAATAAGAAGCATGAAGGGAAAGTTTAAAGTTGAAACAAATACCGCATGTTATAAAGCTGGAAGCAAATTTAAGCAAGCCATGGATGATGTGAAGCGGAAGAACCTACAAGATCCGTATGCATATTCATCATGGACAAGAAATGTTATGAGAAGAAGGAGAAGAAAGAATTTTACTAGACGACTTAAAAATGTTGTAAAAGGTCGTGATAGTACTGAAAGGAGAGTCCAAGCACTCGAGGTAAGACTTCTTAGAAACCTAAGAAACAAAATTTTATTATGTAATCACACGAGTAGTGAAATGACTGTCGAACAACGGAGTTGTATACAGGCCTGGAAAAGACGACAAAAGCAGAGCGGCGCGTGTTTACTTAGAGAAAGTTATTGGAAAAAACGGCAAAAACTACTCAATGTATACGTAAACAATGGTAGTACTGCTGCGAAAGGTTGTCTAAGGCGAGGGGAGCGGTTTAACGCGTACATGCTTGAGGAAGGTCGACAAAAGGGACGGTGTGACACATTTCTCACTCACTCTCATAGAAAGAGACAGAGAATGGTCATAAATCTTAGAAGCGCAAGCGCAGCACATTGTACCAGAGTAACGGGGACAGCTGACCGACTGTTGGGAAAATGTGTGACGCAAACCCCAAGGTCAAATACCTTACTGTTTACAAACAAAAATGCGTGCGTTAGTAACGGCACTATATTGACAGGACATACAAATATGTCATCACAAATATAATTTAAGAATGAATAAATGAAAACGTATTAAGAAGACGAATGTCTGAAAATGTAACGATAAAATTAGATAATATTGAATAAAATACATTAAATACATTGGTTGCATGAGAATACATAAACCAAAGAAAATAAATAGAGATGAATATTGATGAATGAAGAGTAGAAGATTAATGAATAAAATTAAAACGAAGCCACGTATGAGTTTGTGGAACAGACGGCAAATTAAAGCGTATCATGAGCCAGCGAAAAGAAGTATGGATATCACGAGTTGGTAGCAACGACTCCGGCTAGCAGAAGACGTAAGTTAGGTAATTTGCTCGCGCGGCCAGTCCAGCTAACCAAATAATGATGTACATTTTACCATACTGTGTTTAGTTCGAATTTCAATATTAATCGTGTTTATGATCATCATGTATTCGTCATTCATTATGTTAATTAGGCATGTAAACATCTATATATATATATAGTGATTCGATAACGTGTACCATGTGTCAGAAGGACATTATGATACTATGATACAGGACACTAAAGACATTAATAATTGTGAATAATAATAACGTGTTAAAATGTAGAGATTCGAATAATTTGTTTATGTAATTAATAATTCAAAGATGGACAATCGTTTTATAACTTTAAGAATAAGCGTTTATGTATATATCATGAAGTATGATGATTCCTCAATTGTTTAGTTAATATGTATATTTCATTTATCAATGTAATCGTTTATAATATGTCGCAAGTTAATCATATGTATATATTTGTTTGTTGCAACTATAGTCTTGAGGTAATAATAACAAGTTTAAAAAATATTTTATTGCTATATGATCCATCGATATATGATCGAGTAATCTAATCGTTAGCTAATCTGCAGATAATCTATTACGTTGTATATAGGTAGAACGAAAGAATGTAAACGATGACAAAACAGTCAAATGGGCAGATGCATATGTCTTAATTCAATTATTTACATAAAATCATATTGTATAATCCGCATATAGACGGATAGAATGTAGAAAATGCGTTCATTTCACTCAGATGAGTGGCAATAAATTCATATGACCATGTAAGACGCCAAGATAGGGAATAA
The DNA here is from genome assembly GCA_034769895.1 of Magicicada septendecula. NCBI lineage: Eukaryota > Metazoa > Arthropoda > Insecta > Hemiptera > Cicadidae > Magicicada > Magicicada septendecula. Next base: position 549,461,302 of record CM068368.1, read on the forward strand.
CAATTAATTGCTCCCTATGAGAGATATACGTCAGTCAACCATGTCCATTCCAAAGCAGACGTCCACGACTGGGACAGAGCGCAGAAATTGGATCAGATGTCTCCTGAAATCCAACATCCAATCCAATTTGAGGACAATATAGTGATCGAAATTTAAAAAATTTTAATTTCTCGATCAAGTGGCACGTTTCCACACTCGAGTTGACGGACACAAGCCCAGGTCGTAAATAATGACGAATTAGGGACACGTCAGACCCGACGCCAGTGCGAAGACAAGGAAAAAACGTCTGTGTACAGCACACAATAAGAATTTGAGGAGCGTCGTTGACAGCTCGCAGTTTGTTACAATTTACAGCACCTAGCAAACGAAACAAAGACTTCGTCCAGCTGCCGAGTTACGCAGAAACGAAATGGAACGCCTGCTGTGGAGGTGAGTTGTAACGAGCACAAATATGAAAGGCTTCACTCTGCCACAAAGGAGTACAGAGCAATCTCGACAAACAGATAAACAATAGAACGTAAACTCAGTGAATACTGCAAGTGCACCCTGCACAGCGTGAAAACAAACCTTTGACAGCTAACTGAAATTTACGACTAGAAAGCGTGGGATCGACGAGAGACGACTCCAGCGAAGGGTTGATAATCGGCGGAACGAACAACGAATAACTTGAACAATTAACCAGGACTCTGCAGTCTGTTAACAAAAGATAGGTCAGAACCTTGACAAAGTCTAAACAAAGGTTGACAGACAGCCGGGGAATTGCTCTAGTTTCTAGGAATCCGTACCACGTTCGTCACATGGAACACTCCGGGAATGACGACGACCAACCAGCGTTAAGCATCTTCTAAAAGAACTCGTGGAGAGAGTAAGAAGGGTTCGAACGACGAATCGGAAAACAGAGGACGAGATCTGCAGAGGAGTAGGAATTTGAAGAACCAATCACGGATCCGAAAGGGCGTAGAAATCTAGAATTTGGACTTATGGGTAGTATGTTTTAATAAAACTGTTTTGCGAAGACGCGGAGCGGCAGTCTACAAGTCAATCGGTCAGAAGTTAATAAGTCAGTAAGTACGACAGTAAGACGGTTGGTTATAGTCGGAACGGTAATACAGTCAGTGATTGAAACAGTTTGCGCGACCTACCGAACTTTCGACTCGGTGAATTCATAAGTGAACTTAGACATACGATATGGTCTCAATTACACACAAGTCTGTTCGACAATTGTATATGTTCTGATAAACTACAGTGCGCACGGGACTTGAAACTACAACCGAGACGAACATAATAACACAAGTGGTTTACATTCCAAAGTATAACAGTGAGTGACATTTCAAACACTCTTACATTATAATGATTCACAATGTTGAACAATTAACTGAATGAAATATACCGAACACAATTAAGTACATAGAATACACTACATCCAGATAGACGGAACAGTTAATCATGAACACGAACACGGCAAACTCTCAGAGTAATTCACCTTAATGACGATATTAACATCTTAATACTTGAACCCCAAACACTCGACATCAGCGGGGTACAACAACACCATACACATAACGGGAGTGAAGATTTATTGAAGTGAAGTGATGTGTTCTTCATAACAGTGATTAAGATGCGCGACGAGTCCTCCAGCAGATGTCATCTCACGCCGGCGGAATATTGGATAAACACTTCCACAAGATAAGCATTTATGTCTATTAAATCTTAGTAATATATACTACTGCACTGTCTCCTCTTTTCAAAGAGCTAACCCCGAGAGATTATATAAAATCATATAAATCATAAATCTTATAAAGCAATATTAACGTAATTCATCATCTGAGCATAATGAACGCATTTAGGTAGGGATGAAATATATTTGATTGTTTATTGTTCGTGTATGTTTTGTATATGTATATTATTTCTGCATTTGAATGTACCATATGTTTGTGTTTTCAGGAAACAACGTACGAATTGTATTTTGTTATTATGTGTTTTATTATGTATGTATTTGCAGGATATAGTAACTTACTTAAATAACAAGTATAATAAATAAGTAATTATTTTATATTTAATCTTGCGTTCATTATTGCAATTTAACCTTGATTATTAATTTATTTCATTCTAAGCATTTCACAAAGAGTCTCAAAAGTTATGCTAAGTATCAATGGACACAACAAAATCGACCATTGAAATGTCCGATTAACAGACTCATAAATCATATTGATTTAACAACTGTGTTGAGTCTAATCTGACGAATGTGAACTACTTTTATATGTGTATTAAAGTTAACGTCCATCATAACTCTGTTTAATTAGTACACGAAGTTAATGCGACACAATTTACTAATTCATAATTGGATAGTTCACTAATACTTACAATTAGCATAACGCTCAATATAAATGGTACGGCAACCTAATTACTTAATTAATTGCCACCCCGTTTATATACACTAAATGTAAATGGCTCCCAAAGAACGTGGGGCATATCAGGGTTAATTAGAGTCAAGTTGTTAAATGTAAATGCTGCCCAACGCGTGGCATTATAAAGGCATTAACGATGTAAATGGCGCCCATCGCATGGCAAAAGAGAGCAGGCAGTAGTATTTAGATTAATTAAAATAATATAGTACATAAGATATTAAATAAGTGTAAGGTTAGCTTGACTGGTAACTGGATGATAACGCGAAGCAAAGCTAAAATGGCTAGCGGTAGTTCAGACAGCATGGACTTTGACGTTAACAACCAGTTAGGCGCACCCGACAACAGCGAAGAAAACTCATCAGTCGAACCAAATATGACTGAGGAGGCGTCAGAAGTCAGAGCGCGGGGACAGGTGTCACAGCAACCACAGGAGTCCCAACAACAAGGAGAAGTCACGTTACAATCAGTGATGGACTTCATGAGCGAGATGTTTAAAGAAATGAAGGAGGGACTCGACCAGCAGAATAAAGAATTGAATGAGAAGTTGGACAAGCAGAATGAAAGGTTTGACAAGCTAAACGACAAACTAGACAGTAACCATAAAGAAATTACGCAAAATATGAATGAGCAGTTCACGCAGTTTCGCACAGAAATACGTGAATACAAGAGTACCTGGAAAGTGGACAGAAGCGAAGTCCAGAAGAAGCAGGAAAAAATGGTGAATAAGAATTACGAAGATGTACGGAAAGTACAAGACACTGATAACACTGTTGATTTTACGGATGTGTCAGCTACTAAGAAATTATCAACTGTTCGATCTAACGTAAGTATCAATAACAATCTAAGAAACAAGTGGATTAAGAAGAAAAATGACTCTGTTCCTTTGTATATGAGGAAGTGGGAAGAGGATTATCCAGACATGGATAGAGATAGTAAAAATTTACTACTACCAAGTAGAATGCATAAAAAGTACAAGTTAATTAACACGAGAATAGGTACTGCATCAGAGAATCCAAGGATGAAGTATCCAGCTTGTGAAATAAGCATAGATCGGCGAAGTAGTCGAGCTGCATGAATAAGAAGCATGAAGGGAAAGTTTAAAGTTGAAACAAATACCGCATGTTATAAAGCTGGAAGCAAATTTAAGCAAGCCATGGATGATGTGAAGCGGAAGAACCTACAAGATCCGTATGCATATTCATCATGGACAAGAAATGTTATGAGAAGAAGGAGAAGAAAGAATTTTACTAGACGACTTAAAAATGTTGTAAAAGGTCGTGATAGTACTGAAAGGAGAGTCCAAGCACTCGAGGTAAGACTTCTTAGAAACCTAAGAAACAAAATTTTATTATGTAATCACACGAGTAGTGAAATGACTGTCGAACAACGGAGTTGTATACAGGCCTGGAAAAGACGACAAAAGCAGAGCGGCGCGTGTTTACTTAGAGAAAGTTATTGGAAAAAACGGCAAAAACTACTCAATGTATACGTAAACAATGGTAGTACTGCTGCGAAAGGTTGTCTAAGGCGAGGGGAGCGGTTTAACGCGTACATGCTTGAGGAAGGTCGACAAAAGGGACGGTGTGACACATTTCTCACTCACTCTCATAGAAAGAGACAGAGAATGGTCATAAATCTTAGAAGCGCAAGCGCAGCACATTCTACCAGAGTAACGGGGACAGCTGACCGACTGTTGGGAAAATGTGTGACGCAAACCCCAAGGTCAAATACCTTACTGTTTACAAACAAAAATGCGTGCGTTAGTAACGGCACTATATTGACAGGACATACAAATATGTCATCACAAATATAATTTAAGAATGAATAAATGAAAACGTATTAAGAAGACGAATGTCTGAAAATGTAATGATAAAATTAGATAATATTGAATAAAATACATTAAATACATTGGTTGCATGAGAATACATAAACCAAAGAAAATAAATAGAGATGAATATTGATGAATGAAGAGTAGAAGATTAATGAATAAAATTAAAACGAAGCCACGTATGAGTTTGTGGAACATACGGCAAATTAAAGCGTATCATGAGCCAGCGAAAAGAAGTATGGATATCACGAGTTGGTAGCAACGACTCCGGCTAGCAGAAGACGTAAGTTAGGTAATTTGCTCGCGCGGCCAGTCCAGCTAACCAAATAATGATGTACATTTTACCATACTGTGTTTAGTTCGAATTTCAATATTAATCGTGTTTATGATCATCATGTATTCGTCATTCATTATGTTAATTAGGCATGTAAACATCTATATATATATATAGTGATTCGATAACGTGTACCATGTGTCAGAAGGACATTATGATACTATGATACAGGACACTAAAGACATTAATAATTGTGAATAATAATAACGTGTTAAAATGTAGAGATTCGAATAATTTGTTTATGTAATTAATAATTCAAAGATGGACAATCGTTTTATAACTTTAAGAATAAGCGTTTATGTATATATCATGAAGTATGATGATTCCTCAATTGTTTAGTTAATATGTATATTTCATTTATCAATGTAATCGTTTATAATATGTCGCAAGTTAATCATATGTATATATTTGTTTGTTGCAACTATAGTCTTGAGGTAATAATAACAAGTTTAAAAAATATTTTATTGCTATATGATCCATCGATATATGATCGAGTAATCTAATCGTTAGCTAATCTGCAGATAATCTATTACGTTGTATATAGGTAGAACGAAAGAATGTAAACGATGACAAAACAGTCAAATGGGCAGATGTATATGTCTTAATTCAATTATTTACATAAAATCATATTGTATAATCCGCATATAGACGGATAGAATGTAGAAAATGCGTTCATTTCACTCAGATGAGTGGCAATAAATTCATATGACCATGTAAGACGCCAAGATAGGGAATAACAATTAATTACTCCCTATGAGAGATGTACGTCAGTCAACCATGTCCATTCCAAAGCAGACGTCCACGACTGGGACAGAGCGCAGAAATTGGATCAGATGTCTCCTGAAATCCAACATCCAATCCAATTTGAGGACAATATAGTGATCGAAATTTAAAAAATTTTAATTTCTCGATCAAGTGGCACGTTTCCACACTCGAGTTGACGGACACAAGCCCAGGTCGTAAATAATGACGAATTAGGGACACGTCAGACCCGACGCCAGTGCGAAGACAAGGAAAAAACGTCTGTGTACAGCACGCAATAAGAATTTGAGGAGCGTCGTTGACAGCTCGCAGTTTGTTACAATTTACAGCACCTAGCAAACGAAACAAAGACTTCGTCCAGCTGCCGAGTTGCGCAGAAACGAAATGGAACGCCTGCTGTGGAGGTGAGTTGTAACGAGCACAAATATGAAAGGCTTCACTCTGCCACAAAGGAGTACAGAGCAATCTTGACAAACAGATAAACAATAGAACGTAAACTCAGTGAATACTGCAAGTGCACCCTGCACAGCGTGAAAACAAACCTTTGACAGCTAACTGAAATTTACGACTAGAAAGCGTGGGATCGACGAGAGACGACTCCAGCGAAGGGTTAATAATCGGCGGAACGAACAACGAATAACTTGAACAATTAACCAGGACTCTGCAGTCTGTTAACAAAAGATAGGTCAGAACCTTGACAAAGTCTAAACAAAGGTTGACAGACAGCCGGGGAATTGCTCTAGTTTCTAGGAATCCGTACCACGTTCGTCACATGGAACACTCCGGGAATGACGACGACCAACCAGCGTTAAGCATCTTCTAAAAGAACTCGTGGAGAGAGTAAGAAGGGTTCGAACGACGAATCGGGAAACAGAGGACGAGATCTGCAGAGGAGTAGGAATTTGAAGAACCAATCACGGATCCGAAAGGGCGTAGAAATCTAGAATTTGGACTTATGGGTAGTATGTTTTAATAAAACTGTTTTGCGAAGACGCGGAGCGGCAGTCTACAAGTCAATCGGTCAGAAGTTAATAAGTCAGTAAGTACGACAGTAAGACGGTTGGTTATAGTCGGAACGGTAATACAGTCAGTGATTGAAACAGTTTGCGCGACCTACCGAACTTTCGACTCGGTGAATTCATAAGTGAACTTAGACATACGATATGGTCTCAATTACACACAAGTCTGTTCGACAATTGTATATGTTCTGATAAACTACAGTGCGCACGGGACTTGAAACTACAACCGACACGAACATAATAACACAAGTGGTTTACATTCCAAAGTATAACAGTGAGTGACATTTCAAACACTCTTACATTATAATGATTCGCAATGTTGAACAATTAACTGAATGAACTATACCGAACACAATTAAGTACATAGAATACACTACATCCAGACAGACGGAACAGTTAATCATGAACACGAACACGGCAAACTCTCAGAGTAATTCACCTTAATGACGATATTAACATCTTAATACTTGAACCCCAAACACTCGACATCAGCGGGGTACAACAACACCATACACATAACGGGAGTGAAGATTTATTGAAGTGAAGTGATGTGTTCTTCATAACAGTGATTAAGATGCGCGACGAGTCCTCCAGCAGATGTCATCTCACGCCGGCGGAATATTGGATAAACACTTCCACAAGATAAGCATTTATGTCTATTAAATCTTAGTAATATTTACTACTGCACTGTCTCCTCTTTTCAAAGAGCTAACCCCGAGAGATTATATAAAATCGTCTAAATCATAAATCTTATAAAGCAATATTAACGTAATTCATCATCTGAGCATAATGAACGCATTTAGGTAGGGATGAAATATATTTGATTGTTTATTGTTCGTGTATGTTTTGTATATGTATATTATTTCTGCATTTGAATGTACCATATGTTTGTGTTTTCAGGAAACAACGTACGAATTGTATTTTGTTATTATGAGTTTTATTATGTATGTATTTGCAGGATATAGTAACTTACTTAAATAACAAGTATAATAAATAAGTAATTATTTTATATTTAATCTTGCGTTCATTATTGCAATTTAACCTTGATTATTAATTTATTTCATTCTAAGCATTTCACAAAGAGTCTCAAAAGTTATGCTAAGTATCAATGGACACAACAAAATCGACCATTGAAATGTCCGATTAACAGACTCATAAATCATATTGATTTAACAACTGTGTTGAGTCTAATCTGACGAATGTGAACTACTTTTATATGTGTATTAAAGTTAACGTCCATCATAACTCTGTTTAATTAGTACACGAAGTTAATGAGACACAATTTACTAATTCATAATTGGATAGTTCACTAATACTTACAATTAGCATAACGCTCAATATAAATGGTACGGCAACCTAATTACTTAATTAATTGCCACCCCGTTTATATACACTAAATGTAAATGGCTCCCAAAGAACGTGGGGCATATCAGGGTTAATTAGAGTCAAGTTGTTAAATGTAAATGCTGCCCAACGCGTGGCATTATAAAGGCATTAACGATGTAAATGGCGCCCATCGCATGGCAAAAGAGAGCAGGCAGTAGTATTTAGATTAATTAAAATAATATAGTACATAAGATATTAAATAAGTGTAAGGTTAGCTTGACTGGTAACTGGATGATAACGCGAAGCAAAGCTAAAATGGCTAGCGGTAGTTCAGACAGCATGGACTTTGACGTTAACAACCAGTTAGGCGCACCCGACAACAGCGAAGAAAACTCATCAGTCGAACCAAATATGACTGAGGAGGCGTCAGAAGTCAGAGCGCGGGGACAGGTGTCACAGCAACCACAGGAGTCCCAACAACAAGGAGAAGTCACGTTACAATCAGTGATGGACTTCATGAGCGAGATGTTTAAAGAAATGAAGGAGGGACTCGACCAGCAGAATAAAGAATTGAATGAGAAGTTGGACAAGCAGAATGAAAGGTTTGACAAGCTAAACGACAAACTAGACAGTAACCATAAAGAAATTACGCAAAATATGAATGAGCAGTTCACGCAGTTTCGCACAGAAATACGTGAATACAAGAGTACCTGGAAAGTGGACAGAAGCGAAGTCCAGAAGAAGCAGGAAGAAGTGGTGAATAAGAATTACGAAGATGTACGGAAAGTACAAGACACTGATAACACTGTTGATTTTACGGATGTGTCAGCTACTAAGAAATTATCAACTGTTCGATCTAACGTAAGTATCAATAACAATCTAAGAAACAAGTGGATTAAGAAGAAAAATGACTCTGTTCCTTTGTATATGAGGAAGTGGGAAGAGGATTATCCAGACATGGATAGAGATAGTAAAAATTTACTACTACCAAGTAGAATGCATAAAAAGTACAAGTTAATTAACACGAGAATAGGTACTGCATCAGAGAATCCAAGGATGAAGTATCCAGCTTGTGAAATAAGCATAGATCGGCGAAGTAGTCGAGCTGCATGAATAAGAAGCATGAAGGGAAAGTTTAAAGTTGAAACAAATACCGCATGTTATAAAGCTGGAAGCAAATTTAAGCAAGCCATGGATGATGTGAAGCGGAAGAACCTACAAGATCCGTATGCATATTCATCATGGACAAGAAATGTTATGAGAAGAAGGAGAAGAAAGAATTTTACTAGACGACTTAAAAATGTTGTAAAAGGTCGTGATAGTACTGAAAGGAGAGTCCAAGCACTCGAGGTAAGACTTCTTAGAAACCTAAGAAACAAAATTTTATTATGTAATCACACGAGTAGTGAAATGACTGTCGAACAACGGAGTTGTATACAGGCCTGGAAAAGACGACAAAAGCAGAGCGGCGCGTGTTTACTTAGAGAAAGTTATTGGAAAAAACGGCAAAAACTACTCAATGTATACGTAAACAATGGTAGTACTGCTGCGAAAGGTTGTCTAAGGCGAGGGGAGCGGTTTAACGCGTACATGCTTGAGGAAGGTCGACAAAAGGGACGGTGTGACACATTTCTCACTCACTCTCATAGAAAGAGACAGAGAATGGTCATAAATCTTAGAAGCGCAAGCGCAGCACATTCTACCAGAGTAACGGGGACAGCTGACCGACTGTTGGGAAAATGTGTGACGCAAACCCCAAGGTCAAATACCTTACTGTTTACAAACAAAAATGCGTGCGTTAGTAACGGCACTATATTGACAGGACATACAAATATGTCATCACAAATATAATTTAAGAATGAATAAATGAAAACGTATTAAGAAGACGAATGTCTGAAAATGTAATGATAAAATTAGATAATATTGAATAAAATACATTAAATACATTGGTTGCATGAGAATACATAAACCAAAGAAAATAAATAGAGATGAATATTGATGAATGAAGAGTAGAAGATTAATGAATAAAATTAAAACGAAGCCACGTATGAGTTTGTGGAACATACGGCAAATTAAAGCGTATCATGAGCCAGCGAAAAGAAGTATGGATATCACGAGTTGGTAGCAACGACTCCGGCTAGCAGAAGACGTAAGTTAGGTAATTTGCTCGCGCGGCCAGTCCAGCTAACCAAATAATGATGTACATTTTACCATACTGTGTTTAGTTCGAATTTCAATATTAATCGTGTTTATGATCATCATGTATTCGTCATTCATTATGTTAATTAGGCATGTAAACATCTATATATATATATATATATAGTGATTCGATAACGTGTACCATGTGTCAGAAGGACATTATGATACTATGATACAGGACACTAAAGACATTAATAATTGTGAATAATAATAACGTGTTAAAATGTAGAGATTCGAATAATTTGTTTATGTAATTAATAATTCAAAGATGGACAATCGTTTTATAACTTTAAGAATAAGCGTTTATGTATATATCATGAAGTATGATGATTCCTCAATTGTTTAGTTAATATGTATATTTCATTTATCAATGTAATCGTTTATAATATGTCGCAAGTTAATCATATGTATATATTTGTTTGTTGCAACTATAGTCTTGAGGTAATAATAACAAGTTTAAAAAATATTTTATTGCTATATGATCCATCGATATATGATCGAGTAATCTAATCGTTAGCTAATCTGCAGATAATCTATTACGTTGTATATAGGTAGAACGAAAGAATGTAAACGATGACAAAACAGTCAAATGGGCAGATGTATATGTCTTAATTCAATTATTTACATAAAATCATATTGTATAATCCGCATATAGACGGATAGAATGTAGAAAATGCGTTCATTTCACTCAGATGAGTGGCAATAAATTCATATGACCATGTAAGACGCCAAGATAGGGAATAACAATTAATTACTCCCTATGAGAGATGTACGTCAGTCAACCATGTCCATTCCAAAGCAGACGTCCACGACTGGGACAGAGCGCAGAAATTGGATCAGATGTCTCCTGAAATCCAACATCCAATCCAATTTGAGGACAATATAGTGATCGAAATTTAAAAAATTTTAATTTCTCGATCAAGTGGCACGTTTCCACACTCGAGTTGACGGACACAAGCCCAGGTCGTAAATAATGACGAATTAGGGACACGTCAGACCCGACGCCAGTGCGAAGACAAGGAAAAAACGTCTGTGTACAGCACGCAATAAGAATTTGAGGAGCGTCGTTGACAGCTCGCAGTTTGTTACAATTTACAGCACCTAGCAAACGAAACAAAGACTTCGTCCAGCTGCCGAGTTGCGCAGAAACGAAATGGAACGCCTGCTGTGGAGGTGAGTTGTAACGAGCACAAATATGAAAGGCTTCACTCTGCCACAAAGGAGTACAGAGCAATCTTGACAAACAGATAAACAATAGAACGTAAACTCAGTGAATACTGCAAGTGCACCCTGCACAGCGTGAAAACAAACCTTTGACAGCTAACTGAAATTTACGACTAGAAAGCGTGGGATCGACGAGAGACGACTCCAGCGAAGGGTTAATAATCGGCGGAACGAACAACGAATAACTTGAACAATTAACCAGGACTCTGCAGTCTGTTAACAAAAGATAGGTCAGAACCTTGACAAAGTCTAAACAAAGGTTGACAGACAGCCGGGGAATTGCTCTAGTTTCTAGGAATCCGTACCACGTTCGTCACATGGAACACTCCGGGAATGACGACGACCAACCAGCGTTAAGCATCTTCTAAAAGAACTCGTGGAGAGAGTAAGAAGGGTTCGAACGACGAATCGGGAAACAGAGGACGAGATCTGCAGAGGAGTAGGAATTTGAAGAACCAATCACGGATCCGAAAGGGCGTAGAAATCTAGAATTTGGACTTATGGGTAGTATGTTTTAATAAAACTGTTTTGCGAAGACGCGGAGCGGCAGTCTACAAGTCAATCGGTCAGAAGTTAATAAGTCAGTAAGTACGACAGTAAGACGGTTGGTTATAGTCGGAACGGTAATACAGTCAGTGATTGAAACAGTTTGCGCGACCTACCGAACTTTCGACTCGGTGAATTCATAAGTGAACTTAGACATACGATATGGTCTCAATTACACACAAGTCTGTTCGACAATTGTATATGTTCTGATAAACTACAGTGCGCACGGGACTTGAAACTACAACCGACACGAACATAATAACACAAGTGGTTTACATTCCAAAGTATAACAGTGAGTGACATTTCAAACACTCTTACATTATAATGATTCGCAATGTTGAACAATTAACTGAATGAACTATACCGAACACAATTAAGTACATAGAATACACTACATCCAGACAGACGGAACAGTTAATCATGAACACGAACACGGCAAACTCTCAGAGTAATTCACCTTAATGACGATATTAACATCTTAATACTTGAACCCCAAACACTCGACATCAGCGGGGTACAACAACACCATACACATAACGGGAGTGAAGATTTATTGAAGTGAAGTGATGTGTTCTTCATAACAGTGATTAAGATGCGCGACGAGTCCTCCAGCAGATGTCATCTCACGCCGGCGGAATATTGGATAAACACTTCCACAAGATAAGCATTTATGTCTATTAAATCTTAGTAATATTTACTACTGCACTGTCTCCTCTTTTCAAAGAGCTAACCCCGAGAGATTATATAAAATCGTCTAAATCATAAATCTTATAAAGCAATATTAACGTAATTCATCATCTGAGCATAATGAACGCATTTAGGTAGGGATGAAATATATTTGATTGTTTATTGTTCGTGTATGTTTTGTATATGTATATTATTTCTGCATTTGAATGTACCATATGTTTGTGTTTTCAGGAAACAACGTACGAATTGTATTTTGTTATTATGAGTTTTATTATGTATGTATTTGCAGGATATAGTAACTTACTTAAATAACAAGTATAATAAATAAGTAATTATTTTATATTTAATCTTGCGTTCATTATTGCAATTTAACCTTGATTATTAATTTATTTCATTCTAAGCATTTCACAAAGAGTCTCAAATGTTATGCTAAGTATCAATGGACACAACAAAATCGACCATTGAAATGTCCGATTAACAGACTCATAAATCATATTGATTTAACAACTGTGTTGAGTCTAATCTGACGAATGTGAACTACTTTTATATGTGTATTAAAGTTAACGTCCATCATAACTCTGTTTAATTAGTACACGAAGTTAATGAGACACAATTTACTAATTCATAATTGGATAGTTCACTAATACTTACAATTAGCATAACGCTCAATATAAATGGTACGGCAACCTAATTACTTAATTAATTGCCACCCCGTTTATATACACTAAATGTAAATGGCTCCCAAAGAACGTGGGGCATATCAGGGTTAATTAGAGTCAAGTTGTTAAATGTAAATGCTGCCCAACGCGTGGCATTATAAAGGCATTAACGATGTAAATGGCGCCCATCGCATGGCAAAAGAGAGCAGGCAGTAGTATTTAGATTAATTAAAATAATATAGTACATAAGATATTAAATAAGTGTAAGGTTAGCTTGACTGGTAACTGGATGATAACGCGAAGCAAAGCTAAAATGGCTAGCGGTAGTTCAGACAGCATGGACTTTGACGTTAACAACCAGTTAGGCGCACCCGACAACAGCGAAGAAAACTCATCAGTCGAACCAAATATGACTGAGGAGGCGTCAGAAGTCAGAGCGCGGGGACAGGTGTCACAGCAACCACAGGAGTCCCAACAACAAGGAGAAGTCACGTTACAATCAGTGATGGACTTCATGAGCGAGATGTTTAAAGAAATGAAGGAGGGACTCGACCAGCAGAATAAAGAATTGAATGAGAAGTTGGACAAGCAGAATGAAAGGTTTGACAAGCTAAACGACAAACTAGACAGTAACCATAAAGAAATTACGCAAAATATGAATGAGCAGTTCACGCAGTTTCGCACAGAAATACGTGAATACAAGAGTACCTGGAAAGTGGACAGAAGCGAAGTCCAGAAGAAGCAGGAAGAAGTGGTGAATAAGAATTACGAAGATGTACGGAAAGTACAAGACACTGATAACACTGTTGATTTTACGGATGTGTCAGCTACTAAGAAATTATCAACTGTTCGATCTAACGTAAGTATCAATAACAATCTAAGAAACAAGTGGATTAAGAAGAAAAATGACTCTGTTCCTTTGTATATGAGGAAGTGGGAAGAGGATTATCCAGACATGGATAGAGATAGTAAAAATTTACTACTACCAAGTAGAATGCATAAAAAGTACAAGTTAATTAACACGAGAATAGGTACTGCATCAGAGAATCCAAGGATGAAGTATCCAGCTTGTGAAATAAGCATAGATCGGCGAAGTAGTCGAGCTGCATGAATAAGAAGCATGAAGGGAAAGTTTAAAGTTGAAACAAATACCGCATGTTATAAAGCTGGAAGCAAATTTAAGCAAGCCATGGATGATGTGAAGCGGAAGAACCTACAAGATCCGTATGCATATTCATCATGGACAAGAAATGTTATGAGAAGAAGGAGAAGAAAGAATTTTACTAGACGACTTAAAAATGTTGTAAAAGGTCGTGATAGTACTGAAAGGAGAGTCCAAGCACTCGAGGTAAGACTTCTTAGAAACCTAAGAAACAAAATTTTATTATGTAATCACACGAGTAGTGAAATGACTGTCGAACAACGGAGTTGTATACAGGCCTGGAAAAGACGACAAAAGCAGAGCGGCGCGTGTTTACTTAGAGAAAGTTATTGGAAAAAACGGCAAAAACTACTCAATGTATACGTAAACAATGGTAGTACTGCTGCGAAAGGTTGTCTAAGGCGAGGGGAGCGGTTTAACACGTACATGCTTGAGGAAGGTCGACAAAAGGGACGGTGTGACACATTTCTCACTCACTCTCATAGAAAGAGACAGAGAATGGTCATAAATCTTAGAAGCGCAAGCGCAGCACATTGTACCAGAGTAACGGGGACAGCTGACCGACTGTTGGGAAAATGTGTGACGCAAACCCCAAGGTCAAATACCTTACTGTTTACAAACAAAAATGCGTGCGTTAGTAACGGCACTATATTGACAGGACATACAAATATGTCATCACAAATATAATTTAAGAATGAATAAATGAAAACGTATTAAGAAGACGAATGTCTGAAAATGTAATGATAAAAATTAGATAATATTGAATAAAATACATTAAATACATTGGTTGCATGAGAATACATAAACCAAAGAAAATAATTAGAGATGAATATTGATGAATGAAGAGTAGAAGATTAATGAATAAAATTAAAACGAAGCCACGTATGAGTTTGTGGAACATACGGCAAATTAAAGCGTATCATGAGCCAGCGAAAAGAAGTATGGATATCACGAGTTGGTAGCAACGACTCCGGCTAGCAGAAGACGTAAGTTAGGTAATTTGCTCGCGCGGCCAGTCCAGCTAACCAAATAATGATGTACATTTTACCATACTGTGTTTAGTTCGTATTTCAATATTAATCGTGTTTATGATCATCATGTATTCGTCATTCATTATGTTAATTAGGCATGTAAACATCTATATATATATATAGTGATTCGATAACGTGTACCATGTGTCAGAAGGACATTATGATACTATGATACAGGACACTAAAGACATTAATAATTGTGAATAATAATAACGTGTTAAAATGTAGAGATTCGAATAATTTGTTTATGTAATTAATAATTCAAAGATGGACAATCGTTTTATAACTTTAAGAATAAGCGTTTATGTATATATCATGAAGTATGATGATTCCTCAATTGTTTAGTTAATATGTATATTTCATTTATCAATGTAATCGTTTATAATATGTCGCAAGTTAATCATATGTATATATTTGTTTGTTGCAACTATAGTCTTGAGGTAATAATAACAAGTTTAAAAAATATTTTATTGCTATATGATCCATCGATATATGATCGAGTAATCTAATCGTTAGCTAATCTGCAGATAATCTATTACGTTGTATATAGGTAGAACGAAAGAATGTAAACGATGACAAAACAGTCAAATGGGCAGATGTATATGTCTTAATTCAATTATTTACATAAAATCATATTGTATAATCCGCATATAGACGGATAGAATGTAGAAAATGCGTTCATTTCACTCAGATGAGTGGCAATAAATTCATATGACCATGTAAGACGCCAAGATAGGTAATAACAATTAATTACTCCCTATGAGAGATGTACGTCAGTCAACCATGTCCATTCCAAAGCAGACGTCCACGACTGGGACAGAGCGCAGAAATTGGATCAGATGTCTCCTGAAATCCAACATCCAATCCAATTTGAGGACAATATAGTGATCGAAATTTAAAAAATTTTAATTTCTCGATCAAGTGGCACGTTTCCACACTCGAGTTGACGGACACAAGCCCAGGTCGTAAATAATGACGAATTAGGGACACGTCAGACCCGACGCCAGTGCGAAGACAAGGAAAAAACGTCTGTGTACAGCACACAATAAGAATTTGAGGAGCGTCGTTGACAGCTCGCAGTTTGTTACAATTTACAGCACCTAGCAAACGAAACAAAGACTTCGTCCAGCTGCCGAGTTGCGCAGAAACGAAATGGAACGCCTGCTGTGGAGGTGAGTTGTAACGAGCACAAATATGAAAGGCTTCACTCTGCCACAAAGGAGTACAGAGCAATCTCGACAAACAGATAAACAATAGAACGTAAACTCAGTGAATACTGCAAGTGCACCCTGCACAGCGTGAAAACAAACCTTTGACAGCTAACTGAAATTTACGACTAGAAAGCGTGGGATCGACGAGAGACGACTCCAGCGAAGGGTTGATAATCGGCGGAACGAACAACGAATAACTTGAACAATTAACCAGGACTCTGCAGTCTGTTAACAAAAGATAGGTCAGAACCTTGACAAAGTCTAAACAAAGGTTGACAGACAGCCGGGGAATTGCTCTAGTTTCTAGGAATCCGTACCACGTTCGTCACATGGAACACTCCGGGAATGACGACGACCAACCAGCGTTAAGCATCTTCTAAAAGAACTCGTGGAGAGAGTAAGAAGGGTTCGAACGACGAATCGGGAAACAGAGGACGAGATCTGCAGAGGAGTAGGAATTTGAAGAACCAATCACGGATCCGAAAGGGCGTAGAAATCTAGAATTTGGACTTATGGGTAGTATGTTTTAATAAAACTGTTTTGCGAAGACGCGGAGCGGCAGTCTACAAGTCAATCGGTCAGAAGTTAATAAGTCAGTAAGTACGACAGTAAGACGGTTGGTTATAGTCGGAACGGTAATACAGTCAGTGATTGAAACAGTTTGCGCGACCTACCGAACTTTCGACTCGGTGAATTCATAAGTGAACTTAGACATACGATATGGTCTCAATTACACACAAGTCTGTTCGACAATTGTATATGTTCTGATAAACTACAGTGCGCACGGGACTTGAAACTACAACCGACACGAACATAATAACACAAGTGGTTTACATTCCAAAGTATAACAGTGAGTGACATTTCAAACACACTTACATTATAATGATTCACAATGTTGAACAATTAACTGAATGAAATATACCGAACACAATTAAGTACATAGAATACACTACATCCAGATAGACGGAACAGTTAATCATGAACACGAACACGGCAAACTCTCAGAGTAATTCACCTTAATGACGATATTAACATCTTAATACTTGAACCCCAAACACTCGACATCAGCGGGGTACAACAACACCATACACATAACGGGAGTGAAGATTTATTGAAGTGAAGTGATGTGTTCTTCATAACAGTGATTAAGATGCGCGACGAGTCCTCCAGCAGATGTCATCTCACGCCGGCGGAATATTGGATAAACACTTCCACAAGATAAGCATTTATGTCTATTAAATCTTAGTAATATTTACTACTGCACTGTCTCCTCTTTTCAAAGAGCTAACCCCGAGAGATTATATAAAATCATATAAATCATAAATCTTATAAAGCAATATTAACGTAATTCATCATCTGAGCATAATGAACGCATTTAGGTAGGGATGAAATATATTTGATTGTTTATTGTTCGTGTATGTTTTGTATATATATATTATTTCTG
Organism: Magicicada septendecula; assembly: GCA_034769895.1. NCBI lineage: Eukaryota > Metazoa > Arthropoda > Insecta > Hemiptera > Cicadidae > Magicicada > Magicicada septendecula. The sequence goes on from CM068368.1 coordinate 549,479,142, forward strand.
CATTTGAATGTACCATATGTTTGTGTTTTCAGGAAACAACGTACGAATTGTATTTTGTTATTATGTGTTTTATTATGTATGTATTTGCAGGATATAGTAACTTACTTAAATAACAAGTATAATAAATAAGTAATTATTTTATATTTAATCTTGCGTTCATTATTGCAATTTAACCTTGATTATTAATTTATTTCATTCTAAGCATTTCACAAAGAGTCTCAAAAGTTATGCTAAGTATCAATGGACACAACAAAATCGACCATTGAAATGTCCGATTAACAGACTCATAAATCATATTGATTTAACTACTGTGTTGAGTCTAATCTGACGAATGTGAACTACTTTTATATGTGTATTAAAGTTAACGTCCATCATAACTCTGTTTAATTAGTACACGAAGTTAATGAGACACAATTTACTAATTCATAATTGGATAGTTCACTAATACTTACAATTAGCATAACGCTCAATATAAATGGTACGGCAACCTAATTACTTAATTAATTGCCACCCCGTTTATATACACTAAATGTAAATGGCTCCCAAAGAACGTGGGGCATATCAGGGTTAATTAGAGTCAAGTTGTTAAATGTAAATGCTGCCCAACGCGTGGCATTATAAAGGCATTAACGATGTAAATGGCGCCCATCGCATGGCAAAAGAGAGCAGGCAGTAGTATTTAGATTAATTAAAATAATATAGTACATAAGATATTAAATAAGTGTAAGGTTAGCTTGACTGGTAACTGGATGATAACGCGAAGCAAAGCTAAAATGGCTAGCGGTAGTTCAGACAGCATGGACTTTGACGTTAACAACCAGTTAGGCGCACCCGACAACAGCGAAGAAAACTCATCAGTCGAACCAAATATGACTGAGGAGGCGTCAGAAGTCAGAGCGCGGGGACAGGTGTCACAGCAACCACAGGAGTCCCAACAACAAGGAGAAGTCACGTTACAATCAGTGATGGACTTCATGAGCGAGATGTTTAAAGAAATGAAGGAGGGACTCGACCAGCAGAATAAAGAATTGAATGAGAAGTTGGACAAGCAGAATGAAAGGTTTGACAAGCTAAACGACAAACTAGACAGTAACCATAAAGAAATTACGCAAAATATGAATGAGCAGTTCACGCAGTTTCGCACAGAAATACGTGAATACAAGAGTACCTGGAAAGTGGACAGAAGCGAAGTCCAGAAGAAGCAGGAAGAAGTGGTGAATAAGAATTACGAAGATGTACGGAAAGTACAAGACACTGATAACACTGTTGATTTTACGGATGTGTCAGCTACTAAGAAATTATCAACTGTTCGATCTAACGTAAGTATCAATAACAATCTAAGAAACAAGTGGATTAAGAAGAAAAATGACTCTGTTCCTTTGTATATGAGGAAGTGGGAAGAGGATTATCCAGACATGGATAGAGATAGTAAAAATTTACTACTACCAAGTAGAATGCATAAAAAGTACAAGTTAATTAACACGAGAATAGGTACTGCATCAGAGAATCCAAGGATGAAGTATCCAGCTTGTGAAATAAGCATAGATCGGCGAAGTAGTCGAACTGCATCAATAAGAAGCATGAAGGGAAAGTTTAAAGTTGAAACAAATACCGCATGTTATAAAGCTGGAAGCAAATTTAAGCAAGCCATGGATGATGTGAAGCGGAAGAACCTACAAGATCCGTATGCATATTCATCATGGACAAGAAATGTTATGAGAAGAAGGAGAAGAAAGAATTTTACTAGACGACTTAAAAATGTTGTAAAAGGTCGTGATAGTACTGAAAGGAGAGTCCAAGCACTCGAGGTAAGACTTCTTAGAAACCTAAGAAACAAAATTTTATTATGTAATCACACGAGTAGTGAAATGACTGTCGAACAACGGAGTTGTATACAGGCCTGGAAAAGACGACAAAAGCAGAGCGGCGCGTGTTTACTTAGAGAAAGTTATTGGAAAAAACGGCAAAAACTACTCAATGTATACGTAAACAATGGTAGTACTGCTGCGAAAGGTTGTCTAAGGCGAGGGGAGCGGTTTAACGCGTACATGCTTGAGGAAGGTCGACAAAAGGGACGGTGTGACACATTTCTCACTCACTCTCATAGAAAGAGACAGAGAATGGTCATAAATCTTAGAAGCGCAAGCGCAGCACATTGTACCAGAGTAACGGGGACAGCTGACCGACTGTTGGGAAAATGTGTGACGCAAACCCCAAGGTCAAATACCTTACTGTTTACAAACAAAAATGCGTGCGTTAGTAACGGCACTATATTGACAGGACATACAAATATGTCATCACAAATATAATTTAAGAATGAATAAATGAAAACGTATTAAGAAGACGAATGTCTGAAAATGTAATGATAAAATTAGATAATATTGAATAAAATACATTAAATACATTGGTTGCATGAGAATACATAAACCAAAGAAAATAATTAGAGATGAATATTGATGAATGAAGAGTAGAAGATTAATGAATAAAATTAAAACGAAGCCACGTATGAGTTTGTGGAACATACGGCAAATTAAAGCGTATCATGAGCCAGCGAAAAGAAGTATGGATATCACGAGTTGGTAGCAACGACTCCGGCTAGCAGAAGACGTAAGTTAGGTAATTTGCTCGCGCGGCCAGTCCAGCTAACCAAATAATGATGTACATTTTACCATACTGTGTTTAGTTCGTATTTCAATATTAATCGTGTTTATGATCATCATGTATTCGTCATTCATTATGTTAATTAGGCATGTAAACATCTGTATATATATATATATAGTGATTCGATAACGTGTACCATGTGTCAGAAACACATTATGATATTATGATACAGGACACTAAAGACATTAATAATTGTGAATAATAATAACGTGTTAAAATGTAGAGATTCGAATAATTTGTTTATGTAATTAATAATTCAAAGATGGACAATCGTTTTATAACTTTAAGAATAAGCGTTTATGTATATATCATGAAGTATGATGATTCCTCAATTGTTTAGTTAATATGTATATTTCATTTATCAATGTAATCGTTTATAATATGTCGCAAGTTAATCATATGTATATATTTGTTTGTTGCAACTATAGTCTTGAGGTAATAATAACAAGTTTAAAAAATATTTTATTGCTATATGATCCATCGATATATGATCGAGTAATCTAATCGTTAGCTAATCTGCAGATAATCTATTACGTTGTATATAGGTAGAACGAAAGAATGTAAACGATGACAAAACAGTCAAATGGGCAGATGTATATGTCTTAATTCAATTATTTACATAAAATCATATTGTATAATCCGCATATAGACGGATAGAATGTAGAAAATGCGTTCATTTCACTCAGATGAGTGGCAATAAATTCATATGACCATGTAAGACGCCAAGATAGGTAATAACAATTAATTACTCCCTATGAGAGATGTACGTCAGTCAACCATGTCCATTCCAAAGCAGACGTCCACGACTGGGACAGAGCGCAGAAATTGGATCAGATGTCTCCTGAAATCCAACATCCAATCCAATTTGAGGACAATATAGTGATCGAAATTTAAAAAATTTTAATTTCTCGATCAAGTGGCACGTTTCCACACTCGAGTTGACGGACACAAGCCCAGGTCGTAAATAATGACGAATTAGGGACACGTCAGACCCGACGCCAGTGCGAAGACAAGGAAAAAACGTCTGTGTACAGCACACAATAAGAATTTGAGGAGCGTCGTTGACAGCTCGCAGTTTGTTACAATTTACAGCACCTAGCAAACGAAACAAAGACTTCGTCCAGCTGCCGAGTTGCGCAGAAACGAAATGGAACGCCTGCTGTGGAGGTGAGTTGTAACGAGCACAAATATGAAAGGCTTCACTCTGCCACAAAGGAGTACAGAGCAATCTCGACAAACAGATAAACAATAGAACGTAAACTCAGTGAATACTGCAAGTGCACCCTGCACAGCGTGAAAACAAACCTTTGACAGCTAACTGAAATTTACGACTAGAAAGCGTGGGATCGACGAGAGACGACTCCAGCGAAGGGTTGATAATCGGCGGAACGAACAACGAATAACTTGAACAATTAACCAGGACTCTGCAGTCTGTTAACAAAAGATAGGTCAGAACCTTGACAAAGTCTAAACAAAGGTTGACAGACAGCCGGGGAATTGCTCTAGTTTCTAGGAATCCGTACCACGTTCGTCACATGGAACACTCCGGGAATGACGACGACCAACCAGCGTTAAGCATCTTCTAAAAGAACTCGTGGAGAGAGTAAGAAGGGTTCGAACGACGAATCGGGAAACAGAGGACGAGATCTGCAGAGGAGTAGGAATTTGAAGAACCAATCACGGATCCGAAAGGGCGTAGAATTCTAGAATTTGGACTTATGGGTAGTATGTTTTAATAAAACTGTTTTGCGAAGACGCGGAGCGGCAGTCTACAAGTCAATCGGTCAGAAGTTAATAAGTCAGTAAGTACGACAGTAAGACGGTTGGTTATAGTCGGAACGGTAATACAGTCAGTGATTGAAACAGTTTGCGCGACCTACCGAACTTTCGACTCGGTGAATTCATAAGTGAACTTAGACATACGATATGGTCTCAATTACACACAAGTCTGTTCGACAATTGTATATGTTCTGATAAACTACAGTGCGCACGGGACTTGAAACTACAACCGACACGAACATAATAACACAAGTGGTTTACATTCCAAAGTATAACAGTGAGTGACATTTCAAACACACTTACATTATAATGATTCACAATGTTGAACAATTAACTGAATGAAATATACCGAACACAATTAAGTACATAGAATACACTACATCCAGATAGACGGAACAGTTAATCATGAACACGAACACGGCAAACTCTCAGAGTAATTCACCTTAATGACGATATTAACATCTTAATACTTGAACCCCAAACACTCGACATCAGCGGGGTACAACAACACCATACACATAACGGGAGTGAAGATTTATTGAAGTGAAGTGATGTGTTCTTCATAACAGTGATTAAGATGCGCGACGAGTCCTCCAGCAGATGTCATCTCACGCCGGCGGAATATTGGATAAACACTTCCACAAGATAAGCATTTATGTCTATTAAATCTTAGTAATATTTACTACTGCACTGTCTCCTCTTTTCAAAGAGCTAACCCCGAGAGATTATATAAAATCATATAAATCATAAATCTTATAAAGCAATATTAACGTAATTCATCATCTGAGCATAATGAACGCATTTAGGTAGGGATGAAATATATTTGATTGTTTATTGTTCGTGTATGTTTTGTATATGTATATTATTTCTGCATTTGAATGTACCATATGTTTGTGTTTTCAGGAAACAACGTACGAATTGTATTTTGTTATTATGTGTTTTATTATGTATGTATTTGCAGGATATAGTAACTTACTTAAATAACAAGTATAATAAATAAGTAATTATTTTATATTTAATCTTGCGTTCATTATTGCAATTTAACCTTGATTATTAATTTATTTCATTCTAAGCATTTCACAAAGAGTCTCAAAAGTTATGCTAAGTATCAATGGACACAACAAAATCGACCATTGAAATGTCCGATTAACAGACTCATAAATCATATTGATTTAACTACTGTGTTGAGTCTAATCTGACGAATGTGAACTACTTTTATATGTGTATTAAAGTTAACGTCCATCATAACTCTGTTTAATTAGTACACGAAGTTAATGAGACACAATTTACTAATTCATAATTGGATAGTTCACTAATACTTACAATTAGCATAACGCTCAATATAAATGGTACGGCAACCTAATTACTTAATTAATTGCCACCCCGTTTATATACACTAAATGTAAATGGCTCCCAAAGAACGTGGGGCATATCAGGGTTAATTAGAGTCAAGTTGTTAAATGTAAATGCTGCCCAACGCGTGGCATTATAAAGGCATTAACGATGTAAATGGCGCCCATCGCATGGCAAAAGAGAGCAGGCAGTAGTATTTAGATTAATTAAAATAATATAGTACATAAGATATTAAATAAGTGTAAGGTTAGCTTGACTGGTAACTGGATGATAACGCGAAGCAAAGCTAAAATGGCTAGCGGTAGTTCAGACAGCATGGACTTTGACGTTAACAACCAGTTAGGCGCACCCGACAACAGCGAAGAAAACTCATCAGTCGAACCAAATATGACTGAGGAGGCGTCAGAAGTCAGAGCGCGGGGACAGGTGTCACAGCAACCACAGGAGTCCCAACAACAAGGAGAAGTCACGTTACAATCAGTGATGGACTTCATGAGCGAGATGTTTAAAGAAATGAAGGAGGGACTCGACCAGCAGAATAAAGAATTGAATGAGAAGTTGGACAAGCAGAATGAAAGGTTTGACAAGCTAAACGACAAACTAGACAGTAACCATAAAGAAATTACGCAAAATATGAATGAGCAGTTCACGCAGTTTCGCACAGAAATACGTGAATACAAGAGTACCTGGAAAGTGGACAGAAGCGAAGTCCAGAAGAAGCAGGAAGAAGTGGTGAATAAGAATTACGAAGATGTACGGAAAGTACAAGACACTGATAACACTGTTGATTTTACGGATGTGTCAGCTACTAAGAAATTATCAACTGTTCGATCTAACGTAAGTATCAATAACAATCTAAGAAACAAGTGGATTAAGAAGAAAAATGACTCTGTTCCTTTGTATATGAGGAAGTGGGAAGAGGATTATCCAGACATGGATAGAGATAGTAAAAATTTACTACTACCAAGTAGAATGCATAAAAAGTACAAGTTAATTAACACGAGAATAGGTACTGCATCAGAGAATCCAAGGATGAAGTATCCAGCTTGTGAAATAAGCATAGATCGGCGAAGTAGTCGAACTGCATCAATAAGAAGCATGAAGGGAAAGTTTAAAGTTGAAACAAATACCGCATGTTATAAAGCTGGAAGCAAATTTAAGCAAGCCATGGATGATGTGAAGCGGAAGAACCTACAAGATCCGTATGCATATTCATCATGGACAAGAAATGTTATGAGAAGAAGGAGAAGAAAGAATTTTACTAGACGACTTAAAAATGTTGTAAAAGGTCGTGATAGTACTGAAAGGAGAGTCCAAGCACTCGAGGTAAGACTTCTTAGAAACCTAAGAAACAAAATTTTATTATGTAATCACACGAGTAGTGAAATGACTGTCGAACAACGGAGTTGTATACAGGCCTGGAAAAGACGACAAAAGCAGAGCGGCGCGTGTTTACTTAGAGAAAGTTATTGGAAAAAACGGCAAAAACTACTCAATGTATACGTAAACAATGGTAGTACTGCTGCGAAAGGTTGTCTAAGGCGAGGGGAGCGGTTTAACGCGTACATGCTTGAGGAAGGTCGACAAAAGGGACGGTGTGACACATTTCTCACTCACTCTCATAGAAAGAGACAGAGAATGGTCATAAATCTTAGAAGCGCAAGCGCAGCACATTGTACCAGAGTAACGGGGACAGCTGACCGACTGTTGGGAAAATGTGTGACGCAAACCCCAAGGTCAAATACCTTACTGTTTACAAACAAAAATGCGTGCGTTAGTAACGGCACTATATTGACAGGACATACAAATATGTCATCACAAATATAATTTAAGAATGAATAAATGAAAACGTATTAAGAAGACGAATGTCTGAAAATGTAATGATAAAATTAGATAATATTGAATAAAATACATTAAATACATTGGTTGCATGAGAATACATAAACCAAAGAAAATAATTAGAGATGAATATTGATGAATGAAGAGTAGAAGATTAATGAATAAAATTAAAACGAAGCCACGTATGAGTTTGTGGAACATACGGCAAATTAAAGCGTATCATGAGCCAGCGAAAAGAAGTATGGATATCACGAGTTGGTAGCAACGACTCCGGCTAGCAGAAGACGTAAGTTAGGTAATTTGCTCGCGCGGCCAGTCCAGCTAACCAAATAATGATGTACATTTTACCATACTGTGTTTAGTTCGTATTTCAATATTAATCGTGTTTATGATCATCATGTATTCGTCATTCATTATGTTAATTAGGCATGTAAACATCTGTATATATATATATATATATATATATATATATATATATATATATATAGTGATTCGATAACGTGTACCATGTGTCAGAAAGACATTATGATATTATGATACAGGACACTAAAGACATTAATAATTGTGAATAATAATAACGTGTTAAAATGTAGAGATTCGAATAATTTGTTTATGTAATTAATAATTCAAAGATGGACAATCGTTTTATAACTTTAAGAATAAGCGTTTATGTATATATCATGAAGTATGATGATTCCTCAATTGTTTAGTTAATATGTATATTTCATTTATCAATGTAATCGTTTATAATATGTCGCAAGTTAATCATATGTATATATTTGTTTGTTGCAACTATAGTCTTGAGGTAATAATAACAAGTTTAAAAAATATTTTATTGCTATATGATCCATCGATATATGATCGAGTAATCTAATCGTTAGCTAATCTGCAGATAATCTATTACGTTGTATATAGGTAGAACGAAAGAATGTAAACGATGACAAAACAGTCAAATGGGCAGATGTATATGTCTTAATTCAATTATTTACATAAAATCATATTGTATAATCCGCATATAGACGGATAGAATGTAGAAAATGCGTTCATTTCACTCAGATGAGTGGCAATAAATTCATATGACCATGTAAGACGCCAAGATAGGGAATAACAATTAATTACTCCCTATGAGAGATGTACGTCAGTCAACCATGTCCATTCCAAAGCAGACGTCCACGACTGGGACAGAGCGCAGAAATTGGATCAGATGTCTCCTGAAATCCAACATCCAATCCAATTTGAGGACAATATAGTGATCGAAAGTTAAAAAATTTTAATTTCTCGATCAAGTGGCACGTTTCCACACTCGAGTTGACGGACACAAGCCCAGGTCGTAAATAATGACGAATTAGGGACACGTCAGACCCGACGCCAGTGCGAAGACAAGGAAAAAACGTCTGTGTACAGCACACAATAAGAATTTGAGGAGCGTCGTTGACAGCTCGCAGTTTGTTACAATTTACAGCACCTAGCAAACGAAACAAAGACTTCGTCCAGCTGCCGAGTTGCGCAGAAACGAAATGGAACGCCTGCTGTGGAGGTGAGTTGTAACGAGCACAAATATGAAAGGCTTCACTCTGCCACAAAGGAGTACAGAGCAATCTCGACAAACAGATAAACAATAGAACGTAAACTCAGTGAATACTGCAAGTGCACCCTGCACAGCGTGAAAACAAACCTTTGACAGCTAACTGAAATTTACGACTAGAAAGCGTGGGATCGACGAGAGACGACTCCAGCGAAGGGTTGATAATCGGCGGAACGAACTTTGAATAACTTGAACAATTAACCAGGACTCTGCAGTCTGTTAACAAAAGATAGGTCAGAACCTTGACAAAGTCTAAACAAAGGTTGACAGACAGCCGGGGAATTGCTCTAGTTTCTAGGAATCCGTACCACGTTCGTCACATGGAACACTCCGGGAATGACGACGACCAACCAGCGTTAAGCATCTTCTAAAAGAACTCGTGGAGAGAGTAAGAAGGGTTCGAACGACGAATCGGGAAACAGAGGACGAGATCTGCAGAGGAGTAGGAATTTGAAGAACCAATCACGGATCCGAAAGGGCGTAGAAATCTAGAATTTGGACTTATGGGTAGTATGTTTTAATAAAACTGTTTTGCGAAGACGCGGAGCGGCAGTCTACAAGTTAATCGGGTCAGAAGTTAATAAGTCAGTAAGTACGACAGTAAGACGGTTGGTTATAGTCGGAACGGTAATACAGTCAGTGATTGAAACAGTTTGCGCGACCTACCGAACTTTCGACTCGGTGAATTCATAAGTGAACTTAGACATACGATATGGTCTCAATTACACACAAGTCTGTTCGACAATTGTATATGTTCTGATAAACTACAGTGCGCACGGGACTTGAAACTACAACCGACACGAACATAATAACACAAGTGGTTTACATTCCAAAGTATAACAGTGAGTGACATTTCAAACACTCTTACATTATAATGATTCACAATGTTGAACAATTAACTGAATGAAATATACCGAACACAATTAAGTACATAGAATACACTACATCCAGATAGACGGAACAGTTAATCATGAACACGAACACGGCAAACTCTCAGAGTAATTCACCTTAATGACGATATTAACATCTTAATACTTGAACCCCAAACACTCGACATCAGCGGGGTACAACAACACCATACACATAACGGGAGTGAAGATTTATTGAAGTGAAGTGATGTGTTCTTCATAACAGTGATTAAGATGCGCGACGAGTCCTCCAGCAGATGTCATCTCACGCCGGCGGAATATTGGATAAACACTTCCACAAGATAAGCATTTATGTCTATTAAATCTTAGTAATATTTACTACTGCACTGTCTCCTCTTTTCAAAGAGCTAACCCCGAGAGATTATATAAAATCATATAAATCATAAATCTTATAAAGCAATATTAACGTAATTCATCATCTGAGCATAATGAACGCATTTAGGTAGGGATGAAATATATTTGATTGTTTATTGTTCGTGTATGTTTTGTATATGTATATTATTTCTGCATTTGAATGTACCATATGTTTGTGTTTTCAGGAAACAACGTACGAATTGTATTTTGTTATTATGTGTTTTATTATGTATGTATTTGCAGGATATAGTAACTTACTTAAATAACAAGTATAATAAATAAGTAATTATTTTATATTTAATCTTGCGTTCATTATTGCAATTTAACCTTGATTATTAATTTATTTCATTCTAAGCATTTCACAAAGAGTCTCAAAAGTTATGCTAAGTATCAATGGACACAACAAAATCGACCATTGAAATGTCCGATTAACAGACTCATAAATCATATTGATTTAACAACTGTGTTGAGTCTAATCTGACGAATGTGAACTACTTTTATATGTGTATTAAAGTTAACGTCCATCATAACTCTGTTTAATTAGTACACGAAGTTAATGAGACACAATTTACTAATTCATAATTGGATAGTTCACTAATACTTACAATTAGCATAACGCTCAATATAAATGGTACGGCAACCTAATTACTTAATTAATTGCCACCCCGTTTATATACACTAAATGTAAATGGCTCCCAAAGAACGTGGGGCATATCAGGGTTAATTAGAGTCAAGTTGTTAAATGTAAATGCTGCTCAACGCGTGGCATTATAAAGGCATTAACGATGTAAATGGCGCCCATCGCATGGCAAAAGAGAGCAGGCAGTAGTATTTAGATTAATTAAAATAATATAGTACATAAGATATTAAATAAGTGTAAGGTTAGCTTCACTGGTAACTGGATGATAACGCGAAGCAAAGCTAAAATGGCTAGCGGTAGTTCAGACAGCATGGACTTTGACGTTAACAACCAGTTAGGCGCACCCGACAACAGCGAAGAAAACTCATCAGTCGAACCAAATATGACTGAGGAGGCGTCAGAAGTCAGAGCGCGGGGACAGGTGTCACAGCAACCACAGGAGTCCCAACAACAAGGAGAAGTCACGTTACAATCAGTGATGGACTTCATGAGCGAGATGTTTAAAGAAATGAAGGAGGGACTCGACCAGCAGAATAAAGAATTTAATGAGAAGTTGGACAAGCAGAATGAAAGGTTTGACAAGCTAAACGACAAACTAGACAGTAACCATAAAGAAATTACGCAAAATATGAATGAGCAGTTCACGCAGTTTCGCACAGAAATACGTGAATACAAGAGTACCTGGAAAGTGGACAGAAGCGAAGTCCAGAAGAAGCAGGAAAAAATGGTGAATAAGAATTACGAAGATGTACGGAAAGTACAAGACACTGATAACACTGTTGATTTTACGGATGTGTCAGCTACTAAGAAATTATCAACTGTTCGATCTAACGTAAGTATCAATAACAATCTAAGAAACAAGTGGATTAAGAAGAAAAATGACTCTGTTCCTTTGTATATGAGGAAGTGGGAAGAGGATTATCCAGACATGGATAGAGATAGTAAACATTTACTACTACCAAGTAGAATGCATAAAAAGTACAAGTTAATTAACACGAGAATAGGTACTGCATCAGAGAATGCAAGGATGAAGTATCCAGCTTGTGAAATAAGCATAGATCGGCGAAGTAGTCGAGCTGCATGAATAAGAAGCATGAAGGGAAAGTTTAAAGTTGAAACAAATACCGCATGTTATAAAGCTGGAAGCAAATTTAAGCAAGCCATGGATGATGTGAAGCGGAAGAACCTACAAGATCCGTATGCATATTCATCATGGACAAGAAATGTTATGAGAAGAAGGAGAAGAAAGAATTTTACTAGACGACTTAAAAATGTTGTAAAAGGTCGTGATAGTACTGAAAGGAGAGTCCAAGCACTCGAGGTAAGACTTCTTAGAAACCTAAGAAACAAAATTTTATTATGTAATCACACGAGTAGTGAAATGACTGTCGAACAACGGAGTTGTATACAGGCCTGGAAAAGACGACAAAAGCAGAGCGGCGCGTGTTTACTTAGAGAAAGTTATTGGAAAAAACGGCAAAAACTACTCAATGTATACGTAAACAATGGTAGTACTGCTGCGAAAGGTTGTCTAAGGCGAGGGGAGCGGTTTAACGCGTACATGCTTGAGGAAGGTCGACAAAAGGGACGGTGTGACACATTTCTCACTCACTCTCATAGAAAGAGACAGAGAATGGTCATAAATCTTAGAAGCGCAAGCGCAGCACATTGTACCAGAGTAACGGGGACAGCTGACCGACTGTTGGGAAAATGTGTGACGCAAACCCCAAGGTCAAATACCTTACTGTTTACAAACAAAAATGCGTGCGTTAGTAACGCACTATATTGACAGGACATACAAATATGTCATCACAAATATAATTTAAGAATGAATAAATGAAAACGTATTAAGAAGACGAATGTCTGAAAATGTAATGATAAAAATTAGATAATATTGAATAAAATACATTAAATACATTGGTTGCATGAGAATACATAAACCAAAGAAAATAATTAGAGATGAATATTGATGAATGAAGAGTAGAAGATTAATGAATAAAATTAAAACGAAGCCACGTATGAGTTTGTGGAACATACGGCAAATTAAAGCGTATCATGAGCCAGCGAAAAGAAGTATGGATATCACGAGTTGGTAGCAACGACTCCGGCTAGCAGAAGACGTAAGTTAGGTAATTTGCTCGCGCGGCCAGTCCAGCTAACCAAATAATGATGTACATTTTACCATACTGTGTTTAGTTCGTATTTCAATATTAATCGTGTTTATGATCATCATGTATTCGTCATTCATTATGTTAATTAGGCATGTAAACATCTATATATATATATAGTGATTCGATAACGTGTACCATGTGTCAGAAGGACATTATGATACTATGATACAGGACACTAAAGACATTAATAATTGTGAATAATAATAACGTGTTAAAATGTAGAGATTCGAATAATTTGTTTATGTAATTAATAATTCAAAGATGGACAATCGTTTTATAACTTTAAGAATAAGCGTTTATGTATATATCATGAAGTATGATGATTCCTCAATTGTTTAGTTAATATGTATATTTCATTTATCAATGTAATCGTTTATAATATGTCGCAAGTTAATCATATGTATATATTTGTTTGTTGCAACTATAGTCTTGAGGTAATAATAACAAGTTTAAAAAATATTTTATTGCTATATGATCCATCGATATATGATCGAGTAATCTAATCGTTAGCTAATCTGCAGATAATCTATTACGTTGTATATAGGTAGAACGAAAGAATGTAAACGATGACAAAACAGTCAAATGGGCAGATGTATATGTCTTAATTCAATTATTTACATAAAATCATATTGTATAATCCGCATATAGACGGATAGAATGTAGAAAATGCGTTCATTTCACTCAGATGAGTGGCAATAAATTCATATGACCATGTAAGACGCCAAGATAGGGAATAACAATTAATTACTCCCTATGAGAGATGTACGTCAGTCAACCATGTCCATTCCAAAGCAGACGTCCACGACTGGGACAGAGCGCAGAAATTGGATCAGATGTCTCCTGAAATCCAACATCCAACCCAATTTGAGGACAATATAGTGATCGAAAGTTAAAAAATTTTAATTTCTCGATCAAGTGGCACGTTTCCACACTCGAGTTGACGGACACAAGCCCAGGTCGTAAATAATGACGAATTAGGGACACGTCAGACCCGACGCCAGTGCGAAGACAAGGAAAAAACGTCTGTGTACAGCACACAATAAGAATTTGAGGAGCGTCGTTGACAGCTCGCAGTTTGTTACAATTTACAGCACCTAGCAAACGAAACAAAGACTTCGTCCAGCTGCCGAGTTGCGCAGAAACGAAATGGAACGCCTGCTGTGGAGGTGAGTTGTAACGAGCACAAATATGAAAGGCTTCACTCTGCCACAAAGGAGTACAGAGCAATCTCGACAAACAGATAAACAATAGAACGTAAACTCAGTGAATACTGCAAGTGCACCCTGCACAGCGTGAAAACAAACCTTTGACAGCTAACTGAAATTTACGACTAGAAAGCGTGGGATCGACGAGAGACGACTCCAGCGAAGGGTTGATAATCGGCGGAACGAACAACGAATAACTTGAACAATTAACCAGGACTCTGCAGTCTGTTAACAAAAGATAGGTCAGAACCTTGACAAAGTCTAAACAAAGGTTGACAGACAGCCGGGGAATTGCTCTAGTTTCTAGGAATCCGTACCACGTTCGTCACATGGAACACTCCGGGAATGACGACGACCAACCAGCGTTAAGCATCTTCTAAAAGAACTCGTGGAGAGAGTAAGAAGGGTTCGAACGACGAATCGGGAAACAGAGGACGAGATCTGCAGAGGAGTAGGAATTTGAAGAACCAATCACGGATCCGAAAGGGCGTAGAATTCTAGAATTTGGACTTATGGGTAGTATGTTTTAATAAAACTGTTTTGCGAAGACGCGGAGCGGCAGTCTACAAGTCAATCGGTCAGAAGTTAATAAGTCAGTAAGTACGACAGTAAGACGGTTGGTTATAGTCGGAACGGTAATACAGTCAGTGATTGAAACAGTTTGCGCGACCTACCGAACTTTCGACTCGGTGAATTCATAAGTGAACTTAGACATACGATATGGTCTCAATTACACACAAGTCTGTTCGACAATTGTATATGTTCTGATAAACTACAGTGCGCACGGGACTTGAAACTACAACCGACACGAACATAATAACACAAGTGGTTTACATTCCAAAGTATAACAGTGAGTGACATTTCAAACACACTTACATTATAATGATTCACAATGTTGAACAATTAACTGAATGAAATATACCGAACACAATTAAGTACATAGAATACACTACATCCAGATAGACGGAACAGTTAATCATGAACACGAACACGGCAAACTCTCAGAGTAATTCACCTTAATGACGATATTAACATCTTAATACTTGAACCCCAAACACTCGACATCAGCGGGGTACAACAACACCATACACATAACGGGAGTGAAGATTTATTGAAGTGAAGTGATGTGTTCTTCATAACAGTGATTAAGATGCGCGACGAGTCCTCCAGCAGATGTCATCTCACGCCGGCGGAATATTGGATAAACACTTCCACAAGATAAGCATTTATGTCTATTAAATCTTAGTAATATTTACTACTGCACTGTCTCCTCTTTTCAAAGAGCTAACCCCGAGAGATTATATAAAATCATATAAATCATAAATCTTATAAAGCAATATTAACGTAATTCATCATCTGAGCATAATGAACGCATTTAGGTAGGGATGAAATATATTTGATTGTTTATTGTTCGTGTATGTTTTGTATATGTATATTATTTCTGCATTTGAATGTACCATATGTTTGTGTTTTCAGGAAACAACGTACGAATTGTATTTTGTTATTATGTGTTTTATTATGTATGTATTTGCAGGATATAGTAACTTACTTAAATAACAAGTATAATAAATAAGTAATTATTTTATATTTAATCTTGCGTTCATTATTGCAATTTAACCTTGATTATTAATTTATTTCATTCTAAGCATTTCACAAAGAGTCTCAAAAGTTATGCTAAGTATCAATGGACACAACAAAATCGACCATTGAAATGTCCGATTAACAGACTCATAAATCATATTGATTTAACTACTGTGTTGAGTCTAATCTGACGAATGTGAACTACTTTTATATGTGTATTAAAGTTAACGTCCATCATAACTCTGTTTAATTAGTACACGAAGTTAATGAGACACAATTTACTAATTCATAATTGGATAGTTCACTAATACTTACAATTAGCATAACGCTCAATATAAATGGTACGGCAACCTAATTACTTAATTAATTGCCACCCCGTTTATATACACTAAATGTAAATGGCTCCCAAAGAACGTGGGGCATATCAGGGTTAATTAGAGTCAAGTTGTTAAATGTAAATGCTGCCCAACGCGTGGCATTATAAAGGCATTAACGATGTAAATGGCGCCCATCGCATGGCAAAAGAGAGCAGGCAGTAGTATTTAGATTAATTAAAATAATATAGTACATAAGATATTAAATAAGTGTAAGGTTAGCTTGACTGGTAACTGGATGATAACGCGAAGCAAAGCTAAAATGGCTAGCGGTAGTTCAGACAGCATGGACTTTGACGTTAACAACCAGTTAGGCGCACCCGACAACAGCGAAGAAAACTCATCAGTCGAACCAAATATGACTGAGGAGGCGTCAGAAGTCAGAGCGCGGGGACAGGTGTCACAGCAACCACAGGAGTCCCAACAACAAGGAGAAGTCACGTTACAATCAGTGATGGACTTCATGAGCGAGATGTTTAAAGAAATGAAGGAGGGACTCGACCAGCAGAATAAAGAATTGAATGAGAAGTTGGACAAGCAGAATGAAAGGTTTGACAAGCTAAACGACAAACTAGACAGTAACCATAAAGAAATTACGCAAAATATGAATGAGCAGTTCACGCAGTTTCGCACAGAAATACGTGAATACAAGAGTACCTGGAAAGTGGACAGAAGCGAAGTCCAGAAGAAGCAGGAAGAAGTGGTGAATAAGAATTACGAAGATGTACGGAAAGTACAAGACACTGATAACACTGTTGATTTTACGGATGTGTCAGCTACTAAGAAATTATCAACTGTTCGATCTAACGTAAGTATCAATAACAATCTAAGAAACAAGTGGATTAAGAAGAAAAATGACTCTGTTCCTTTGTATATGAGGAAGTGGGAAGAGGATTATCCAGACATGGATAGAGATAGTAAAAATTTACTACTACCAAGTAGAATGCATAAAAAGTACAAGTTAATTAACACGAGAATAGGTACTGCATCAGAGAATCCAAGGATGAAGTATCCAGCTTGTGAAATAAGCATAGATCGGCGAAGTAGTCGAACTGCATCAATAAGAAGCATGAAGGGAAAGTTTAAAGTTGAAACAAATACCGCATGTTATAAAGCTGGAAGCAAATTTAAGCAAGCCATGGATGATGTGAAGCGGAAGAACCTACAAGATCCGTATGCATATTCATCATGGACAAGAAATGTTATGAGAAGAAGGAGAAGAAAGAATTTTACTAGACGACTTAAAAATGTTGTAAAAGGTCGTGATAGTACTGAAAGGAGAGTCCAAGCACTCGAGGTAAGACTTCTTAGAAACCTAAGAAACAAAATTTTATTATGTAATCACACGAGTAGTGAAATGACTGTCGAACAACGGAGTTGTATACAGGCCTGGAAAAGACGACAAAAGCAGAGCGGCGCGTGTTTACTTAGAGAAAGTTATTGGAAAAAACGGCAAAAACTACTCAATGTATACGTAAACAATGGTAGTACTGCTGCGAAAGGTTGTCTAAGGCGAGGGGAGCGGTTTAACGCGTACATGCTTGAGGAAGGTCGACAAAAGGGACGGTGTGACACATTTCTCACTCACTCTCATAGAAAGAGACAGAGAATGGTCATAAATCTTAGAAGCGCAAGCGCAGCACATTGTACCAGAGTAACGGGGACAGCTGACCGACTGTTGGGAAAATGTGTGACGCAAACCCCAAGGTCAAATACCTTACTGTTTACAAACAAAAATGCGTGCGTTAGTAACGGCACTATATTGACAGGACATACAAATATGTCATCACAAATATAATTTAAGAATGAATAAATGAAAACGTATTAAGAAGACGAATGTCTGAAAATGTAATGATAAAATTAGATAATATTGAATAAAATACATTAAATACATTGGTTGCATGAGAATACATAAACCAAAGAAAATAATTAGAGATGAATATTGATGAATGAAGAGTAGAAGATTAATGAATAAAATTAAAACGAAGCCACGTATGAGTTTGTGGAACATACGGCAAATTAAAGCGTATCATGAGCCAGCGAAAAGAAGTATGGATATCACGAGTTGGTAGCAACGACTCCGGCTAGCAGAAGACGTAAGTTAGGTAATTTGCTCGCGCGGCCAGTCCAGCTAACCAAATAATGATGTACATTTTACCATACTGTGTTTAGTTCGTATTTCAATATTAATCGTGTTTATGATCATCATGTATTCGTCATTCATTATGTTAATTAGGCATGTAAACATCTGTATATATATATATATATATATATATATATATATATAGTGATTCGATAACGTGTACCATGTGTCAGAAAGACATTATGATATTATGATACAGGACACTAAAGACATTAATAATTGTGAATAATAATAACGTGTTAAAATGTAGAGATTCGAATAATTTGTTTATGTAATTAATAATTCAAAGATGGACAATCGTTTTATAACTTTAAGAATAAGCGTTTATGTATATATCATGAAGTATGATGATTCCTCAATTGTTTAGTTAATATGTATATTTCATTTATCAATGTAATCGTTTATAATATGTCGCAAGTTAATCATATGTATATATTTGTTTGTTGCAACTATAGTCTTGAGGTAATAATAACAAGTTTAAAAAATATTTTATTGCTATATGATCCATCGATATATGATCGAGTAATCTAATCGTTAGCTAATCTGCAGATAATCTATTACGTTGTATATAGGTAGAACGAAAGAATGTAAACGATGACAAAACAGTCAAATGGGCAGATGTATATGTCTTAATTCAATTATTTACATAAAATCATATTGTATAATCCGCATATAGACGGATAGAATGTAGAAAATGCGTTCATTTCACTCAGATGAGTGGCAATAAATTCATATGACCATGTAAGACGCCAAGATAGGGAATAACAATTAATTACTCCCTATGAGAGATGTACGTCAGTCAACCATGTCCATTCCAAAGCAGACGTCCACGACTGGGACAGAGCGCAGAAATTGGATCAGATGTCTCCTGAAATCCAACATCCAATCCAATTTGAGGACAATATAGTGATCGAAAGTTAAAAAATTTTAATTTCTCGATCAAGTGGCACGTTTCCACACTCGAGTTGACGGACACAAGCCCAGGTCGTAAATAATGACGAATTAGGGACACGTCAGACCCGACGCCAGTGCGAAGACAAGGAAAAAACGTCTGTGTACAGCACACAATAAGAATTTGAGGAGCGTCGTTGACAGCTCGCAGTTTGTTACAATTTACAGCACCTAGCAAACGAAACAAAGACTTCGTCCAGCTGCCGAGTTGCGCAGAAACGAAATGGAACGCCTGCTGTGGAGGTGAGTTGTAACGAGCACAAATATGAAAGGCTTCACTCTGCCACAAAGGAGTACAGAGCAATCTCGACAAACAGATAAACAATAGAACGTAAACTCAGTGAATACTGCAAGTGCACCCTGCACAGCGTGAAAACAAACCTTTGACAGCTAACTGAAATTTACGACTAGAAAGCGTGGGATCGACGAGAGACGACTCCAGCGAAGGGTTGATAATCGGCGGAACGAACTTTGAATAACTTGAACAATTAACCAGGACTCTGCAGTCTGTTAACAAAAGATAGGTCAGAACCTTGACAAAGTCTAAACAAAGGTTGACAGACAGCCGGGGAATTGCTCTAGTTTCTAGGAATCCGTACCACGTTCGTCACATGGAACACTCCGGGAATGACGACGACCAACCAGCGTTAAGCATCTTCTAAAAGAACTCGTGGAGAGAGTAAGAAGGGTTCGAACGACGAATCGGGAAACAGAGGACGAGATCTGCAGAGGAGTAGGAATTTGAAGAACCAATCACGGATCCGAAAGGGCGTAGAAATCTAGAATTTGGACTTATGGGTAGTATGTTTTAATAAAACTGTTTTGCGAAGACGCGGAGCGGCAGTCTACAAGTTAATCGGGTCAGAAGTTAATAAGTCAGTAAGTACGACAGTAAGACGGTTGGTTATAGTCGGAACGGTAATACAGTCAGTGATTGAAACAGTTTGCGCGACCTACCGAACTTTCGACTCGGTGAATTCATAAGTGAACTTAGACATACGATATGGTCTCAATTACACACAAGTCTGTTCGACAATTGTATATGTTCTGATAAACTACAGTGCGCACGGGACTTGAAACTACAACCGACACGAACATAATAACACAAGTGGTTTACATTCCAAAGTATAACAGTGAGTGACATTTCAAACACTCTTACATTATAATGATTCACAATGTTGAACAATTAACTGAATGAAATATACCGAACACAATTAAGTACATAGAATACACTACATCCAGATAGACGGAACAGTTAATCATGAACACGAACACGGCAAACTCTCAGAGTAATTCACCTTAATGACGATATTAACATCTTAATACTTGAACCCCAAACACTCGACATCAGCGGGGTACAACAACACCATACACATAACGGGAGTGAAGATTTATTGAAGTGAAGTGATGTGTTCTTCATAACAGTGATTAAGATGCGCGACGAGTCCTCCAGCAGATGTCATCTCACGCCGGCGGAATATTGGATAAACACTTCCACAAGATAAGCATTTATGTCTATTAAATCTTAGTAATATTTACTACTGCACTGTCTCCTCTTTTCAAAGAGCTAACCCCGAGAGATTATATAAAATCATATAAATCATAAATCTTATAAAGCAATATTAACGTAATTCATCATCTGAGCATAATGAACGCATTTAGGTAGGGATGAAATATATTTGATTGTTTATTGTTCGTGTATGTTTTGTATATGTATATTATTTCTGCATTTGAATGTACCATATGTTTGTGTTTTCAGGAAACAACGTACGAATTGTATTTTGTTATTATGTGTTTTATTATGTATGTATTTGCAGGATATAGTAACTTACTTAAATAACAAGTATAATAAATAAGTAATTATTTTATATTTAATCTTGCGTTCATTATTGCAATTTAACCTTGATTATTAATTTATTTCATTCTAAGCATTTCACAAAGAGTCTCAAAAGTTATGCTAAGTATCAATGGACACAACAAAATCGACCATTGAAATGTCCGATTAACAGACTCATAAATCATATTGATTTAACAACTGTGTTGAGTCTAATCTGACGAATGTGAACTACTTTTATATGTGTATTAAAGTTAACGTCCATCATAACTCTGTTTAATTAGTACACGAAGTTAATGAGACACAATTTACTAATTCATAATTGGATAGTTCACTAATACTTACAATTAGCATAACGCTCAATATAAATGGTACGGCAACCTAATTACTTAATTAATTGCCACCCCGTTTATATACACTAAATGTAAATGGCTCCCAAAGAACGTGGGGCATATCAGGGTTAATTAGAGTCAAGTTGTTAAATGTAAATGCTGCTCAACGCGTGGCATTATAAAGGCATTAACGATGTAAATGGCGCCCATCGCATGGCAAAAGAGAGCAGGCAGTAGTATTTAGATTAATTAAAATAATATAGTACATAAGATATTAAATAAGTGTAAGGTTAGCTTCACTGGTAACTGGATGATAACGCGAAGCAAAGCTAAAATGGCTAGCGGTAGTTCAGACAGCATGGACTTTGACGTTAACAACCAGTTAGGCGCACCCGACAACAGCGAAGAAAACTCATCAGTCGAACCAAATATGACTGAGGAGGCGTCAGAAGTCAGAGCGCGGGGACAGGTGTCACAGCAACCACAGGAGTCCCAACAACAAGGAGAAGTCACGTTACAATCAGTGATGGACTTCATGAGCGAGATGTTTAAAGAAATGAAGGAGGGACTCGACCAGCAGAATAAAGAATTTAATGAGAAGTTGGACAAGCAGAATGAAAGGTTTGACAAGCTAAACGACAAACTAGACAGTAACCATAAAGAAATTACGCAAAATATGAATGAGCAGTTCACGCAGTTTCGCACAGAAATACGTGAATACAAGAGTACCTGGAAAGTGGACAGAAGCGAAGTCCAGAAGAAGCAGGAAAAAATGGTGAATAAGAATTACGAAGATGTACGGAAAGTACAAGACACTGATAACACTGTTGATTTTACGGATGTGTCAGCTACTAAGAAATTATCAACTGTTCGATCTAACGTAAGTATCAATAACAATCTAAGAAACAAGTGGATTAAGAAGAAAAATGACTCTGTTCCTTTGTATATGAGGAAGTGGGAAGAGGATTATCCAGACATGGATAGAGATAGTAAACATTTACTACTACCAAGTAGAATGCATAAAAAGTACAAGTTAATTAACACGAGAATAGGTACTGCATCAGAGAATGCAAGGATGAAGTATCCAGCTTGTGAAATAAGCATAGATCGGCGAAGTAGTCGAGCTGCATGAATAAGAAGCATGAAGGGAAAGTTTAAAGTTGAAACAAATACCGCATGTTATAAAGCTGGAAGCAAATTTAAGCAAGCCATGGATGATGTGAAGCGGAAGAACCTACAAGATCCGTATGCATATTCATCATGGACAAGAAATGTTATGAGAAGAAGGAGAAGAAAGAATTTTACTAGACGACTTAAAAATGTTGTAAAAGGTCGTGATAGTACTGAAAGGAGAGTCCAAGCACTCGAGGTAAGACTTCTTAGAAACCTAAGAAACAAAATTTTATTATGTAATCACACGAGTAGTGAAATGACTGTCGAACAACGGAGTTGTATACAGGCCTGGAAAAGACGACAAAAGCAGAGCGGCGCGTGTTTACTTAGAGAAAGTTATTGGAAAAAACGGCAAAAACTACTCAATGTATACGTAAACAATGGTAGTACTGCTGCGAAAGGTTGTCTAAGGCGAGGGGAGCGGTTTAACGCGTACATGCTTGAGGAAGGTCGACAAAAGGGACGGTGTGACACATTTCTCACTCACTCTCATAGAAAGAGACAGAGAATGGTCATAAATCTTAGAAGCGCAAGCGCAGCACATTGTACCAGAGTAACGGGGACAGCTGACCGACTGTTGGGAAAATGTGTGACGCAAACCCCAAGGTCAAATACCTTACTGTTTACAAACAAAAATGCGTGCGTTAGTAACGCACTATATTGACAGGACATACAAATATGTCATCACAAATATAATTTAAGAATGAATAAATGAAAACGTATTAAGAAGACGAATGTCTGAAAATGTAATGATAAAAATTAGATAATATTGAATAAAATACATTAAATACATTGGTTGCATGAGAATACATAAACCAAAGAAAATAATTAGAGATGAATATTGATGAATGAAGAGTAGAAGATTAATGAATAAAATTAAAACGAAGCCACGTATGAGTTTGTGGAACATACGGCAAATTAAAGCGTATCATGAGCCAGCGAAAAGAAGTATGGATATCACGAGTTGGTAGCAACGACTCCGGCTAGCAGAAGACGTAAGTTAGGTAATTTGCTCGCGCGGCCAGTCCAGCTAACCAAATAATGATGTACATTTTACCATACTGTGTTTAGTTCGTATTTCAATATTAATCGTGTTTATGATCATCATGTATTCGTCATTCATTATGTTAATTAGGCATGTAAACATCTATATATATATATAGTGATTCGATAACGTGTACCATGTGTCAGAAGGACATTATGATACTATGATACAGGACACTAAAGACATTAATAATTGTGAATAATAATAACGTGTTAAAATGTAGAGATTCGAATAATTTGTTTATGTAATTAATAATTCAAAGATGGACAATCGTTTTATAACTTTAAGAATAAGCGTTTATGTATATATCATGAAGTATGATGATTCCTCAATTGTTTAGTTAATATGTATATTTCATTTATCAATGTAATCGTTTATAATATGTCGCAAGTTAATCATATGTATATATTTGTTTGTTGCAACTATAGTCTTGAGGTAATAATAACAAGTTTAAAAAATATTTTATTGCTATATGATCCATCGATATATGATCGAGTAATCTAATCGTTAGCTAATCTGCAGATAATCTATTACGTTGTATATAGGTAGAACGAAAGAATGTAAACGATGACAAAACAGTCAAATGGGCAGATGTATATGTCTTAATTCAATTATTTACATAAAATCATATTGTATAATCCGCATATAGACGGATAGAATGTAGAAAATGCGTTCATTTCACTCAGATGAGTGGCAATAAATTCATATGACCATGTAAGACGCCAAGATAGGGAATAACAATTAATTACTCCCTATGAGAGATGTACGTCAGTCAACCATGTCCATTCCAAAGCAGACGTCCACGACTGGGACAGAGCGCAGAAATTGGATCAGATGTCTCCTGAAATCCAACATCCAACCCAATTTGAGGACAATATAGTGATCGAAAGTTAAAAAATTTTAATTTCTCGATCAAGTGGCACGTTTCCACACTCGAGTTGACGGACACAAGCCCAGGTCGTAAATAATGACGAATTAGGGACACGTCAGACCCGACGCCAGTGCGAAGACAAGGAAAAAACGTCTGTGTACAGCACACAATAAGAATTTGAGGAGCGTCGTTGACAGCTCGCAGTTTGTTACAATTTACAGCACCTAGCAAACGAAACAAAGACTTCGTCCAGCTGCCGAGTTGCGCAGAAACGAAATGGAACGCCTGCTGTGGAGGTGAGTTGTAACGAGCACAAATATGAAAGGCTTCACTCTGCCACAAAGGAGTACAGAGCAATCTCGACAAACAGATAAACAATAGAACGTAAACTCAGTGAATACTGCAAGTGCACCCTGCACAGCGTGAAAACAAACCTTTGACAGCTAACTGAAATTTACGACTAGAAAGCGTGGGATCGACGAGAGACGACTCCAGCGAAGGGTTGATAATCGGCGGAACGAACAACGAATAACTTGAACAATTAACCAGGACTCTGCAGTCTGTTAACAAAAGATAGGTCAGAACCTTGGCAAAGTCTAAACAAAGGTTGACAGACAGCCGGGGAATTGCTCTAGTTTCTAGGAATCCGTACCACGTTCGTCACATGGAACACTCCGGGAATGACGACGACCAACCAGCGTTAAGCATCTTCTAAAAGAACTCGTGGAGAGAGTAAGAAGGGTTCGAACGACGAATCGGGAAACAGAGGACGAGATCTGCAGAGGAGTAGGAATTTGAAGAACCAATCACGGATCCGAAAGGGCGTAGAAATCTAGAATTTGGACTTATGGGTAGTATGTTTTAATAAAACTGTTTTGCGAAGACGCGGAGCGGCAGTCTACAAGTCAATCGGTCAGAAGTTAATAAGTCAGTAAGTACGACAGTAAGACGGTTGGTTATAGTCGGAACGGTAATACAGTCAGTGATTGAAACAGTTTGCGCGACCTACCGAACTTTCGACTCGGTGAATTCATAAGTGAACTTAGACATACGATATGGTCTCAATTACACACAAATCTGTTCGACAATTGTATATGTTCTGATAAACTACAGTGCGCACGGGACTTGAAACTACAACCGACACGAACATAATAACACAAGTGGTTTACATTCCAAAGTATAACAGTGAGTGACATTTCAAACACTCTTACATTATAATGATTCACAATGTTGAACAATTAACTGAATGAAATATACCGAACACAATTAAGTACATAGAATACACTACATCCAGATAGACGGAACAGTTAATCATGAACACGAACACGGCAAACTCTCAGAGTAATTCACCTTAATGACGATATTAACATCTTAATACTTGAACCCCAAACACTCGACATCAGCGGGGTACAACAACACCATACACATAACGGGAGTGAAGATTTATTGAAGTGAAGTGATGTGTTCTTCATAACAGTGATTAAGATGCGCGACGAGTCCTCCAGCAGATGTCATCTCACGCCGGCGGAATATTGGATAAACACTTCCACAAGATAAGCATTTATGTCTATTAAATCTTAGTAATATTTACTACTGCACTGTCTCCTCTTTTCAAAGAGCTAACCCCGAGAGATTATATAAAATCATATAAATCATAAATCTTATAAAGCAATATTAACGTAATTCATCATCTGAGCATAATGAACGCATTTAGGTAGGGATGAAATATATTTGATTGTTTATTGTTCGTGTATGTTTTGTATATGTATATTATTTCTGCATTTGAATGTACCATATGTTTGTGTTTTCAGGAAACAACGTACGAATTGTATTTTGTTATTATGTGTTTTATTATGTATGTATTTGCAGGATATAGTAACTTACTTAAATAACAAGTATAATAAATAAGTAATTATTTTATATTTAATCTTGCGTTCATTATTGCAATTTAACCTTGATTATTAATTTATTTCATTCTAAGCATTTCACAAAGAGTCTCAAAAGTTATGCTAAGTATCAATGGACACAACAAAATCGACCATTGAAATGTCCGATTTACAGACTCATAAATCATATTGATTTAACAACTGTGTTGAGTCTAATCTGACGAATGTGAACTACTTTTATATGTGTATTAAAGTTAACGTCCATCATAACTCTGTTTAATTAGTACACGAAGTTAATGAGACACAATTTACTAATTCATAATTGGATAGTTCACTAATACTTACAATTAGCATAACGCTCAATATAAATGGTACGGCAACCTAATTACTTAATTCATTGCCACCCCGTTTATATACACTAAATGTAAATGGCTCCCAAAGAACGTGGGGCATATCAGGGTTAATTAGAGTCAAGTTGTTAAATGTAAATGCTGCCCAACGCGTGGCATTATAAAGGCATTAACGATGTAAATGGCGCCCATCGCATGGCAAAAGAGAGCAGGCAGTAGTATTTAGATTAATTAAAATAATATAGTACATAAGATATTAAATAAGTGTAAGGTTAGCTTGACTGGTAACTGGATGATAACGCGAAGCAAAGCTAAAATGGCTAGCGGTAGTTCAGACAGCATGGACTTTGACGTTAACAACCAGTTAGGCGCACCCGACAACAGCGAAGAAAACTCATCAGTCGAACCAAATATGACTGAGGAGGCGTCAGAAGTCAGAGCGCGGGGACAGGTGTCACAGCAACCACAGGAGTCCCAACAACAAGGAGAAGTCACGTTACAATCAGTGATGGACTTCATGAGCGAGATGTTTAAAGAAATGAAGGAGGGACTCGACCAGCAGAATAAAGAATTTAATGAGAAGTTGGACAAGCAGAATGAAAGGTTTGACAAGCTAAACGACAAACTAGACAGTAACCATAAAGAAATTACGCAAAATATGAATGAGCAGTTCACGCAGTTTCGCACAGAAATACGTGAATACAAGAGTACCTGGAAAGTGGACAGAAGCGAAGTCCAGAAGAAGCAGGAAGAAGTGGTGAATAAGAATTACGAAGATGTACGGAAAGTACAAGACACTGATAACACTGTTGATTTTACGGATGTGTCAGCTACTAAGAAATTATCAACTGTTCGATCTAACGTAAGTATCAATAACAATCTAAGAAACAAGTGGATTAAGAAGAAAAATGACTCTGTTCCTTTGTATATGAGGAAGTGGGAAGAGGATTATCCAGACATGGATAGAGATAGTAAAAATTTACTACTACCAAGTAGAATGCATAAAAAGTACAAGTTAATTAACACGAGAATAGGTACTGCATCAGAGAATCCAAGGATGAAGTATCCAGCTTGTGAAATAAGCATAGATCGGCGAAGTAGTCGAACTGCATCAATAAGAAGCATGAAGGGAAAGTTTAAAGTTGAAACAAATACCGCATGTTATAAAGCTGGAAGCAAATTTAAGCAAGCCATGGATGATGTGAAGCGGAAGAACCTACAAGATCCGTATGCATATTCATCATGGACAAGAAATGTTATGAGAAGAAGGAGAAGAAAGAATTTTACTAGACGACTTAAAAATGTTGTAAAAGGTCGTGATAGTACTGAAAGGAGAGTCCAAGCACTCGAGGTAAGACTTCTTAGAAACCTAAGAAACAAAATTTTATTATGTAATCACACGAGTAGTGAAATGACTGTCGAACAACGGAGTTGTATACAGGCCTGGAAAAGACGACAAAAGCAGAGCGGCGCGTGTTTACTTAGAGAAAGTTATTGGAAAAAACGGCAAAAACTACTCAATGTATACGTAAACAATGGTAGTACTGCTGCGAAAGGTTGTCTAAGGCGAGGGGAGCGGTTTAACGCGTACATGCTTGAGGAAGGTCGACAAAAGGGACGGTGTGACACATTTCTCACTCACTCTCATAGAAAGAGACAGAGAATGGTCATAAATCTTAGAAGCGCAAGCGCAGCACATTGTACCAGAGTAACGGGGACAGCTGACCGACTGTTGGGAAAATGTGTGACGCAAACCCCAAGGTCAAATACCTTACTGTTTACAAACAAAAATGCGTGCGTTAGTAACGCACTATATTGACAGGACATACAAATATGTCATCACAAATATAATTTAAGAATGAATAAATGAAAACGTATTAAGAAGACGAATGTCTGAAAATGTAATGATAAAAATTAGATAATATTGAATAAAATACATTAAATACATTGGTTGCATGAGAATACATAAACCAAAGAAAATAATTAGAGATGAATATTGATGAATGAAGAGTAGAAGATTAATGAATAAAATTAAAACGAAGCCACGTATGAGTTTGTGGAACATACGGCAAATTAAAGCGTATCATGAGCCAGCGAAAAGAAGTATGGATATCACGAGTTGGTAGCAACGACTCCGGCTAGCAGAAGACGTAAGTTAGGTAATTTGCTCGCGCGGCCAGTCCAGCTAACCAAATAATGATGTACATTTTACCATACTGTGTTTAGTTCGTATTTCAATATTAATCGTGTTTATGATCATCATGTATTCGTCATTCATTATGTTAATTAGGCATGTAAACATCTATATATATATATAGTGATTCGATAACGTGTACCATGTGTCAGAAGGACATTATGATACTATGATACAGGACACTAAAGACATTAATAATTGTGAATAATAATAACGTGTTAAAATGTAGAGATTCGAATAATTTGTTTATGTAATTAATAATTCAAAGATGGACAATCGTTTTATAACTTTAAGAATAAGCGTTTATGTATATATCATGAAGTATGATGATTCCTCAATTGTTTAGTTAATATGTATATTTCATTTATCAATGTAATCGTTTATAATATGTCGCAAGTTAATCATATGTATATATTTGTTTGTTGCAACTATAGTCTTGAGGTAATAATAACAAGTTTAAAAAATATTTTATTGCTATATGATCCATCGATATATGATCGAGTAATCTAATCGTTAGCTAATCTGCAGATAATCTATTACGTTGTATATAGGTAGAACGAAAGAATGTAAACGATGACAAAACAGTCAAATGGGCAGATGTATATGTCTTAATTCAATTATTTACATAAAATCATATTGTATAATCCGCATATAGACGGATAGAATGTAGAAAATGCGTTCATTTCACTCAGATGAGTGGCAATAAATTCATATGACCATGTAAGACGCCAAGATAGGGAATAACAATTAATTACTCCCTATGAGAGATGTACGTCAGTCAACCATGTCCATTCCAAAGCAGACGTCCACGACTGGGACAGAGCGCAGAAATTGGATCAGATGTCTCCTGAAATCCAACATCCAATCCAATTTGAGGACAATATAGTGATCGAAAGTTAAAAAATTTTAATTTCTCGATCAAGTGGCACGTTTCCACACTCGAGTTGACGGACACAAGCCCAGGTCGTAAATAATGACGAATTAGGGACACGTCAGACCCGACGCCAGTGCGAAGACAAGGAAAAAACGTCTGTGTACAGCACACAATAAGAATTTGAGGAGCGTCGTTGACAGCTCGCAGTTTGTTACAATTTACAGCACCTAGCAAACGAAACAAAGACTTCGTCCAGCTGCCGAGTTGCGCAGAAACGAAATGGAACGCCTGCTGTGGAGGTGAGTTGTAACGAGCACAAATATGAAAGGCTTCACTCTGCCACAAAGGAGTACAGAGCAATCTCGACAAACAGATAAACAATAGAACGTAAACTCAGTGAATACTGCAAGTGCACCCTGCACAGCGTGAAAACAAACCTTTGACAGCTAACTGAAATTTACGACTAGAAAGCGTGGGATCGACGAGAGACGACTCCAGCGAAGGGTTGATAATCGGCGGAACGAACAACGAATAACTTGAACAATTAACCAGGACTCTGCAGTCTGTTAACAAAAGATAGGTCAGAACCTTGACAAAGTCTAAACAAAGGTTGACAGACAGCCGGGGAATTGCTCTAGTTTCTAGGAATCCGTACCACGTTCGTCACATGGAACACTCCGGGAATGACGACGACCAACCAGCGTTAAGCATCTTCTAAAAGAACTCGTGGAGAGAGTAAGAAGGGTTCGAACGACGAATCGGGAAACAGAGGACGAGATCTGCAGAGGAGTAGGAATTTGAAGAACCAATCACGGATCCGAAAGGGCGTAGAAATCTAGAATTTGGACTTATGGGTAGTATGTTTTAATAAAACTGTTTTGCGAAGACGCGGAGCGGCAGTCTACAAGTCAATCGGTCAGAAGTTAATAAGTCAGTAAGTACGACAGTAAGACGGTTGGTTATAGTCGGAACGGTAATACAGTCAGTGATTGAAACAGTTTGCGCGACCTACCGAACTTTCGACTCGGTGAATTCATAAGTGAACTTAGACATACGATATGGTCTCAATTACACACAAGTCTGTTCGACAATTGTATATGTTCTGATAAACTACAGTGCGCACGGGACTTGAAACTACAACCGACACGAACATAATAACACAAGTGGTTTACATTCCAAAGTATAACAGTGAGTGACATTTCAAACACTCTTACATTATAATGATTCACAATGTTGAACAATTAACTGAATGAAATATACCGAACACAATTAAGTACATAGAATACACTACATCCAGATAGACGGAACAGTTAATCATGAACACGAACACGGCAAACTCTCAGAGTAATTCACCTTAATGACGATATTAACATCTTAATACTTGAACCCCAAACACTCGACATCAGCGGGGTACAACAACACCATACACATAACGGGAGTGAAGATTTATTGAAGTGAAGTGATGTGTTCTTCATAACAGTGATTAAGATGCGCGACGAGTCCTCCAGCAGATGTCATCTCACGCCGGCGGAATATTGGATAAACACTTCCACAAGATAAGCATTTATGTCTATTAAATCTTAGTAATATTTACTACTGCACTGTCTCCTCTTTTCAAAGAGCTAACCCCGAGAGATTATATAAAATCATATAAATCATAAATCTTATAAAGCAATATTAACGTAATTCATCATCTGAGCATAATGAACGCATTTAGGTAGGGATGAAATATATTTGATTGTTTATTGTTCGTGTATGTTTTGTATATGTATATTATTTCTGCATTTGAATGTACCATATGTTTGTGTTTTCAGGAAACAACGTACGAATTGTATTTTGTTATTATGTGTTTTATTATGTATGTATTTGCAGGATATAGTAACTTACTTAAATAACAAGTATAATAAATAAGTAATTATTTTATATTTAATCTTGCGTTCATTATTGCAATTTAACCTTGATTATTAATTTATTTCATTCTAAGCATTTCACAAAGAGTCTCAAAAGTTATGCTAAGTATCAATGGACACAACAAAATCGACCATTGAAATGTCCGATTTACAGACTCATAAATCATATTGATTTAACAACTGTGTTGAGTCTAATCTGACGAATGTGAACTACTTTTATATGTGTATTAAAGTTAACGTCCATCATAACTCTGTTTAATTAGTACACGAAGTTAATGAGACACAATTTACTAATTCATAATTGGATAGTTCACTAATACTTACAATTAGCATAACGCTCAATATAAATGGTACGGCAACCTAATTACTTAATTAATTGCCACCCCGTTTATATACACTAAATGTAAATGGCTCCCAAAGAACGTGGGGCATATCAGGGTTAATTAGAGTCAAGTTGTTAAATGTAAATGCTGCCCAACGCGTGGCATTATAAAGGCATTAACGATGTAAATGGCGCCCATCGCATGGCAAAAGAGAGCAGGCAGTAGTATTTAGATTAATTAAAATAATATAGTACATAAGATATTAAATAAGTGTAAGGTTAGCTTGACTGGTAACTGGATGATAACGCGAAGCAAAGCTAAAATGGCTAGCGGTAGTTCAGACAGCATGGACTTTGACGTTAACAACCAGTTAGGCGCACCCGACAACAGCGAAGAAAACTCATCAGTCGAACCAAATATGACTGAGGAGGCGTCAGAAGTCAGAGCGCGGGGACAGGTGTCACAGCAACCACAGGAGTCCCAACAACAAGGAGAAGTCACGTTACAATCAGTGATGGACTTCATGAGCGAGATGTTTAAAGAAATGAAGGAGGGACTCGACCAGCAGAATAAAGAATTTAATGAGAAGTTGGACAAGCAGAATGAAAGGTTTGACAAGCTAAACGACAAACTAGACAGTAACCATAAAGAAATTACGCAAAATATGAATGAGCAGTTCACGCAGTTTCGCACAGAAATACGTGAATACAAGAGTACCTGGAAAGTGGACAGAAGCGAAGTCCAGAAGAAGCAGGAAGAAGTGGTGAATAAGAATTACGAAGATGTACGGAAAGTACAAGACACTGATAACACTGTTGATTTTACGGATGTGTCAGCTACTAAGAAATTATCAACTGTTCGATCTAACGTAAGTATCAATAACAATCTAAGAAACAAGTGGATTAAGAAGAAAAATGACTCTGTTCCTTTGTATATGAGGAAGTGGGAAGAGGATTATCCAGACATGGATAGAGATAGTAAAAATTTACTACTACCAAGTAGAATGCATAAAAAGTACAAGTTAATTAACACGAGAATAGGTACTGCATCAGAGAATCCAAGGATGAAGTATCCAGCTTGTGAAATAAGCATAGATCGGCGAAGTAGTCGAACTGCATCAATAAGAAGCATGAAGGGAAAGTTTAAAGTTGAAACAAATACCGCATGTTATAAAGCTGGAAGCAAATTTAAGCAAGCCATGGATGATGTGAAGCGGAAGAACCTACAAGATCCGTATGCATATTCATCATGGACAAGAAATGTTATGAGAAGAAGGAGAAGAAAGAATTTTACTAGACGACTTAAAAATGTTGTAAAAGGTCGTGATAGTACTGAAAGGAGAGTCCAAGCACTCGAGGTAAGACTTCTTAGAAACCTAAGAAACAAAATTTTATTATGTAATCACACGAGTAGTGAAATGACTGTCGAACAACGGAGTTGTATACAGGCCTGGAAAAGACGACAAAAGCAGAGCGGCGCGTGTTTACTTAGAGAAAGTTATTGGAAAAAACGGCAAAAACTACTCAATGTATACGTAAACAATGGTAGTACTGCTGCGAAAGGTTGTCTAAGGCGAGGGGAGCGGTTTAACGCGTACATGCTTGAGGAAGGTCGACAAAAGGGACGGTGTGACACATTTCTCACTCACTCTCATAGAAAGAGACAGAGAATGGTCATAAATCTTAGAAGCGCAAGCGCAGCACATTGTACCAGAGTAACGGGGACAGCTGACCGACTGTTGGGAAAATGTGTGACGCAAACCCCAAGGTCAAATACCTTACTGTTTACAAACAAAAATGCGTGCGTTAGTAACGGCACTATATTGACAGGACATACAAATATGTCATCACAAATATAATTTAAGAATGAATAAATGAAAACGTATTAAGAAGACGAATGTCTGAAAATGTAATGATAAAATTAGATAATATTGAATAAAATACATTAAATACATTGGTTGCATGAGAATACATAAACCAAAGAAAATAATTAGAGATGAATATTGATGAATGAAGAGTAGAAGATTAATGAATAAAATTAAAACGAAGCCACGTATGAGTTTGTGGAACATACGG
The DNA here is from genome assembly GCA_034769895.1 of Magicicada septendecula. NCBI lineage: Eukaryota > Metazoa > Arthropoda > Insecta > Hemiptera > Cicadidae > Magicicada > Magicicada septendecula. The sequence continues at coordinate 549,513,574 of CM068368.1, forward strand.
CAAATTAAAGCGTATCATGAGCCAGCGAAAAGAAGTATGGATATCACGAGTTGGTAGCAACGACTCCGGCTAGCAGAAGACGTAAGTTAGGTAATTTGCTCGCGCGGCCAGTCCAGCTAACCAAATAATGATGTACATTTTACCATACTGTGTTTAGTTCGTATTTCAATATTAATCGTGTTTATGATCATCATGTATTCGTCATTCATTATGTTAATTAGGCATGTAAACATCTATATATATATATAGTGATTCGATAACGTGTACCATGTGTCAGAAGGACATTATGATACTATGATACAGGACACTAAAGACATTAATAATTGTGAATAATAATAACGTGTTAAAATGTAGAGATTCGAATAATTTGTTTATGTAATTAATAATTCAAAGATGGACAATCGTTTTATAACTTTAAGAATAAGCGTTTATGTATATATCATGAAGTATGATGATTCCTCAATTGTTTAGTTAATATGTATATTTCATTTATCAATGTAATCGTTTATAATATGTCGCAAGTTAATCATATGTATATATTTGTTTGTTGCAACTATAGTCTTGAGGTAATAATAACAAGTTTAAAAAATATTTTATTGCTATATGATCCATCGATATATGATCGAGTAATCTAATCGTTAGCTAATCTGCAGATAATCTATTACGTTGTATATAGGTAGAACGAAAGAATGTAAACGATGACAAAACAGTCAAATGGGCAGATGTATATGTCTTAATTCAATTATTTACATAAAATCATATTGTATAATCCGCATATAGACGGATAGAATGTAGAAAATGCGTTCATTTCACTCAGATGAGCGGCAATAAATTCATATGACCATGTAAGACGCCAAGATAGGGAATAACAATTAATTGCTCCCTATGAGAGATATACGTCAGTCAACCATGTCCATTCCAAAGCAGACGTCCACGACTGGGACAGAGCGCAGAAATTGGATCAGATGTCTCCTGAAATCCAACATCCAATCCAATTTGAGGACAATATAGTGATCGAAATTTAAAAAATTTTAATTTCTCGATCAAGTGGCACGTTTCCACACTCGAGTTGACGGACACAAGCCCAGGTCGTAAATAATGACGAATTAGGGACACGTCAGACCCGACGCCAGTGCGAAGACAAGGAAAAAACGTCTGTGTACAGCACACAATAAGAATTTGAGGAGCGTCGTTGACAGCTCGCAGTTTGTTACAATTTACAGCACCTAGCAAACGAAACAAAGACTTCGTCCAGCTGCCTAGTTACGCAGAAACGAAATGGAAATGCCTGCTGTGGAGGTGAGTTGTAACGAGCACAAATATGAAAGGCTTCACTCTGCCACAAAGGAGTACAGAGCAATCTCGACAAACAGATAAACAATAGAACGTAAACTCAGTGAATACTGCAAGTGCACCCTGCACAGCGTGAAAACAAACCTTTGACAGCTAACTGAAATTTACGACTAGAAAGCGTGGGATCGACGAGAGACGACTCCAGCGAAGGGTTGATAATCGGCGGAACGAACAACGAATAACTTGAACAATTAACCAGGACTCTGCAGTCTGTTAACAAAAGATAGGTCAGAACCTTGACAAAGTCTAAACAAAGGTTGACAGACAGCCGGGGAATTGCTCTAGTTTCTAGGAATCCGTACCACGTTCGTCACATGGAACACTCCGGGGATGACGACGACCAACCAGCGTTAAGCATCTTCTAAAAGAACTCGTGGAGAGAGTAAGAAGGGTTCGAACGACGAATCGGGAAACAGAGGACGAGATCTGCAGAGGAGTAGGAATTTGAAGAACCAATCACGGATCCGAAAGGGCGTAGAAATCTAGAATTTGGACTTATGGGTAGTATGTTTTAATAAAACTGTTTTGCGAAGACGCGGAGCGGCAGTCTACAAGTCAATCGGTCAGAAGTTAATAAGTCAGTAAGTACGACAGTAAGACGGTTGGTTATAGTCGGAACGGTAATACAGTCAGTGATTGAAACAGTTTGCGCGACCTACCGAACTTTCGACTCGGTGAATTCATAAGTGAACTTAGACATACGATATGGTCTCAATTACACACAAGTCTGTTCGACAATTGTATATGTTCTGATAAACTACAGTGCGCACGGGACTTGAAACTACAACCGACACGAACATAATAACACAAGTGGTTTACATTCCAAAGTATAACAGTGAGTGACATTTCAAACACTCTTACATTATAATGATTCACAATGTTGAACAATTAACTGAATGAAATATACCGAACACAATTAAGTACATAGAATACACTACATCCAGATAGACGGAACAGTTAATCATGAACACGAACACGGCAAACTCTCAGAGTAATTCACCTTAATGACGATATTAACATCTTAATACTTGAACCCCAAACACTCGACATCAGCGGGGTACAACAACACCATACACATAACGGGAGTGAAGATTTATTGAAGTGAAGTGATGTGTTCTTCATAACAGTGATTAAGATGCGCGACGAGTCCTCCAGCAGATGTCATCTCACGCCGGCGGAATATTGGATAAACACTTCCACAAGATAAGCATTTATGTCTATTAAATCTTAGTAATATATACTACTGCACTGTCTCCTCTTTTCAAAGAGCTAACCCCGAGAGATTATATAAAATCATATAAATCATAAATCTTATAAAGCAATATTAACGTAATTCATCATCTGAGCATAATGAACGCATTTAGGTAGGGATGAAATATATTTGATTGTTTATTGTTCGTGTATGTTTTGTATATGTATATTATTTCTGCATTTGAATGTACCATATGTTTGTGTTTTCAGGAAACAACGTACGAATTGTATTTTGTTATTATGTGTTTTATTATGTATGTATTTGCAGGATATAGTAACTTACTTAAATAACAAGTATAATAAATAAGTAATTATTTTATATTTAATCTTGCGTTCATTATTGCAATTTAACCTTGATTATTAATTTATTTCATTCTAAGCATTTCACAAAGAGTCTCAAAAGTTATGCTAAGTATCAATGGACACAACAAAATCGACCATTGAAATGTCCGATTAACAGACTCATAAATCATATTGATTTAACAACTGTGTTGAGTCTAATCTGACGAATGTGAACTACTTTTATATGTGTATTAAAGTTAACGTCCATCATAACTCTGTTTAATTAGTACACGAAGTTAATGAGACACAATTTACTAATTCATAATTGGATAGTTCACTAATATTTACAATTAGCATAACGCTCAATATAAATGGTACGGCAACCTAATTACTTAATTAATTGCCACCCCGTTTATATACACTAAATGTAAATGGCTCCCAAAGAACGTGGGGCATATCAGGGTTAATTAGAGTCAAGTTGTTAAATTTAAATGCTGCCCAACGCGTGGCATTATAAAGGCATTAACGATGTAAATGGCGCCCATCGCATGGCAAAAGAGAGCAGGCAGTAGTATTTAGATTAATTAAAATAATATAGTACATAAGATATTAAATAAGTGTAAGGTTAGCTTGACTGGTAACTGGATGATAACGCGAAGCATAGCTAAAATGGCTAGCGGTAGTTCAGACAGCATGGACTTTGACGTTAACAACCAGTTAGGCGCACCCGACAACAGCGAAGAAAACTCATCAGTCGAACCAAATATGACTGAGGAGGCGTCAGAAGTCAGAGCGCGGGGACAGGTGTCACAGCAACCACAGGAGTCCCAACAACAAGGAGAAGTCACGTTACAATCAGTGATGGACTTCATGAGCGAGATGTTTAAAGAAATGAAGGAGGGACTCGACCAGCAGAATAAAGAATTGAATGAGAAGTTGGACAAGCAGAATGAAAGGTTTGACAAGCTAAACGACAAACTAGACAGTAACCATAAAGAAATTACGCAAAATATGAATGAGCAGTTCACGCAGTTTCGCACAGAAATACGTGAATACAAGAGTACCTGGAAAGTGGACAGAAGCGAAGTCCAGAAGAAGCAGGAAGAAGTGGTGAATAAGAATTACGAAGATGTACGGAAAGTACAAGACACTGATAACACTGTTGATTTTACGGATGTGTCAGCTACTAAGAAATTATCAACTGTTCGATCTAACGTAAGTATCAATAACAATCTAAGAAACAAGTGGATTAAGAAGAAAAATGACTCTGTTCCTTTGTATATGCGGAAGTGGGAAGAGGATTATCCAGACATGGATAGAGATAGTAAAAATTTACTACTACCAAGTAGAATGCATAAAAAGTACAAGTTAATTAACACGAGAATAGGTACTGCATCAGAGAATCCAAGGATGAAGTATCCAGCTTGTGAAATAAGCATAGATCGGCGAAGTAGTCGAGCTGCATGAATAAGAAGCATGAAGGGAAAGTTTAAAGTTGAAACAAATACCGCATGTTATAAAGCTGGAAGCAAATTTAAGCAAGCCATGGATGATGTGAAGCGGAAGAACCTACAAGATCCGTATGCATATTCATCATGGACAAGAAATGTTATGAGAAGAAGGAGAAGAAAGAATTTTACTAGACGACTTAAAAATGTTGTAAAAGGTCGTGATAGTACTGAAAGGAGAGTCCAAGCACTCGAGGTAAGACTTCTTAGAAACCTAAGAAACAAAATTTTATTATGTAATCACACGAGTAGTGAAATGACTGTCGAACAACGGAGTTGTATACAGGCCTGGAAAAGACGACAAAAGCAGAGCGGCGTGTGTTTACTTAGAGAAAGTTATTGGAAAAAACGGCAAAAACTACTCAATGTATACGTAAACAATGGTAGTACTGCTGCGAAAGGTTGTCTAAGGCGAGGGGAGCGGTTTAACGCGTACATGATTGAGGAAGATCGACAAAAGGGACGGTGTGACACATTTCTCACTCACTCTCATAGAAAGAGACAGAGAATGGTCATAAATCTTAGAAGCGCAAGCGCAGCACATTGTACCAGAGTAACGGGGACAGCTGACCGACTGTTGGGAAAATGTGTGACGCAAACCCCAAGGTCAAATACCTTACTGTTTACAAACAAAAATGCGTGCGTTAGTAACGCACTATATTGACAGGACATACAAATATGTCATCACAAATATAATTTAAGAATGAATAAATGAAAACGTATTAAGAAGACGAATGTCTGAAAATGTAATGATAAAATTAGATAATATTGAATAAAATACATTAAATACATTGGTTGCATGAGAATACATAAACCAAAGAAAATAATTAGAGATGAATATTGATGAATGAAGAGTAGAAGATTAATGAATAAAATTAAAACGAAGCCACGTATGAGTTTGTGGAACATACGGCAAATTAAAGCGTATCATGAGCCAGCGAAAAGAAGTATGGATATCACGAGTTGGTAGCAACGACTCCGGCTAGCAGAAGACGTAAGTTAGGTAATTTGCTCGCGCGGCCAGTCCAGCTAACCAAATAATGATGTACATTTTACCATACTGTGTTTAGTTCGTATTTCAATATTAATCGTGTTTATGATCATCATGTATTCGTCATTCATTATGTTAATTAGGCATGTAAACATCAATATATATATATATATATATATATATATAGTGATTCGATAACGTGTACCATGTGTCAGAAGGACATTATGATACTATGATACAGGACACTAAAGACATTAATAATTGTGAATAATAATAACGTGTTAAAATGTAGAGATTCGAATAATTTGTTTATGTAATTAATAATTCAAAGATGGACAATCGTTTTATAACTTTAAGAATAAGCGTTTATGTATATATCATGAAGTATGATGATTCCTCAATTGTTTAGTTAATATGTATATTTCATTTATCAATGTAATCGTTTATAATATGTCGCAAGTTAATCATATGTATATATTTGTTTGTTGCAACTATAGTCTTGAGGTAATAATAACAAGTTTAAAAAATATTTTATTGCTATATGATCCATCGATATATGATCGAGTAATCTAATCGTTAGCTAATCTGCTGATAATCTATTACGTTGTATATAGGTAGAACGAAAGAATGTAAACGATGACAAAACAGTCAAATGGGCAGATGTATATGTCTTAATTCAATTATTTACATAAAATCATATTGTATAATCCGCATATAGACGGATAGAATGTAGAAAATGCGTTCATTTCACTCAGATGAGTGGCAATAAATTCATATGACCATGTAAGACGCCAAGATAGGGAATAACAATTAATTGCTCCCTATGAGAGATATACGTCAGTCAACCATGTCCATTCCAAATCAGATGTCCACGACTGGGACAGAGCGCAGAAATTGGATCAGATGTCTCCTGAAATCCAACATCCAATCCAATTTGAGGACAATATAGTGATCGAAATTTAAAAAATTTTAATTTCTCGATCAAGTGGCACGTTTCCACACTCGAGTTGACGGACACAAGCCCAGGTCGTAAATAATGACGAATTAGGGACACGTCAGACCCGACGCCAGTGCGAAGACAAGGAAAAAACGTCTGTGTGCAGCACACAATAAGAATTTGAGGAGCGTCGTTGACAGCTCGCAGTTTGTTACAATTTACAGCACCTAGCAAACGAAACAAAGACTTCGTCCAGCTGCCTAGTTACGCAGAAACGAAATGGAAATGCCTGCTGTGGAGGTGAGTTGTAACGAGCACAAATATGAAAGGCTTCACTCTGCCACAAAGGAGTACAGAGCAATCTCGACAAACAGATAAACAATAGAACGTAAACTCAGTGAATACTGCAAGTGCACCCTGCACAGCGTGAAAACAAACCTTTGACAGCTAACTGAAATTTACGACTAGAAAGCGTGGGATCGACGAGAGACGACTCCAGCGAAGGGTTGATAATCGGCGGAACGAACAACGAATAACTTGAACAATTAACCAGGACTCTGCAGTCTGTTAACAAAAGATAGGTCAGAACCTTGACAAAGTCTAAACAAAGGTTGACAGACAGCCGGGGAATTGCTCTAGTTTCTAGGAATCCGTACCACGTTCGTCACATGGAACACTCCGGGGATGACGACGACCAACCAGCGTTAAGCATCTTCTAAAAGAACTCGTGGAGAGAGTAAGAAGGGTTCGAACGACGAATCGGGAAACAGAGGACGAGATCTGCAGAGGAGTAGGAATTTGAAGAACCAATCACGGATCCGAAAGGGCGTAGAAATCTAGAATTTGGACTTATGGGTAGTATGTTTTAATAAAACTGTTTTGCGAAGACGCGGAGCGGCAGTCTACAAGTCAATCGGTCAGAAGTTAATAAGTCAGTAAGTACGACAGTAAGACGGTTGGTTATAGTCGGAACGGTAATACAGTCAGTGATTGAAACAGTTTGCGCGACCTACCGAACTTTCGACTCGGTGAATTCATAAGTGAACTTAGACATACGATATGGTCTCAATTACACACAAGTCTGTTCGACAATTGTATATGTTCTGATAAACTACAGTGCGCACGGGACTTGAAACTACAACCGACACGAACATAATAACACAAGTGGTTTACATTCCAAAGTATAACAGTGAGTGACATTTCAAACACTCTTACATTATAATGATTCACAATGTTGAACAATTAACTGAATGAAATATACCGAACACAATTAAGTACATAGAATACACTACATCCAGATAGACGGAACAGTTAATCATGAACACGAACACGGCAAACTCTCAGAGTAATTCACCTTAATGACGATATTAACATCTTAATACTTGAACCCCAAACACTCGACATCAGCGGGGTACAACAACACCATACACATAACGGGAGTGAAGATTTATTGAAGTGAAGTGATGTGTTCTTCATAACAGTGATTAAGATGCGCGACGAGTCCTCCAGCAGATGTCATCTCACGCCGGCGGAATATTGGATAAACACTTCCACAAGATAAGCATTTATGTCTATTAAATCTTAGTAATATATACTACTGCACTGTCTCCTCTTTTCAAAGAGCTAACCCCGAGAGATTATATAAAATCATATAAATCATAAATCTTATAAAGCAATATTAACGTAATTCATCATCTGAGCATAATGAACGCATTTAGGTAGGGATGAAATATATTTGATTGTTTATTGTTCGTGTATGTTTTGTATATGTATATTATTTCTGCATTTGAATGTACCATATGTTTGTGTTTTCAGGAAACAACGTACGAATTGTATTTTGTTATTATGTGTTTTATTATGTATGTATTTGCAGGATATAGTAACTTACTTAAATAACAAGTATAATAAATAAGTAATTATTTTATATTTAATCTTGCGTTCATTATTGCAATTTAACCTTGATTATTAATTTATTTCATTCTAAGCATTTCACAAAGAGTCTCAAAAGTTATGCTAAGTATCAATGGACACAACAAAATCGACCATTGAAATGTCCGATTAACAGACTCATAAATCATATTGATTTAACAACTGTGTTGAGTCTAATCTGACGAATGTGAACTACGTTTATATGTGTATTAAAGTTAACGTCCATCATAACTCTGTTTAATTAGTACACGAAGTTAATGAGACACAATTTACTAATTCATAATTGGATAGTTCACTAATACTTACAATTAGCATAACGCTCAATATAAATGGTACGGCAACCTAATTACTTAATTAATTGCCACCCCGTTTATATACACTAAATGTAAATGGCTCCCAAAGAACGTGGGGCATATCAGGGTTAATTAGAGTCAAGTTGTTAAATGTAAATGCTGCCCAACGCGTGGCATTATAAAGGCATTAACGATGTAAATGGCGCCCATCGCATGGCAAAAGAGAGCAGGCAGTAGTATTTAGATTAATTAAAATAATATAGTACATAAGATATTAAATAAGTGTAAGGTTAGCTTGACTGGTAACTGGATGATAACGCGAAGCATAGCTAAAATGTCTAGCGGTAGTTCAGACAGCATGGACTTTGACGTTAACAACCAGTTAGGCGCACCCGACAACAGCGAAGAAAACTCATCTGTCGAACCAAATATGACTGAGGAGGCGTCAGAAGTCAGAGCGCGGGGACAGGTGTCACAGCAACCACAGGAGTCCCAACAACAAGGAGAAGTCACGTTACAATCAGTGATGGACTTCATGAGCGAGATGTTTAAAGAAATGAAGGAGGGACTCGACCAGCAGAATAAAGAATTGAATGAGAAGTTGGACAAGCAGAATGAAAGGTTTGACAAGCTAAACGACAAACTAGACAGTAACCATAAAGAAATTACGCAAAATATGAATGAGCAGTTCACGCAGTTTCGCACAGAAATACGTGAATACAAGAGTACCTGGAAAGTGGACAGAAGCGAAGTCCAGAAGAAGCAGGAAGAAGTGGTGAATAAGAATTACGAAGATGTACGGAAAGTACAAGACACTGATAACACTGTTGATTTTACGGATGTGTCAGCTACTAAGAAATTATCAACTGTTCGATCTAACGTAAGTATCAATAACAATCTAAGAAACAAGTGGATTAAGAAGAAAAATGACTCTGTTCCTTTGTATATGCGGAAGTGGGAAGAGGATTATCCAGACATGGATAGAGATAGTAAAAATTTACTACTACCAAGTAGAATGCATAAAAAGTACAAGTTAATTAACACGAGAATAGGTACTGCATCAGAGAATCCAAGGATGAAGTATCCAGCTTGTGAAATAAGCATAGATCGGCGAAGTAGTCGAGCTGCATGAATAAGAAGCATGAAGGGAAAGTTTAAAGTTGAAACAAATACCGCATGTTATAAAGCTGGAAGCAAATTTAAGCAAGCCATGGATGATGTGAAGCGGAAGAACCTACAAGATCCGTATGCATATTCATCATGGACAAGAAATGTTATGAGAAGAAGGAGAAGAAAGAATTTTACTAGACGACTTAAAAATGTTGTAAAAGGTCGTGATAGTACTGAAAGGAGAGTCCAAGCACTCGAGGTAAGACTTCTTAGAAACCTAAGAAACAAAATTTTATTATGTAATCACACGAGTAGTGAAATGACTGTCGAACAACGGAGTTGTATACAGGCCTGGAAAAGACGACAAAAGCAGAGCGGCGCGTGTTTACTTAGAGAAAGTTATTGGAAAAAACGGCAAAAACTACTCAATGTATACGTAAACAATGGTAGTACTGCTGCGAAAGGTTGTCTAAGGCGAGGGGAGCGGTTTAACGCGTACATGCTTGAGGAAGGTCGACAAAAGGGACGGTGTGACACATTTCTCACTCACTCTCATAGAAAGAGACAGAGAATGGTCATAAATCTTAGAAGCGCAAGCGCAGCACATTGTACCAGAGTAACGGGGACAGCTGACCGACTGTTGGGAAAATGTGTGACGCAAACCCCAAGGTCAAATACCTTACTGTTTACAAACAAAAATGCGTGCGTTAGTAACGGCACTATATTGACAGGACATACAAATATGTCATCACAAATATAATTTAAGAATGAATAAATGAAAACGTATTAAGAAGACGAATGTCTGAAAATGTAATGATAAAATTAGATAATATTGAATAAAATACATTAAATACATTGGTTGCATGAGAATACATAAACCAAAGAAAATAATTAGAGATGAATATTGATGAATGAAGAGTAGAAGATTAATGAATAAAATTAAAACGAAGCCACGTATGAGTTTGTGGAACATACGGCAAATTAAAGCGTATCATGAGCCAGCGAAAAGAAGTATGGATATCACGAGTTGGTAGCAACGACTCCGGCTAGCAGAAGACGTAAGTTAGGTAATTTGCTCGCGCGGCCAGTCCAGCTAACCAAATAATGATGTACATTTTACCATACTGTGTTTAGTTCGTATTTCAATATTAATCGTGTTTATGATCATCATGTATTCGTCATTCATTATGTTAATTAGGCATGTAAACATCTATATATATATATAGTGATTCGATAACGTGTACCATGTGTCAGAAGGACATTATGATACTATGATACAGGACACTAAAGACATTAATAATTGTGAATAATAATAACGTGTTAAAATGTAGAGATTCGAATAATTTGTTTATGTAATTAATAATTCAAAGATGGACAATCGTTTTATAACTTTAAGAATAAGCGTTTATGTATATATCATGAAGTATGATGATTCCTCAATTGTTTAGTTAATATGTATATTTCATTTATCAATGTAATCGTTTATAATATGTCGCAAGTTAATCATATGTATATATTTGTTTGTTGCAACTATAGTCTTGAGGTAATAATAACAAGTTTAAAAAATATTTTATTGCTATATGATCCATCGATATATGATCGAGTAATCTATTTGTTAGCTAATCTGCAGATAATCTATTACGTTGTATATAGGTAGAACGAAAGAATGTAAACGATGACAAAACAGTCAAATGGGCAGATGTATATGTCTTAATTCAATTATTTACATAAAATCATATTGTATAATCCGCATATAGACGGATAGAATGTAGAAAATGCGTTCATTTCACTCAGATGAGTGGCAATAAATTCATATGACCATGTAAGACGCCAAGATAGGGAATAACAATTAATTGCTCCCTATGAGAGATATACGTCAGTCAACCATGTCCATTCCAAATCAGATGTCCACGACTGGGACAGAGCGCAGAAATTGGATCAGATGTCTCCTGAAATCCAACATCCAATCCAATTTGAGGACAATATAGTGATCGAAATTAAAAAATTTTAATTTCTCGATCAAGTGGCACGTTTCCACACTCGAGTTGACGGACACAAGCCCAGGTCGTAAATAATGACGAATTAGGGACACGTCAGACCCGACGCCAGTGCGAAGACAAGGAAAAAACGTCTGTGTACAGCACACAATAAGAATTTGAGGAGCGTCGTTGACAGCTCGCAGTTTGTTACAATTTACAGCACCTAGCAAACGAAACAAAGACTTCGTCCAGCTGCCGAGTTACGCAGAAACGAAATGGAACGCCTGCTGTGGAGGTGAGTTGTAACGAGCACAAATATGAAAGGCTTCACTCTGCCACAAAGGAGTACAGAGCAATCTCGACAAACAGATAAACAATAGAACGTAAACTCAGTGAATACTGCAAGTGCACCCTGCACAGCGTGAAAACAAACCTTTGACAGCTAACTGAAATTTACGACTAGAAAGCGTGGGATCGACGAGAGACGACTCCAGCGAAGGGTTGATAATCGGCGGAACGAACAACGAATAACTTGAACAATTAACCAGGACTCTGCAGTCTGTTAACAAAAGATAGGTCAGAACCTTGACAAAATCTAAACAAAGGTTGACAGACAGCCGGGGAATTGCTCTAGTTTCTAGGAATCCGTACCACGTTCGTCACATGGAACACTCCGGGGATGACGACGACCAACCAGCGTTAAGCATCTTCTAAAAGAACTCGTGGAGAGAGTAAGAAGGGTTCGAACGACGAATCGGGAAACAGAGGACGAGATCTGCAGAGGAGTAGGAATTTGAAGAACCAATCACGGATCCGAAAGGGCGTAGAAATCTAGAATTTGGACTTATGGGTAGTATGTTTTAATAAAACTGTTTTGCGAAGACGCGGAGCGGCAGTCTACAAGTCAATCGGTCAGAAGTTAATAAGTCAGTAAGTACGACAGTAAGACGGTTGGTTATAGTCGGAACGGTAATACAGTCAGTGATTGAAACAGTTTGCGCGACCTACCGAACTTTCGACTCGGTGAATTCATAAGTGAACTTAGACATACGATATGGTCTCAATTACACACAAGTCTGTTCGACAATTGTATATGTTCTGATAAACTACAGTGCGCACGGGACTTGAAACTACAACCGACACGAACATAATAACACAAGTGGTTTACATTCCAAAGTATAACAGTGAGTGACATTTCAAACAATCTTACATTATAATGATTCGCTATGTTGAACAATTAACTGAATGAACTATACCGAACACAATTAAGTACATAGAATACACTACATCCAGATAGACGGAACAGTTAATCATGAACACGAACACGGCAAACTCTCAGAGTAATTCACCTTAATGACGATATTAACATCTTAATACTTGAACCCCAAACACTCGACATCAGCGGGGTACAACAACACCATACACATAACGGGAGTGAAGATTTATTGAAGTGAAGTGATGTGTTCTTCATAACAGTGATTAAGATGCGCGACGAGTCCTCCAGCAGATGTCATCTCACGCCGGCGGAATATTGGATAAACACTTCCACAAGATAAGCATTTATGTCTATTAAATCTTAGTAATATATACTACTGCACTGTCTCCTCTTTTCAAAGAGCTAACCCCGAGAGATTATATAAAATCATATAAATCATAAATCTTATAAAGCAATATTAACGTAATTCATCATCTGAGCATAATGAACGCATTTAGGTAGGGATGAAATATATTTGATTGTTTATTGTTCGTGTATGTTTTGTATATGTATATTATTTCTGCATTTGAATGTACTATATGTTTGTGTTTTCAGGAAACAACGTACGAATTGTATTTTGTTATTATGTGTTTTATTATGTATGTATTTGCAGGATATAGTAACTTACTTAAATAACAAGTATAATAAATAAGTAATTATTTTATATTTAATCTTGCGTTCATTATTGCAATTTAACCTTGATTATTAATTTATTTCATTCTAAGCATTTCACAAAGAGTCTCAAAAGTTATGCTAAGTATCAATGGACACAACAAAATCGACCATTGAAATGTCCGATTAACAGACTCATAAATCATATTGATTTAACAACTGTGTTGAGTCTAATCTGACGAATGTGAACTACTTTTATATGTGTATTAAAGTTAACGTCCATCATAACTCTGTTTAATTAGTACACGAAGTTAATGAGACACAATTTACTAATTCATAATTGGATAGTTCACTAATACTTACAATTAGCATAACGCTCAATATAAATGGTACGGCAACCTAATTACTTAATTAATTGCCACCCCGTTTATATACACTAAATGTAAATGGCTCCCAAAGAACGTGGGGCATATCAGGGTTAATTAGAGTCAAGTTGTTAAATGTAAATGCTGCCCAACGCGTGGCATTATAAAGGCATTAACGATGTAAATGGCGCCCATCGCATGGCAAAAGAGAGCAGGCAGTAGTATTTAGATTAATTAAAATAATATAGTACATAAGATATTAAATAAGTGTAAGGTTAGCTTGACTGGTAACTGGATGATAACGCGAAGCATAGCTAAAATGGCTAGCGGTAGTTCAGACAGCATGGACTTTGACGTTAACAACCAGTTAGGCGCACCCGACAACAGCGAAGAAAACTCATCAGTCGAACCAAATATGACTGAGGAGGCGTCAGAAGTCAGAGCGCGGGGACAGGTGTCACAGCAACCACAGGAGTCCCAACAACAAGGAGAAGTCACGTTACAATCAGTGATGGACTTCATGAGCGAGATGTTTAAAGAAATGAAGGAGGGACTCGACCAGCAGAATAAAGAATTGAATGAGAAGTTGGACAAGCAGAATGAAAGGTTTGACAAGCTAAACGACAAACTAGACAGTAACCATAAAGAAATTACGCAAAATATGAATGAGCAGTTCACGCAGTTTCGCACAGAAATACGTGAATACAAGAGTACCTGGAAAGTGGACAGAAGCGAAGTCCAGAAGAAGCAGGAAAAAATGGTGAATAAGAATTACGAAGATGTACGGAAAGTACAAGACACTGATAACACTGTTGATTTTACGGATGTGTCAGCTACTAAGAAATTATCAACTGTTCGATCTAACGTAAGTATCAATAACAATCTAAGAAACAAGTGGATTAAGAAGAAAAATGACTCTGTTCCTTTGTATATGCGGAAGTGGGAAGAGGATTATCCAGACATGGATAGAGATAGTAAAAATTTACTACTACCAAGTAGAATGCATAAAAAGTACAAGTTAATTAACACGAGAATAGGTACTGCATCAGAGAATCCAAGGATGAAGTATCCAGCTTGTGAAATAAGCATAGATCGGCGAAGTAGTCGAGCTGCATGAATAAGAAGCATGAAGGGAAAGTTTAAAGTTGAAACAAATACCGCATGTTATAAAGCTGGAAGCAAATTTAAGCAAGCCATGGATGATGTGAAGCGGAAGAACCTACAAGATCCGTATGCATATTCATCATGGACAAGAAATGTTATGAGAAGAAGGAGAAGAAAGAATTTTACTAGACGACTTAAAAATGTTGTAAAAGGTCGTGATAGTACTGAAAGGAGAGTCCAAGCACTCGAGGTAAGACTTCTTAGAAACCTAAGAAACAAAATTTTATTATGTAATCACACGAGTAGTGAAATGACTGTCGAACAACGGAGTTGTATACAGGCCTGGAAAAGACGACAAAAGCAGAGCGGCGCGTGTTTACTTAGAGAAAGTTATTGGAAAAAACGGCAAAAACTACTCAATGTATACGTAAACAATGGTAGTACTGCTGCGGAAGGTTGTCTAAGGCGAGGGGAGCGGTTTAACGCGTACATGCTTGAGGAAGGTCGACAAAAGGGACGGTGTGACACATTTCTCACTCACTCTCATAGAAAGAGACAGAGAATGGTCATAAATCTTAGAAGCGCAAGCGCAGCACATTGTACCAGAGTAACGGGGACAGCTGACCGACTGTTGGGAAAATGTGTGACGCAAACCCCAAGGTCAAATACCTTACTGTTTACAAACAAAAATGCGTGCGTTAGTAACGGCACTATATTGACAGGACATACAAATATGTCATCACAAATATAATTTAAGAATGAATAAATGAAAACGTATTAAGAAGACGAATGTCTGAAAATGTAATGATAAAATTAGATAATATTGAATAAAATACATTAAATACATTGGTTGCATGAGAATACATAAACCAAAGAAAATAATTAGAGATGAATATTGATGAATGAAGAGTAGAAGATTAATGAATAAAATTAAAACGAAGCCACGTATGAGTTTGTGGAACATACGGCAAATTAAAGCGTATCATGAGCCAGCGAAAAGAAGTATGGATATCACGAGTTGGTAGCAACGACTCCGGCTAGCAGAAGACGTAAGTTAGGTAATTTGCTCGCGCGGCCAGTCCAGCTAACCAAATAATGATGTACATTTTACCATACTGTGTTTAGTTCGTATTTCAATATTAATCGTGTTTATGATCATCATGTATTCGTCATTCATTATGTTAATTAGGCATGTAAACATCTATATATATATATAGTGATTCGATAACGTGTACCATGTGTCAGAAGGACATTATGATACTATGATACAGGACACTAAAGACATTAATAATTGTGAATAATAATAACGTGTTAAAATGTAGAGATTCGAATAATTTGTTTATGTAATTAATAATTCAAAGATGGACAATCGTTTTATAACTTTAAGAATAAGCGTTTATGTATATATCATGAAGTATGATGATTCCTCAATTGTTTAGTTAATATGTATATTTCATTTATTAATGTAATCGTTTATAATATGTCGCAAGTTAATCATATGTATATATTTGTTTGTTGCAACTATAGTCTTGAGGTAATAATAACAAGTTTAAAAAATATTTTATTGCTATATGATCCATCGATATATGATCGAGTAATCTAATCGTTAGCTAATCTGCAGATAATCTATTACGTTGTATATAGGTAGAACGAAAGAATGTAAACGATGACAAAACAGTCAAGTGGGCAGATGTATATGTCTTAATTCAATTATTTACATAAAATCATATTGTATAATCCGCATATAGACGGATAGAATGTAGAAAATGCGTTCATTTCACTCAGATGAGTGGCAATAAATTCATATGACCATGTAAGACGCCAAGATAGGGAATAATAATTAATTGCTCCCTATGAGAGATATACGTCAGTCAACCATGTCCATTCCAAATCAGATGTCCACGACTGGGACAGAGCGCAGAAATTGGATCAGATGTCTCCTGAAATCCAACATCCAATCCAATTTGAGGACAATATAGTGATCGAAATTTAAAAAATTTTAATTTCTCGATCAAGTGGCACGTTTCCACACTCGAGTTGACGGACACAAGCCCAGGTCGTAAATAATGACGAATTAGGGACACGTCAGACCCGACGCCAGTGCGAAGACAAGGAAAAAACGTCTGTGTACAGCACACAATAAGAATTTGAGGAGCGTCGTTGACAGCTCGCAGTTTGTTACAATTTACAGCACCTAGCAAACGAAACAAAGACTTCGTCCAGCTGCCGAGTTACGCAGAAACGAAATGGAACGCCTGCTGTGGAGGTGAGTTGTAACGAGCACAAATATGAAAGGCTTCACTCTGCCACAAAGGAGTACAGAGCAATCTCGACAAACAGATAAACAATAGAACGTAAACTCAGTGAATACTGCAAGTGCACCCTGCACAGCGTGAAAACAAACCTTTGACAGCTAACTGAAATTTACGACTAGAAAGCGTGGGATCGACGAGAGACGACTCCAGCGAAGGGTTGATAATCGGCGGAACGAACAACGAATAACTTGAACAATTAACCAGGACTCTGCAGTCTGTTAACAAAAGATAGGTCAGAACCTTGACAAAATCTAAACAAAGGTTGACAGACAGCCGGGGAATTGCTCTAGTTTCTAGGAATCCGTACCACGTTCGTCACATGGAACACTCCGGGGATGACGACGACCAACCAGCGTTAAGCATCTTCTAAAAGAACTCGTGGAGAGAGTAAGAAGGGTTCGAACGACGAATCGGGAAACAGAGGACGAGATCTGCAGAGGAGTAGGAATTTGAAGAACCAATCACGGATCCGAAAGGGCGTAGAAATCTAGAATTTGGACTTATGGGTAGTATGTTTTAATAAAACTGTTTTGCGAAGACGCGGAGCGGCAGTCTACAAGTCAATCGGTCAGAAGTTAATAAGTCAGTAAGTACGACAGTAAGACGGTTGGTTATAGTCGGAACGGTAATACAGTCAGTGATTGAAACAGTTTGCGCGACCTACCGAACTTTCGACTCGGTGAATTCATAAGTGAACTTAGACATACGATATGGTCTCAATTACACACAAGTCTGTTCGACAATTGTATATGTTCTGATAAACTACAGTGCGCACGGGACTTGAAACTACAACCGACACGAACATAATAACACAAGTGGTTTACATTCCAAAGTATAACAGTGAGTGCATTTCAAACAATCTTACATTATAATGATTCGCTATGTTGAACAATTAACTGAATGAACTATACCGAACACAATTAAGTACATAGAATACACTACATCCAGATAGACGGAACAGTTAATCATGAACACGAACACGGCAAACTCTCAGAGTAATTCACCTTAATGACGATATTAACATCTTAATACTTGAACCCCAAACACTCGACATCAGCGGGGTACAACAACACCATACACATAACGGGAGTGAAGATTTATTGAAGTGAAGTGATGTGTTCTTCATAACAGTGATTAAGATGCGCGACGAGTCCTCCAGCAGATGTCATCTCACGCCGGCGGAATATTGGATAAACACTTCCACAAGATAAGCATTTATGTCTATTAAATCTTAGTAATATATACTACTGCACTGTCTCCTCTTTTCAAAGAGCTAACCCCGAGAGATTATATAAAATCATATAAATCATAAATCTTATAAAGCAATATTAACGTAATTCATCATCTGAGCATAATGAACGCATTTAGGTAGGGAT
The DNA here is from genome assembly GCA_034769895.1 of Magicicada septendecula. Lineage (NCBI taxonomy): Eukaryota > Metazoa > Arthropoda > Insecta > Hemiptera > Cicadidae > Magicicada > Magicicada septendecula. The sequence continues at coordinate 549,532,234 of CM068368.1, forward strand.
GAAATATATTTGATTGTTTATTGTTCGTGTATGTTTTGTATATGTATATTATTTCTGCATTTGAATGTACCATATGTTTGTGTTTTCAGGAAACAACGTACGAATTGTATTTTGTTATTATGTGTTTTATTATGTATGTATTTGCAGGATATAGTAACTTACTTAAATAACAAGTATAATAAATAAGTAATTATTTTATATTTAATCTTGCGTTCATTATTGCAATTTAACCTTGATTATTAATTTATTTCATTCTAAGCATTTCACAAAGAGTCTCAAAAGTTATGCTAAGTATCAATGGACACAACAAAATCGACCATTGAAATGTCCGATTAACAGACTCATAAATCATATTGATTTAACAACTGTGTTGAGTCTAATCTGACGAATGTGAACTACTTTTATATGTGTATTAAAGTTAACGTCCATCATAACTCTGTTTAATTAGTACACGAAGTTAATGAGACACAATTTACTAATTCATAATTGGATAGTTCACTAATACTTACAATTAGCATAACGCTCAATATAAATGGTACGGCAACCTAATTACTTAATTAATTGCCACCCCGTTTATATACACTAAATGTAAATGGCTCCCAAAGAACGTGGGACATATCAAGGTTAATTAGAGTCAAGTTGTTAAATGTAAATGCTGCCCAACGCGTGGCATTATAAAGGCATTAACGATGTAAATGGCGCCCATCGCATGGCAAAAGAGGGCAGGCAGTAGTATTTAGATTAATTAAAATAATATAGTACATAAGATATTAAATAAGTGTAAGGTTAGCTTGACTGGTAACTGGATGATAACGCGAAGCATAGCTAAAATGGCTAGCGGTAGTTCAGACAGCATGGACTTTGACGTTAACAACCAGTTAGGCGCACCCGACAACAGCGAAGAAAACTCATCAGTCGAACCAAATATGACTGAGGAGGCGTCAGAAGTCAGAGCGCGGGGACAGGTGTCACAGCAACCACAGGAGTCCCAACAACAAGGAGAAGTCACGTTACAATCAGTGATGGACTTCATGAGCGAGATGTTTAAAGAAATGAAGGAGGGACTCGACCAGCAGAATGAAGAATTTAATGAGAAGTTGGACAAGCAGAATGAAAGGTTTGACAAGCTAAACGACAAACTAGACAGTAACCATAAAGAAATTACGCAAAATATGAATGAGCAGTTCACGCAGTTTCGCACAGAAATACGTGAATACAAGAGTACCTGGAAAGTGGACAGAAGCGAAGTCCAGAAGAAGCAGGAAGAAGTGGTGAATAAGAATTACGAAGATGTACGGAAAGTACAAGACACTGATAACACTGTTGATTTTACGGATGTGTCAGCTACTAAGAAATTATCAACTGTTCGATCTAACGTAAGTATCAATAACAATCTAAGAAACAAGTGGATTAAGAAGAAAAATGACTCTGTTCCTTTGTATATGAGGAAGTGGGAAGAGGATTATCCAGACATGGATAGAGATAGTAAAAATTTACTACTACCAAGTAGAATGCATAAAAAGTACAAGTTAATTAACACGAGAATAGGTACTGCATCAGAGAATCCAAGGATGAAGTATCCAGCTTGTGAAATAAGCATAGATCGGCGAAGTAGTCGAGCTGCATGAATAAGAAGCATGAAGGGAAAGTTTAAAGTTGAAACAAATACCGCATGTTATAAAGCTGGAAGCAAATTTAAGCAAGCCATGGATGATGTGAAGCGGAAGAACCTACAAGATCCGTATGCATATTCATCATGGACAAGAAATGTTATGAGAAGAAGGAGAAGAAAGAATTTTACTAGACGACTTAAAAATGTTGTAAAAGGTCGTGATAGTACTGAAAGGAGAGTCCAAGCACTCGAGGTAAGACTTCTTAGAAACCTAAGAAACAAAATTTTATTATGTAATCACACGAGTAGTGAAATGACTGTCGAACAACGGAGTTGTATACAGGCCTGGAAAAGACGACAAAAGCAGAGCGGCGCGTGTTTACTTAGAGAAAGTTATTGGAAAAAACGGCAAAAACTACTCAATGTATACGTAAACAATGGTAGTACTGCTGCGAAAGGTTGTCTAAGGCGAGGGGAGCGGTTTAACGCGTACATGCTTGAGGAAGGTCGACAAGAGGGACGGTGTGACACATTTCTCACTCACTCTCATAGAAAGAGACAGAGAATGGTCATAAATCTTAGAAGCGCAAGCGCAGCACATTGTACCAGAGTAACGGGGACAGCTGACCGACTGTTGGGAAAATGTGTGACGCAAACCCCAAGGTCAAATACCTTACTGTTTACAAACAAAAATGCGTGCGTTAGTAACGGCACTATATTGACAGGACATACAAATATGTCATCACAAATATAATTTAAGAATGAATAAATGAAAACGTATTAAGAAGACGAATGTCTGAAAATGTAACGATAAAAATAGATAATATTGAATAAAATACATTAAATACATTGGTTGCATGAGAATACATAAACCAAAGAAAATAATTAGAGATGAATATTGATGAATGAAGAGTAGAAGATTAATGAATAAAATTAAAACGAAGCCACGTATGAGTTTGTGGAACATACGGCAAATTAAAGCGTATCATGAGCCAGCGAAAAGAAGTATGGATATCACGAGTTGGTAGCAACGACTCCGGCTAGCAGAAGACGTAAGTTAGGTAATTTGCTCGCGCGGCCAGTCCAGCTAACCAAATAATGATGTACATTTTACCATACTGTGTTTAGTTCGTATTTCAATATTAATCGTGTTTATGATCATCATGTATTCGTCATTCATTATGTTAATTAGGCATGTAAACATCAATATATATATATATATATATAGTGATTCGATAACGTGTACCATGTGTCAGAAGGACATTATGATACTATGATACAGGACACTAAAGACATTAATAATTGTGAATAATAATAACGTGTTAAAATGTAGAGATTCGAATAATTTGTTTATGTAATTAATAATTCAAAGATGGACAATCGTTTTATAACTTTAAGAATAAGCGTTTATGTATATATCATGAAGTATGATGATTCCTCAATTGTTTAGTTAATATGTATATTTCATTTATCAATGTAATCGTTTATAATATGTCGCAAGTTAATCATATGTATATATTTGTTTGTTGCAACTATAGTCTTGAGGTAATAATAACAAGTTTAAAAAATATTTTATTGCTATATGATCCATCGATATATGATCGAGTAATCTATTTGTTAGCTAATCTGCAGATAATCTATTACGTTGTATATAGGTAGAACGAAAGAATGTAAACGATGACAAAACAAACTGTCAAATGGGAAGATGTATATGTCTTAATTCAATTATTTACATAAAATCATATTGTATAATCCGCATATAGACGGATAGAATGTAGAAAATGCGTTCATTTCACTCAGATGAGCGGCAATAAATTCATATGACCATGTAAGACGCCAAGATAGGGAATAACAATTAATTGCTCCCTATGAGAGATATATGTCAGTCAACCATGTCCATTCCAAAGCAGACGTCCACGACTGGGACAGAGCGCAGAAATTGGATCAGATGTCTCCTGAAATCCAACATCCAATCCAATTTGGGGACAATATAGTGATCGAAATTTTAAAAATTTTAATTTCTCGATCAAGTGGCACGTTCCCACACTCGAGTTGACGGACACAAGCCCAGGTCGTAAATAATGACGAATTAGGGACACGTCAGACCCGACGCCAGTGCGAAGACAAGGAAAAAACGTCTGTGTACAGCACACAATAAGAATTTGAGGAGCGTCGTTGACAGCTCGCAGTTTGTTACAATTTACAGCACCTAGCAAACGAAACAAAGACTTCGTCCAGCTGCCGATTTACGCAGAAACGAAATGGAACGCCTGCTGTGGAGGTGAGTTGTAACGAGCACAAATATGAAAGGCTTCACTCTGCCACAAAGGAGTACAGAGCAATCTCGACAAACAGATAAACAATAGAACGTAAACTCAGTGAATACTGCAAGTGCACCCTGCACAGCGTGAAAACAAACATTTGACAGCTAACTGAAATTTACGACTAGAAAGCGTGGGATCGACGAGAGACGACTCCAGCGAAGGGTTGATAATCGGCGGAACGAACAACGAATAACTTGAACAATTAACCAGGACTCTGCAGTCTGTTAACAAAAGATAGGTCAGAACCTTGACAAAGTCTAAACAAAGGTTGACAGACAGCCGAGGAATTGCTCTAGTTTCTAGGAATCCGTACCACGTTCGTCACATGGAACACTCCGGGGATGACGACGACCAACCAGCGTTAAGCATCTTCTAAAAGAACTCGTGGAGAGAGTAAGAAGGGTTCGAACGACGAATCGGGAAACAGAGGACGAGATCTGCAGAGGAGTAGGAATTTGAAGAACCAATCACGGATCCGAAAGGGCGTAGAAATCTAGAATTTGGACTTATGGGTAGTATGTTTTAATAAAACTGTTTTGCGAAGACGCGGAGCGGCAGTCTACAAGTCAATCGGTCAGAAGTTAATAAGTCAGTAAGTACGACAGTAAGACGGTTGGTTATAGTCGGAACGGTAATACAGTCAGTGATTGAAACAGTTTGCGCGACCTACCGAACTTTCGACTCGGTGAATTCATAAGTGAACTTAGACATACGATATGGTCTCAATTACACACAAGTCTGTTCGACAATTGTATATGTTCTGATAAACTACAGTGCGCACGGGACTTGAAACTACAACCGACACGAACATAATAACACAAGTGGTTTACATTCCAAAGTATAACAGTGAGTGACATTTCAAACAATCTTACATTATAATGATTCGCTATGTTGAACAATTAACTGAATGAACTATACCGAACACAATTAAGTACATAGAATACACTACATCCAGATAGACGGAACAGTTAATCATGAACACGAACACGGCAAACTCTCAGAGTAATTCACCTTAATGACGATATTAACATCTTAATACTTGAACCCCAAACACTCGACATCAGCGGGGTACAACAACACCATACACATAACGGGAGTGAAGATTTATTGAAGTGAAGTGATGTGTTCTTCATAACAGTGATTAAGATGCGCGACGAGTCCTCCAGCAGATGTCATCTCACGCCGGCGGAATATTGGATAAACACTTCCACAAGATAAGCATTTATGTCTATTAAATCTTAGTAATATATACTACTGCACTGTCTCCTCTTTTCAAAGAGCTAACCCCGAGAGATTATATAAAATCATATAAATCATAAATCTTATAAAGCAATATTAACGTAATTCATCATCTGAGCATAATGAACGCATTTAGGTAGGGATGAAATATATTTGATTGTTTATTGTTCGTGTATGTTTTGTATATGTATATTATTTCTGCATTTGAATGTACCATATGTTTGTGTTTTCAGGAAACAACGTACGAATTGTATTTTGTTATTATGTGTTTTATTATGTATGTATTTGCAGGATATAGTAACTTACTTAAATAACAAGTATAATAAATAAGTAATTATTTTATATTTAATCTTGCGTTCATTATTGCAATTTAACCTTGATTATTAATTTATTTCATTCTAAGCATTTCACAAAGAGTCTCAAAAGTTATGCTAAGTATCAATGGACACAACAAAATCGACCATTGAAATGTCCGATTAACAGACTCATAAATCATATTGATTTAACAACTGTGTTGAGTCTAATCTGACGAATGTGAACTACTTTTATATGTGTATTAAAGTTAACGTCCATCATAACTCTGTTTAATTAGTACACGAAGTTAATGAGACACAATTTACTAATTCATAATTGGATAGTTCACTAATACTTACAATTAGCATAACGCTCAATATAAATGGTACGGCAACCTAATTACTTAATTAATTGCCACCCCGTTTATATACACTAAATGTAAATGGCTCCCAAAGAACGTGGGGCATATCAAGGTTAATTAGAGTCAAGTTGTTAAATGTAAATGCTGCCCAACGCGTGGCATTATAAAGGCATTAACGATGTAAATGGCGCCCATCGCATGGCAAAAGAGGGCAGGCAGTAGTATTTAGATTAATTAAAATAATATAGTACATAAGATATTAAATAAGTGTAAGGTTAGCTTGACTGGTAACTGGATGATAACGCGAAGCATAGCTAAAATGGCTAGCGGTAGTTCAGACAGCATGGACTTTGACGTTAACAACCAGTTAGGCGCACCCGACAACAGCGAAGAAAACTCATCAGTCGAACCAAATATGACTGAGGAGGCGTCAGAAGTCAGAGCGCGGGGACAGGTGTCACAGCAACCACAGGAGTCCCAACAACAAGGAGAAGTCACGTTACAATCAGTGATGGACTTCATGAGCGAGATGTTTAAAGAAATGAAGGAGGGACTCGACCAGCAGAATGAAGAATTTAATGAGAAGTTGGACAAGCAGAATGAAAGGTTTGACAAGCTAAACGACAAACTAGACAGTAACCATAAAGAAATTACGCAAAATATGAATGAGCAGTTCACGCAGTTTCGCACAGAAATACGTGAATACAAGAGTACCTGGAAAGTGGACAGAAGCGAAGTCCAGAAGAAGCAGGAAGAAGTGGTGAATAAGAATTACGAAGATGTACGGAAAGTACAAGACACTGATAACACTGTTGATTTTACGGATGTGTCAGCTACTAAGAAATTATCAACTGTTCGATCTAACGTAAGTATCAATAACAATCTAAGAAACAAGTGGATTAAGAAGAAAAATGACTCTGTTCCTTTGTATATGAGGAAGTGGGAAGAGGATTATCCAGACATGGATAGAGATAGTAAAAATTTACTACTACCAAGTAGAATGCATAAAAAGTACAAGTTAATTAACACGAGAATAGGTACTGCATCAGAGAATCCAAGGATGAAGTATCCAGCTTGTGAAATAAGCATAGATCGGCGAAGTAGTCGAGCTGCATGAATAAGAAGCATGAAGGGAAAGTTTAAAGTTGAAACAAATACCGCATGTTATAAAGCTGGAAGCAAATTTAAGCAAGCCATGGATGATGTGAAGCGGAAGAACCTACAAGATCCGTATGCATATTCATCATGGACAAGAAATGTTATGAGAAGAAGGAGAAGAAAGAATTTTACTAGACGACTTAAAAATGTTGTAAAAGGTCGTGATAGTACTGAAAGGAGAGTCCAAGCACTCGAGGTAAGACTTCTTAGAAACCTAAGAAACAAAATTGTATTATGTAATCACACGAGTAGTGAAATGACTGTCGAACAACGGAGTTGTATACAGGCCTGGAAAAGACGACAAAAGCAGAGCGGCGCGTGTTTACTTAGAGAAAGTTATTGGAAAAAACGGCAAAAACTACTCAATGTATACGTAAACAATGGTAGTACTGCTGCGAAAGGTTGTCTAAGGCGAGGGGAGCGGTTTAACGCGTACATGCTTGAGGAAGGTCGACAAGAGGGACGGTGTGACACATTTCTCACTCACTCTCATAGAAAGAGACAGAGAATGGTCATAAATCTTAGAAGCGCAAGCGCAGCACATTGTACCAGAGTAACGGGGACAGCTGACCGACTGTTGGGAAAATGTGTGACGCAAACCCCAAGGTCAAATACCTTACTGTTTACAAACAAAAATGCGTGCGTTAGTAACGGCACTATATTGACAGGACATACAAATATGTCATCACAAATATAATTTAAGAATGAATAAATGAAAACGTATTAAGAAGACGAATGTCTGAAAATGTAACGATAAAAATAGATAATATTGAATAAAATACATTAAATACATTGGTTGCATGAGAATACATAAACCAAAGAAAATAATTAGAGATGAATATTGATGAATGAAGAGTAGAAGATTAATGAATAAAATTAAAACGAAGCCACGTATGAGTTTGTGGAACATACGGCAAATTAAAGCGTATCATGAGCCAGCGAAAAGAAGTATGGATATCACGAGTTGGTAGCAACGACTCCGGCTAGCAGAAGACGTAAGTTAGGTAATTTGCTCGCGCGGCCAGTCCAGCTAACCAAATAATGATGTACATTTTACCATACTGTGTTTAGTTCGTATTTCAATATTAATCGTGTTTATGATCATCATGTATTCGTCATTCATTATGTTAATTAGGCATGTAAACATCAATATATATATATATATATATAGTGATTCGATAACGTGTACCATGTGTCAGAAGGACATTATGATACTATGATACAGGACACTAAAGACATTAATAATTGTGAATAATAATAACGTGTTAAAATGTAGAGATTCGAATAATTTGTTTATGTAATTAATAATTCAAAGATGGACAATCGTTTTATAACTTTAAGAATAAGCGTTTATGTATATATCATGAAGTATGATGATTCCTCAATTGTTTAGTTAATATGTATATTTCATTTATCAATGTAATCGTTTATAATATGTCGCAAGTTAATCATATGTATATATTTGTTTGTTGCAACTATAGTCTTGAGGTAATAATAACAAGTTTAAAAAATATTTTATTGCTATATGATCCATCGATATATGATCGAGTAATCTATTTGTTAGCTAATCTGCAGATAATCTATTACGTTGTATATAGGTAGAACGAAAGAATGTAAACGATGACAAAACAAACTGTCAAATGGGAAGATGTATATGTCTTAATTCAATTATTTACATAAAATCATATTGTATAATCCGCATATAGACGGATAGAATGTAGAAAATGCGTTCATTTCACTCAGATGAGCGGCAATAAATTCATATGACCATGTAAGACGCCAAGATAGGGAATAACAATTAATTGCTCCCTATGAGAGATATATGTCAGTCAACCATGTCCATTCCAAAGCAGACGTCCACGACTGGGACAGAGCGCAGAAATTGGATCAGATGTCTCCTGAAATCCAACATCCAATCCAATTTGGGGACAATATAGTGATCGAAATTTTAAAAATTTTAATTTCTCGATCAAGTGGCACGTTCCCACACTCGAGTTGACGGACACAAGCCCAGGTCGTAAATAATGACGAATTAGGGACACGTCAGACCCGACGCCAGTGCGAAGACAAGGAAAAAACGTCTGTGTACAGCACACAATAAGAATTTGAGGAGCGTCGTTGACAGCTCGCAGTTTGTTACAATTTACAGCACCTAGCAAACGAAACAAAGACTTCGTCCAGCTGCCGATTTACGCAGAAACGAAATGGAACGCCTGCTGTGGAGGTGAGTTGTAACGAGCACAAATATGAAAGGCTTCACTCTGCCACAAAGGAGTACAGAGCAATCTCGACAAACAGATAAACAATAGAACGTAAACTCAGTGAATACTGCAAGTGCACCCTGCACAGCGTGAAAACAAACATTTGACAGCTAACTGAAATTTACGACTAGAAAGCGTGGGATCGACGAGAGACGACTCCAGCGAAGGGTTGATAATCGGCGGAACGAACAACGAATAACTTGAACAATTAACCAGGACTCTGCAGTCTGTTAACAAAAGATAGGTCAGAACCTTGACAAAGTCTAAACAAAGGTTGACAGACAGCCGAGGAATTGCTCTAGTTTCTAGGAATCCGTACCACGTTCGTCACATGGAACACTCCGGGGATGACGACGACCAACCAGCGTTAAGCATCTTCTAAAAGAACTCGTGGAGAGAGTAAGAAGGGTTCGAACGACGAATCGGGAAACAGAGGACGAGATCTGCAGAGGAGTAGGAATTTGAAGAACCAATCACGGATCCGAAAGGGCGTAGAAATCTAGAATTTGGACTTATGGGTAGTATGTTTTAATAAAACTGTTTTGCGAAGACGCGGAGCGGCAGTCTACAAGTCAATCGGTCAGAAGTTAATAAGTCAGTAAGTACGACAGTAAGACGGTTGGTTATAGTCGGAACGGTAATACAGTCAGTGATTGAAACAGTTTGCGCGACCTACCGAACTTTCGACTCGGTGAATTCATAAGTGAACTTAGACATACGATATGGTCTCAATTACACACAAGTCTGTTCGACAATTGTATATGTTCTGATAAACTACAGTGCGCACGGGACTTGAAACTACAACCGACACGAACATAATAACACAAGTGGTTTACATTCCAAAGTATAACAGTGAGTGACATTTCAAACAATCTTACATTATAATGATTCGCTATGTTGAACAATTAACTGAATGAACTATACCGAACACAATTAAGTACATAGAATACACTACATCCAGATAGACGGAACAGTTAATCATGAACACGAACACGGCAAACTCTCAGAGTAATTCACCTTAATGACGATATTAACATCTTAATACTTGAACCCCAAACACTCGACATCAGCGGGGTACAACAACACCATACACATAACGGGAGTGAAGATTTATTGAAGTGAAGTGATGTGTTCTTCATAACAGTGATTAAGATGCGCGACGAGTCCTCCAGCAGATGTCATCTCACGCCGGCGGAATATTGGATAAACACTTCCACAAGATAAGCATTTATGTCTATTAAATCTTAGTAATATATACTACTGCACTGTCTCCTCTTTTCAAAGAGCTAACCCCGAGAGATTATATAAAATCATATAAATCATAAATCTTATAAAGCAATATTAACGTAATTCATCATCTGAGCATAATGAACGCATTTAGGTAGGGATGAAATATATTTGATTGTTTATTGTTCGTGTATGTTTTGTATATGTATATTATTTCTGCATTTGAATGTACCATATGTTTGTGTTTTCAGGAAACAACGTACGAATTGTATTTTGTTATTATGTGTTTTATTATGTATGTATTTGCAGGATATAGTAACTTACTTAAATAACAAGTATAATAAATAAGTAATTATTTTATATTTAATCTTGCGTTCATTATTGCAATTTAACCTTGATTATTAATTTATTTCATTCTAAGCATTTCACAAAGAGTCTCAAAAGTTATGCTAAGTATCAATGGACACAACAAAATCGACCATTGAAATGTCCGATTAACAGACTCATAAATCATATTGATTTAACAACTGTGTTGAGTCTAATCTGACGAATGTGAACTACTTTTATATGTGTATTAAAGTTAACGTCCATCATAACTCTGTTTAATTAGTACACGAAGTTAATGAGACACAATTTACTAATTCATAATTGGATAGTTCACTAATACTTACAATTAGCATAACGCTCAATATAAATGGTACGGCAACCTAATTACTTAATTAATTGCCACCCCGTTTATATACACTAAATGTAAATGGCTCCCAAAGAACGTGGGGCATATCAAGGTTAATTAGAGTCAAGTTGTTAAATGTAAATGCTGCCCAACGCGTGGCATTATAAAGGCATTAACGATGTAAATGGCGCCCATCGCATGGCAAAAGAGGGCAGGCAGTAGTATTTAGATTAATTAAAATAATATAGTACATAAGATATTAAATAAGTGTAAGGTTAGCTTGACTGGTAACTGGATGATAACGCGAAGCATAGCTAAAATGGCTAGCGGTAGTTCAGACAGCATGGACTTTGACGTTAACAACCAGTTAGGCGCACCCGACAACAGCGAAGAAAACTCATCAGTCGAACCAAATATGACTGAGGAGGCGTCAGAAGTCAGAGCGCGGGGACAGGTGTCACAGCAACCACAGGAGTCCCAACAACAAGGAGAAGTCACGTTACAATCAGTGATGGACTTCATGAGCGAGATGTTTAAAGAAATGAAGGAGGGACTCGACCAGCAGAATAAAGAATTTAATGAGAAGTTGGACAAGCAGAATGAAAGGTTTGACAAGCTAAACGACAAACTAGACAGTAACCATAAAGAAATTACGCAAAATATGAATGAGCAGTTCACGCAGTTTCGCACAGAAATACGTGAATACAAGAGTACCTGGAAAGTGGACAGAAGCGAAGTCCAGAAGAAGCAGGAAGAAGTGGTGAATAAGAATTACGAAGATGTACGGAAAGTACAAGACACTGATAACACTGTTGATTTTACGGATGTGTCAGCTACTAAGAAATTATCAACTGTTCGATCTAACGTAAGTATCAATAACAATCTAAGAAACAAGTGGATTAAGAAGAAAAATGACTCTGTTCCTTTGTATATGAGGAAGTGGGAAGAGGATTATCCAGACATGGATAGAGATAGTAAAAATTTACTACTACCAAGTAGAATGCATAAAAAGTACAAGTTAATTAACACGAGAATAGGTACTGCATCAGAGAATCCAAGGATGAAGTATCCAGCTTGTGAAATAAGCATAGATCGGCGAAGTAGTCGAGCTGCATGAATAAGAAGCATGAAGGGAAAGTTTAAAGTTGAAACAAATACCGCATGTTATAAAGCTGGAAGCAAATTTAAGCAAGCCATGGATGATGTGAAGCGGAAGAACCTACAAGATCCGTATGCATATTCATCATGGACAAGAAATGTTATGAGAAGAAGGAGAAGAAAGAATTTTACTAGACGACTTAAAAATGTTGTAAAAGGTCGTGATAGTACTGAAAGGAGAGTCCAAGCACTCGAGGTAAGACTTCTTAGAAACCTAAGAAACAAAATTTTATTATGTAATCACACGAGTAGTGAAATGACTGTCGAACAACGGAGTTGTATACAGGCCTGGAAAAGACGACAAAAGCAGAGCGGCGCGTGTTTACTTAGAGAAAGTTATTGGAAAAAACGGCAAAAACTACTCAATGTATACGTAAACAATGGTAGTACTGCTGCGAAAGGTTGTCTAAGGCGAGGGGAGCGGTTTAACGCGTACATGCTTGAGGAAGGTCGACAAGAGGGACGGTGTGACACATTTCTCACTCACTCTCATAGAAAGAGACAGAGAATGGTCATAAATCTTAGAAGCGCAAGCGCTGCACATTGTACCAGAGTAACGGGGACAGCTGACCGACTGTTGGGAAAATGTGTGACGCAAACCCCAAGGTCAAATACCTTACTGTTTACAAACAAAAATGCGTGCGTTAGTAACGGCACTATATTGACAGGACATACAAATATGTCATCACAAATATAATTTAAGAATGAATAAATGAAAACGTATTAAGAAGACGAATGTCTGAAAATGTAATGATAAAATTAGATAATATTGAATAAAATACATTAAATACATTGGTTGCATGAGAATACATAAACCAAAGAAAATAATTAGAGATGAATATTGATGAATGAAGAGTAGAAGATTAATGAATAAAATTAAAACGAAGCCACGTATGAGTTTGTGGAACATACGGCAAATTAAAGCGTATCATGAGCCAGCGAAAAGAAGTATGGATATCACGAGTTGGTAGCAACGACTCCGGCTAGCAGAAGACGTAAGTTAGGTAATTTGCTCGCGCGGCCAGTCCAGCTAACCAAATAATGATGTACATTTTACCATACTGTGTTTAGTTCGTATTTCAATATTAATCGTGTTTATGATCATCATGTATTCGTCATTCATTACGTTAATTAGGCATGTAAACATCAATATATATATATATATATATAGTGATTCGATAACGTGTACCATGTGTCAGAAGGACATTATGATACTATGATACAGGACACTAAAGACAGTAATAATTGTGAATAATAATAACGTGTTAAAATGTAGAGATTCGAATAATTTGTTTATGTAATTAATAATTCAAAGATGGACAATCGTTTTATAACTTTAAGTATAAGCGTTTATGTATATATCATGAAGTATGATGATTCCTCAATTGTTTAGTTAATATGTATATTTCATTTATCAATGTAATCGTTTATAATATGTCGCAAGTTAATCATATGTATATATTTGTTTGTTGCAACTATAGTCTTGAGGTAATAATAACAAGTTTAAAAAATATTTTATTGCTATATGATCCATCGATATATGATCGAGTAATCTATTTGTTAGCTAATCTGCAGATAATCTATTACGTTGTATATAGGTAGAACGAAAGAATGTAAACGATGACAAAACAAACTGTCAAATGGGCAGATGTATATGTCTTAATTCAATTATTTACATAAAATCATATTGTATAATCCGCATATAGACGGATAGAATGTAGAAAATGCGTTCATTTCACTCAGATGAGCGGCAATAAATTCATATGACCATGTAAGACGCCAAGATAGGGAATAACAATTAATTGCTCCCTATGAGAGATATATGTCAGTCAACCATGTCCATTCCAAAGCAGACGTCCACGACTGGGACAGAGCGCAGAAATTGGATCAGATGTCTCCTGAAATCCAACATCCAATCCAATTTGGGGACAATATAGTGATCGAAATTTTAAAAATTTTAATTTCTCGATCAAGTGGCACGTTCCCACACTCGAGTTGACGGACACAAGCCCAGGTCGTAAATAATGACGAATTAGGGACACGTCAGACCCGACGCCAGTGCGAAGACAAGGAAAAAACGTCTGTGTACAGCACACAATAAGAATTTGAGGAGCGTCGTTGACAGCTCGCAGTTTGTTACAATTTACAGCACCTAGCAAAAGAAACAAAGACTTCGTCCAGCTGCCGAGTTACGCAGAAGCGAAATGGAACGCCTGCTGTGGAGGTGAGTTGTAACGAGCACAAATATGAAAGGCTTCACTCTGCCACAAAGGAGTACAGAGCAATCTCGACAAACAGATAAACAATAGAACGTAAACTCAGTGAATACTGCAAGTGCACCCTGCACAGCGTGAAAACAAACCTTTGACAGCTAACTGAAATTTACGACTGGAAAGCGTGGGATCGACGAGAGACGACACCAGCGAAGGGTTGATAATCGGCGGAACGAACAACGAATAACTTGAACAATTAACCAGGACTCTGCAGTCTGTTAACAAAAGATAGGTCAGAACCTTGACAAAGTCTAAACAAAGGTTGACAGACAGCCGGGGAATTGCTCTAGTTTCTAGGAATCCGTACCACGTTCGTCACATGGAACACTCCGGGGATGACGACGACCAACCAGCGTTAAGCTTCTTCTAAAAGAACTCGTGGAGAGAGTAAGAAGGGTTCGAACGACGAATCGGGAAACAGAGGACGAGATCTGCAGAGGAGTAGGAATTTGAAGAACCAATCACGGATCCGAAAGGGCGTAGAAATCTAGAATTTGGACTTATGGGTAGTATGTTTTAATAAAACTGTTTTGCGAAGACGCGGAGCGGCAGTCTACAAGTCAATCGGTCAGAAGTTAATAAGTCAGTAAGTACGACAGTAAGACGGTTGGTTATAGTCGGAACGGTAATACAGTCAGTGATTGAAACAGTTTGCGCGACCTACCGAACTTTCGACTCGGTGAATTCATAAGTGAACTTAGACATACGATATGGTCTCAATTACACACAAGTCTGTTCGACAATTGTATATGTTCTGATAAACTACAGTGCGCACGGGACTTGAAACTACAACCGACACGAACATAATAACACAAGTGGTTTACATTCCAAAGTATAACAGTGAGTGGCATTTCAAACACTCTTACATTATAATGATTCGCTATTTTGAACAATTAACTGAATGAACTATACCGAACACAATTAAGTACATAGAATACACTACATCCAGATAGCCGGAACAGTTAATCATGAACACGAACACGGCAAACTCTCAGAGTAATTCACCTTAATGACGATATTAACATCTTAATACTTGAACCCCAAACACTCGACATCAGCGGGGTACAACAACACCATACACATAACGGGAGTGAAGATTTATTGAAGTGAAGTGATGTGTTCTTCATAACAGTGATTAAGATGCGCGACGAGTCCTCCAGCAGATGTCATCTCACGCCGGCGGAATATTGGATAAACACTTCCACAAGATAAGCATTTATGTCTATTAAATCTTAGTAATATATACTACTGCACTGTCTCCTCTTTTCAAAGAGCTAACCCCGAGAGATTATATAAAATCATATAAATCATAAATCTTATAAAGCAATATTAACGTAATTCATCATCTGAGCATAATGAACGCATTTAGGTAGGGATGAAATATATTTGACTGTTTATTGTTCGTGTATGTTTTGTATATGTATATTATTTGCTGCATTTGAGTGTACCATATGTTTGTGTTTTCAGGAAACAACATACGAATTGTATTTTGTTATTATGTGTTTTATTATGTATGTATTTGCAGGATATAGTAAATTACTTAAATAACAAGTATAATAAATAAGTAATTATTTTATATTTAATCTTGCGTTCATTATTGCAATTTAACCTTGATTATTAATTTATTTCATTCTAAGCATTTCACAAAGAGTCTCAAAAGTTATGCTAAGTATCAATGGACACAACAAAATCGACCATTGAAATGTCCGATTAACAGACTCATAAATCATATTGATTTAACAACTGTGTTGAGTCTAATCTGACGAATGTGAACTACTTTTATATGTGTATTAAAGTTAACGTCCATCATAACTCTGTTTAATTAGTACACGAAGTTAATGAGACACAATTTACTAATTCATAATTGGATAGTTCACTAATACTTACAATTAGCATAACGCTCAATATAAATGGTACGGCAACCTAATTACTTAATTAATTGCCACCCCGTTTATATACACTAAATGTAAATGGCTCCCAAAGAACGTGGGGCATATCAAGGTTAATTAGAGTCAAGTTGTTAAATGTAAATGCTGCCCAACGCGTGGCATTATAAAGGCATTAACGATGTAAATGGCGCTCATCGCATGGCAAAAGAGGGCAGGCAGTAGTATTTAGATTAATTAAAATAATATAGTACATAAGATATTAAATAAGTGTAAGGTTAGCTTGACTGGTAACTGGATGATAACGCGAAGCAAAGCTAAAATGGCTAGCGGTAGTTCAGACAGCATGGACTTTGACGTTAACAACCAGTTAGGCGCACCCGACAACAGCGAAGAAAACTCATCAGTCGAACCAAATATGACTGAGGAGGCGTCAGAAGTCAGAGCGCGGGGACAGGTGTCACAGCAACCACAGGAGTCCCAACAACAAGGAGAAGTCACGTTACAATCAGTGATGGACTTCATGAGCGAGATGTTTAAAGAAATGAAGGAGGGACTCGACCAGTAGAATAAAGAATTTAATGAGAAGTTGGACAAGCAGAATGAAAGGTTTGACAAGCTAAACGACAAACTAGACAGTAACCATAAAGAAATTACGCAAAATATGAATGAGCAGTTCACGCAGTTTCGCACAGAAATACGTGAATACAAGAGTACCTGGAAAGTGGACAGAAGCGAAGTCCAGAAGAAGCAGGAAGAAGTGGTGAATAAGAATTACGAAGATGTACGGAAAGTACAAGACACTGATAACACTGTTGATTTTACGGATGTGTCAGCTACTAAGAAATTATCAACTGTTCGATCTAACGTAAGTATCAATAACAATCTAAGAAACAAGTGGATTAAGAAGAAAAATGACTCTGTTCCTTTGTATATGAGGAAGTGGGAAGAGGATTATCCAGACATGGATAGAGATAGTAAAAATTTACTACTACCAAGTAGAATGCATAAAAAGTACAAGTTAATTAACACGAGAATAGGTACTGCATCAGAGAATCCAAGGATGAAGTATCCAGCTTGTGAAATAAGCATAGATCGGCGAAGTAGTCGAGCTGCATGAATAAGAAGCATGAAGGGAAAGTTTAAAGTTGAAACAAATACCGCATGTTATAAAGCTGGAAGCAAATTTAAGCAAGCCATGGATGATGTGAAGCGGAAGAACCTACAAGATCCGTATGCATATTAATCATGGACAAGAAATGTTATGAGAAGAAGGAGAAGAAAGAATTTTACTAGACGACTTAAAAATGTTGTAAAAGGTCGTGATAGTACTGAAAGGAGAGTCCAAGCACTCGAGGTAAGACTTCTTAGAAACCTAAGAAACAAAATTTTATTATGTAATCACACGAGTAGTGAAATGACTGTCGAACAACGGAGTTGTATACAGGCCTGGAAAAGACGACAAAAGCAGAGCGGCGCGTGTTTACTTAGAGAAAGTTATTGGAAAAAACGGCAAAAACTACTCAATGTATACGGTAAACAATGGTAGTACTGCTGCGAAAGGATGTCTAAGGCGAGGGGAGCGGTTTAACGCGTACATGCTTGAGGAAGGTCGACAAAAGGGACGTTGTGACACATTTCTCACTCACTCTCATAGAAAGAGACAGAGAATGGTCATAAATCTTAGAAGCGCAAGCGCAGCACATTGTACCAGAGTAACGGGGACAGCTGACCGACTGTTGGGAAAATGTGTGACGCAAACCCCAAGGTCAAATACCTTACTGTTTACAAACAAAAATGCGTGCGTTATTAACGGCACTATATTGACAGGACATACAAATATGTCATCACAAATATAATTTTAGAATGAATAAATGAAAACGTATTAAGAAGACGAATGTCTGAAAATGTAATGATAAAATTAGATAATATTGAATAAAATACATTAAATACATTGGTTGCATGAGAATACATAAACCAAAGAAAATAATTAGAGATGAATATTGATGAATTAAGAGTAGAAGATTAATGAATAAAATTAAAACGAAGCCACGTATGAGTTTGTGGAACATACGGCAAATTAAAGCGTATCATGAGCCAGCGAAAAGAAGTATGGATATCACGAGTTGGTAGCAACGACTCCGGCTAGCAGAAGACGTAAGTTAGGTAATTTGCTCGCGCGGCCAGTCCAGCTAACCAAATAATGATGTACATTTTACCATACTGTGTTTAGTTCGTATTTCAGTATTAATCGTGTTTATGATCATCATGTATTCGTCATTCATTATGTTAATTAGGCATGTAAACATCAATATATATATATATATATATAGTGATTCGATAACGTGTACCATGTGTCAGAAGGACATTATGATACTATGATACAGGACACTAAAGACATTAATAATTGTGAATAATAATAACGTGTTAAAATGTAGAGATTCGAATAATTTGTTTATGTAATTAATAATTCAAAGATGGACAATCGTTTTATAACTTTAAGAATAAGCGTTTATGTATATATCATGAAGTATGATGATTCCTCAATTGTTTAGTTAATATGTATATTTCATTTATCAATGTAATCGTTTATAATATGTCGCAAGTTAATCATATGTATATATTTGTTTGTTGCAACTATAGTCTTGAGGTAATAATAACAAGTTTAAAAAATATTTTATTGCTATATGATCCATCGATATATGATCGAGTAATCTATTTGTTAGCTAATCTGCAGATAATCTATTACGTTGTATATAGGTAGAACGAAAGAATGTAAACGATGACAAAACAAACTGTCAAATGGGCAGATTTATATGTCTTAACTCAATTATTTACATAAAATCATATTGTATAATCCGCATATAGACGGATAGAATGTAGAAAATGCGTTCATTTCACTCAGATGAGCGGCAATAAATTCATATGACCATGTAAGACGCCAAGATAGGGAATAACAATTAATTGCTCCCTATGAGAGATATATGTCAGTCAACCATGTCCATTCCAAAGCAGACGTCCACGACTGGGACAGAGCGCAGAAATTGGATCAGATGTCTCCTGAAATCCAACATCCAATCCAATTTGGGGACAATATAGTGATCGAAATTTTAAAAATTTTAATTTCTCGATCAAGTGGCACGTTCCCACACTCGAGTTGACGGACACAAGCCCAGGTCGTAAATAATGACGAATTAGGGACACGTCAGACCCGACGCCAGTGCGAAGACAAGGAAAAAACGTCTGTGTACAGCACACAATAAGAATTTGAGGAGCGTCGTTGACAGCTCGCAGTTTGTTACAATTTACAGCACCTAGCAAACGAAACAAAGACTTCGTCCAGCTGCCGAGTTACGCAGAAACGAAATGGAACGCCTGCTGTGGAGGTGAGTTGTAACGAGCACAAATATGAAAGGCTTCACTCTGCCACAAAGGAGTACAGAGCAATCTCGACAAACAGATAAACAATTGAACGTAAACTCAGTGAATACTGCAAGTGCACCCTGCACAGCGTGAAAACAAACCTTTGACAGCTAACTGAAATTTACGACTAGAAAGCGTGGGATCGACGAGAGACGACTCCAGCGAAGGGTTGATAATCGGCGGAACGAACAACGAATAACTTGAACAATTAACCAGGACTCTGCAGTCTGTTAACAAAAGATAGGTCAGAACCTTGACAAAGTCTAAACAAAGGTTGACAGACAGCCGGGGAATTGCTCTAGTTTCTAGGAATCCGTACCACGTTCGTCACATGGAACACTCCGGGGATGACGACGACCAACCAGCGTTAAGCGTCTTCTAAAAGAACTCGTGGAGAGAGTAAGAAGGGTTCGAACGACGAATCGGGAAACAGAGGACGAGATCTGCAGAGGAGTAGGAATTTGAAGAACCAATCACGGATCCGAAAGGGCGTAGAAATCTAGAATTTGGACTTATGGGTAGTATGTTTTAATAAAACTGTTTTGCGAAGACGCGGAGCGGCAGTCTACAAGTCAATCGGTCAGAAGTTAATAAGTCAGTAAGTACGACAGTAAGACGGTTGGTTATAGTCGGAACGGTAATACAGTCAGTGATTGAAACAGTTTGCGCGACCTACCGAACTTTCGACTCGGTGAATTCATAAGTGAACTTAGACATACGATATGGTCTCAATTACACACAAGTCTGTTCGACAATTGTATATGTTCTGATAAACTACAGTGCGCACGGGACTTGAAACTACAACCGACACGAACATAATAACACAAGTGGTTTACATTCCAAAGTATAACAATGAGTGACATTTCAAACACTCTTACATTATAATGATTCGCTATTTTGAACAATTAACTGAATGAACTATACCGAACACAATTAAGTACATAGAATACACTACATCCAGATAGACGGAACAGTTAATCATGAACACGAACACGGCAAACTCTCAGAGTAATTCACCTTAATGACGATATTAACATCTTAATACTTGAACCCCAAACACTCGACATCAGCGGGGTACAACAACACCATACACATAACGGGAGTGAAGATTTATTGAAGTGAAGTGATGTGTTCTTCATAACAGTGATTAAGATGCGCGACGAGTCCTCCAGCAGATGTCATCTCACGCCGGCGGAATATTGGATAAACACTTCCACAAGATAAGCATTTATGTCTATTAAATCTTAGTAATATATACTACTGCACTGTCTCCTCTTTTCAAAGAGCTAACCCCGAGAGATTATATAAAATCATATAAATCATAAATCTTATAAAGCAATATTAACGTAATTCATCATCTGAGCATAATGAACGCATTTAGGTAGGGATGAAATATATTTGATTGTTATTTGTTCGTGTATGTTTTGTATATGTATATTATTTGCTGCATTTGAGTGTACCATATGTTTGTGTTTTCAGGAAACAACATACGAATTGTATTTTGTTATTATGTGTTTTATTATGTATGTATTTGCAGGATATAGTAAATTACTTAAATAACAAGTATAATAAATAAGTAATTATTTTATATTTAATCTTGCGTTCATTATTGCAATTTAACCTTGATTATTAATTTATTTCATTCTAAGCATTTCACAAAGAGTCTCAAAAGTTATGCTAAGTATCAATGGACACATCAAAATCGACCATTGAAATGTCCGATTAACAGACTCATAAATCATATTGATTTAACAACTGTGTTGAGTCTAATCTGACGAATGTGAACTACTTTTATATGTGTATTAAAGTTAACGTCCATCATAACTCTGTTTAATTAGTACACGAAGTTAATGAGACACAATTTACTAATTCATAATTGGATAGTTCACTAATACTTACAATTAGCATAACGCTCAATATAAATGGTACGGCAACCTAATTACTTAATTAATTGCCACCCCGTTTATATACACTAAATGTAAATGGCTCCCAAAGAACGTGGGGCATATCAAGGTTAATTAGAGTCAAGTTGTTAAATGTAAATGCTGCCCAACGCGTGGCATTATAAAGGCATTAACGATGTAGTACTATCATTTTTCTAGCCCAAAGTCCGGAAAAAATCTGATATGAATCAATTTGCAAAAACGTAAAGGACCAATGCAATTATACAATGCATTTAATATGGTCTAAATGAAAAATATTCACTGCCTCTCCTCCATAGTCCGAGGTGGTGTCAGCACATTTCGCATATCAAATGTTTGTGACATCACCGTCTACCCTTCTCAGACATCAGAGTATCCCACACTTCGCAACATTCCTGTTGTTCGCATACTTCGCTGTCCGCACTTTTTGTATATCCACTTTATGGGTTAAAATTAATCTAATTAAAAACAATTCATTAATATTCTTACAAATTATTTTTATGTTTTTTCTTATCATTTTTTTTTATACAGATTGATTTACCATCACAACCTTGATAATTGAAAGTGCAGTGTAAACAAAGTGTATTTTGTTTTTTATTGTAGGCCAACATGCTAACATTGGTGAATACTACAGAAGTTACAAGTGTTATAACAAATTAATG
This sequence comes from Magicicada septendecula, assembly GCA_034769895.1. NCBI lineage: Eukaryota > Metazoa > Arthropoda > Insecta > Hemiptera > Cicadidae > Magicicada > Magicicada septendecula. The sequence continues at coordinate 549,554,707 of CM068368.1, forward strand.
ACATTAACGGTGTATCTAATAATTAATAAGTAAGATCATGCAAGGTTAATTATTGACACATTAACTACAAAACAGTTTCTGAGTCTTCCCCTTAGAGAGATGCAATCCACACTATTAGAAGTCTTAAGCGCCCGTAACTGGTTCTCCACACTTTGAAATTAACGGTTCCGTAGTTGACTTTCAACTTTTTGAAACAGGAAATAAATCATATGGACTAAAATCAATAGAGTAGGCAGATAAGGTATTGGAGAATACTTTTTATTGACAATTACTTTTTCACAGAAAGTGTGATGTAACACGGACCGATATAGTGATGAAAGATTCAGGATTCAAATAATGCTCCAAAATTTTATGGACAGTTTGGTGATTTAAACTTAGTTCATTATCAGTCACTGTTAGCATCAAACGACGATTAAAGTTGACGAGACCTCTCAATTTTGGCACATTTGCATTAAGTTCGTGATGTCTTTGGTCGTGCTGAACAGTGTTCATCCTGCGTAGTCTCATGATTATCGGAAAATGCTTTCTGTCATATGGAACGTGAGCCGAAGGCGTGCGTAAACGTGAGTTAACTTGTTAAATATTTTTGTTGCACGGTCTAGTAGTTTGTCACGAAATTTAATTGCATAAAGCACAGAGCGGTATTACTGACCTCCATTTTTTGTGACTTGAGACAAAATAAACATTTACAAAAACTATAGCGTAGTCAAATCTGGTAAAGCTAAGAAGTTGAAAATTATGTGAAAATCACTAAATATTATGGCTGTCAGCTGTTGCATTCCTTAGCTCAGTGTTGGTACTTCATGAGAAAAGGAAATCAGTCTTGTTAGTTTTTAGACAGACATCGTCAGTCTGTAAGGGTTAGTGATAATCGTGAACGTTCATGTTGTGTGCCCCAAACATCCATACAGCGCTGCATAATGCCGTATTTTCGCGTGTATAATGCGCTCTCGTCAGTGGCTTGGCTAGGCTTTTTGACGCCCGGGGCAAGGAGATCGTAGACCGCCTCGCCTTCACAATCAAAAGGGGACAAAAGAGCAAAAATGAAGGCCCATCCAGTGAACAAAGTACTTAATAAATGAAAATGTGTAGATTTCTGTATGAAAGTACGTCCAGCAAACGTCTTAAGAATGTTTGTTAAGTGATAATTAAGAAATTACATATTATAATATTACCGGTATTCAATGTCCATACATTTATTAGTAACAAATGTAGACGATAAAAAATGTAGTAATATAAAAAATTTATAACATAAAAATGTTGTAATAAACATGCAAATTGCTTTTACATCTAAAACGTGTCGTCAAAAGGATATTCTAAAGCAACATAAAGTTAAACAAGTAATAAAATAAATCACTTACCATTACAGGTTAATGTTTCCGTCCTCTGTTAATAAACACTTAATATTTATTTTTAATATTTAATAAATATTTAAAACGAGACATTTTAAAATGTAACTTTCCTGGTCTTAATTGGTGCACAGAGGGTTATTAAATCACTATAATCTAAAGACGAAGCAATGTCGTTTTCAATTGAAAGTACCGCTAGATTTGATACCTTGTCTTGATATTTGGTTGATTGTAGGCACGATTTAATCAACTTAAGTTTAGTAAACGATCTTTCATTAGAAGACACAGACGCTGGTAAAGTAAGAAGAATTTTTAAAGCTGTTGCTAGTGTTTTGTAGGCTTCTAATCTCATTGAAGAAATGTATTGTAGCAGTCCCTAAGGTGTAAAGTACATTTTTTCCGTTCAGTTTTGCTCTTTTTAATAAAAGTATGACGTCTTTCAAGTCACTGAACAATTCTTCACTGTTTAGGTCATGTGGATACAGTTTTGCAAGCAATGTGCACTTAATATTGATTTAGGAAAGCTGTTCCTTAAAATGTATATCAGCATCAAATTTACAGAGGAACCCAAAACGTTTTTCTAACTCTTTTGTGTTAAAGAAATGGCTTGAAATTTCAACTGACAGTTTGCCTAAAATTTCTATTAGAGAACGTCGCATTTCTTGCCGAACGGTTAATACAGAATCGTCTGAATACTTCCCTAGCATCGTGCGCTTCCTTGTATCCTTTTTGTGATACTGACACCCCATTCATTACGTACCTGATCTGCCTCTTATTAATGACATTTCCACACAGCTCATTCCTCCAAACTTTTAATTTGTCCGTTAGAAGAAAGAATATCTATCCAGAAAAAGAGCAAGGCCACAAAATTAAAGTTTTCTATCGCATTAATTATTTATGCTGCATCTTCCCTCGTATCAATTGTTTCAGTCGGTGTACCCCTCAGTTTCTCCAGTGCAGCGACCACTTCATCCAACCCAACTGAGTGGATATTGCTTTCACCGCATCTGCTTTTGAACTCCACCTGGTATCACAATGTCCTTTTAGAGTAATATTTACGAAGTCTTTAAGAACACTCCATCTATGAGTGGAACAGGAAAAGAAAGTGAATAGACGTTCTACTGTCCCAAAAAATATCACTGCCTGAACATTTACATGAGCTGCATGAACTTCAACCAAGTTAATCGAATGGTTTGTCACAGGGAACAAGCACAGCTAGTGGCTTCAAATAAAATATTCTCTTCTGAACTCCTGAATGGATACTAGCAATTGTTGTTTGATTGTCGTACGACTGACCTCTGCAATCGCTTGACCTCTCTCAGGTTGAAACGCCCCCTTAGTCCCAGAATTTTTCTTAACACCCTTTTTCTAGCCCCCCAAAAAAAATTTAATTTTTTTTTCCGGGAAGGTGTCACTTAATATTTAAGACTAGGCACGTGGCCTAGATGGAAATAAAATGTTCTGAGCCCATAGTCACAGGTCTTGCAAGAAAACACTTGATCAACAATAACAAGATTTTATTTATGCAGCTTGAATTTTAAACAATTGCTTTTACAATCATCCTAGGTTTGAGTTTTCCTTAATTCTTAACATCAATTCAAAAATTCAAATATCTCTTTAAAACCACATGGTGGTTTAATTACAACAAGAATATTTCAAAGTATCTCCAACAATTAAATAATGACATGCCAACCTACTGAATTTAGTATATTATTATAAACTTGTATTTCTGTATTTTACTAAAAAAAAGTTTTTATTACATTAGTAATGCATGAACCATTCATTAACATACGATATTTATAAGTATCTGATGCTGACAATCCATGATCATTAGATAATACGATAATCATTAAATTCACAGAAAACTAATTACTTAAGTGTGTTGCAGTACTTTCATCTACCTGTTCCCCAGCACTAGGATTAATCCCCTTAAAATCGAAACCAGTGATCGCAGTAAACCGAGGTTGAAGTTTGTTAAATAAATATTAAAATATGTCGTTTCATTTTTTTGTTTAAATTAATTAAGTATAAGAATATTATTGTACTATTATAAATTGAATAGTCAAGCAGAACCGAATAATAAATAACTAAATCCACAAGAGTTTTAAATTTAGAGTATAAGAAACAAAATTGGAACGTGCAGGATCACAAGTCATAGGCTATGACAGGCAGATGCAAGTAGTCTCCGGGTATTACATTTTCTTAAGGTCTGGATTTTGTCAATAAATGAATTTTAAATTTGGTTTTCTCTTTGCAGTAATAGAATTAAATATTTATATTATACAATGGTAACCCTTGACTTCATGCAAATTCAATACACAACTACACTTATAAGTTATTCATAACACAGTCATCACTGTCCTCACATTACCGAGCATGTCTTCACAAAACATGTTCGGTAATGTTAACTCTGAAGCATGAGTCTACTTTCTAGAAATAGGTTTCTGCGTGTGTGTTACCCGATAACCTGCGGAGTATTTCGTGTGTGAAGTTATAAAATAAATGGAAAGTTCCCACCTGATCTTTCGGATTGCACTAAGAATGTTCCTGTATTTTCACACGTTACACCGTCACAATCCAAGCCGCATCAAGTTGAAAGAGAAAAGTGGCCGATGAAGACGCTGCGCGAACTTATAAAAACTCAAACGTTGCTGTCTAAATCTCGTTGTCAGGAACAGACGCCACTGCCAACCAAATGACATCACCAATCAAGGTCGCAGCGGCCAACTGATTCTCGATATCGAAAGCGGGCATCGCAACATGCAGCGATAATGCACCGAACGCACGGAAAATACAATTAAACTGGCCGTGGTGTTTACCTTTCAATATAACCACGGCACAAGGTTTACTTGTAATAGCTTGTGTGATCCCCTCCGCTGTTTTCACTTCTAAAGGAATAAAATCTATAAAGTCTTCTTTGATATCAACAGAATTGCGTTTCACTTCTAAAGGAATAAAATCTATAAAGTCTTCTTTGATATCAACAGAATTGCGTTTAATTTAAACAAATCTTATAATCTGAGACATCTGGTGTTGTGTCAAATATAATACTAAAGTACTTCGAATTCTTACATACGGTAATAATATATTTGCGCATTCTTTCTCCTCACAGGATTGTTATTTCATTTTGACTAGTTGGCGAAACATACGATATGCACCCAGATTTACGAGAGACTGAATCCAAATGAGATCTCATGACAGGTTCATATTTACCCAAGTGTTTTAACAAAGCCAGAAAGTTTTCAGGATTTGGATCGTTAGTAATTGACTCTCGATGTCCTTTCAGTGCCAGATTTTATTGTGCAAGAGTTTATACTGTGGCAATGACCCGTTCGAGGATTTCTTTCCATGTCTTAGCTGCTTTTCTCATTTGTTCCTGAAGTAGATCATCAATAAGTCTTAAAGAACGTTCCAATTCCTTCCATTCCAAAAACGCGGAGCGATGAGCAAGACTATTTTCATGATCCTGAATACGGGGATTTAACTTTCGCCACGACGATAACCCATTTTTACTGTTGAAATGGCTTCTTTAATAGTTTTTTTTTGTGGAAATAAAACGAAAGCAAAATAGAGATTTTTTAGTTGGAGAAAAACCCATCCACTTGCGATTTACCTTTTCGCCATTTTTTTAGGTTTTATTAAACCGATAACGTTTAAGGATCGTCAAGCTTCATCTTCAGGAAAATGGCTGTCCTTGTTCTGCAACTGACATGTTCCCTATTGGTTGTTCCCTATTGGTTCAATAAATAGTGAACCAGAGAAGCAAGAAAAAAATATTACTTCTTGGAAAAGGCTAGTCCCGTATTACCAGTCCCCAGAGGCGCTCAGCAAAAATAAAAAAATTAAGTGTTCCTTTTACGGTATTTACGGTAATAAATATTGAGCATTTTGCTGAAAAGACATGTTGAAGTCACCAACAGAAAACGACAGAGTGTGAATCCCTGGTAAAGTCAAGAAACGTAACTCACTTATGGTAAACGACCACTTCTAAGAGGTCCGAAAAATTCTGCTAGAATGACTGATTAGTGGTTAGACCGGAACTAATCTATAGTACTGGCCTACGCCCCCAGATCTCTCTGCTAGGGCGGTATCTAACATGCGTATTGTTACTAATAAGTACAATAAAATAAAAATAAGAAACTATCACAAAAGAGACCGTATGAGACAACCTTTTATCGTGTATTCTACGGTGTCAGCTGACGTGGAAACTAAAAATTACTGGCAAATTGGCAACACTGAATGTGTTGGTGTTACGGAGTCGGTAGATTATGTCACTCGTAAGTATAAGTCAGTCTAAGGAGTAATGCTACGCGACTTCAAAACTTCTAGTTGAAGTTGAAGTTGAAGTTCCCTATTGAAGTTGACATGAACTTCATGGTTCACTATTCACCATTATATCTCGGAAGGATTGAGATATCTAGCTTGATCAAGTTCCCATATTTTGTAGAGCAGCACCGGGAACACGGTCTACATTGTTGCTAGTAATATTCTGTCCTTCATCACCTGTAATTTTAAGACTGCACGATGCAAGAACTAAAATTCTTAAGATTTTAAGACTGTTCCATGGTACTAGAACCAAGTGAATCTTGTAACTGTATTTGACACTTTCACGGTTTAAAGTATTCACATCGTTAACTTTATTGTATTTATCAACAGCCTCGTCGCTAACAACATCCATTTTATGATCGCAAGCTGATTCCTTGTTAATTGTAATATTTTGATACTCACGGTTATCTGTACAAAGCTTATACAGTATGAGTATCAGTTCTCCTTTCCAGCACAACTCACTACAAAATGGCAAAAAATATTAAATATGTTATGCCTCTTTTATGAAAGGAATAGTCATATCAGGGAAACAAGTTGTTTGTAGTTTTATAAACTGAAAACAATTTTTTCAAGTTTATGCTCACTTTTGCACCCTCTCAGCTATGCCGCCCGGGGCGGCTGCTCCCTTGGCTCCCCTAGCCTCTGGCTCTCGTGTATAACGCACACCCCAATTTTCTCGTAATATTTTGCAGAAAAAATGTGATTCGCGTATAAGGCGCACTCCTATTTGTGGTGAGAAACAGATGAACACATTTATGAGGACGTACAAAAAATATATGTTGTTTGAATATCATTATGTGCAGAGAAAATTGTTCATACAAAATAATAGAAAATATGTGCTTACCATGCCTATTTATCTGTAAACACAAAACAGAAATATTATTGTCCTATGAAAACTGAAATAACTTACAAATTACACAAGTCTTTTTTTTTGGTTTAGTTTGTTATGATTTTTGTTTTTCACCAGCACATAACATTTGCATTTATTAGCATTCTTCATCTGGTTCTGAAGAAGAGAGTACTTAATTACTCTTATCTTCTGATTCTTCTGATGCACCTTTTTTTGTCGTATCCTACTGAGTTGATTGGCAGATTGGCACAGGTTTCACACCTTTTTCGCGCCACTGGCGTATCGCAAAACATGAAACACTGGTCTGCACTCCCAATTTGAGACGAATCGAAATTGTTCGTATGCCTCGTTTCTACGATGAATCGATGAAATTTGATAATTTTATTTCCGTTCTCTTGAGGTAAACTTTTAGTCAGAGTAGCCTTCTTCAAACCGAAAGACCGTGTCTGTGAAGAAACCGTACACACCAAGACTGGTATGAAATTGTGTATTGTCTATTTCAAGACGCTGAGCGATTTGCTTGAATCCATACTATTTTAGTAAAAACCGCGAACGCCTCTACTAACTCGACTAGGAGCTTTTCTGTTGTTGGAAAGTTAGCTTTTTTACCACAGAAAGAACGCCGATCACGAGTATAAAAGTTAATTTTTATTTTTGTTTTTTCCACTCCCGAACATTAGATTCCGCTACTCCAGATTTACCCGTGGTGTGCGATTATCGTTTCCTTTTGTGAATTATTGTTACGGATAATTTAAACTTAGCCAAACAGGACAAGCGAGATTATGAATATACAATGTGAGTTCTTCACAGCACACGCAATACCAGTCATGAACTACTGTAAAAAACAACAGACTAACTACGACAAACAAGTACAGTAACAGAATGCTACAACAGAGTACCGTTATAAGTCAACGACACGAACAAATAACTGATAGACTAGGGGTGAAAACTGTGAACCAAATTACCGGTAAATTTAATTTTACTATTACTATACTACGTATAGTAATAGCCTGCCCGTTTTAAATGACGTTGCCAACTCTGCCATGCACATTCTATTTCTGACCATACATGTGCAGATCTACAATTTATCATGTAAATTATATTATTCGTGTGTAATGCTCACCCACATTATGGGGAACAAAATCTTGAGAAAAAGTGCGCATTATACACGAGAAAATACGGTATCTATTTCGGTGACTAGCGGTAATAAAAATCAATCACCTATTATGTTTACGAACTTTATACTAAAGAATTGTTATAATTTCATTTATGTTTATACTCTGTAGCCAGTTTACAATGGCTTCATTTGATCACTGTGTGAAGATGATTAAAGAATCCGTTTACAACCGGATACTCAACAAGCCGTGAAGCCAACGTACCTATCTGAAGTGTCTTGACTCTTGTTTGACAATGATCCGGATTAAATGGCTCTTTGTGGTTTCAGCATTTGACTCTCGTGCATGTCTTTCATTGCAAAAAATAATAGTGTGCGTGTTAAAAAATATATATGTTACAGGTATAAAGGTTATAAGAATTTTCCGTCATTATTGAGTCAATATCAGTTTACCTGGGTAGATTTTTAAACGTTAAATATTTTATTTTTAATATATACTTTATAAATTTTGATACAAGTAGAAATTCATCAGGAAAAATGAGAAATTCAAACTATAATCGTCATTTACTAATTTAATTGTATAATTTAAGTGCGACATGTGAGTGTAATGTATTTGTATAGTTCTTTGAGACCTTTGAAACCAGTGTTCGTTATATTGTTACACCTGCATTGGTTTCTGGCGAGAACCGCGCATTTTGTGCACTGGCCTTTTCGTCTTTGTCTTCAAAAGTAGAATCCAGAAGCTTCTAATTTAGCATCCAGTAGTATATTCTGGATTAAATAGAATTCCCGCACTACACCAATATTATTATTTTCTAATATTATTAAGAATATAATGATTGAAGTTCGGAAGTACTAAGATCGAACTACAATAGAGATAATGTCCTGGACTTTGTTTCAGATATTTGGATCTTATAACCCAGTGAAGAAAGCAACTTGCATAGCTACAATGTCAAGAAAGGATTCATACGGTTTTATTCGTATCAATGACCTTCGCCTTCCGCAGCTTAATAACAAAACACAAACGCGTACGTGTAATGTGGGAAACAAGAGTATACGCAGAAAATATTCACCCTAAATGCTTACATAGACATGCTATTGGATGTAAATTTAGTGGCAATTGTTTTACTAAGTGGGCCCATATTCTACCTCAGAAGACGTCTGACGATATTACAGAGGCCCGTAGCAGGGCGGGTGCCGCCAGACTAGAATACATTTTTTAATCTGTTTTTTTTTTTATAAATTTGTTAATTTCTATTCATGATTTTTATTTTTAAGACCCATCCAGTGAACCTAATCAATGAAGTACCTAAAACGTTCGGCTAGACCGGAACGTCAATTCAAGGATCACACACACACACACACACACACACACACACACACACACACACACACACACACACACACACACACACACGCGCGCGCGCGCGCGCGCGCACACACACACACACACACACACACACACACACACACACACACAATGTCAGGGTCAACATTTTCCCCATGCTTTCATGGAACAGTCGCCTAGCTGCCCGTGCCATGACATCATGGAATTTAAAAGCGTACGCTGCTGCCATTTCCCGTCGGTCCGTCGACCGTCGGCGGGCGCCTCTCCCATCGGTCACTAACAAGCGTAATTTGGTAGCATTCCAAGACCGTACTGCCCGGTTCCTGTTTCTGGAGGGATTCAACCGATCCCTGGCAACTAATTTGTTTGTAAAAGCGGGGGAATCCTCCTTCTCACTCATCCGTCAGGTAAACAGTACCGCCCTCGGGCGTTATGTGACGATCTACAATAGGCTTGATTATGAATCGACCACCGTCTTCCTGATTTCCCTTGATATGTTACCTCGTATAAGCCAGACGCCATTCTATGGCGGTGACGCGACGTACGCTTGGTTGTGTAGCATCAAGATTCAGCACAAACAGGACAGAATCAGCTCGAGCTGTAGCACGGGAAACTGCGAAGTGATCATGACGTCACACTCCAGTCCGGTTCTAACTTCCTGCAGATGAATTCTTAACTTACATCAGATGTGGAGCCAGACTGGTGCACAAAAACAGTATCCGATAGAACGCATCTGCTGTCGCCCAGGAACGGGAAACCGCAAGGTGTGTGTCTCATTGCGGGAGCATTTACCTGGGTGTGGCAGGGCATTGATCCGGGCGGCTCTACGCACCTACGGGTGAGTTCTTAAGAGGGGCCACCTTGGGCGTGTAGTCAGGCCGGAGCAGTCCAAACACGCAATGACGCCCTAATGTCCTGCATACTAACATGCACGGCTGCGCCGCCGGCAAGATATGGAGTTCATCGGGCTGCGACCCGTACAAGGCGCTAACACGAGGGAACATTAACGTCACCAAGTAGCCTATGCCTAGCATGAACAGAAACGATGAATATTTTGATTTGTCTGCAAAAGTTGAACCAATTAAACAAGTCCTCATGTTTTGACTTCTAGAAATTAAACAACAACCCATGTTTCCGAGGTGACAAAAATCAATTTAACTTGATTAAATGGCTGGAATACTCAGTTGCAAAACATACGGTATTTTGCTACAGCTTATGAATTTTAACAGTGGTCCTTTTTGTTACAGGAAAAACATTCTATCAGTTAAAGAACTCGCGGTTACAAAAACTTTTGTTAATAATCTTGGAGGAAAGGAAAAGCCTTCACTCTATCACAGGATGAGAATAAAATGAAACTGAAGAATTAGAGGGAGATTGAATTATTGAAATTACAAAACTGTAATTCTTCCATGTTTCTTTCAGTTATCACAATTATAACGAAAATAAAATTAATTTCGTCTAGGCCTATAAGTCAGACTAATTTTTGTCCCTTGCACGTTTCACAGATTAAAGTTGCATCATCACAAATGATAGCAGCATTAAACAGGAACGTGTGTGCGTGTGTGTCTTAATATTAAACGATTTTAAGAGTATTTACTTTTTTATTTTTAAATATTAATGATAAACTATATTTTTCTTACAAGAATGTATTTTTATATTATACTGCAACGACGCACGTTCCCGAACAATGGAGAGTGTCGTTGTATTTCCCAGCAGGTGTGTGTTTCCGCCAAGGCCGTCCTCAAGTGTCCTCTAGAATTTTACGAGTGCTTGTTCAGGAACATTAGTCTGGAATCCTGCAGGCTATAAATAGGCAGCGGCTACCGCTTCAGTCAGTTTATGTTGGGCAATTTGTCAAGTGATATCAAGTGGTTGTTGTGTTATAATTACTGTCGAATTCTTTATAGTTGACATTATTATTGCTTGTGGATAAATTTAAGTTGAATTATTGTACGAGTTGTTATTTGTGATAAATTAAAGCTGGTTATTAGTGACTTCATTGGTGTCTGTGTTTTGTTTTCCACTGTATCATACGACGATCAGTGAGACAGTTGTAACAATACCATTTCGGCAGTTTTAATATACTATCGTTTTGAGACATGATAAAGTTTTTATTTTTGCAGAGTGGTTTCGGGTACTGGTTTCATCAGCACCCTCTGTCTGCTTTTCATGCTCCTCTGGTTCACTTCTGTTTTGTCTGTGTGGTAATTGTTTAATTATTAATTTATTATTTCATCAAATATAATGTGATCGATGTTTATTTACTTCTGTGTAGGTATTAGTTTATCGTTTTCGTGATTTTGTATGTAGCCTATAAAGACTTTATAATATGTTGCTTTTTTTACTTTTTGCTATTAATTTAATGAGTTTGACTTACTTAAATGAAATTACATTTAAAAACTCTGTCAAGTAATGGCAATCTGTGAATTTATTTCTAGAATTATCAACTATTGCACGTGTGTGTGTGTGTAATGTAAAATATGTAATGTTTGCCCCGCCTGAAAATGTTTTGTCCTTCCTGGAATATACCCCCCCCCCCCCCAGCCGTTGATAGCATTAGCTACAGGCCTGATTTTACAGACAACGTGCTAATCCCACAGATGCAGTTTTCGTAGGAACACCAGGATCTCGTTAAACTATAATTTCGTAATTGTAGATAAGTTGTCTTGAAAATCGGTGCTTCTCATTGTGTGTGCTGTAGAATGTGTGTACAAAAGTAAAGTTCACTAGACAAGAATCAACCGTTTTCGTCCTAACGGCGCAGGTTATGTAATGCGCATGCGTCAACAGAGAAACATAGCTTAGTTTTCTCTGAGACGCTGTGGAGGTTATTGTGTGAGTACTTTTCAAAAAACATCAGTATTCATCAAATTTGAAGCGTTTAGTTTCATTTCATTTTAATAAGAACAGCGTAATAGTAATAGATAATGCCTCCTACCACAATGTACAAATAAATCCACCTCCAACATCATTAACAAAAAAAGGCAGACATGATTAACTGGTTAAAAAACCATTACATTCCTTATAGTCCATCTATGTTAAAACCTGAGTTGTATGCACTAATTAAACAAAACAAACCAACTTACAAAACTTTTAAAATAGATGGTATTTTGGCAAACCATGGACATTCTGTTTTACAACTTTTACACTATCAGCCGGATTTTAATCCTATGGAACTGACTTGGGCAACCGTGAAGAAGCGTGTTGAAAGAAAAAACGTGCATTTTTCTGTAGACAGTGTCAAAGGAATTTTATTGTATTTCTCATGCAGACTAGAGATCAAGACGTGACGTCATGAAAATTGAAAATGACTACGTGAGATCGAACCAAATAAGGGATACTGTAACAGATCGTTTAGAAAGTAATGTAAGACGAGATAGCAGCAGTGAAGGCAATTTGAGTGATAGTGATAATAGGCTAACGGTGATAACAGTGACGGAAATATTAGTAGGGTGAAGAACTGACCTAAATAATTATTGTAATTGCATGTAAGTAAATGTCCTCTATGGTACTTAAATAGTTTCAGTCTAATTGTTGCATTAATATTGTCTCCCGGTTCTTTACGGATAGTTTACATCTGCTTGTTTTTGAAACACACACACACACACACACACACACACACACACACACACACACACACACACACACACACACACACACACACACACACACACACACACACACACACACACACACACACACACACACACACACACACACACACACACACACACACGCGCGCGCGCGCGCGCGCACACACACACACACACACACACACACACACACACACACACACACACACACGAGGCTGTTATTAATGTTACTTATTCAAACAAATTAAGATGCCAGAGCAATGTGGATCATATATTACTACGTTTTTCGTGAACCGTAACATGTACACAAATTGTACACATTCCAAAATATACAACGATTGTTGATGTCTAGCCTCGACTTTCGAGAAACATTGCAAGAGACACAACACGCAAGTCACTGTTTATAAAATAATGGAAATTTTTGTTAGGCCTACATTGTCTCTTTCTGTTGTGTCTGACGCTTGTTTCGTCTTACAGAATGTCCACGTTTACTGTCGTAATCGAAATCAAAACTTACCTACAACCAAATTTTGTAGGTAACCAAATTTAAAGTAAAAACCTTAAAAACAATTAAAAGAATAACAAAAGAATTTCAAATTATAAGAATAATTGGTTAGCAAAAAGTTAGGTACAGTAATATTAAACAGACATGAATCAGCGCGCAGGTTGTAGTGGGGAGAAGACGGCAGCAGTGAAAGGCACGAGAGAGAAAAATGTCTACTAACGCAGTTGAAAATATTAGTCTACTCTCTGAATTGTCAATAAGACGCACATATGACAAGAGTAATCTATTTTGACACGGGTTGACTTTTTATACCTAATGTGCCGAAGTTACTCTTCTTTAATAATTAAAGATGAAAGATAATAGTTAAATTTACGTTTTTCCCTGTAAAAGTAGTAAAATTTGAAAACTGATATCGCTTATAATGACAGCTGAAATAAAGCAGTTACACTGCCTTGTCGATTCACAATTATTTTCGTTTTATTATATTTATAACTTTATTTATTTAGTTTTCTATTGTCTATGATTCTTATAGTGTTTTCAATTATTAATTTTTGTTTTTAATTGTTAATTTTTAACGTTTTTATGTATTTATTGTTTTTTACATTTCATTAGCTACATTTATAATTATATTACTAAATACTTTACCAAACTAAATTTTACAGCCCTACCAACACACACCCACGCTCAGATATATGTAACTTACTTTTTACTAACCAATTATTCTTATAAATTGAAAATTCTTTTGTTATTCTTTTAATTGTTTTTAAGGTTTTTACCTTAAATTTGGTTACCTACAAAATTTGGTTGTAGGTAAGTTTTGATTTCGATTACGACAGTAAACGTGGACATTTTGTAAGACGAAACAATCGTCAGACACAACAGAAAGAGACAATGTAGGCCTAATAAAGATTTCCTTTATTTTGTAAACAGTGACTTGGCGTGATGTGTCTGTTGCAATGTTTCTCGAAAGTTGAGACTAGACATCAACAATCGTTGTATATTTTGGAATGTGTACACTTTGCGTACATGTTACTATTCACGAAAAACGTAGTAATAAATGGTGTCCCATAAAGTACGCAAGATTTAATAATGTTGTAAAAACTTTTATTTATTGAAAAATATCAGATGTTTTAATGTTAATACAAAGTATACTTACTGCGGTTAAATGTGGAACACAATATCAGACAAATGTCCCCCGCGACTCTGCTGGCACACTGTTGTCCGTCGATCGAAATTTTCGATGACCTTCTTGCACAATTCCGGCTCAATCTCACCAATAACTCGTTGAATCTGTTCCTTGAGTTGAAAAATTGTTCGTGGATTGCGGACATAAGCGCGTGATTTCACATATCCCCAAAGGAAGGAGTCGCATGGTGTTAAATCACAAGACCTCGGTGGCCAGTTCTGATCGCCGTTGCGTGAAATAAGACGTGCAGGAACTTTTCAGATAACAAAGCAATTGTTTCGCGGGCAGTATGACTGGTTGCGCCGTCCTGCTGAAACCACATATCTTCGAATTCCATACCTTCCAGTTGAGGCCACAAAAAACTCCATTATCATGTTCCGGTAACGTTCGCCAGTCACTGTTACTGCATCTCCAGCCTCATTCTCAAAGAAATACTGCCCAATCACGCCACCAGCCCAAAACCCGCACCAAACAGTTGCTCTTTGTGTATGCAAAGGCTTCTCGTGAATGATACGAGGGTTCTCTGTACCCCAAAGCCGACTATTTTGTTTATTTACGTACCCGTTGAGGTGGAAGTGTGCCTCATCGCTAAAGATGATTTTGTGGGAAAAATCACCGTCCGTTTCACGTTTACCCAATATCCAACTGACGAATTCTCGGCGCTTCAAATGGTCACACGGTTTGAGTTCTTGTGTTAGTTGGATTTTGTAGGCATTCAGATGAAATCGTTTTTTAGAGTTTGCTGCATTGTGCTTCTTGGAATGGCCAGTTGTTGTGATCGACGGCGAATTGATTTCCCTGGATTCACATCGACACTATCTCTCACTACCGCGACGTTTTCAATAGAACGGGTACCGCGAGGACGTCCAGACGATTTAACGTCTAATAACGAAGCTGTTTCTTCGAATTTCTTAATCAATCTCTGCACAGTTGACAGATTAGGTGCTTTTCGTCGTCCAAAAATTCCACGCAATTTACGAACGGTTTCCGCATAACATTCACCGTTCTTAAAATGTGTTATCACAATAACAACGCGCTGTTCTTTCGTGTAACGCTCCATGACGACTAATGGCGAGTAAACGGCAACAACAATACAACAGTTGTAGTGCTACCAACCTAACAAGACGACAGTGGCGCGTAATTCAAATATTGCGTACATTATGGGACATCCGTTATATGATCCACATTGCTCTGGCATCTTAATTTGTTTGAATAAGTAACATTAATAAGAGCCTCGTACGTGAAATGAGTGTGTGCGTGCGTGTGGGTGTGTGTTAAAAAACAAGCAGATGTAAACTATCCGTAAAGAACCGGAGAGATATATTAATGCAACAATTAGACTGAAACTATTTAAGTACCATAGAGGACATTTACTTACATGCAATTGCAATAATTATTTAGGTCAGTATCAGTCTAATTGTTGCATTAATATTGTCTCTCCGGTTCTTTACGGATAGTTTACATCTGCTTGTTTTTTAAACACACACACAAAATCATTTCACGTACGAGGCTCTTATTAATGTTACTTATTCAAACAAATTAAGATGCCAGAGCAATGTGGATCATATATTACTACGTTTTTCGTGAATCGTAACATGTACACAAAGTGTACACATTCCAAAATATACAACGATTGTTGATGTCTAGCCTCGACTTTCGAGAAACATTGCAACAGACACAACACGCCAAGTCACTGTTTACAAAATAAAGGAAATCTTTATTAGGCCTACAATGTCTCTTTCTGTTGTGTCTGACGCTTGTTTCGTCTTACAAAATGTCCACGTTTGCTGTCATAATCGAAATCAAATCTTACCTACAACCAAATTTTGTAGGTAACCAAATTTAAGGTAAAAACCTTAAAAACAATTAAAAGAATAACAAAAGAATTTTCAAATTATAAGAATAATTGTTTAGTAAAAAGTAAGTTACATATATCTGTGCGTGGGTGTGTGTTGGTAGGGCTGTATAATTTAGTTTGGTAAAGTATTTAGTAATATAATTATAAATGTAGCTAATGAAATGTAAAAAACAATAAATACATAAAAACGTTAAAAATTAACAATTGAAAACACTATAAGAATCATAGACAATAGAAAACTAAATAAATAAAGTTATAAATATAATAAAACGAAAATAATTGTGAATCGACAAGGCAGTGTAACTGCTTTATTTCAGCTGTCATTATAAGCGATATCAGTTTTCAAATTTTACTACTTTTACAGGGAAAAACGTAAATTTAACTATTATCTTTCATCTTTAATTATTAAAGAAGAGTAATTTCGGCACATTAGGTATAAAAAGTCAACCCGTGTCAAAATAGATTACTCTTGTCATATGTGCGTCTTATTAACAATTCAGAGAGTAGACCAATATTTTCAACTGCGTTAGTAGACATTTTCCTCTCTCGTGCCTTTCACTGCTGCCGTCTTCTCCCCACTACAACCTGCGCGCTGATTCATGTCTGTTTAATATTACTGCACCTAATTTTTTACTAACCAATTATTCTTATAATTTGAAATTCTTTTGTTATTCTTTTAATTGTTTTTAAGGTTTTTACCTTAAATTTGGTTACCTACAAAATTTGGTTGTAGGTAAGTTTTGATTTCGATTACGACAGTAAACGTGGACATTTTGTTAGACGAAACAAGCGTCAGACACAACAGAAAGAGACAATGTAGGCCTAACAAAAATTTCCATTATTTTGTAAACAGTGACTTGCGTATTGTGTCTCTTGCAATGTTTCTTGAAAGTAGAGGCTAGACATCAACAATCGTTGTATATTTTGGAATGTGTACATGTTACGATTCACGAAAAACGTAGTAATATATGATCCACATTGCTCTGGCATCTTAATTTGTTTGAATAAGTAACATTAATAAGAGCCTCGTACGTGAAATGATTTTGTGTGTGTGTTTAAAAAACAAGCAGATGTAAACTATCCGTAAAGAACCGGAGAGACAATATTAATGCAACAATTAGACTGAAACTATTTAAGTACCATAGAGGACATTTACTTACATGCAATTACAATAATTATTTAGGTCAGTTCTTCACCCTACTAATATTTCCGTCACTGTTATCACCGTTAGCCTATTATCACTATCACTCAAATTGCCTTCACTGCTGCTATCTCGTCTTACATTACTTTCTAAACGATCTGTTACAGTATCCCTTATTTGGTTCGATCTCACGTAGTCATTTTCAATTTTCATGACGTCACGTCTTGATCTCTAGTCTGCAGGAGAAATACAATAAAATTCCTTTGACACTGTCCACAGAAAAATGCACGTTTTTTCTTTCAACACGCTTCTTCACGGTTGCCAACAATAAATCTGATTTTAAAATTAAGATTAGCAAAATAATCTTGTTCTTCATAATCAGGGATCAGACATACTGCCTCTTCCCTCCTCACTGAACAAAATAGTACTTTTAAAGGACAGCATAATTAGTTTTACATGCACATATTAATGTCAAAGTATGAAGCTGTGCAATGGTAAATAGTCGTAGTTGTGTACACAAATAAATTGCTATTTTATATATTATCCATATACAGTACTTATTAATAAGCATGCATATTTATTTATTTTTATTACTGCATCAATACCTCTAAATATAGTTAATATTGTATTGAATCGCTTTTTGTAAGGTCACTGCAGTAGAAATTCAACGTCTAAAAATAACAATAATAATATTAATTAGTTTCAGTACTTGTAAACGAAAATGTATTTTTATATTTAGGTATAGCACAGTGTTGTTGCATAACTAGTAGTTTTAAGAAACCAGTTTTGGTTTAGTTCAGTCCAGCCCCCCCCCCCCCCCAGCAGGAGACGGTCACAGCTCTATGCATTACACTGCACTGCACTTATTTACCGACTGAATTTCTATGGCCTCTGTGTTTTCCGGCCGGCCGTTGTAATGTTTCTTGCTGCTAATAGGTGTGTTGATTATCCCGTGCAGTACAAACTAGCAAAAGGGGGATCTGACTGTGTACCAGTGTAGTAGTTTTGAATTATGTAAACTTTAATTTGGTAAAATATCTACCTACAAAAAAAGGTAAAAATTTAAGTATACTTGTATTAACATTTTTTGTTAGGATTGAAATTATACAAACATACTAAAATTTCAAGCGTTTCTGTAACAAACATTTTTCATAATCTGCACCTAGAAAAATACTAATATATCTGTGTGTGGGTGTATATAATTATAAATTATGAATAGTTCTTCAAATATTAAATATTTTCTGCAAGTAAAATTTATTATTGTATTTTTACCTGACGTAGTTTCACTGTTTATAAACACTGATCACAATTTATAAACACTGATGATCAGTATAATCAGAGGTTTATAAATGAATTAACAAATAATAGAATCGATTCAGTTTCAATATAATAAATAATGAATAATCAAATTTAATATAAAAGAAGCGATCAATTTAATTTGATTTTACTTATCAATTTAACTTAACCATAAATTAATGAAAATAGTTTCAATTACTCAATATACAGAAAACCATTGAAACTAATTTAATTATTCCAAATAAATCTAACCATCCTCCCCAACATAAAATGGTTGCATTCAATTCATCAATATAACGTATGCATAGAATTCCATGAAATGGAAAAAAAGAAACAAAGATAGAAATATTATCAAACAAACAGCAATAGATAATGTATACAAAATCAAAACTATCAATAAATTAGAAAATCAAATAAAACATAAACTCACTAAACAATCACATTATAAACCTACATATAAAAAACAATCTGTTAATGATAAATTAAATATACAAGCTTTACTTATTATGGAAATATAACTCGTAAATTAAGTCAACTATTTAAAGATACAAAATAAAAAAAAATATCTTATAACACAGATATTATTGTTTTTAATCAAATGAAACCTAAAACTAAATCCAATACGCACAATAAAAATGGAATATATAAAATAAAATGTCCAGATTACAATAAATTGTATGTAGGTCAGACAAAGGAAAAACTATTTGGTAGATTTCTTCAACACTGCAATGCATTTTTAAAACCAAATATTTACAAATATAATTTAGCCATGCATTGTTTAAATAATAAACATCAATTTCCTGACATCCAAATATGAAGTTAATTAAAAACTTACAAAAAAGTAAAAAAATTAAAATTTATCAAAATCTTAATATTTACAATCTTAATAATTTACTAATTAAAGAGCAAACTCAAGTTTAAACAGAACAAGATGATCTTTTTAAAATTACAAATTTATTAAAACAAATTAAATATAAATATAAAATATTTCCAATATAAAGAGCTGATTAAGTAAATAAACATTAAAACAATCAATAAGGTAAATCAAATTAAATAGATAATTTCTTTTATATTAAATTCAATTACTTATTATTTTTTATATTGAAATATAATCAATTCGATTATTTGTTAATTCATTTATAAACCGCTGATGATACTGATACAATTGGTGAAACGCACGCCAGGTGAAAATACAAAAATAAATTTGTAGAAGTATTGCAGAAGTATTTAATATTTGAAGAACTATTCTTAATACAGACAACCTACAAGAAATATTAAAGAGTTATGTACAAAATAAATATATATAAATTTAATGATGACAAAAATCATAATAATAATATTAATTATTATTATTATTTTTAGACGTTGAATTTCTACTGCAGTGACCTTACAAAAAGCGATTCAATACAATATTAACTATATTTAGAGGTATTGGTGCAGTAATAAAAATAAATAAATATGCATGCTTATTAATAAGTACTGTATATGGATAATATATAAAATAGCAATTTATTTGTGTACACAACTACGACTATTTACCATTGCACAGTTTCATACTTTGACATTAATATGTGCATGTAAAACTAATTATGCTGTCCTTTAAAAGTACTATTTTATTCAGTGAGGAGGTATGAGGCAGTATGTCTAATCCCTGATTATGAAGAACAAGATTATTTTGCTAATCTTAATTTTAAAATCAGATTTATTGTTATTTTAAAATGAAAAAGCAATTACTAAACAAGTTATTTATAACTACAAGTAACAGTAAATTAATATAATATGACTCCTACAACTGACAAACTGTGAACTGGACACTGAGTTAATTATTCATATGTCACTTACTAATAATGTGCCTTTCTGTTAAATGTGATGCTTCATATTATTAAAATACATATCAAATGATTAAAATAAATCTGTGAATCTTTCTAGTTGGTAATACCTGTTTAACAGGTGTACAGTGAAGTATGCAAGTTTATGATGAATGAAGTTTTTTTTTTAAAAGATAAGAGAAAGTGTAGAGAGACAAAATACAATTAATTTTGTATTTTTAGCAAAAGATGAATTGTTCTTGAATAAATTAAACAAAAGGTTTAAAACAGAACTGTGAACATAAATATGTAATGTTGAATAACATGAACAGCGGATCTACTTTCTTGTCATTCATGAATTATTCTTACTAGCTATAAGAATTGCAAAACAAAAATAATTAGAAATTTATGTTTACTCCTAATCTCCTAACAGTACCTAAATTTTTAAGATTGAAAAAAGACAATAGGGTATAGAGGACATTAGTAATTTAGACAATCAAATTTTAAAGTCATTGTATTGGTATCCGCGTCACAATTATTATAATAAAATTTAAAGTTTTTACCTTAATCCGTCTATGTGACCGCTTAATTTTGTCTTCTTTGTCTTCTTACGCTTTTCGGATTATGTTAATCCATCATCAGAGATTAAAAAATTCGTCGGTTAAGACTTCGTTAAAACATTAAAAGTTACACTAAAAGACATTTAAGTATATATTCCACAAACACAGCGACGTACGCGGATGTGAGTGCGCACTCAATACTGGTTAGCGACGTACTGCACAGTTTATTGGAGTTTTCATGTTATCTATTGTTGTGTTGGGGCGTGTATTCTATGGCTATGTTATCTATAATCTTATCATATAGTGTATGCGATTTAAATGCCAATTGTTCGTTTAATATATTATTGGGATTATTTCTGAAGGCTCGGTAAATTTCGAACTCTTCTACTACCGCATCCATATATCGTCCCTTTCTGCAAATGTGTAAGGGTTTGCAATTTGCCTCAAAATTTGTATAATTATGATTCAATGAGACGAGATGTTTAGCGTAGTTTGATTTATTTATATTTGAAATGCTCGTGGGTAAGTATTCTTTATATCTTTCGAAAAAGCTCCTGCCAGTCTGACCAATGTAATGCATGTTGCAGTCATCACACATCATTTTGTATACACCCGTTCTTTTTTCAATTGATGTACGTGTGGCATTATTTAGCATTTTACGGATATTGTTGGTTGTTCTAAATGTGATGTGGATGTTATGTTTTCTAAAAATATTTCTAATGAGCATTGAAAAGTTGTTAGTATAATCAACCGCCATATATGTTGCGTTCGTCGTGACACGGTGAGGGTTGTTAGTTCTGCGTTTGTGTCTAAGCATCAAGTGTTCAACTAATGAACTGCGGTAACCGTTCATAATTGCAATGTGTTTAATTATATCTATTTCTTCTTTGTGGTTTGCGGGATCTAAAGGTACGCTGTATAGTCTGTGTATCATACTATTGAATGCGGCCATTTTTTGTGAGTGCGGGTGGAAAGAATCAGCATGTATAACACCATCAGTTGTGGTGGGTTTTCTGTATATTCTGTATTGAAATTTATTATTATGTTTCATAAAGGTTAAGTCCAGAAAATTTATGGCGTTGTCTGACTCTATTTCAAGTGTGAATTGTATATTTTTGGCGATGTTATTCATGTAATGTAACAACATGTTTGCCTGTCTCGTCCCGTCGAAGATTACAAACGTGGCATCCACATATCTTTTATAAAATGAGATGTTACGTTGCCATTTATTGTGTGGTGATAGCAAATATGTATTTTCAAAGTTGTTCAGGAAAATGTCAGCCAGCAAACCGGACAAGGGTGAACCCATTGCAAGACCCTCCTCTTGAATAAAAATTGTGTCATTGAATGTGAAATAATTCTGTTGTAATACTACGTCCAGTAACAGCAACAATTCTGTTATTTTTTGTAGATTTAACTTTCCTGTTCGTATTAAATTATTTCTTAGAATGTCTAAGGTTGTCTTTACTGGGACACTTATATAGAGGTTGACTATGTCAAAGGAGATTAACTTATGCTGACTATTAATGCTGAAGTCTTTAGTTAGTTTTATTAGTTCAATGCTATTTTTTATAGAATGATTATTGTCTATAGTTATGTTACTTTTTATTAATTGGACCAATTTCTTAGATACTTTATAACCTGGGGCTGTTGTGTAATTAACAAGAGGTCTTATCGGTATATTTGGTTTATGGATCTTGGGTAAACCGTTGAACCTGGGTGCATGTGCGATTATGGGTTTTAACTGGCGGCGTGTAGTTTCGTCAAAAAGGTGTGTGCACTTATTAATCGTTTGGTTGATGTATTTTATATACTTCGTTGTGGGATCCGAATCTATGGCTCTTATGTTGTTGTTATGGATAAATTCGTATACTTTTTGTTGGTACATGTCTATTGGCAGAATAACCATAGTGTTGCCCTTTCAGATTTAGTGGCTATGGCCTTATGTTCGTTTAGTTTATGTTTAATTTGTATAATAGTTTTCATTTCACTTATATATTTCTTTTTTAAATTGTTAGAAAATGGTTTAAAGTTGTTATTATGTATCCGTATATGTCTGTCTATTTTACTATTGATTGTAACTCTTAACTCGTTTTGCGTCTGTGAATCTGTTATACTTTTTATGGCTGCTTCAGTTATAATTAATTCTTTAGTTATGTGGTTCCTATTTAAATCTGGTAAATTGTATTTGAAACCTTTATTAAGTAAATTCATCTCCTGTTCGTCGAATTTAATAGGAGTTAAATTAGAGACTCGAGTATAAAATGTATGTTTACATCCAGCGAATTTATCGTTGTGTTGTCTTGTAGTTAACGTATTCAATTTCTTATCATGTTTGTGTACGATCGGTAAGGTGAACTTCGTAACTTGCTGATTAATGTATTGCAATATGTTGGGCAAGAGTATTGGGTGTATCTCTTTTAATAATGTTAAATGTGCTTTCTATAACATTGAGTTTAATCTATTCTTTTTAATATATAATTGTTTGATCTCTTCTTTTATCCATCTATCTCAGCTATATGTTTAACTTTTGTGGCAGCTTTCGTTGTGTTATTAATGCGTACTGTGCAGTATCTAGGTATAACGTTCAATCTCAAACAGTTTTTGTTAAACTTGATGTGTAAGTTGGTCTTTGATAATTTACTTTTAATATTTATGAATTTGTATACCATTTTCGCTTGACAGGCTTCCAATTTTAAAGTCATTGTATTGGTATCCGCGTCACAATTATTATAATAAAATTTAAAGTTTTTACCTTAATCCGTCTATGTGACCGCTTAATTTTGTCTTCTTTGTCTTCTTACGCGTTTCGGATTATGTTAATCCATCATCAGAGATTAAAAAATTCGTCGGTTAAGACTTCGTTAAAACATTAAAAGTTACACTAAAAGACATTTAAGTATATATTCCACAAACACAGCGACGTACGCAGGGCCGGCCTAAGAGGCAAAATAGTGTGTGTGCAAGAATGAGTTTTGGCGCCCCTTACAATGAAAATGGGTATAGAAAACCCTCCAAAAAATGGTATGGGTGCTCTATAACTGAAATTTGTCTGAACTTAATAACTGAAGTTGGCATTTTAAAGGGATTATAAACCAAAAACTAAAACTAATAAGTTGTAATAAATAGTAAATATTAAAGTAAAGTATTTAGTGCCTTTCCATTATTTTTATTTTTTTAAATGACTTCTAGTACTAATTCTTTTAACTGACTTTTTCAAACTTCAGTAGGCAGCACAGATACAGCACCAGACGCGACAGATAGACTAAACATGTGATAGTGATTGTGACTCACTATCTACAACTGTTCAGTTCTGTCAAAACAACGGAGCGGAGCGTTTGGAGCCAGTAGCCAGTCTCTTTACTGTACTTTCAAGCAACATTTTATTTGTTGAACAAAAGTTATTAACATATTCAAATGGATAATTTGCATTCAAAATTACATAAAACTTTGAATTTTTACCATATTATTTTTTTATATTTTTTCTCATTTCGGCGCCCCTTCCAAAATCGCATGTGTGCGACCGCACACGTCGCACACGCCTTAGGCCGGCCCTGGACGTACGCGGATGTGAGTGCGCACTCAATACTGGTTAGCGACGTACAGCACAGTTTATTGGAGTTTTCATGTTATCTATTGTTGTGTTGGGGCGTGTATTCTATGGCTATGTTGTCTATAATCTTATCATATAGTGTATGCGAGTGGAAAGAATCAGCATGTATAACACCATCAGTTGTGGTGGGTTTTCTGTATATTCTGCATTGACGGGACAACGAGACAGGCAAACATGTTGTTACATTACATGAATAACATCACCAAAAACATACAATTCACACTTGAAATAGAGTCAGACAACTCCATAAATTTTCTGGACTTATCCTTTATGAAACATAATAATAAATTTCAATACAGAATATACAGAAAACCCACCACAACTGATGGTGTTATACATGCTGATTCTTTCCACCCGCACTCACAAAAAATGGCCGCATTCAATAGTATGTTACACAGACTATACAGCGTACCTTTAGATCCCGCAAACCACAAAGAAGAAATAGATATAATTAAACACATTGCAATTATGAACGGTTATCGCAGTTCATTAGTTGAACACTTGATGCTAAGACACAAACGCAGAACTAACAACCCTCACCGTGTCACGA
Source organism: Magicicada septendecula (assembly GCA_034769895.1). Lineage (NCBI taxonomy): Eukaryota > Metazoa > Arthropoda > Insecta > Hemiptera > Cicadidae > Magicicada > Magicicada septendecula. The sequence continues at coordinate 549,579,804 of CM068368.1, forward strand.
CGAACGCAATATATATGGCGGTTGATTATACTAACAACTTTTCAATGCTCATTAGAAATATTTTTAGAAAACATAACATCCACATCACATTTAGAACAACCAACAATATCCGTAAAATGCTAAATAATGCCACACGTACATCAATTGAAAAAAGAACGGGTGTATACAAAATGATGTGTGATGACTGCAACATGCATTACATTGGTCAGACTGGCAGGAGCTTTTTCAAAAGATATAAAGAACACTTACCCACGAGCATTTCAAATATAAATAAATCAAACTACGCTAAACATCTCGTCTCATTGAATCATAATTATACAAATTTTGAGGCAAATTGCAAACCCTTACACATTTGCAGAAAGGACGATATATGGATGCGGTAGTAGAAGAGTTCGAAATTTACCGAGCCTTCAGAAATAATCCCAATAATATATTAAACGAACAATTGGCATTTAAATCGCATACACTATATGATAAGATTATAGATAACATAGCCATAGAATACACGCCCCAACACAACAATAGATAACATGAAAACTCCAATAAACTGTGCAGTACGTCGCTAACCAGTATTGAGTGCGCACTCACATCCGCGTACGTCGCTGTGTTTGTGGAATATATACTTAAATGTCTTTTAGTGTAACTTTTAATGTTTTAACGAAGTCTTAACCGACGAATTTTTTAATCTCTGATGATGGATTAACATAATCCGAAACGCGTAAGAAGACAAAGAAGACAAAATTAAGCGGTCACATAGACGGATTAAGGTAAAAACTTTAAATTTTATTATAAGACAATCAAAGTTGGGTAAATTTTGAAGATTTGTAGACTTTGACTAAAATCAAATACAGTATTCTTACAGATATTTAAAATAAATGTTAAACATTAATATATGCTTATTTTTTTAAATATTAAAACATTTAATAATGTTAAATTGTGTAAATACAAATTTTACACTAACAAAATGTGTTTCAAACAAGTAAAATTGTTTATTTTTTATTTTTAGGATGTTTTTCTTTTAAGCAAAATGATACGGTACCAATAAAATTAGACTTTAAGTTAAGTCATAACTGAAATTGACATTTTTAAAAACTAAGGGGGACACATGATTTATATGTATACATAATATAAAATACTTTTGATTTCTTTACCTTGCTGTTGATCATGTTGACTTAGTGGTGAGCCATTCTGTAAATTGAAGAAAAATGTATTTGGCTTTTGCATAAAATAAATCAAGATATTCTTGTCAAACTTTTATAAAACTCTCTTGTATGCCCATCCGCCTCACTTGTATAATCATCTTGACTCATTTTCTTGACATACAACTATACTAATTATAATTAATGTTAGTGACACACACACACACACACACACACACACACACACACACACACACACACACACACACACACACACACACACACACACACACACACACACACACACACACACACACACACACACACACACACACACACACACACACACACACACACACAAGTGGATTTTACAGTCTAAAAGTACTCCAAAATTGGAAAGAAATTTCTTTACCTATTCAGTGATGCATAGAGAGTAACATAGAAGGGAACAAAATATCCCCTGATGTTTCATAATAAAGAAAAAGATATGAAATGAAAATTTTGATGTTGTCTATAACAAAGATGTTAATTTTTCTAAATAATGAAGTTTTGATAGTTCAACTCTTTAGGGTATCATCTTAGTCATAGACAGGTCTATACAAGGATTTCATATAAAGATAAGCAAATAAATAAGTACAGTAAATGAAATTATAAATGAACATATAATGGCCATGTTTTCTGTTTGTAGCTCTTAAAATGTTTGAAACAAAGTTTTGAAATACATAAAAGGTAGCATCTGTGCCAATTTCACTGGATCTTGCCATCAAAAAGATGTCTGTAAATATAACATTTTTTGTTTTATAATAATTTTAACTTCACTTTTTTATAACACATTATAAGTAATTATGAAACTAAAAGAAAATGTGTATATCTTGGAATTCTTATAGTTCCTTACAATGACAGAGAATAAACCACTCTTATCAAAGAGGGAGTCTATCACACATCGAGGGCTTTCAGTATTCTTTACAAGTCTTTGCATAATAGATCTGTTTGGTGTGTTCCCCATTGTAGCTCTACCAAAGGCAATTATCAGCTGCGGTAAGTACACTATAGCAACTTAATTTTGTGGTACTGAAATACAAATCATCGTAAGTAGAATGTAGGTTATATAGTTCAAGATCGTACTGAACACCTTTCAGCTCTGAAACCATTGAGAAGTATGTAATGTAGTTTTTCAATATGTACACTTAGGCACACACAAGAATACATACTTCCTTAGCACACCATAGTTACATTCCTTCCATTATAGTTACACCAGTTTACTGCATTGCTTCTCAGAATTAATTAATATGCACTTTTAATGGACAATGAAGAGTTCTTTAGACTTAGTGCTGTTGAAATCAACAATAATATACAATTTTTGGACTTTAAATCAGTGTATTCTTGAAGATAAAATGGGAATTAAGTTTATTATGGAAATGACATTTATAGGTAACTTGACATTAATTTTCCTTTTGTTGTTATTAATATCATTGCTTTATTTTATTTATGTAGTTCATTTTCTTTAAATATTAAATTAATATTTAAATTTATTAAAATTTAATACCTTGTTTATGTAACAGTAAGGATGATTTTACTTTGATGTAAAAAGTAGTCTGATGAAGACAATAAAGAACAGCTTAACTTAGCATTATGATTTTATTAGACTTTCTCTATTATACACTTTTTGAATGTTTTGAAGTTTTCATTTCTTTTATAATGCATAAAAGAAGTATGCATAATGAATCTACATATTATCCATATAGCTTTTAATGTATATATGTGTAGTTACATTTGAGCAAATGTTGTCATGATATAATCATAGGCCAAGAGCTGCAAAATTCTTAAGGGGGGGGGGCAAAAGACGTAAGTTGCAATCTAAATTTACTGATGGTTACAAGTTTGAAATATTGGACACACACACACACACACACACACACACACACACACACACACACACACACACACACACACACACACACACACACACACACACACACACACACACACACACACACACACGCACGCACGCACGCACGCACGCACGCACACACACGCACGCACGCACGCACACACGCACGCACACACACACGCACACACACAATGAAAATTTGTGTAAAAATATAAATAATTATGTATTTAAACACAAACATATTATATTGTTAGACTGTGATGGCACATGTTATTCTGGTCAATAAATTAAATTTTAAATTTGTAAATAACATTACAATGAAGTTGTGAAAATCAGAATGAAAAAATCATCATTTAAATAAAACAAAAGATGATTAAAAATTTCATTACAGGGAATAAATGTGTTTACAGCTTTCTAAAGATCCAGGATATGAGTATGTGCAGAATGTAATCTGGCTCAAACAATATTGTCATACATTAGTTCTTATACCATAAGAAGTGTCTGCTTGACTTCGTAGTAAATTTCCCTACACTCATAAATTTCTGCATTTATTTTTGAAATAACCTAATGTTACTAAAAATGCTTAATGTTTTATAAACAAAAAAAAGTGTTATCCGGTGTAGTGATCAATAGTCTTTGATCTTCTTTCTTCTTATTACAACCCTCTTCTTCTGCAAAGAGGTTAAAGGTGTACAGGTTGAACAACGGTCTCGCCACCGTGGTCTCTGCACGGCCAGGGCCTTTGGCGTCATTCCACTGCACTCCCATCCGCTGCAGAGACCATCTCACATTGTCCTCCCAAGTCACTCTTCTCCGTCCCCTGGGTCTTCTCCCAGCAATTCTTGCCTCATACAGTTGTTTTGGAAGTCTATCCCCATCCATCCTCTGAGCGTGTCCAAACCAGGACAACTGTGCTTTCTTAATTTGTACTTTCAAAGGTACTGTCTTAAGACTCACTCTTTGATCTTTGAACTGTAAACCTAACACTGAAGGGCCTGAGCGCCCCTAACTTAATTATTGGAGGGGCCATGTCTTCTGCTGCCCCACACCCAGACTCTATTCCCATGGACATAATCAATATAAGATGACCGATGTCGCATACCTATGTAATTAAAATTCTAATAGAGTTAGAACAAGCTTGGAATGCAGTATGAATTTCAAATTCTTAATATTTAACAATTTCAACAAAGAACTTTACAATCTTATATGTGAACAAGCTATTTTGATGTCTTTGTTATATAAGTATATACGCTACTGTAGGTAAATTGACATGTGACATATGATGGTCTTCAGCTTGAAAGTCCAAACTAATGATACTGAATCAACCACAAACCGTAGTCTACGTATACCTAAACGGTTAATCAATAAATTTTCTGAATAGGCCTAAATTCGATAATCCAATGTGCACTATTTACTATTTACACAATGTGTGTGTAATAGCATTATACAGGGTGATTCAGGCCGTTAATGGGAAGCAAAAACGTCCCTCGAGACATATGCTCGAAACGCTTCGTTTTCGAGTTACAGCTAGTAAAATATCTCGTCTCGATTTCTACTCCAAAGCTAAAATTTCTGCTCCAGTGAGCCAGTGAGCCCATACTGAAATTCTGGGTTATAAATTAAGGGTATTAAGGGGAGTATATTTAGGTGTTTTACACGGTTTTTGACCTGAAAATTAAAAAAAAATGTATCTTAAAACCGTAGGCCTATTTCTAGGCGTCTTTAAGAAAACTGTGTAAAATACAAAAAAAAAACAAAAAAAATTGGAGCCGAAAAACTCACTTTTCTGGGTTTGGCGTAAAATAACTTTGTTAAATAACGAATAAACGCATAATTACCTCCCATTACAAGCACAAGAAGACTGTCACTTTGTTTAAATGTTTCACAGTCAAGCGATGGCGGACCGGACCAAAACCCAAAGACACCCCGCCTAACCAGTCACGACCCTAATAATCCGAGCCTTATGTCGACTTGCGAGACTTCCAGGAGACTTTGCAAGGGGATAGCTGCCTCCAAATACCTTCTGTAAGAGAATCATGTCGGATCAAGGACCGACAGGTCTCATCAGATTCTTCTCCCACGACGTGGAGACAATATACGTTGTCTTGACAGAAGGCGCCTTCGTCGCGGGCCTTCACTACAGGACGGAGGAATCCCGCCAGATTGAAAGACACATCCCGTCCCCCGCTGCCACCTTTGCGGCCACATCGCCGTGTATACCACCAAAAGAAAGGCCCACCACCATCTGCCCGCACAAAACCACGATTTCAGCTCGCCGTTGCGTGCGACATATAACAAAGAAACAGACCACTAAACCGGACAAACAAAGTGCCCTAAACACACGAGACTGATACCGGTCCCTGCAGCACCCCTCAATAGTCCTCATAGTTACCGCCTAGTTGCCACCCCCTCCCAAAACCAACCCCTGGAAACCGAAAACCACCGTCTTCTTAGTGCTCTCCAAGGCAATTGAAACCACCAAGGCAACACACCAGACACAGACAGAAAACCATGACACCACCGAAGACCTCACCTCTGACTGCGGAACTCGAACTGACCTCCAGACGATACCACAGACCACGACTCCCATCGTCAGCACCACCGTCTTGACTCTAATCAAGTCAATGATGGAAGACGTGCAACAGTTAATCACAGGCATGATCAGATCCGTACTTGATGCCCTAATCGGTGTCATATACAATGTCACAGAACCCTCGACGCATTGCAAACTCCGGACAAGCGTCAACAAAATAACCAAGCGCTTGTTTAATACACGTACCCTCTTCAACAGAACTCGCGAAGGACTAACCATCCTTCATTCCAAAGCCAAATGTATATATATCAACTGTCGCGGACTATGGCCCAAAACAGATGAGGTTCTAAACCTATTTCAGGAAACGCATACAGACGTCGCAACCCTCAATGAAATCTCCTCACTGCCAAACACCGTCTGTAATTCCCGGGCTATACCATCTTCAGGCAAGATCATACCTGTCGTAATGTCGTCTGCAACTCTTTGCTGGCGATATCGATCAACATTCTAAACGATCCGACCAACAAACGTCTGGTCAGCACAGCTTCTATAACTGACTTCCACTCTTCGTAGTTACATACACTCGCCCCCCCCCCCAAGCCTGGATGTCGCTTTCCTCTATGCCCATCACGTCGTTGCCGGTGATCTGAACGCTCAACATCATAGACATGGAGACCCTGTAATAGTGTATATGGCATTCAGTTACTCCCTGTGTTAGACTTGGAAACAGCTGTAATATCGCATGTGGCATTCACTGTCTGCAGCATCATTAAACATGTCCCGCCGAGTCCACGGGATCATACTAGGTCCGGATGTTGGCTCTCATCACATCCCATTCCTTTCTGCAATAGCTTACGGCTACCACGTCCAGTAACCAGCCTTAGAACCCCGTCATGTAGTCCTCACAGATTACTACACTGCCGATTGGCCACACTTCTCACATGCTGTAGCGTTAGCGTTTCTGCTTTCTCCGCTTAAGTCCCCACGCCCGACCACCCTCACCGAAACGGGAGACTACAACACAATGGTAACGACTGCCATACAGAGAGTATGGCTGAGGCCGTTCAGTAAACAAGCCCGTCTCTCCCAACAGAGACTACCCTTCCAAGTTCTTGCACTGATCAGAAGGAAACACTAGGTTCGCCGCCTCCTGGTCAAGAACCGTCAAAGCCAGCATTCCATTCGGAGTACAGAAGGCTGACGAAAACCGTAAAGGAAGCAATCCGTGACTTTCACTTCACGCGTCTCCACAGTCTCTGTGCCTCTGTCTACGTACTTTCACCACCAATCCTTTCGTTCTCGAAGAAAATTTACGTCTGAATAACCCCTCAAAATCCGATACCCCTATTCTGTCAGGCGGCCGTCTTTTCGTTACCGATAGTGAGAAGGCTTCCGCTTTTTGGGGTGAACTCCAATCGGTGCACAGCCATCCGACTTTGACAGCACCACGGAAAAGACTATCAACATTTTACTGACACGCAACGCTCTTCGACAGACTGGACGGCGAATACAATCACCTGCTGGAGCAGCCAGTTACTGCCGACGACATACTATTTAAGCTCCTAAAATGCACAAACATCGTCCCAGGCCAGGACCAGATGGCATTCCCAACAGGGTTCTTAAGGCCCTCCCCGAAGTAGGACTAGAAGCCTTAGCCAACTTATAAATATCCAATTTACAACTGGGATTCGTCCCGCGCTCGTGGAAGCACGCCCACGTCCTGATGTTTCTCAAACCCCTCAAATCAAGCTGACAAACCTCGAACTACCATCCCATCTCGCTAACCGCCGCAATCTCCAGGCTCTTCAAGGAAATCTTCGTCGACGAATTGCTCTTATTTGTATTAATTGTTTACTGACTTTACGCACATACATTTTCCCAAATTAATTCTCTACAAGTTTAGTTCAAACATTTTCATTTCACTATTTACTTTATGTATTTATTTTACATTTATTAGTCATTTAACAAAGTTAGTTTACGTTAAACCTAAACAGTGCGTTTTCGGCTCCAGTTTTTTGTGTTCCCAGATTTTCTTAAAAACGTCTGGAAATACGGTTGTGAGACGCATTAAATTTGTTCATGACAAAAACCACTAAATTTGCCTCTTTATTTATGCCCTCAAAATTTCAGTATGGGCTCACATTAGCTCACTTCAGCGTCCGACTATTTCGCTAGCCGTAACTCGAAAACGAAGCGTATCTATTTTGTGTATAGGAACTTTTTGTTTGTCATAAAACGTCATATAAGTATATGCAATACCCTAACTATGTTTGTAAGCTTTGTTTGTAAATAACATTTATTTGTTATATTTATGCTAAAGGACTTCAATTTCAGGATGGTTTGGTTTCCCACTGGCATTCTTCATACTTAGTTTGCAGGTGTACACAGCTATGCTACTTGGACGTTGCTGGCTTATGGCTGAACAGCTGGATCCTACGATCTCTTTAAAAAGCAGGTATAGGCTATATACACATAAACACACAGACACATATAGACAGAAGGCAGACAGACAGGCGCACGCGCGCGTGTGAAATTATTTTTCAGCCAATCACATTGCAGGAATTTTGACCGGGCGTGTCTCCGACACTATTGCCATTGATCCCGTGACACCTTTTGGAGCAATGGGAAAATTTCGTTTTGGGTTAGGCTTCAAAAAATTGCCAACAATTTCAAAAACCGTGTTTCCAACTATCTAATAGTAATATCGCCAGCGAGATGGGGGACACTTACCTTCGACCCCCTTTTCTGGCATACAAGCTGCGAGGCTGCAATTTCATGTTTAACGGTTTTGATTGATCCCAAGGCGCGGCACATAATCGAAATGATTCCATGACGGAACTCGAACCCACTTTATTCTTGATCGGAAAGTAAATTTTCTGCGAGGTAAATCGTAGGTGGAGCTTTACGAAGGGACTCATAAATACTACGGGAACAATCAGATTTTTCTAAAACGCCACTGGCTGTCGACATTTCCTCTTATAGCAGAAAAACGGTACTAGCTGTTGGTACGAAAGTTGTATAAAGTATTCTTGCCATCCATTTCGCGACGTCTAAAATTGCTACCCGGCAGTCGTATATAGTTTCAGTCCAGAATTGGCGACTAAAGTTGTCCTTAGCTCAAAATTTTCGGTAATACCCTGTAGGAATGGACTCAAGTTTTACTTTCGGCCGGTCAGACCGGCCCTCATGACATTGGTCGACGGCGTTGTATGCTGTGCAGACGACGTGTTTAGTCTGGAAAAACAAAAGTAGGCTGTTTTCGTCTGTAAAAAAAATGCATCTGGAGCTACTTATTGAGCTCTTATCTCTCATTTAAGGATGGGTTTTTTTCTTTGCCTAAAATGTAATCTCCCCGATGGGCACCAATTTTTCACACACATTTGGGGCCTACCCCTAACAAAATTTAGTCTGTTCCGGTTCCCAGAAAATATTAGAAGGAGGTTCGGTTAAGAGTACCATACGTATTTCGGGTGATGACATCGTCATTTACGGTCTAGAAGAAAGGATGCCCAGATAAGATAGTTTACAGCAAATAGTCAAGGTAAGTCTTTAATAAGGGTTCTGCCCCGTTTCCTGTCATCTCCCCTAATTGGTCATTTGCAGAAATGGTCCGTTTCCTGTAGCTGGTAATGGGTTAAATTTGGATCCACAAAATTTAGTTCATCTTGTTATTTGAATTAGCAGTTACTGTAATTCCAACTTTGTCGTGTTTACTTGCTGAACTGCTACTTGTCATGTTCCGGACGAGGCATTTCAGTGTTAACACCATTTTAAAATCCTAAACCACGACAACCTCCCAACTTCGTAAAAATCCCAACAGAAAGGCCTCGTCCGGAACATGACAGGTAGCAGTTCAGCAAGTAAACACGACAAAGTTGGAACAAACATTTGTGTATGTACTACGTATAACAGCGGTAGCAATACGGGGTAATCAAAATTTTTAAATCGCTACAAATCAGCAAGTTCAAATGTGACCCACCTCTTAGAAGTCACGTGTATTAAACATATTGTTACGAGAAGCCTACCGAACAACCTAGAACATTCTCCACTCCCCCCCGACCAGTGTGGCAGCTGTGCGTCATTCAAGTAGGTGATTCTAGTGAGTTCCAGGAACACTTGAGATACTACGCATTAAGCAGCCGGCGTGCAGTTAAGGAGGGAAAGCTGTACTCGGCCTCAGCGCGGCGTATATAAAGCCATAGCTACCGGGTTGTCAGTTCATTTACGTGAGCGACTTTCGCTAGTGCGGATTGAGTGCTTGTCAAAGTGAATAATTATTGTGTTATGTGTTTTTATAATTGGGCAAGACTCTATTAGTAGACACTGTTGTTGCGTGAGAATGTGAACAATTTTTATTTGATTTGTAGTAAGAGACTGTATTGTTAATTACGAACTGTTTAACTGTGAAAGTTAAAGCTGGTGATTAGTGACTAAATTGGTGTCTTGTATTTTGTTTCCACCGTACCTACGACGATCAAGTAGACCGTCGTAACAGTGGTGTCAGAACTGGGATAGAACAGTTAACAGTGGAAACAGAAGACACTTCATAGAAGAGTGGTGTTACTGGTAGCTAATAAAAATAAAATGGATACCAGTCAGATGATAGAAGCATTCCGAGCAACGCTACAACAAAAAGAAGAATTTAGTCGTCAAGCAGACGACGTTAAGGCGTTCGTACAAGATGATATCACTGCAAAATTCGGCCTGTTACGAGGTGAGCTGAACAAACAAGTTGACAGAATATCTGAAATAGAAAAATCTGTGTCAACTATGAAAACAAGTATGTCAAGTTTAGAAGATTCAAAATATCAGAGAAATCAAAGAACGCTATTAACTGAAGTAGGGCCAGTTTTTGCAAATGCCCCATCGTTTAATGGAAGCAGTGACTGGGCAACTTATCATCCCCAATTTGAAGCTGCCGCTCGCTTAAATAACTGGACAGAAGACGAGAAAGGCCTTTCACTCATTCTTGCCGCAGAGCTAATATACAAAGTGCCATCTGACAGCCAGAACACATATGCCGAATTAACAAAAGCTCTGGAATTACGGAACGGTGACCAACATTTGTGCGAAGTGTTCAACTTAAAGCGAGGCGACAGAGTTCAGTGGAGAGCCTTTAAGAATTTGCAGCAAATGTCGACCGACTGACGAGGTTGGCTTATCCCGAAAAATCGGAGGACTTCCGAACGTGGATTGCTCACATTGCGTTTATTAACGGTATCAGAGATAGTAAATTACAGCAAGTGTTATGAATGGCACGGTATCAGAATAGTTCAGACGCTCTTGTTCATGCTCTCCGTTTTGAAGCTGCCAAGTCGGCGACCTACATTAATCAAAGTATGTCATCACGTTGTAGTCCAATGGATCCAGTACCACAGTATCGTCATAACGGACGGAATAAAAAGACGATTCAAGAACAACAGTTTAAGAAGTCAGTAGCGCCACAACGATCTTTCGAACAAAAGGATAAAGACAAAAGACAAATGTTATAACTGTGGGAAAAGTGGCCATCTACAAGCAGATTGTTGGCAGACGAAAAATCGGAGAGAAGAGCGTGAATGCACGAATTGGAGATGTAAAGATACGGAACTGCACACAGTCTCCACGCTTCATAAAACCACGGGTAACCTGATTGTCAAAGGATTCATTAAAGACAAACCTGCAGCATTTACAGTTGACACAGGCGCCACAGTGTCCATCGTGCGCCCTGACTTAGTCGCCAACCGCCATCCTCTAATTAGATCCTGTACAATACAGACTGTGACTGGAAGCCGCGTCAATGTGTTAGGAAAGGTAGACGTACGTGTACGCCTGGGCCTTCTCGAGTTTAGCCACCAAATGCTTGTTGCAGACATTGTTGATGAAGTGATTCTTGGCACAGACATTATGAATGCTTACGGATTCGTTGTGGACTTAAGAGAGAACGTCCTGAAGGTTGGCCAAGAGAAGATAAAGCTTTGCATGGCTAAAATGTCAGGATCTGCCAACCATTCAATCAAGCAAGTGTCATTCGCCAAAGAAGAAGTTAACAAGTCTGATCAAGGGGAACCTTTCCTATTGCAGGTGAAAATGGAAGAACTATCAGAAGAAGTACAAATAAGTGTAACGGCAAAAGAAGTGATTGAGAAGCCAACTATGCATGTCAAGGGAAATCCCTTGTTTGTCCCTGAGTTAATAGAAGCGTCCGGGGAAACGTTGCTGAAGATAAAGTTACGCAAGAGGTTGTTGACGAGAAACAAACAGACTTGGATCAGCCAGTGGTGTTTAGGTCATCAATACATGACGCAATGGGAGTGATTCCAGCAAAACTAGCGGTTGAGCGGAAGGCTCGTATTCCTGGGAACTTGATGTTCGGATCACACGAGACCGAATTCGAAGGACAGGAGAATTATCTTTCACAAGGACGTCCACCTAGATCGCCTGGCCAAGTATTACTTCAGAGACGGTTTGCCAGTTCGGGACGAACAGGCTTAAGGAGGGGGAGAGACTTACCGAACAATCCAGAACATTCTCCACTCCCCCCCTCCGACCAGTGTGGCAGCCGTGCATCATTCAAGTAGGTGATTCTAGTGAGTTCCAGGAACATTTGAGATACTACGCATTAAGCAGCCGGCGTGCAGTTAAGGAGGGAAAGCTGTACTCGGCCTCAGCGCGGCGTATATAAAGCCATAGCTGCCGGGTTGTCAGTTCAGTTACGTGAGCGACTTTCGCTAGTGCGGATTGAGTGCTTGTCAAAGTGAATAATTATTGTGTTATGTGTTTTTATAATTGGACAAGACTCTATTAGTAGACATTGTTATTGCATGTAATGTGAACAATTTTTATTTGATTTGTAGTAAGAGACTGTATTGTTAATATTACGAACTGTTTAACTGTGAAAGTTAAAGCTGGTGATTAGTGACTAAATTGGTGTCTTGTATTTGGTTTCCACTGTACCTACGACGATCAAGTAGACCGTCGTAACAACATTTTGTTCGTACCGAGCCTTACGTTCATTCCTAGAATTTTTAAAACGCCATGCCTTAAAAATGGAAGCCTAAGTAAACCCATCAGAACTTACTTTGAGACTCTTAGCAGACGACTTCGAGACCGCGGGAGCGACATATTCCTTACGTGGAGGGGGTTTTTAGTCTTAACCGCTTCTGGAGGCAAGTAAAATGTTTGTATTTTGTTGCTGCCTTGCAGATGGTTGTTGGGCCATTAAAGGCTAGGGGAAGACAACCCTGAATAAAAATTACCGGAAGTCATTGCCTATAAGGGGGCAACCCCTCCACGTAAGTTACCGATTTGTAGGCTGGTACCCTATAATTAGAAAATTAATTCACTCAAAACGTTAAAAGAGCAACACAGCCGGACAGAGTTAATGGTAAACGACTGCAACCCAAAAAGGACAAGCGATTTGTAATAAATAAAAGATTAAAATTGGCGACGTGGAATGTACGGAGTATTATTAAAAAAATAAAAAGAACTGTACAGTGAATTAAAAGAAAGATATAGTAGTATTGCCATAATTTCAGAAACTAAGAAGAAATTAAGAGGAACTAAAGATCTCAATGGATTCACAATGATCTACAGTGGAGTTGACCAACAAAATAAGGAAGCAGTGGAGTAGCAATACTGGTAGATCAAAAATGGACGTCGAGAGTTGAAAGCTATCCCGAGAGAACATCGTACTAACTGTACGATTCAAGACCTGCCACAGCTATCTAACAGTAGAAGGTCATGCTCCAGAAAAGGACGGAAAGAAGAAACTGAGGAATTCTATGAAATATTACAGAAAAAATTTATAAGTGTAACAGAACAGACTACCTCAATGTAAGTGCGGATTTTGATGCTCGAGTTGGAAATAATGAAATGTCAGGGCAGTAGGAATGTTTGGAGAACAACATTGAAATAGTAATGGAGACTCCCTCATACAATTTGCTATAAGCAGTGATCTGAAAAATCACTAATATCTTTTTTAGAAAAAGAAATATGTTAATAAGTATACCTGTAGCGATAGAAGGAGTAGCAGTATCATTGATTAAGTTCTGGCAAATAATAAGATTAGTCAGCAAATTCAAGATGTTCATGAATACAGAGGTGCGGACCATTGTCTCCTTATTGCTAAGATTGCCAAGTTTGCTCGATGGAAGAGAAAGAAACCTCGTATAAAGTCGAATTAGAAGGTATTTACTGCAGGATGACAGTTTCGCACCTGTCATACCTGTGATTTATCAAAATCGTTTAAATCAGCAGTTACAGCAAGTGGAAACAGACAAGAACAGAGAAACCGAATTGAGGAATAGGCTATAAGAGGTTGTATAGAAGAAGCTGCAAAAGGGGAAGCAGGTAAAAGAAGAAGATAGGAGTAGAATGTGTCTTAGACTGTGGAATGATGAAGTTTCTAAAGCAATAGAAGAGAAGAAAAGGGCTTACCACATGTATCTACAACTAAATACAGATGATGCTAAAAACATTAATAAAAAAAAGAGAAAAAGAGCTAAGGGTTTAGTGAAACGGGTACATGATGAATCATGGAGTCAGTTTATAGGGAGCATTGGACATGATGTACACGGAAGACAACTTGTAACCTATAACGTGCTAAAAGGCATGGATAAAAATGAAAATGATACAGCAAATTTAAACATAATTCCCGAACATAAATGGATAGATAATTATAAATCTCTCTGATATAATGATAATGTGAAAGCAGATCTTAGTAATATACACGCCAAAAATTTTGTTACCTATTAGGGAGACACAGTGGACGGTGGACGAGCTTGAAGAAGTCCTTGGAAGACCTAAAAATCGAAAAGGAACAAGATAGGATGGATTGAGCACAGAATTATTTATGTATGTAAGTGTGTTTAAGTATGAGTATCTTACTTACACTTAGATTATAACATTCTGTAATATGTGTTGGAAAAGACAAGACAGCCAAGCAAGATTGGCTAATTGCTCTGATGGTGTCTATTTTTAAGAAAGGAAAAGGGAATAACTGTAATAACTATAGGAGGATATGTTTGGTTGATACTGTATACATAGTATATGCAAGGATCATAAACCATCAACTACAGACAATTTCCGAGCATCTTATTTTGGAAGAACACAAACGGTTTCAGGAAGAGCAGATCTTCACAGACAATGCTTTTATTATTAAAGAAATCATTGAAAAACATTGTGAGTTCAATAAAGAAACGCATGTAGATTTCGTTGAATATGAGAAGGCTTTTGCTAGAGCAGACAGACATTTGGTGTAGCAAGTAATAGAAAATGGGGATACCCAAAATAATTTATAAGAATTATACAAGGCCTATGTAACGGAACAAGAACAGCTGTTAAAAATAATTGTTAAAAAAATATCTCAATAAATATCTGTCAATCAGGGTGTTAGACAAGGGTGCAGTATGTCACCTACACTTTTTAACATTTATAATCACGATCTAGAAAGGAAATTGTCTAGTATCCCTGTAGTGAACCCTGGTAATAAGGCATCACGAGACAGATGCTTGAATGTGCTGTTGTTTGCTGACGACTTGCTTGTAATTCAAAATAAAGAATCTGCTTTCCAGCAATCTGTTGTTAAGCGTCATCAGATTTGCCGACAACACACTGTGAAAGTCTTCACTTCAGAACAAAAATATTAATTAATGATCAAGTTGTAGAACAGGTGAGCCATTTTAATTATTTAGGAATAATATAGGTTTTGATAAGAATGATAATATTGATGTTAAGTTAGGTAAGTTCCAGACGTTCTGTGGAACAATCAACCGTAGTTTTATAAATACGGTATACGTCGAGATGCAAAATTAAAGTTTCACAAAGTTATGCCCTGTACTGTCCTATGGGTGTGAATTATGGACAACAACCAAGAAACAAGAAAGTAAAATGCAGGCCTCAGAAATGGTGTTCTTACGAGGAGTTAAAAGAATAGCATATAAAGAATGAGGCCATAAGAGAAGAATTACAAATTTGTAATTTGAATGAAAGACTAAAATGTTATAAACAACGGTGGAAAGAACACTTAGAAAGAATGTCGAATTCAAGACTGGCCAAACAGGTCTGGAAATATAAACCTATAGAACACAGGTGTGCGGGTGGACCCAGGGAGAGATGGTCGGAGGATCTTTGATGGCGGGACAGGTAGCACCGTGCCTATGCTGTGATGTGAAGATGATGAGGTCCTGAGGAGCTTATTTCGAAACCCCCGGAGCGATTCTGAACTCCTACTCAAGAGGTGACTCCGAACCTCGGAGCGGCATCGACAGGCCAAGAGACCATTTAAAGGGCCTCAGAGCGATTTTTAGACCCCCGGGAGATGGATTTTGCGTCCAAATCGACACTCTGAGACTCCTAGAGATGACTCCGAGATCTTCCCCCCTTTTTAGACCCGGGGAGGAACTTTGATGAGCCTCAGACGGACTACCCTGAGACATAAAAAGCCGACTGTGAGGTCCAAACAGCGGGTCCGAGGCTCCCATATGAAGACTTTGAGGCAAGCGGTAGACGATCTTGACATCAGAAAAGTGAAAATCGGACCCCAGTCCCAATATAGGTATCTTCGATAGTCTATAGACGAATATGAGCGCCACTGAGACATCAAAGTCGACCATGGGGCCCAAAGTTTGACTTGAAGATGGTCGGACGGTTGTCATTGGAAACGATCCTGTCTGTAGTGACGGGCGCGACTTTTTATGTCGGTGAACCCACTGTACGGCGGCCCCGGTCCATCCGAAGAGGTCGGCCGAAGCGTAGCGTTCAGACGAAAATTCTGTTATCCACCAAAACGATTACGAATGGGAGTCAGGAGGTGTTTTGGCGGTGTCGGCGCAGGAAACGGACGCTCACTGTACAAAAAATCACCGCATGATGTTTTGTGCCAATGTGCACCGGCTACTAGAACGTATCCCTTCTGTAAGAGCCACTTTTAATTTCTCTGCTCAAAGTTTTCGCGAAAAACAGATTTTCGCGCGCTAAATCGGTTGGAACGGAGGGCCTATAACGAGCGAGCAGTACGTTATTTTGCTCCACAGGAGAAAAAGGTCGGCGTCGATACCGGATAACGTGATCCGCACATAAATTCCCGGGGGGTCGCACAAAAAGCCAAGATCGTCAACCATGGTTTCCTGGGTCACGGATGGGAATCCGGAGTAGGGAGGATGAGTATCCACTGTGGGTAGGCATCTTGGCGGTGGCTCCGGAATAGTTTCAACGACGGCCAACCATGGGAAGAGTGAAAAGAGGAGAGAAGAAGGGAAGAAGTGAGAAGAATGAGTGAAGAAAGAAAAGGAAAGAGGGAAAAGGGGGAAATATAAGAAATTTCGCCTTCTCCAAGTCCGAAGATCACGGCCTAGAAATACTTTTTTTAAGATACGGCCTTCCTGAAAGAGGCACTCAACCCTCCTCCTCACACAGTGGGAATCCTTATTCCGGAACGACAATGGAGCTCCACTTCTTTCCGTTCTACGGCAGGCTTTTGGTTTCCGTCCTCTTGGGTTCCACGTCGTCAATACCTTTTGAACGGATAAAGATATGGACGACGGACATTTGTGTTTCTAATCGCCTTACTACATTTTTCGACTACGGACAAATCGACTTCAGGATCCATTTTGGGGGGGGGGAGGGGCTTGAGGGAGTGAGACGTCTAGAGCGTGCAGAATGAATCTTCGCAGTCTAGACCGCGTCCGCTCGCTAGTAGGTTTAGTAATGTGAGAACCAGAAAAATTCTTCATTAACTTAAAATTACAAAATAATATTTGGGGTTTAGTCAGAAAGTTATTAACGTCAGTAAATATGCAGTTAGTTAAATATGTGTTATTTATAAATCAGACGAAAAGTCATATAAAATATTTAAAATATATATTATATATAATAATCATTATTTTTATTATTATAAATTATTATAATATTTATATTTATATTCATTGTTATATTATTGTATTATTATATTATTTTTATTATTACATTTATTATTAATTTTATTATTTTTATATACGGTATATTAAAATATAAAATTATTTTGACATTTGTTTCATTGGAATTTGACACTCCGTTGAAATTTGTCTGCCTTCCATTTTCAACTGAGTAAGATAAACAAAGTTTTTTCATTTTTTGGCTCTTTATTAAAACACAGTTGTGTAAGTGTGGAAACATAAAACCAAAATACTGTAAGTTCTTTATGTTTAGATTTTATTTTTATAACGTAAAGGGAGATTAATAACGAAAACCGCATAGGAATCGATCAATTTTCTCATTGCAACAGGTATATTAAAAGTGGTTCTTGCATGCGATTATATCGCCAGACACTAAAATTTCTTATATACATACTAAAACAACATAAATTACTTAATTTCCGGATTAATGTGCGCATAGCGGGCTACCAGTGTCTGCGCAACGTGTGATGTGGCTAATGTGCGCACCCCGCTACCAATGTCTGTGCAACGTGTGATGTGGCTATATTTTACACATGAGTTTTCAACACAGTGTCGTACAAAGGCGTTAGATGAAAATTAAGATCATAATGACACAATATAGATTAGTTCTGAATGCCTTATACTTATATGTTTTGAACACTTCAATTGCGTCCATACATCTAGCTTTACTGCGTATTTGTATCGGTTTAAAATTGTTACCAACATCTACGTAATTGTGGTTATTGTTAATTAAATGTCACCCAAAATTAATTATAGTCCTTATAACACCTTTTTTAAAGTAACGTTCATTGGATATTCTTATGTAAGGTCTCCATGTTTCGCTATATAAAAAACAGTTACAGTCGTAACATGTTACTTTATATACACTTTTTTCTCTTCTAAAGGTCTGACAGTCTTAGTGTTATACACGTTATTACTCTTGTGAAAGGCCATTGTTATATTCAAGTTTTTGGAAGTTTTAGTTAACAGTTTTGAGAGGGCACTATCATATTTGGCTGATATGTAGAGGCTAATTGTTTTTGCCTGGTATTTCGAGGGCTTCCTACGACTTGCACGCTGTTTCTTAAGTAAAGTATTTATTATTGAATTCTTGCATCCATTGGTTTTAGCTATTTGTTTCATTGTATTCAGTTCTTTGTCGAAATCCGCTGCTCCATCTGATTATCCATGATAAGTAATCTACTGATGAAACTATTGGAAGCCGCCATCTTTTGAATAGTCATCGGTGGACTACGGGTTTAGATGAGAGAAATTGCAAGACAAACATACTGTGGAATCTTTCAAGACCGGTTGAAAAATGGTTCGTTTAGAAAAATTTAGCACAGAAACAAACTGAAAGTACATATTGGACCTAGTATTGCTATATCTCAACGATTCATAGGTAAAAGTATATGTTAGAATAACTGCTATTGTAGACTTACTATTAACTTTAATGTAACAGGTATCCGTATGGTGCGTTGGCCGAAATGACGTTTGGTTCCAGAGTCAGTAAACTGGTAATGTTTCTCGTGGACTTCACGGTCTTCGGAAGCGGCATACCGAATCTGCTCATAGGTAATTCAAGTTTATGTTTACAAACAAACAAAATATTTCTGTGTAAACAAAGAGTCCACGCTCCTGCAGCAGAAAACCATGCTACTGGAACCTTTTAGTCAATATTATGGATGCGATTATCTGCTTAGTATCGGATTGTTAAACGCTTTATTTACTTATGTAGTTCAGAGGAGTACCATGCCATAAATATTCATACGCATATAATCATAATCATTACCACACATATTGCCGATTACGTTCACTAATAATTCACTTAACTGCAATGTTAGAGTTGGGTCGTAGCTAGTGGAAGCAGAGAACGCTTTGCCAGCCTGGTAGGTGTTGAAATCGTGTAACTAGTAATGTCAAGAATTATGTAATAAGTTCCTAAGAATATTAATAATTGCAGATGATGTATCAGTAATATAGAGGATACAAAAGACAAGCTGGACTTTATCTAGCGTAGTAAAATTCCTACTATAAAGTGAAAATTTCTACCAAGAAAACAAATTTGCTACGAGAAAATAAAATGAGAATTAATCTCGGGGATAATAGGGTAGAAACGTTTTATATACTTTATTATTTACTTTTCTATCTGCTGCAGAAGTGGTGAAGACAGCAAATTATGTGAATTTAAAGCTATGTATCATTATTAAATGAGCTTTTACATGAAAACAATTCTAAAAGAAACCCAGCTCCATTTCTACGAAATTACGTAGTCAAGTAAAAGAGTGAATTAACCAGTGTGTGTGTGTGTGTGTGTGTGTGTGTGTGTGTGTGTGTGTGTGTGTGTGTGTGTGTGTGTGTGTGTGTGTGTGTGTGTGTGTGTGTGTGTGTGAAATGTGTATAAGAAAGAAGAAATTCTGTTCACAGAAATGAAATTTTGAGAGAATGAGGGCACATAGTGCTAGACAGAGTTTGATACGAAAGCACGAGATTTAAACATTATTGTAACAATAAATAAAGTAAATGAAAATAAAAAGAGAAATAAAAATAAAAACTAACAGAGAGATCATTTTAAGGAATGAACAACAATTTAATACCAAAAGCGGAATTCATTTGTTGTATTTGTTACTCTTGAGAGTTATATACGTTTAAGGAGACATAGGAAACAATGGTAGTAGGCAAAGTCAGCACAGATAAAAAAGACCGAAGTCTTCATAGGAAAAAAGAAGAAGCAAATGTTTTAAATTACGCTATTGAAGTCCCCAAATTACTGGCGATAAAGCCCGAATAAATTTTGAGTTCGACATATGATAGCCCACACATTTCACAATGCTATGAAACACGAATTTCCACACATCTGAGCTGTACTAAAATAAAACTATCATCCTCCATCCTTTGGCGCACGTTTTTAGCATTATGTCTCTACAGTTACTCCGTTCAAGAAGGTCTCAGTTTCAAAAACGTTATTGTGTTCACAACGATATATTAAATTAAAAATAAATAAATATACCACTGAAATTCTCATTTATTTATCTACTTTGCTGTTTCATATTTTTGCAGTTTTCCAATGTTTTGTAGTGAAGCGAAAATCTAAAAAAGTCACAGATTTATTTTCCAAGCAGAATGATCACTGTTGCACACCACTATATAAAAATTATCCCGATTAGCGCTTTCTAGCTTCACAGCTCATCGTCAGATCGGAATTGACAGAAATTATGTGAAAACGAACCCTTCACCCCTCTCACCCCACCCTGATCACACACAACTGTAACCCCTTTTCAATCTTTTAGACTTTATAAAAAAAAACCTTTTTTTTTTTGAAAGAGGGGCCACCAGTTATTTAAAACTAGGCAAGAGCCTAGAGAAGCCAAAATTGCGCTGGATCCAATATGACGGGACTTGCAATTAAACTCGAAGGCTAAACAACAATAACAAATTTTATTAGCAATACCAAATTCAGACATTCAATGTATCCTTGATTGAATTAAAAAAAATTTCATTTAAAAACCTTAATCAACTCCTTAACATTATCACATTCTGAAATATAAACAGGTAACATCATAGTTCATAGTTAAATAATTTCTCACCAATATACATAAATACCACATCAATCAATATACCGACATGAATAAACATAAAACACACATATATATATATATATATATATATATATGTACATATATCGCGCACACATGTTCACCTGGCTGACAGCCTATATATATAATATCTCTTTTCACCATATCTCAGGATAATATGAGACCAGTATCTGTCACCAAGACCCCCATCCCAAACTCCCGTAAACGGATAAAGTACCCAGCCTGCTTTAAAACTTTTCATTTAAAACAAAATCCATTAACTCGTCGGATTATAACAGAGTTACAACAAAGGACATTATTAGAAGTATTCAAAATTTAGGAATGTTCCCCCAAATATTAATGTGCCATCGCAAAGTCAACATGACTGCACGGTCTTATAAAATGTATAACAAATTTCTAATTGAAAAGTAAGAATCGGTAGTGTGCTCATATTAACAATTCAACAATTAATGCACTGGCTATGGCAGTAAAGAAATGATAAAAATTTACTTATTACTGAATTATCAAACTGCCCACATAAATAAAAAAAATGTATAAAAACAATTTTAATTAAGAAAAATTTATAATATAAAACTTGATAAAACATATTTGAGTCGTTCATACAGAATTGGGTAGACCTCAGGCAAGGCCATGCGCCAAACCAGATGTAACAAAATTTAACAAGTCAGAAACCTGTGGATGACCGCACCGACAGGTGATGATGACAGGTCAAAGCACTCCCAAACCTCTAAATAATCTTAAAAGCAAAACCCATATAAATCTATGAATACCATCAAGAAAATGCCCAACCAAGTAATGCAAGTATAATTAACAGCCCTACAAATCAGTAACCTTAAGTTACGCACACTTTTGCAATGAGAGAAAATTTTAACAGCAAAATCGGGTGACGCATGACCCCGTCCGGGTTTACACTTACTCTGGGGGGGGGGGGTAAGCATTTGAAAAATAAATCTGACAAAAGTTATAATCACTAAATGTCCCGCTGGACTCGCGCACAAACCAAATCATTTAACTGGAGCTGTTCCAGGAATTAAATCACAAGTTCTACATTGTAGCGGCCCAAAAATATTTCTGAAAGGTATAAATGTCACCTGGCTATAGTCCGTCACAAAACCTGAGGTAATTGCAGCGTGTAGTTCATGTCCTCCTCCCGGCGGCTCAGACGGAGAATCGCTAGTTTAATGCCATAGGTGGCAGGTGATCGGCCACCAGCTGGAGTGAATCAGGAGATCGGCTTAAATCAGGAACCCTGGACAATTATATATATGGGCAATTACTCAAATGTTACGTAATTCACAATACCCCTAGACTCCAGCATAACTCACACACTACCACATGCTCAGATTTAAATTAACAAACTTTGAAATTTAAGTATGCACAGAAATTACCTTCAGTAAAAAATTTAGAATTAAATAACTATATATACATAGACTGTTCGTCCGCTAATTAATCACTTAATGCAATTTCGAAATAAGTTGCAAACTCAAACAGGTTCATAAGCACGTTGTTTCAACCAAAAAACAAAGTAAATTTTCTTACGCCCCACTTGATATAATTTAGAAAAAAATATATAGACGTAAATACTCTATAAATACCTTGCAACTACTTTATCTTAGCCAGTGTTAACATTCAAGACATGAATAATTAGAAATTAACCTGTGCTTCCCACGTGGTAACTTCACGTATTTATATCGCCGTGCATCGGCGTTGATTTAAGTTAAAATACAATTCTTTTTATCAAGTACTAAGTAGAATACCTTAAATACACTTACCGGAGAGTCGCTGAGCGATTATTTATGCATAGCAGATAGACAATTTAAAGATCCAAATCTCACTGCTGCCGGGAGGAGTACGACTGTCCAATTCAAGCGCTGTAAGTGAACTGCCTAAGCGTGCACGGAAAAATTAACTACGCTGCCTCGATCCCAGAGCGCGCCCGGATCAACATAGCGAAAGTAATGCTAACGTAGCGGCACCGCTAAGATAATTAATTAACATGTACAGCAATGACCGTAACATCATTAACTAGAAAATAGTCGAGTTATTCCAAAACTCGGCACACAACAAGCTATAATATAAATGTCCCTTCCCCACCCCCTAAACCCTGTCCCACCATCTGTACAGTTACATATTTTTGTAGCAAATTCCTTGTGTTTCAGTGTGTGTGTGTGTGTGTGTGTGTGTGTGTGTGCATCCTTTTAAACTTACCCTCTCCACACACGTGGGTCAGTCACACCCCCTTATTTTAAACATCCAATTACTACTATGCAATATAATTCTTAATCTTATCTAGCTGTCCTCTATCATTTACTTCTTAATTATGTTATAAAATATTTCTTCATTATCAAATTTAATTTTAATATTAATTAAATTGTCTAACCCTTTTTCTCTTTCTTTCAATATTTCTAACTCCTCTCTAAGCTTCCTTTCAACTGTGTTATTTACTACTTTTACAATTTCGTATTCTTCCAAAGGATTAGCAAACTTATGGTTGTCTTCTATGAAATGTCTTGCATATAACGAATTGGTTGTTCTATTACCTTCTCCACGTTTGTGGTCAGACAACCTGCATACGAATTTTCGTCCTGTCTCACCTAGGTACACTTTGTTGCAGTCTTTACATTTTAATTTATAAATTCCGCTTTTCTGTAATACTGGAATTTTTTCTATATTCTTATTCCTTATCTTATCAAATACCGTTTCACATTTTTAAATAGCTATAGCTACTCCTTATTTATTAAAACATTTTATAATTTTTCTAGTATGTGAACCTATGTATGTCAATGACCCTGCATAATTCTTTTGTTCTGGTTCTATTTTAGCTTTTTGTATGTTAACCCTTTTCATAACTTTATCCACTGTGTTGGAGTTATAATTATTATTCCTTGCAATTCCCTTTATCGTTTTTAACTCCCTATCTTTTGATTCGGTCTCTTTTAAACACTTCTGAGCTCTGTAACAAAATGAATTGATTGCCGCCATTTTATATCTATAAGGATGGTAAGACTCTCTTGGTATAATTATATCAGAATACGACTCTTTCCTAAATATCCCAAACTGTAGTTTCTCATTATCTTTAATTTCTATGTCTAAATCTAAGTAATTTATTTTCTTACCTCCTATCTCTTTTTTAAATTGTAAGTTTTTATCCTTATTATTTACCTCATTTATAAACTCACGCACTTCTTCTATGCTTCCTTCCCAAATTACTAATACATCATCAACGTATCTAGACCATAATTTTATATTGTCTTTATACTTAGTGGAACTTATTAATTGCTTTTCAAAATCATTCATGTATATTTCAGCAAGAATAGGGGATAATGAAGACCCCATAGGTAAACCTTTTTTCTGTATATAAAACTTGTTATTAAACCTAAAATAGTTCTGATTTACACATTCTTTAATTACTTGAATCAACTGCTTTTTATACCTGTATTCTCCCATATTATTATCGTTTATTAACTTAATAACTTTATTTACTGTGATATTGGTAAACATGTACTTAACATCCAGTGATATCAATTTTGTATTTACATTAATTCTAATATTTTCTAATTTTTCTATCAATTTTACATTATTCTCTATGTTGTATTTTGTCCCAAATTCATATTTCTCTTTCAGTACTCTGCTAACTTCCTTTGATAATTTATAAATAGGTGCATTAATAAAAGAAACATCGGTCTAATTGGTTTTCCTTCTTTATGTATCTTAACTTGACTTTTAAAAGTTAGTGCTGTTGGATTACTTTCCAATAAATACTTTTTCTTATTTTCTTCTATAAATGTTATCTGTTTCATCATTTGTTTTATCCTTGACTGGTACTTACTTGTATAATCATACCTTATTTCCTCATATGGTCCTTCCCTTATAAATTCTTCCGTTTTTTTTATGTATTCGTCCTTTCTCAGTAGTACCATTGTATTTCCTTTGTCCGCCTTCGTAACTATAATATCATTCTTTTTTATTTTATTCTTTAGTTTAGTTACAGTTGATTTGATTTTTTGTTCATTTTTTGAATTATACGAACTTTTCTTAAATATTTTATCTACTACATTCCCTACTTCCCACCTTATTATTTTTTTATCATTTTCATTTCCTAGTTTTTGTATTATGCTTTCGCATTCAATAATCGTTTTTTCTTGATTTAATTCTGGTGGCGGCGCGTATTTTAAGCCTTTTGCTAACATTTCTTTTTCTTCTGTATTGAAATTTACCTCTGTAAGGTTTATTACTCTTTTTTCATAGTTATTCTTAGAGAGGTGTTCCTTTTTTACTTCGTTCTTTCTTATTAATTTATTTAACTTATCTACCATTTTTTTATTCTTGTTTTCCAATTTCTTTTCTACGTACCCCAAACCAAAATTATATAATATTTCTTCTAACTCTACATATGAGTATATTCTTAACAATTCTATGTGTCTGTCATATAATTCCCTATTATATCTATTGATTAAGCCGTACAGTGACCGTATTTCCAGTTTTATCCACAACTTCTCGCTTTGTTCTTTTACTTTTTTGGCTAGACTGTTCTTATTTTTAATTTTAACTTGAGCGTACTTTGGGATGACATTATTATTCAGACATTGTTTATTAAAC
Source organism: Magicicada septendecula (assembly GCA_034769895.1). NCBI lineage: Eukaryota > Metazoa > Arthropoda > Insecta > Hemiptera > Cicadidae > Magicicada > Magicicada septendecula. Next base: position 549,605,456 of record CM068368.1, read on the forward strand.
CATATTTTACTTAAAACCTTCTTCAATTTAACTTTTAACTTAATATATTTAAAAACTTTACTTACCTTATTGTTGTCGTTTATTACCTCATTGTTGTTGTCCATTACCTGTCGCCGATTGTACATCTTAACAGACGTTTAATGAAGAAATTTGTGTTAGTGGTTGAAATCACAAGCAGAATGATCACTGTTGCACACCACTATATAAAAATTATCCCGATTAGCGCTTTCAAGCTTCACAGCTCATCGTCAGATCGGAATTGACAGAAATTATGTGAAAACAAAACCTTCACCCCTCTCACACCACCCTGCTCACACACAACAACCTATAACATAAATGTCCCTTCTCCACCCACTAAACCCTATCCCACCATCTGTACAGTTACACATTTTTCTAGCAAATTCCTTGTGTTTCAGTGTGTGTGTGTATGTGTGCATCCTTTTAAACTTACCCTCTCCACACACGTGGGTGAGTCACACACCCTTATTTTAAACATCCAATTAGTACTATGCAATATATTTCTTAATCTTATCTAGCTGTCCTCTATCATTTACTTCTTAATTATGTTATAAAATATTTCTTCATTATCAAATTTAATTTTAATATTAATTAAATTGTCTAACCCTTTTTCTCTTTCTTTCAATATTTCTAACTCCTCTCTAAGCTTCCTTTCAACTGTGTTATTTACTACTTTTACAATTTCGTATTCTTCCAAAGGATTAACAAACTTATGGTTGTCTTCTATGAAATGTCTTGCATATAACGAATTGGTTGTTCTATTACCTTCTTTACGTTTGTGGTGAGACAACCTACATACGAATTTTCGTCCTGTCTCACCTAGGTACACTTTGTTGCAGTCTTTACATTTTAATTTATAAATTCCGCTTTTCTGTAATACTGGAATTTTTTCTATATTCTTATTCCTTATCTTATCAAATACCGTTTCACATTTTTTAATAGCTATATCTACTCCGTATTTATTAAAACATTTTATAATTTTTCTAGTATGTGAACCTATGTATGTCAATGACCCTGCATAATTCTTTTGTTCTGGTTCTATTTTAGCTTTTTGTATGTTAACCCTTTTCATAACTTTATCCATTATGTTGGTGTTATAATTATTATTCCTTACAATTCCCTTTATCGTTTTTAACTCCCTATCTTTTGATTCGGTCTCTTTTAAACACTTCTGAGCTCTGTAACAAAATGAATTGATTGCCGCCATTTTATATCTATAAGGATGGTAAGACTCTCTTGGTATAATTATATCAGAATACGACTCTTTCCTAAATATCCCAAACTGTAGTTTCTCATTATCTTTAATTTCTATGTCTAAATCTAAGTAATTTATTTTCTTACCTCCTATCTCTTCTTTAAATTGTAAGTTTTTATCCTTATTATTTACCTCATTTATAAACTCACGCACTTCTTCTATGCTTCCTTCCCAAATTACTAATACATCATCAACGTATCTAGACCATAATTTTATATTGTCTTTATACTTAGTGGAACTTATTAATTGCTTTTCAAAATTATTCATGTATATTTCAGCAAGAATAGGGGATAATGAAGACCCCATAGGTAAACCTTTTTTCTGTATATAAAACTTGTTATTAAACCTAAAATAGTTCTGATTTACACATTCTTTAATTACTTGAATCAACTGCTTTTTATACCTGTATTCTCCCATATTATTATCGTTTATTAACTTAATAACTTTATTTACTGTGATATTGGTAAACATGTCCTTAACATCCAGTGATATCAATTTTGTATTTACATTAATTCTAATATTTTCTAATTTTTCTATCAATTTTACATTATTCTCTATGTTGTATTTTGTCCCAAATTCATATTTCTCTGTCAGTGCTAACTTCCTTTGATAATTTATAAATAGGTGCATTAATAAAAGAAACAGTCAGGTTAAGATACATAAAGAAGGAAAACCAATTAGACCGATTGTAAAGACTAAGACTAGTCTTTAGACTAAGTATAAAGACAATATAAAATTATGGTCTAGATACGTTGATGATGTATTAGTAATTTGGAAAGGAAGCATAGAAGAAGTGCATTAGTTTATAATAAGGATAAAAACTTACAATTTAAAAAAGAGATAGGAGGTAAGAAAATAAATTACTTAGATTTAGACATAGAAATTAAAGATAATGAGAAACTACAGTTTGGGATATTTAGGAAAGAGTCGTATTCTGATATAATTATACCAACAGAGTCTTACCATCCTTATAGATATAAAATGGCGGCAATCAATTCATTTTGTTACAGAGCTCAGAAGTGTTTAAAAGAGACCGAATCAAAAGATAGGGAGTTAAAAACGATAAAGGGAATTGCAAGGAATAATAATTATAACTCCAACATAGTGGATAAAGTTATGAAAAGGGTTAACATACAAAAAGCTAAAATAGAACCAGAACAAAAGAATTATGCAGGGTCATTGACATACATAGGTTCACATACTAGAAAAATTATAAAATGTTTTAATAAATAAGGAGTAGCTATAGCTATTTAAAAATGTGAAACGGTATTTGATAAGATAAGGAATAAGAATATAGAAAAAATTCCAGTATTACAGAAAAGCGGAATTTATAAATTAAAATGTAAAGACTGCAACAAAGTGTACCTAGGTGAGACAGGACGAAAATTCGTATGCAGGTTGTCTGACCACAAACGTGGAGAAGGTAATAGAACAACCAATTCGTTATATGCAAGACATTTCATAGAAGACAACCATAAGTTTGCTAATCCTTTGGAAGAATACGAAATTGTAAAAGTAGTAAATAACACAGTTGAAAGGAAGCTTAGAGAGGAGTTAGAAATATTGAAAGAAAGAGAAAAAGGGTTAGACAATTTAATTAATATTAAAATTAAATTTGATAATGAAGAAATATTTTATAACATAATTAAGAAGTAAATGATAGAGGACAGCTAGATAAGATTAAGAATTATATTGCATAATAGTAATTGGATGTTTAAAATAAGGGTGTGTGACTGACCCACGTGTGTGGAGAGGGTAAGTTTAAAAGGATGCACACACACACACACACACACACACACACACACACACACACACACACACACACACACACACACACACACACACACACACACACACACACACACACACACACACACACACACACACACACACACACACTGAAACATAAGGAATTTGCTAGAAAAATATTTAACTGTACAGATGGTGGGACAGGGTTTAGGGGGTGGGGAAGGGACATTTATATTATAGCTTGTTGTGTGTGAGCAGGGTGGGGTGAGAGGGGTGAAGGTTTTGTTTTCACATAATTTCTGTCAATTCCGATATGACGATGAGCTGTGAAGCTTGAAAGCGCTAATCGGGATACTTTTTATATATTGGTGTGCAACATTCTGCTTGTGATTTCAACAACTAACACAAATTTCTTCATTAAACGTCTGTTAAGATTTATTTTCCCTTATGTCGTGAGCGTTAACTTTACACGCTACTGTGAATGAACCTGCGGTGTCAGAAAAATTACAGTGTGATTGGTATATATATTCATTCTCTACTAGGGTGAAACTTTTTGAATTTGTAATACTTTAAAACGTATGAACAGTTTTCACTTATAATAGTACCGTGTTATCTGAGAATGTTATAGGTCTAAATTTTACTTCGTTTTAAGCAAATTATTAAATAAATAAATATATATAATATAAAATTACCAAATATAATATACACTATATAAAATTATTCGAATTTTTAAATCGTTAGATATATGAAAGTTAATGACGCGGAAGGAAAAGTACTACGTAGTGAAATAGGTAATTCATGTTTATGATTAGAAGCATTTCAAACAATATTGGTCCAGCATCATAGAAGAATTTCAGTTGTAAATTTATAATATATAGTCCTACCATTATATCTCTTACAGAAGCAACTACTATTTGTGGAAAGCAGCCGAGAGGTTAAAACGGCCAATTCTTCATAATTAGCCTTTCCGAAAGGAAGATGTAACATGGGCAACAAACACTTCCGAGAAACCGATAGCAATCACTAATCACATAAAAACGGTTTTCCAGCTGCACCTACCAAAAGAATCCTGAGAGGGAATAGATTGAAAACAATAATTGACCAAGATACGAGTAAAATTGTGTTAATTGTAAGTCAATACTAAAAAAAATCCAGAAAAAGGGATCAAATTTCTCTCCAAACTGCTGAACGCTGTATTAAGGTCAGTTAGGTTATTTTCGTACCCATTGGAATATTTCCATCCTAATTCCATTACAAATTCCAGCAAACGACCAGACAAGGCCGCCTCCTAAAGTTAAAAACTCTACTACTGCTACTCTATAAAGTTTTTGAAAAACTATTTCTACTAAAAACCGAAGCACAACTCAAAAATCTCCTGCTACATCAGTTCGGTTTCCATGAACATCATTCTCCTGTAGGACAGATTTTCAAAACCGAAGAAGCTGAAAGCTACTCCTCTGTCCCATTTCACGATATCAGTCAAGCTTTTGACATGGTTTGGCAGTATCCAAAATAAATTAAAAAAAAAAACAAAAAAACGCTTTTTCCCTTCTGATCTTTTCCTTGTGTTTAAAATCGTATATTGGTAATAGATATTATGGTCAAACTCCATATTATTCTCAGTGAATTCAGCAGAACTACAGGACAGTACCCTTGGCCCATTACTTTGCATATAGGTATATGTCAGATTTAACCAGATACTTCAACGATTGATCCATATGCCGATCTTACTATCAGCCGGATACAGCCGTCTTATCATTTCAAATCATTAACACTAAAATATCATAGTGTTTTAAAAATTATCTTACAAATAGAAACCTGCCTCCTCCTGATATTAAACAAAAAGCCGATTCCGCAACAAGAAAGTGGAAAGTATCTAGGATTGCGTTTGGACCGTCAGTTCACATGGAAGCAGCCTGTACAGATAGTCATAAAAACATCAAGGCTTTAAATATAGAAACGTGTACTGGTTGAAATTCACCGTGATTAATTAACTACTAAATTTTCTTCTAGACAGTTGTGACCCTGCAACTGCAGGGCTCACAAGCTAACTCCACCAACGAAATCAATAGATTTCAAGTCAGATTTCTAAGGGAAATGATGGATCACCGTGTTACGTACCCAACGAAGTCATCAGACGATATCTGGGAATAAGTTCGGTGAACGAAACAATTTCAAAACTGAGTGCTGAGTACTTCAATTTACTAAGGGCTCATCCTGAACAATTACTTCTGTTACTTCTAATATTTTTCATTACTTCTATAACGAGATTTTTCTTGAACCGATATTATATTTGGAAAAGTATAAAATGTTACTTCTTTGCAAAATCGATCAATTGCGGCACATTTAGTATGTCGCCTATCCTCTCGAAATTTGCAAATTTTCCAAATATTGCTTAATTTGTTAATTTTCAAAAATTCCTTATCATTTACTGGTTGTATAAAAGGAATAACCAATAAAATCAAAACCGGTGAATACTGCACCTGGTTATTAATCTAGAAGGCCTGGGTTCGATTCTCGATTGCGCCATAAAATTAAGGTGCGTTTTTCAGCCGCCAGATCCACTCAATCTGTGGAAATGAGTGCCTGGAATATTATTCTGGGGACAACAATAGGTGTCCTGAAGTGTATTGCTTCTCGCCGTATGCCGAATGGTTCACGCCTACTGCTTACGCGTTAATAAACGAGCCATTTATTATTATTGATTATAATATAAACTAGTAAGAGCGCGTGTGTTTCTATGGTATATGCGCATGTTTTGTAGGTTTATCATTACGTTTCTGTTTTTATTTATTTATCTTTTATCAAGACTTGTGCTCATGAAGTATGTATTCACGTTCAAGTAACTTATTTTATGTAAAAAGTAAAAAGTATATCTCCTTATTCATTTGTAAAAATACATGGAAATTCTAGTTATAATGTTTAATCCCTGTTAGCATAATGCGTACTTCTGTGGAAAGGCTTTCAGCACGAAACTGTTAACTGTTAACGAATTACTAAGCTTTCAATTGATATAAAATTGAATCCAAACACTGTGTGTGTGTGTATGTGTGTGTGTGTGTGTGTGTGTGTGTTTTAAAACTGAATCCAAACACTGTGTGTGTGTGTGTGTGTGTGTTTGTCGGTATAAAGATATGCATAAGATTTAATTTTATTTGTTTCACAATAACAAATAATGTAAAACATGGGGAGTATATTTTATTCTCTCAACTATCCTGGTTTGATGTGGTGTAGAAACGGTTCCAGTTGAGATGAGACTACACAACGGCGCTTCAGCATTCTGCTGGATATCACGTCCAATAATAATTTAGGTACAATTAATTACTTCATTATTCAATTTTTTGTATTAATAGACATTAATACAATTTACTGACTGCTGTAGTTAAACAATATTTGTCAAAGTGTAAGCACTAAGGTATTAGCAGACGTTTATAGAATAATAGTAGACTTACTGATTCCTAACACATTAGGTCTATAGACAAAAGAATAAAAATCTGACGTAATGCATAAAACATAATGCCAAATTACTTTTAACTGTAAAAGTTTTCTTACATTTTCCTTTTTTATAATTTGACAAAAGTCAATTTTTTGCGGGAGGACAGTGAATTCTGACAAATCTCGCTCAACTAGAAGTCAGTGAAAACGGCAAAATTAATGCATGTAAAATAGACAAATGAATACGGATTTAAATAGTGTATTCTTTATATCAGATATTGTAAAAATTGTAAAGTTTTAAACTCCTTCTCCTTATAAAGTTATACAGTTTTATAAAGTAGTTATAAAATTATAATACCTTCTCCTTGAACAGGGTATACAGATGGTCTTCCCGCACTTCTTGTGTCATACTGATAAATTCAGAACTTATGAGGTAAAGAGTGAAGTAGTTATTTACAATTATGAGTTAAAAAGTGATCAATTTTTTATCAATACGTTTAGAAAACTCTAACATGTTTATGATAACTTTACGGTGCACTTAGACGATAAAAAGTTTAGAGAGAAACGTTTGTATGTAATGTATGTCCACAATTATGTTACTGACATTTTATGTATGAAAAGAATCAACAAACCAGTACTCACAAGCACATATGAGAAAATATTAGCACTTATAATGGGTGCCCGGCTCTCAGGCGGAAAAGTAAGATTTTAATTGTTTGCAAAGGTTTTTCAAAGTTAAGAGTGTGAGTTTGCCTCCTTTGAGTCGTTAACCGAAGTCAGAAAATATGTAGAACCAAATACGTTTGCAAGAAGAATCTGAATGTCATAGAGCTCTATAAAATGTATAATAATTTTGCGTAAAAGGTATTTCAGGTAGACAAAATGTTAAATATGGAACGATATTCTTAAGTCAAGAAGTTCAAAGGAGCTAAGTTGTTCATTCGACTGAGTTTAACGTATTTGTTCACAATAAATGTTATGCCTACTTGGTATGCATTCTGCAACACTTCTGTCAGATGGTATGCATATCTGCGCCGTGTTTAACTTTGTAAACAAGAAAGAGAATATATTTATACAACAAGAAGTAAATATGTCCCATGTATCTCTTCTTCGTAGTTTCCAAATAGTTAAACTATTTTCCATCTCAGCCCTTGAACTGCGATATCATTAGCCATCACACACACACACACACACACACACACACACACACACACACACACACACACACACACACACACACACACACACACACACACACACACACACACACACACACACACACACACACACACACACACACACACACACACACACACACACACACACACACACACACACACACACACACACACACACACACACACACACACACACACACACACTTATAACGTTATTATTATATAGTTTTCGTTCAAGTATTTGATTCAATTTAAATTATGATCTACATTTCGTTAAGCAATTTTGTGCAACGTACAATTGATGGTTTTTAAATTTGTAATGTACATTTTTTTTTACTCACTATATTTAATTTTAACAACAGTTTTTAAAGTTTGCTTTAGACACCCATTGCTAAATTATTTTATTTACATGTATTATGTTGTGTTTAATATGAATTGTTTGGTAGAAAGTATCATAATTTGAATTAACTTACTTGTATTTGTTCTTCTGTTAATAAATTATTTTTTAATATTTAAAAGTGAATAATGAATGCTCAGTTTTATCGTATAAAAAATGTTATACGATAATTTGAAATTAGCGTTTCCCATGTTTTTAGAACGTTGAGGTTTTTTGTTCTATAAAATAAATAAAGTACTAAATTTATTTATGTGTAATTAGTTCCATTAAATTTTAATTTTTGTCCTAATATATTTTGTTTAATTTTACTATTTAGTTTATTAACCGTTTGGTAGTATATTCATTTACAGTAGCTATTTCATAATATGTTTCATTAATACTATCAGATTCATTCCCTGGTATCGTTATATACATTTCATTAGAAAATAAAATTGACAAAATTATAAAGAATAATTAGATCAATTTATGCGTTTTCATAATAATTTTACATTCAAATTGTGTGTTATTGTTAACAATAGTCAAATCTAATAGAATGAATGTTTTATTTAGTTCTTCTTCCATAATTTTTTAATATAATATAAATTATTAATTACTTTAAAAATGTTATTAATATTTATCAGGTGGAGGATTTGTGAGGATCGATAAAAAAAAAACACAAATGTTTAAATTATTTGTGTCGACGTTTCGACAGTGTTTATTGTCATCATCAGGACAATTGTTGCTGATGCTAAACACACAACTGTGATGTAGTTGTGCCAAACACACAATCCTTAAATTAGATCCTTAATTTAAGAATCTAATTAATATTTATGCCATTATTTTGTAAAATGTGAAAACACCATCAACATACCAACAATGTAAACTGTTTGTTCATTTAATTTTATAATATTTATTATTTTTATTATTCAGCTTTTTAAAAATAATTCAAGAAATAGTAGATGAGCACAGCCTAGAGTCTATCTGTTTGCTGGAAAATGTTGTTATTTATATTAGACGAAATTTTGATGTATATATTTTTTTAAATGTTTGTTAATAAATATTCAATTTTTAAAAAGAAAAGTTTCCACTAGATAACAAGTATAATTTATACAGTGATTATCATCATCATCAACGCCAAGAATTAGTCTTAAACGCCCGTTCCGGCCCACATGGTTCACTTGTCCTGTTGGTCCCAAATTACTCTCTCCTCTTATAACATAATGCAGCCCTCGCCTCGCTATGTTAGTTGATGGTTGTCGCTGTGGGTGGGCTACCATTTCTGCCTATATTCTTTTATTTTACTTCAAAGATTATGTAGGCTATACTAAATTCAGCCCTGATGGCTACATTTCCCAGCTAGCCGATGAGCTTATACCCAGCGACAGTTCACAGAAATCTCATTCCGCGGACTGTAGTTCTTCTTAGTTTTTCATTATGTTTCATTATTAGTAGTTCTTCATTTCATTCATTGTTCTTCTTAATTAAAGTCCACGTTTACACCCTAGAGAGAAGTAGTATTGCAATTACTTTGTAAAACTCAAGCAGAGTATCTCTCAGCGTTTTACTTTATATTGTACTTAAAATTGTACCACAAATATTTTGTAATATGAATATGGGTATTTTCTTTTCTAAAACCTTAAATTCGTAGTGACCGTCAATCAATGAATTTTTCAGTGAAGAGTTTCAGTGAGGTTCGGTTAAAAATAACACAATTTTTAACTTATTTGTGTCGACGTTTAGACAATGTTTATTGCCATCATCAGGACCTGTGTATGAACACAAAAGAAATGTCAGACACAACAGAACAATTATTTGGGTGAACGTGTTCGTGTATGTGAGTGTGTGTGTGTGTGTGTGTGTGTGCGCACGCGTGTGCGTGCATATGAATGTATCATTGTATATGTGAAGGAGTTGAGATAATTTGTTTACATCTTCAAATGTTTTCTTTAAGGAAACGAGAAAATTATAATATCACAGAACTTCATTTATACACTATTACAATTTAAATTGCTATATGTAATGATATTTTTATTTAATTATAAAAGCAATAATTAACAATTTATATTAGATTGGTACAGAAAACGTTAGCCGTCAACATATAGCATAGTAAAATATATTATAACTAAAAACAGGGATTATTAACTATGTAATTATTAAAAGTTATTTTTAACATGTGTCACTCACTACTGGTATTAAAGACAATCATAATTTATAAACATATAAATTACACAATAACTGCAGAACTTTACGACCTTATATCAGATAGCTGACATAATGTTATAAACACAAGTTTATGGTAAATTTATCTAACAAGTAAACTTAGATAATAATTTTAATCATATTGTTGTAAGTTATAGTCCAGAGTACTATAGAATATTGTAAATTTATGTACATATCTACAATCACACCCTCTCTATATAGAATATTGTAAATTTATGTACATATCTACAATCACACCCTCTCTATATAGAATATTGTAAATTTATGTACATATCTACAATCACACCCTCTCTATATAGAATATTGTAAATTTATGTACATATCTACAATCACACCCTCTCTATATAGAATATTGTAAATTTATGTACATATCTACAATCACACCCTCTCTATATAGAATATTGTAAATTTATGTACATATCTACAATCACACCCTCTCTCTCTCTCCCATTCTCCCTCTACCTCTCACTATAACTTGAAATCGCTCTCTCACTCTTGCTCTCTTTATCACTCCATCTCACTCACTCTCTCCCTCCCTCTTTCTCTCTTTCACACTCTCTCTCACTCTTCCAACCTTCTCTCTCTCTCTCTCTCTCTCTCTCTCTCTCTCTCTCTCTCTCTCTCTCTCTCTCTCTCTCTCTCTCTCTCTCTCTCTCACACACTTGTCTCTTTCCACAAATGGCACTCTACAATACTGACCATTTTTATTAACACTATCGTGCTCACGTAAATTAGAGAATTATGTACAGGATAACAGTATAGATTTAACAACTTATATTGAAGAGTTACAAACTATTACATCACAACATTATAAATAACAGATCTATTATATGAAAATGGTTTTTACTTAATATTTACATTATTGTAAATGTTATTTACCTAGAACTTGGTATATACAGAGGACCATAGTCTAATGTAGTTAATGTTAATCTCCCTCACTGATGCTCTTTCACTCTCTCCCTCCCTCTCTGTCAGTATGTCTCCCTCTCTCACATTATCTGTCTTTCTCTCCCCCCTCTCCCCCTCTCTCTATATATCTCTCTCTCTCTGTCTCCCCCCTCTCTCTGTCTCTTTCTAGACAAATAATTGTTAATTATTGCTTTTATAATTAATTAAAAATTTCATTACATATACCAATTTAATTTGTAATAGTGTATAATTTAAGTTCTGTGATATTATAATTTTCTCGTTTGCTTAAAGAAAACATTTGAAGATGTAAACAACTTATCTCAACTCCTTCACATAGACAATGATACATTTATATGCACGCACACGCGTGTGCACACACACTTACATACACGAACACGTTCACCCAAATAATTGTTCTGTTGTGCTGACTTTTCTTTTGTATTCATAAACAGGTCCTGATGATGGCAATAAACATTGTCACAAATAAGTTAAAAATTGTGTTATTTTGACCTTTTCTGAAACATAATTAACATCAAAACTTATCAGATTGCCTAGATAACTAAAAACGTTTATTTATTCAGTTGATTTAATCAGGCGATGTAGATTGCGTACTTCTTTCTTAACCATCGCACATTTATGTTTATAATCTATATTAGAAATTAAGTCTTTTATTTGTAATTACATATAAGCTTTCTTTTTTGCATCAACCAACTGAGCAAGATCTTGATTCGAAATTCCCGTCGTTTCCGATTTCTAAATTTCGACTGTTGACCTATCACTTCAAGAACTGTCTTGTGTACGACATTCGTAAGATCATTGCATTCAATTCTAACATCCGTACTTAATGGTTTGTCGTCTAAATATAGGTCTAATCTTGTGTTGCATACATCTTTAAACCATCCTTCTTAAATAAACTTAACTTGTAACATTTTTCTATTTGATAATTTTTGCTTCTCCGCTTATACCAATTTGTTCTCAATATTATTTTTGACATTACTAAAAAGTGGTCATAACTACCGAACTTAGTCTAAAAATCCTAGTATCCAATATTTTTATAAAACTTTCACTGCGAACACTTACTGTTTGGTTTTGTTTCCCAGACGTTTCGACGTGGTGTTCGTCTTCCTCAATGGGATTTGAATACTGAATGTCTGTACAAAGTAACGGTTACGGGTTGTAGGTGTGTGTGGTGGGAGCTGCTGGTGGGAGGGAAATTGCGCTGGGATTCAAATTGTGTGTTTGAATCAGTGTATCGAAAAGTATGTGTGATCTATAATGTAATTGTTCATTTAATATGTTGTTTGGTTGTAGTGTGTGATATCTGTATATTTCAAATTGTTCTGCTGTGTTTAGTGTTCTACTTTTAGGTAAGTAGTGTAGTATTTCAATGTTGTGCTCTATGTTTGTGTAACTGTGGTTTTCATTGTGTAAATGTGTGGCAAATGTGGAGTGTATGTAGTTTGTGGTGAGGGCTTTTAAATGTTCAGAATATCTAGAGGAAAAAGATCTTCCCGTCTGGCCGATGTAGAATTGGTGACAAACACTGCAGTTTAATTTATAAACCCCTGTTTTGCTGTATGTGTCTGTGTCTTTGTTAGTATTATTTATGTGTTTCCTGATGGTGTTGTTAGTTCTGTAGGCTAATTGTGTTTCCTAAATGTGTTAGCAATTTTGTGTGTGTTGGAATTGTAGTATGTGAGTGTGATGTAGAGATACAGACACATACAGCAAAACAGGGGTATTCAGTATTCAAATCCAATTGAGGAAGACGAACACCACGTCGAAACGTCTGGGAAACAAAACCAAAAAGTAAGTGTTCGCAGTGAAAGTTTACTTATATATTGTAGCGTGACAGAAAATCCACTACATTTCAAGTCATATGAAATCATAAAGTTTAATTACATCAACAAATGTTGTAATAATATTAAATGACATTTAAATAAATCAGAGGAATGAAACACAATAAGATAAAAATCCTCACTACATAATATATCAAAACCACTGTTAAAAGAAACCAAAGAAAGTATTGAAGCAACTCATCAACTCATAGTACAATACCAGTAAGTTACCCAGGAAGCTCAGAGCAGTAAACCAGTTACATAAGACAATATCCCGAAAAAAGAGACTCAATCAAAGAGTGGTGAATACCAAAATACCCTAAAAACAAGAAGAGGGAAGAATAAAGTTTGTGAACAGGAAGAAAACAATACCCTGAAACCTGTATAGAAGAATAAAGTCAGTTCAGTGAAGAAATTAAATACTCCAAACTAAACCTCAGTCGTGATAACACCAAGTACCTGGGTTTACCCAAGAATGAGGTAAGAAGACCAGAAGAGTGAAGACTAGACGAGGGACAAGAATGAAAACTAGAAGAGGGACAAGAATGAATACCAGAAGGAAGATAGGAAGAAGGAAGACAGGAGGAGAGGAATACATAGTATGAAAGAAACACCGTAGTAAAACCTATTATTATATAAACTACTATCAATCCCAAACCCACAAAAACTATGCCAAAGAAAGTATAACATACCCAAAATCTTACAAAAATGTAATTATTGAGAAAACTAAAGTGTTGTGTAGCGTTATAAGAAGTGCACCGGCTAAAGCTATTGTGTAATAAAGAAAATAAACTAGTCTTAACGGTCCATGATGACTAAAGGTCTGGTCTGAGATAATAAGACTCAGAATATCAGAACCAACAGTGAAAGTGAATTTGTTTAAGTGTTTTTTAAAAAAAGCAATAAACTTAAAGTTGGTGATACTATAACTTAGTAGTATGCTATATCACAACTTTAAAATCTAAATAATAAACAGCATAATAAAATAATAAAATGGAAGGTTTCCAGTATTTTATTATTTTAATGTAAGTCTTTATTTACAAGACATTTGTAAAAAATGATAATAAATAAAGTATGGGAGTTGGTGTTTGCTGATGTGGGGGATCACAATAATAATGATTTAAACCAAAAAGGACTGGCACTAATATAGTGTGAATAAGTGTAACATGTTTAAATAGACTGTTATTTCACAATCCTAAAATCAATGTGTTAAATAAATGTATTTGTAAGGTTTATTAGAAAATAAGATTTATGTTATGTGTTTTAAAAAAGAATTATGTTTGATAAATAATAACCTACATACCAGTAATAATGTACTAAAAGGTATGCTATGTTAGATTAAAAATAGTTAAAAGAGATATGTTTAAGCTGTATCTGCAATATGTTAAATTGTGCAGATTACTAAACAATGTTCATAATTAATTATTTTAATAACTGTAGTGTTAATTAACTACTACACAAAACAATAAGTTATAGATCATGTTATTTTCATATAATTGTAATTATGTAAAGTCAGAGGAGGAATTAAGTTTAAATTATTTGAGAAAGAAAGAAATATAAAATTCTAAAATCTAGGCCATTTGGTGAAATCAGAGAACCAATATAAAATAGTATAATTCACTAATAAATCCTGTAAACTACCCAAATTTATATAAGATAACACAATTAACTACTACTAGGAATGATCCTATGAATTAAAATGACAATAAGGAAATATACCTTAACATTTTGTAAATTGTCAAAATATATAAATTAATTAATTTTAGAGAGCAATATCAAATCTACAAATTAACACAAAAAACCAGTTCAAAGGTGTAATTTATATGTATTTTAAGGAAAGGAAGAGAAATATGACTAATTAAAATTTATTATAATAGTATTAATAATATTTAAAATGGAAGGAATTTTGTATAAAGACGGAAATCCAATTTTGAGCCTATATTTCCAAAGTGTGAACAAAATTTGTTAATTTCCACAAAATGTCTACAGATATGGACTATAATACATCAATTTAAAGGGAATAAGATGATTAAACTAATAATAAGATTAGTAATTCATAAAAGTAAGGAATAAAATAGAAAAATTCCATATATAATGTAATATTTTCTAATGTGTATGAAGTCGAAAAATGCTAACAATACTTTTTCAAGGATTAACTGGGCAAGATTTATGACCAAGTTAATTAGTCTTTTGTTGAATATCAAGCTGAATAGGTGTGTGACAAAAAACGTTCTTAAAATCGAGTCGAACATGATGCTAACGTTTAGCCATTGAAATCAGTGAACGGGAGTTAGACAAATTAGGCACTTTTTGAAGCCAATACTATAAAAACATTCACGACAATAGTGAAAACAAACCTCTAACTTCACTATACGAGTGACAGTAAACAGTAAAACATTATATTACAACTGATTCACTCTACAAACCTAACCGTAACTTGAAAACTTAACCGTAGTAGTTGAACAAATAGAAAATAAACTAACTAACGCAAGTTTACACAGAACACTTCACCAGAATACACCAAATAGATTAACAGACATATTACACCAGTGCGGAGACATTTTAGACCTTGATGAAGGTAATTTTATAGTAATTTTCTGACTCGACGCATATGCAATAGCCAAGACCAACCCAAGGAGCGGCCATCTTGAAAACGAAACCTGCCTACTACATCGTAGTCACTGACGTCACATCAGTCTTCATTGGTTCGACAAAACATTTATTCTAATATCATAACCTGAATTATTTAAATACTATTAAATAGTAATTATTGTATTTATGTGTTAATTGTTAATGTTATACTTTCTCGTCACCCTTCTCTGACTATTAATCCTAATCGCTCAAAGAACCTGTCTTTAATATAATATAACATAAAATTTTGTTCTGTATGACACAATCGATAATTCCTGAGACAGAGTCGATAATTGCTCTCCATCGATAAAATATCGATTATTTATTTAAAATTGTAAATAAATCTTTATATTTCCATTATTTTGTATCTGTACTTATTTCACAGGGTAATTTAAGGGTATTTATAAGGCTGAAGGCATTAAGTGAGAAGAATATATTCTATTTCAGACAGATATTGGACCAGTCAGAAAAGTCACCAATCGATTATTACCTGGAGTTAATCTATTTAACTCCAGACTTGGTGCAAATCTTCAAGAAGTGCTCGACGGTCAATAAATACCTACCTGTTATTAAAATTTTACCAGAATCTTTTAAAAAACAGATTTATCTTGTATACATACCTCTATAAACATAAACAAAATTATTTTATTGTTTGGAAATTCTATTATTATTGAAATTTCCATTTTATTTTTATTCTTTTGTAACGACCGGCATACAGCGGTCTGGTGACCTAGTGGCTAGCCCAAACAGTGGGGCTTGATCAGATTACAGCCATATAATAGGGTCTTCTTACAAAGTGACGAACCCAACGCTGGGCATTAAGGAAGAAGGCAGTACCCTAAAGGTCGTCTAGTTACAAAGTGGCGTCCAACTTAGAGGGCTTAATAATCTAAGCTTGGCAGCGATTGATTGATAGACAGCAGAAGTATGCAGAGACGAGCTACATCGAAAAAGAGAGCGGCAGAGGCCGAAAAAGAGATTGACATGGGGGATAAGGAGGCAACACCTGTTGAAGATCCGGAAGTGTTACTACTCCAGGTGGAACCGAAACAACCCACACAACCAGGGGAACAACCTGAAGTACCGACACCAATAGGGGAGGTTAATTTACAGGAAGCCCTAAGGCAAATGATAATGGATATGGGTAAGAAATTGAGTGAAGAAATGAATAAGAACCTAGAATCCAAAATAGAAGGAGTAACGAAGAAAATGGATTCCACTACGGAAGATAACAAGAAGATGGAGGAGATTTTAAACAAGAAGATGGACGAAAGTAGTAAGGAAAGGAAGGAAGATAACCATTCATTAAATGAAAAACTAGAGGATCTGAAGGAAGATAACCGATCCACAAAGGAAGAATTGGGCCGTAAGATAGAAAATACCAATAAGAGGATCGAAGAAACCAGTAAAAATTTGAGTAAGCAGATGGAAGAGAAAATGGAGGAAACAAGTAGGAAAATAGAAAGCGACAACCAGCAACTGAGGGAGAAGTTGGAGGAAAATAATCAGAAACTGGAGGAGAAAATGGAAGAGAATAATCAAAGGTTAAGAGAAGAATTAAGGGAAGTTAACCAAGAGAACATGAATAAATTGGACGGGAGGATTGAGTTAGCCAAAGAGGAGATAAATAAAAAGATAACAGAGACCAAGAAATCAATAGTAAAGAAATTAGAACAGGAAGTTGTGGTTGTTAACCAGCAGATCCGAGAAGTAGACGAAAGATGTCGGCTAACAGAAAACGAAGTGCTGGAAGTCCGTGAAGTAATAACAAAGGAAATTACTCAGGTCCAAGAACAGCAGAAAACAAAAATAGAGGAGACCAAGAAATTTGCTCTGGAGGAAGTAAATAAAGTAAGAACCCAAGTAACAGAAAGATGCGACGGCGTGGAAGCCGCCATGGTAAACATAACCGGACAGATGCGTCAGAGCCAGGAGGAGATAGAGTCAATCAGAAACAGACCATCGGGTTATCACAGTTTCCCCATGTCAGAGAACCGAGAATGGCTGAATTTCCGACAATACAAACGGAAGCCAATGGAGTTCTTGGCACGAATAGAGGAGTACATCGAGAAACACCGAGGGAACCGATGGGTCCAGAATAGAGAGATCCTTGACGAGTCGTTTCGGGAGGTGAATGACCATTGGTGGATGGCAAACCGGAGCGACATCAATAACTATGAACAGTTCAAGAGCATGTTCAAAGCCAAGTACTGGTCAGAGACCACGCAGAATCTCATCAGAGACAATATCTGCCACGGCCGCTACCAACCACAAGTCGGCAGCTCAATGACAGCGTATTTTCTCGGCAAAGTGT
Organism: Magicicada septendecula; assembly: GCA_034769895.1. Taxonomy (NCBI): domain Eukaryota; kingdom Metazoa; phylum Arthropoda; class Insecta; order Hemiptera; family Cicadidae; genus Magicicada; species Magicicada septendecula. The sequence goes on from CM068368.1 coordinate 549,623,379, forward strand.
GTATGGCCAAGCACTTAGAACCAGCCATACCGGAGGAATGCTTAATAAACAAGCTGTCTTACCATTATGATGAGGAGGTGATTCGCGCTAGGAGGGGCAGCCAGATAAAAACCATCCAGGCAATGACCGAACTCCTGGAGAATTATGAAAACGAAGATTACTACAGGCAGAGTCGCAGAAGAAGTGATGGGCCCGAACCAAGAACGTACCAGAATAATAACCAGGGTACGAACCACGTAAATACTGGGTACCAAGGAGGTCGGACATACCCGCGAAATAGCAATTATAATAATGGAAATAATATGAATAATACCAATTACAATGACAGTAATAGAACGGGTCCCAACCAGCAAAACCCGAATCGACCCTCTAATGGTTATCAGGGTAACCACAATCCCAACCCTGGTAACGTAAATAGTCAGAGAAGCCCCAATTATGGTAATAGTCCTTACCATAATAATGCTAATCGTGTGGGTCCCAATAATAGTAATTTTAGTAATAATAGGTTTCCTCGCCCAAGAGTGAACTTCATACGGGCCACAGATGGAAGACAGCGAGGTTTCAACCACCATAGAGGGAACAGTTACCGAAGATACGAAGAAAGGCGGAGGAGCCTAGAACGGGACCAACCGAGGTACTATCCGGCGCGTAGGAGTAATAGTTTGGACAACACTGAACAAAGGTCGCACCATGAACGACCGGAAGACCATAGAACAGATCGGCAAGTAACCACCCTGAGCATCCCGAATGAGGCATCCAATAATATGGCTCAAAGAAACAATGCTGCCGAGCCTTTAAACGGGCACAGGCAGTAAGAAATAACCAGAACCCATTACTGCTTCTGACTACTGGGTATGATAATGAGAATGAGTGCAATATAGTAAATAATCACAATCGTATTACAATCATCGGATGCAACTACCTGAAAGACATCAGACAGGAGTTATTGGAAGAGGATAACAGGAGTCCCACCAATAACTTCAATAATGAGATTATACATGTTGACGCCAAGGTAGAAGGCATCCCAGCCAAGTTAATGATCGATACTGGGTCAAACGTATCAATAATAAATACGACGGAACTGGAGAGGATACAGCAAGAGTGCGGGAGAACTTTACCAACATTGCCATTGAATAATATTGTTTTGCTGGGAGCAACCGGCCGACAAAACAAAACTATACGTAGACAAGTCTCCGCCAGTGTGATGAGCTGTGGTATAGCGATAGACATGGAATTCTTGGTGGCGAGCGGTCTGCCATTTAATATACTGGTCGGGTGTGATGTGCTTAGGAGGAATTCCGCCATCATTAATCTAAGAACTGAAACATTATCACTGTTTTCAAACGGACATACTTGGACGGCGAACTTGGTGGGTAGTGACCAAGTCGTTCCCGATAGTATCCATCAGCAAATCCGAAAAATCAATTACATCCAACCAACATCCATAATTGAACATAGAATAGACGACACATCCAATGAAGATTTATGGTCGCAAAAAATCCAGGAGATCAGGGATTTCCGGAGCGGTATAACTGGCGAAGGTTTAACAACAAACCAAGCGAACAAATTAATCGATATATACAATAAATACAAATCAGTCTTTTGTGATGAGCCCGGTAAAGTGAAGAATTTCCAGTGTACTCTACAATTCCGAGACACTGTAGACTTTAACCGGAAGTCTTACCCCATTGCGCAATCACGAAAGCAGGCAGTAAGAGCTGAAATAGAGCAAATGATTAACCGTGACATTATAGAGAGTAGCCATTCCCCTTACACAAGTCCTATCGTGGCTATTCCTAAGAAAAACGGACAAGTCCGTTTATGTTTAGATGCGCGCGAAATAAATAAGATGATCATAAATGACAGGACTTCGCCCGGTGAGATTGAGGAGATATTAAAACGATTCCACGGTACCAAATACTTCACTACCTGGGATACGGTGTGCGGATACTGGCAGGTGGAATTACATCCACAGAGTCGCCAGTATCTGGCCTTTATATTCGAAGGGAGGAACTACCAGTTTAAGAGGTTGCCCTTCGGACTGGTAAACTCAGTCGCAGTCTTTGTGCACTGCATGGATCAAATACTTGGCCAAGAAGCACTAAAATTCACCACCGTATATGTCGATGACTTGCTAGTGTCCTCAGAAACTTGGGAGGAACACTGCTACCGTGTGGAACATGTCTTACAGAAGCTAGCAGCAAACAATATTACTCTGAAGTTAGCAAAGTCTCATTTTATTGCTAAAGAGATACAATTCTTGGGCTTCATATTAAATGATAAGGGAATCTCACCGTCGGCTGAAAAAGTCGAAGCAATTCAGAACTTTCCTACACCAAAGAATCGAAGGCAGTTACAGTCGTTCCTGGGACTCTGTAACTACTACCGCAAGTTCCAGGAAAAGTACTCCGAACTGACTGCCAGATTCCAGCCGCAACTGTCATCTAAAAATAAATGGATCTGGGGTAATGAGCAACAAAACATATTGACTCTCATAAAACAAAAATTTCTTAAACATATTATACTCCGTCACCCAGATTTTAACAAGCCTTTCTTTCTTAATTGCGATGCCAGTGACATCAGCCTTGGCACTACTTTATATCAAGAGGATGAGGAGGGCGAGCATCTTGTAATCTGTTTTGCCAGCAGAGCTCTGAACCAGAGTGAGAAAAACTATCATGTGACAGAGAAGGAGTTATTGAGTGTCGTGTTCGCGTGCGGAAAGTTCCGTACATATATTCTTGGTTATCCCGTCACCGTCCGGACAGACCATAAATCTATCTCGTTCCTTAAGAGATGTAAGCTGAGCCATGGAAGATTAACGCGGTGGATACTATTGCTGCAAGAGTACGACCTGAAATGGGAGTATATCCCCGGAAGGAAGAATGTCGTCGCGGACGTATTGTCTAGAGTTGACATTGACAAGCAGACGTTCGAGGGGGAGAAGGAGAGTATTCTGAAGGTGTACCATATTCTCAGCAGCAGTGCCGGTCTACAATCAGTTCTAGAACAACTAAGCACACACCAACAAGCTGACCCGAAATTAATTAATATTATCTCAAGATTGGAAGCAGGAGATGAGACCATATCCCGATATTATACTATACATAAGGGAATCCTGTTTTCCAAACCATCATTATTTAAGGAGGAATGGAAGGTAATAATTCCAACCCATATCGAGAAAGAGGTAGTGATCAGTTATCATGTTCGATATGGGCATATGGGCGCTTTAAAGGTGGTAAAGGCCCTGGAAGAAAACTGTTATATAAAGGACATCAATCGGAAGGTACGGAGGTATATTAGAAACTGTCGCATCTGCCAACTCGTAAAAACTAATAACGAGAAAAGAGAAGGGCAGATGATTCCAATAACATCACAGTTCAAACTTGAGAAAGTATTCCTGGATATCTGCGGGCCATTTCCCCGCAGTGGAGGCCGCCACCGATACAGATATATCGTCATCATTATGGACCATTACACTAAGTTCGTAAAGCTATACCCAGCAAATCGGGCGACTACGAAGAAAGTTCTTAATATCCTGATCGACCAGTACTTCCCAACCGTCGGAAGACCGGTATCGATCATAACCGACCACGGAACGCAATTCAAGGGGAGGAGATGGCGGGATACACTGCTATCCATGGGGGTTCACACATACAAGACATCCGTATACCACCCAAGCAGTAACCCGGCCGAAAGAGTCTTACGAGAGGTAGGGCGCCTATTAAGAACATATTGCCATGATCAGCAGAGAAGGTGGCAAGAATACTTGGAGGCCACTGAAGAATTCCTCAACCTGGCCTACCATCCAGCCATAGGAATAACCCCATACTCCGCAATGTACGAGAGACAACCCCCTAGAGAAATTGCAGACATCTTGGAGTTCCCAAGAGAACATAAGTATAAATTCAATAAAATTCAATTTTGTAATAAGGTGGCCGAAGATCAGGAGAAACGGCGGAACAAATACAATAAATGCCTGGGTAAGGTTATTCATTATACCATTGGAGAGAAGGTGTTGTTGAAGAATAGGGAATTACCCAGTTCCCTAGAAGGGATAACAAAAAAGTTATTGCTCCTGTATACTGGTCCCTATATCGTATCAAAAGACAATAACAACAACACCTACGAAATCAAAGAAATAAGTTCAAGTAAAGTCAAGGGTGTTTTTTAACCAGGCATCCATGAAGAAATTTTATGATTAAAAAAAACTCTAAATTCAAAAAAAATGTAAGTTCACCTTACATACCAAGAAAATGTGAAAAAACTTTATGGCTAGAATAGAAGAGAAGAAGTTTAAAAACATAAAAACCCCAAAATTCTAAAATACATGTGAGCCAATCTTACATAAAGATTATTTGAAAGAAATTATTTGAAAAGAAGAATAATATAAGAAGAGTTTGAAATAAGTCAACAAAATTTTAAACATAAATGAGATCACCTTACATACCAATTATCTAAGAAAAACTTTATGGCTATAATATAATAATAAAGAAGGAGAGAATTTAGAAATAAAACCATCTAAGGTCAAAAAACAAATAAGGACAGTTTACTAAATATTTATTTGAAGAGAAACATTTTGACAATAATACCAAGAGAATTTAGAAAAATAAAACCAGCCAAAAAACATATAAGCCCACCTTACATACAAATTATTTGAGAAAACTTTATAGAATAACATAAGAAGAATGAATTTTGAATTATGAATAAATCAAGTTTCCCAAACCAAGTATAAGTACAACTTACCAACCAATTATAAATAAAACACTATGGTGTGATAAACTGATGAGATTTCCTACCAGATTTATGGTAAGCATAGAAGATAATTACCATGGTAACAAAGGATCATAATGGGATGAATAAGAGGAAACAGAATTAGAATTAAAACAAATAATTCTAGACAGTTTAATCATGTCTAAGTTCAATATGAAGAGCAAAAACCTTTCCGTAAAATGTTGTTGAAGGAAATAAAAAAGAAAAAATTCTTTAATACAATTTAAGTGATTGAATAAAATAAAGTACAAAAACTTCTTTGGAATTATGAGAGAATGAAACTTTAAGTGGTATGAGGAGAAAATATGACCTCATAATGAAATAAATAAAAAAACCAGCATTTGCAAGTATAATCGCAATGACCGGAATAATGTGAAAATAATGTCAAAAATGTATGTAATTAAATGAATTAATATAAAATGATTTATAAATTAAATGACAATTATGATAATGACAGTTATAAAAAATTCTAGAAAATAGAACAAGTGGAAATTTTAAGAACCAAGAAACAGTCTAAAAATGTCACAAAGATATGCTACTACAAATAATGCAGATTATAATGAAAAAACCAGAAGGTAATAAAGAATTTATAACCAAAAGATTTATATGATAATAAAAGTATAAAAAGGTAATAATAGAAGAGCTTCCTACCATAATATCAAATGAAAGAAACATCCAGATAATAAGTCAGATGAACAACTGAGATAGAAATATTAAAATCTCTGAGAAGTATAATAAGTAATAAGTGAAGTATCCCAAAGATATTTTTTAAATAGTAACAAATGTGTACTATTCTGAATAATTTTTTTAATCTGTCTGATGATAATTCCAGCAGGATTAATATGTTTTTTGAGCAGAGATGATTTGCCTCTGTACTCAAATATGTGTGAAGTATTGGACAGCAGAGGAAAGTAGCGTACAGTGCCTCTCTGAACTGAACCAGCTCACAAAGTAGGGAACGATAGGGAGAAAATATCCCAAGGAGAAAATACTAAGAAGAAATATAAAAATGAAATAATAAATATGAAACTCAGAAGACTATTACTATCAAGGAAGATCAAGTGAGAATGATATAAACTCAGATATAAATAAGAGAATTTTAAAATGGAAGGAAGTCCAAAATAATAACAAACTTTGAATAATTATCATAAGCAATTGTTTCAGACAAAGCAAGTATAGTCTGAAAAAATTACTTCTGGAGAAGGGCATTCTGTAGCGTGACAGAAAATCCACTACATTTCAAGTCATATGAAATCATAAAGTTTAATTACATCAACAAATGTTGTAATAATATTAAATGACATTTAAATAAATCAGAGGAATGAAACACAATAAGATAAAAATCCTCACTACATAATATATCAAAACCACTGTTAAAAGAAACCAAAGAAAGTATTGAAGCAACTCATCAACTCATAGTACAATACCAGTAAGCTACCCAGGAAGCTCAGAGCAGTAAACCAGTTACATAAGACAATATCCCGAAAAAAGAGACTCAATCAAAGAGTGGTGAATACCAAAATACCCTAAAAACAAGAAGAGGGAAGAATAAAGTTTGTGAACAGGAAGAAAACAATACCCTGAAACCTGTATAGAAGAATAAAGTCAGTTCAGTGAAGAAATTAAATACTCCAAACTAAACCTCAGTCGTGATAACACCAAGTACCTGGGTTTACCCAAGAATGAGGTAAGAAGACCAGAAGAGTGAAGACTAGACGAGGGACAAGAATGAAAACTAGAAGAGGGACAAGAATGAATACCAGAAGGAAGATAGGAAGAAGGAAGACAGGAGGAGAGGAATACATAGTATGAAAGAAACACCGTAGTAAAACCTATTATTATATAAACTACTATCAATCCCAAACCCACAAAAACTATGCCAAAGAAAGTATAACATACCCAAAATCTTATAAAAATGTAATTATTGAGAAAACTAAAGTGTTGTATAGCGTTATAAGAAGTGCACCGGCTAAAGCTATTGTGTAATAAAGAAAATAAACTAGTCTTAACGGTCCATGATGACTAAAGGTCTGGTCTGAGATAATAAGACTCAGAATATCAGAACCAACAGTGAAAGTGAATTTGTTTAAGTGTTTTTTAAAAAAAGCAATAAACTTAAAGTTGGTGATACTATAACTTAGTAGTATGCTATATCACAACTTTAAAATCTAAATAATAAACAGCATAATAAAATAATAAAATGGAAGGTTTCCAGTATTTTATTATTTTAATGTAAGTCTTTATTTACAAGACATTTGTAAAAAATGATAATAAATAAAGTATGGGAGTTGGTGTTTGCTGATGTGGGGGATCACAATAATAATGATTTAAACCAAAAAGGACTGGCACTAATATAGTGTGAATAAGTGTAACATGTTTAAATAGACTGTTATTTCACAATCCTAAAATCAATGTGTTAAATAAATGTATTTGTAAGGTTTATTAGAAAATAAGATTTATGTTATGTGTTTTAAAAAAGAATTATGTTTGATAAATAATAACCTACATACCAGTAATAATGTACTAAAAGGTATGCTATGTTAGATTAAAAATAGTTAAAAGAGATATGTTTAAGCTGTATCTGCAATATGTTAAATTGTGCAGATTACTAAACAATGTTCATAATTAATTATTTTAATAACTGTAGTGTTAATTAACTACTACACAAAACAATAAGTTATAGATCATGTTATTTTCATATAATTGTAATTATGTAAAGTCAGAGGAGGAATTAAGTTTAAATTATTTGAGAAAGAAAGAAATATAAAATTCTAAAATCTAGGCCATTTGGTGAAATCAGAGAACCAATATAAAATAGTATAATTCACTAATAAATCCTGTAAACTACCCAAATTTATATAAGATAACACAATTAACTACTACTAGGAATGATCCTATGAATTAAAATGACAATAAGGAAATATACCTTAACATTTTGTAAATTGTCAAAATATATAAATTAATTAATTTTAGAGAGCAATATCAAATCTACAAATTAACACAAAAAACCAGTTCAAAGGTGTAATTTATATGTATTTTAAGGAAAGGAAGAGAAATATGACTAATTAAAATTTATTATAATAGTATTAATAATATTTAAAATGGAAGGAATTTTGTATAAAGACGGAAATCCAATTTTGAGCCTATATTTCCAAAGTGTGAACAAAATTTGTTAATTTCCACAAAATGTCTACAGATATGGACTATAATACATCAATTTAAAGGGAATAAGATGATTAAACTAATAATAAGATTAGTAATTCATAAAAGTAAGGAATAAAATAGAAAAATTCCATATATAATGTAATATTTTCTAATGTGTATGAAGTCGAAAAATGCTAACAATACTTTTTCAAGGATTAACTGGGCAAGATTTATGACCAAGTTAATTAGTCTTTTGTTGAATATCAAGCTGAATAGGTGTGTGACAAAAAACGTTCTTAAAATCGAGTCGAACATGATGCTAACGTTTAGCCATTGAAATCAGTGAACGGGAGTTAGACAAATTAGGCACTTTTTGAAGCCAATACTATAAAAACATTCACGACAATAGTGAAAACAAACCTCTAACTTCACTATACGAGTGACAGTAAACAGTAAAACATTATATTACAACTGATTCACTCTACAAACCTAACCGTAACTTGAAAACTTAACCGTAGTAGTTGAACAAATAGAAAATAAACTAACTAACGCAAGTTTACACAGAACACTTCACCAGAATACACCAAATAGATTAACAGACATATTACACCAGTGCGGGGACATTTTAGACCTTGATGAAGGTAATTTTATAGTAATTTTCTGACTCGACGCATATGCAATAGCCAAGACCAACCCAAGGAGCGGCCATCTTGGAAACGAAACCTGCCTACTACATCGTAGTCACTGACGTCACATCAGTCTTCATTGGTTCGACAAAACATTTATTCTAATATCATAACCTGAATTATTTAAATACTATTAAATAGTAATTATTGTATTTATGTGTTAATTGTTAATGTTATACTTTCTCGTCACCCTTCTCTGACTATTAATCCTAATCGCTCAAAGAACCTGTCTTTAATATAATATAACATAAAATTTTGTTCTGTATGACACAATCGATAATTCCTGAGACAGAGTCGATAATTGCTCTCCATCGATAAAATATCGATTATTTATTTAAAATTGTAAATAAATCTTTATATTTCCATTATTTTGTATCTGTACTTATTTCACAGGGTAATTTAAGGGTATTTATAAGGCTGAAGGCATTAAGTGAGAAGAATATATTCTATTTCAGACAGATATTGGACCAGTCAGAAAAGTCACCAATCGATTATTACCTGGAGTTAATCTATTTAACTCCAGACTTGGTGCAAATCTTCAAGAAGTGCTCGACGGTCAATAAATACCTACCTGTTATTAAAATTTTACCAGAATCTTTTAAAAAACAGATTTATCTTGTATACATACCTCTATAAACATAAACAAAATTATTTTATTGTTTGGAAATTCTATTATTATTGAAATTTCCATTTTATTTTTATTCTTTTGTAACGACCGGCATACAGCGGTCTGGTGACCTAGTGGCTAGCCCAAACAGTGGGGCTTGATCAGATTACAGCCATATAATAGGGTCTTCTTACAAAGTGACGAACCCAACGCTGGGCATTAAGGAAGAAGGCAGTACCCTAAAGGTCGTCTAGTTACAATATATATATATATATATAATTATTATTTTAAAAAAGTGAATGAAGAGGATGTACAAACAAGATAATTATCCAATATTTTGTTATTTTTTTATTGACCATTAAAAATCAGTAATTAACTGGCTTCCTCTTCCCGACCAGGTAAATTTGTGAATATCCTGATGCGCGAAAAAATGAATTTGTAATTTTTAATATATTGAAAGCAACAAAGTCTTGCAAATCTTCATCGATTTTCGTTAACAATAATTTTCTCTCTAGTATCTTTTATATTTTACATTGGTATCTTACCAGTCTTAGCATTAAATATCCGCTTAATATTATATGTTCTTTCCCTATACTAGAAACTGCTTTTTGTAAAGCCTTATAAAACTTCTCTGTTCCTAATTTCATCTTCTTCAGGTAGATATGCCAACGACCGTTAAAACTCTTCTTCCAATTCTATACCCATTTGTTATTGTCTTTTTATTTATCCAGGGGTACGTGTGAAACTGGCTCCTCCATTTCTCCTCGTTAAGAAGAATTGCTATTCAATCCTTTGCTTTGCTTTCCTTTGGATTTAAATAATTTTCTTTTCTGTGCAAAAAATGATTTAAATTTAATAGAAAATCTAAATAATATTTACGTTAATGAATAGCCTATACGTACAAAAGAATACTTATTTCATATTTCTAATATGTACACAAACACCCTTACAGATGAAACAATTTATACAATAATAAATTAAATTAAAATGAGAACAAAAATGTATTAAACAGTCAATATATATTTTACACATCTACTATTATTATAATTATTCGTTAGTTTCTATATTAACGTAGAATTATTTCGATTGTTGTTGATTTACTTAAAAACCTCTGATGATGCTGATACGTTTTAGTGAAACGTGCGTCAGGTATTGAAACTAAAAACACATACTATTTTCAGAAGAAACTATATTGAATAATATCATAATATTATGTTTATTACTGTATTAGTAATGTAGCAGTATTAATGAAAGGTTCGATAAAAAATGTTAATGAAAATTTTGGTTTATTTAAAAACGATGTAATTATTTATTTGTAACCTTCTAAGTGATCCCCATTAGATAAAACAACACTTATACAAACGTTCCCAGTCTTCAAAATATTTCTGGAAAGCAGTTTGTGGTATAGCTTTGAATTTGCATAGCAACTTTGTTTTTTTGTCTTCAACGATCGCAAAACATAATCACTTCATGATTGTTTTTAGTCTGAAGGAGAGGGAAACGTCGTACGGGACCATACATAGTAAATACGGCGATTGCTTTAGGTTTGATCAATAATTGTTGAAAAAGCAATGGTGTGGGGGTTGGTACATTATCGAGATGCAGATTCCAAAACTATCCCTTCATAAATCTGGAGGTTTTCTATCAGTCCTTTACGCAAGTAGCGCGGAATGCCCAAGCAGAATACTCTTTATTGATCATAACTGCTAGTAATAAAACTTTGTGAAATTCGATACGAGACTCGATAAATCTTTATCTTACTAGAAAAATCGCTACTAAAACACAACTTGCTCAGTTAGGTGTAAAATCTAAACTATGTATCCAACATTGCTACAAACTTTGACGATTGTCACTGACAAGAATGTCAACATCATTAAAAAATCAGTTTCTCAATCGGAGATTTTTGGTGTTGGAATCTAAAAATTGCAGGAACTTTTCGACCACACCTCGTTGTATTGTATTGGCACTTATTGTAACAGCAAACTATCTACCTTTTACTGTTGAGTACAAAAACACATGATTTTATGTACGTTTTACTTAATTATAATATAAATATTAATAATAACATTTAAGAAAAGTTGGACGAAAACAAGAACGCAGGTACAGTTGTAAACGCGTGGACTGTAACTGTACTGGCATACTAGTTGTGATGAGGTGGTTACTAACTAAACTGAAGGCTTTAGTTCAGTTACATCTTTAACAGCATATAGACTATCACATCAAAATGGTAACAAAGAGACTTTTTGTGTATATAAGTAGAGGAGAAGCTGGCAGAGAAGGCTGAGATATGTTCACATGACACAAAATATTTTTTTGAGAATTGTTTTATACAATCAGATAAACAGCAAAACTATCCAGACTTTACAAAAAAGTAAGACGCTATGATACATCTTAAACATATATCTCAAAAAAGAAAATATACACTAATAACTGTGTTAAATTGTGAAAGAGAATAGAGATGAATCTAAAATGATTGCTACTTACACCGCCGCCGTGTTACTTACACCGTGCACCGAGCGCCGCCGGCGTGTGCTTACTCGGACTTCGTGTTACTTACACCGTGCACCGAGCGCCGCCGGCGTGTGCTTACTTGGACGCCGTGTTACTTACACCGTGCACCGAGCGCCGCCGGCGTGTGCTTACTTGGACGCCGTGTTACTTACACCGTGCACCGAGCGCCGCCGGCGTGTGCTTACTCGGACGCCGTGTTACTTACACCGTGCACCGAGCGCCGCCGGCGTGTGCTTACTTGGACGCCGTGTTACTTACACCGTGCACCGAGCGCCGCCGGCGTGTGCTTACTTGGACGCCGTGTTACTTACACCGTGCACCGAGCGCCGCCGGCGTGTGCTTACTTGGACGCCGTGTTATTCACGGCATCTGTGTCCAGTTTATTTAAAGTGTTAATAACAAAATTATTTGTTTCCAACTCCCATGTCATCCTGGCGCCCATTTACGTAACGTACATTGGAGAATTAACGTAATGTCTAAAAAGCAAACGAACAGTGTGGTTAAAATCAAATATTCACTGCTGTAAATCATTATATAAATAAAGCACTCACGGAAAACATGTACGAAGCTAACTGAGTCTTCAAAAGTAAACAGACATATTCAGAGCTTTAATTAAAACGAAACTATTCCCGAGGTAATTACAGTAGCAGACAAAATTCCAGCATGTAACACTGAAAAGCTGGAAATTAATCCCCGAAAACTGTTATTAAATTCAATATTAAGTTTTGCTAGAGGCGTACGGGATTATCCTTAATTGCACAGCATGTCATAATAAGGGCATTCTAAGTGACTTGTCTAATTAATCTGCAGTCAAAAATTTACTGTTACTTTCTCTCAACATATGTATTAGATCTGTTACTACTACTACTACTACTACTACTATTACTACTACTACTACTACTACTACTACTTCTACTACTACTACTACTACTACTACTACTACTACTACTACTACTACTACTACTACTACTACTACTACTACTACTACTACTACTACTACTATTATTATTATTATCGTCTTAAAAAAAAATTAATTTCATTAATACAGTAGAGTTATATAATTGTGTGACTACAGATGTGTTTATGTATTTAGTTATATGTTTCAGCTGCTGAGAGTTTTCAGAAGATGAGTTCTAATACAGAAGATTATAGTGATATCGGTTTCTGCTACTGGTTATTCGTATTGGGAATTGTGTTATGTCCAATCATGTGGTTGGGAAGCCCGAAGGATATGAAGTAAGTCTGTGGTTTACTTCTTATAAAAGAATTGAAGATATCATTTGAGTAATTAAAAATTAAGAAGTATTTTGCTGAAGTAAGTTATATCTTAACACTAGTTACTGTACATTGGTTTTATTATTCACTGACAGCCTTCAAACCCTGAGTCGTTCTTTAAGACCAGTAAAGAAGAATTCTATAACAAAACTGTATTTTGATTTTCCACTCTATATTGTGGTTACCGATTACTTCTTTAAAATCATTAGTCAGAATATAACACCATTCTGCCTACTGCTTGTTTACATACCTGGCTTTAAGGAATACATCATTTGTACGCGATACACATCATCCTAACACTTTGTATCTACGTTATTACAGTATATACTTCTAGCACGTTAATATAAATATTATATATTGCTGTCCCAACTATATCCTAAACCCCTTACTCTGATTATCTGATCTAACGTAATTCTTTGATTCATCATACCTTTTTTAAATATATGTCGAAACACATCTCTATTCTCAAAATTGCCCTTTTACGTTTATTAACTATTTAGAATGATTTTTCTTTCCTTTAGTAGGACAGTCATTATTTTATCTTGTAGTCTGTAGTACAATACTGAAACTACGTAATTAGTTTACAATAGGCTTTGTTCCGTTACTTTTTATACGATCAAAAGTACATGTGATATTTTGATGACACTTTTTGTGTATTACTTTTTAATTCACATCACTATAATTCTTTTGTTACAATCGCTGTATTTTATTACTAGTGCACAAGTGGGAACCTTTTAGAGGTGTCTAGCCACTTCTGTCAGTATAAAAGGCAATGTAATTCCATCGTTTTTTATAGTACAAAAGTTATTACAGACACTTTTTTTTATAAAAATAAATTTGTGAAAGAACCAGTACCAAGCATTTATTTACTTATTCGGGCTCAAACGATTATTATTGTTTTACTAACAAAACTGTCTCATTAATTATGTGGTTTTTATCACCACGTGAATAAAGTAGAAGGTAATTAACACTGAAAAGGATAGGGTTTTGTCAGATAAAACATATCACAGATTAACCGTTATCATCATTGCATTCTTATGAGTTAAACGTTTTTAATCATCTTTAAAGATCCCTGGCTGTATTTTCAACACTCGCTGTACTCGTCTCATCCGTCTTGACGTGGTGGTGTCTTTTGAATGACGTTCCACGTGATCGCGGAGAAATACCTTCGCCATCGTGGCAGTCGGTAGCTGTAGCGTATGGAATTTTATCATTTCAGGTCAGTAAATACTCCGATGTAATTCAAGAGATTGCATGAATGTTTTACGACTGTTCACAAATAATATGCGAACACGTTGTTGTGTGTTGTTTAAATATTGTTGTTGTTTCCATTTATAAATACGTATGCTTCATGTTAAAAGCACCACTTCGTACTGATACATATATCTGTTGTAAAACGTGTGTTTTTCAGGAGAAGTGTCTTAACGTAAGAAGAGACTCCAAGGACTAAGGGTTTCTTGGGGGGGGGGCGGTAGGAGATATCTTTAGGACTTGTAAAGCGATTTCTGGCGAGAATGAAGAGATGGCTTCATGGCCTAGAGGTTTTCTTCCTCTAGTGTACATCTAATATAGAGGTAACTAATCAAGTTTTTTTCTACGGCACACCTAAGGAAGGTTCTAGGCGTAGGATGGTTCTAGTGACGATTTTATGGGGAAAGTGGGAATCTTAAATGAAAAGGATGGTTTCCATGAAACAAAGTGCTATAGAGGTGAAACCTCTTGCTTCCTGAGTATATACGTTTTATGGCCACAAAATAAATAAACCTTTCATGCTGACAAGTATAAATAAATAGTGCTTATTTCATTTAATTGTGAAGCTGGTAGTTGTGATTTTGGAACGGAAATTTGTGAACTGAAATGTTTCTCTTAAAGTTGTTTGAATGATCTGGTAGAAATATTTCTTGTCAATACGTCTTATTTGGTCGGGCTTTTGCGAGGGTTGTTGACTAAATGTTTGACTTTTCAGAATAAGATAGAAAGGCAAACAGAAAAACAGCCAAGCAGATACACACGCGCGCGCTGTTAAGTGTCAATTTGCACGCAAAGCTATCTCCGTATACACAAATGGAAAACAGAACATATTTTTATTGAAATATCACGTTCACGTTAATTAATGAATGTCGTGGATTTTAAATGAGACTTTAACTCAGGCATTATTTGTGGCAGTATTACTATACTTAACAGTTGATGTGGAAATTGTGAGTGTAACTAAATGACTGAAACACAAAATATGAATGTAAGTGATTAGTTGATTCTGAACAGTAAAACTAGAAAACTACTTCAGACAATGATAAAAATTAAAGTAGGTACAAAAGGAAAACAGGAGTATAGATCAGACGCGACAGAAAAATAAATAAATACACGTGTATAACATATAGTTTACGTTTGTACAACATGGGAACATAAGATGTAGGCCTAACTGTTAACTAAAAGCTTTAACAGTTTAAACAAAGGAAATTCAAGGACGATAAAAGTACAATTGGGCAATTTTACAGTGAAACAAATAAATAGATTTGTCCGAAATCATAGAAGACCTGAAACAAAGGAGGAGCCATGACAGTTACTTAGGCACTGGAGACGAGGGAGTATGGGCAGCTAAACAGATAAATATTTTATATATAGTAGGTAGACAGATGGACAGTTTTTCATTTTTAAAATTCGAATTTGTAGCTTTAATGTAGAGTTTCAGGTCCTACAAACACTTGGTATCTTTGTACTGTTTATACCAAGTTCTGACATGTATCCGTTATCGGAAGAAGTCTTTGCATTTCACGTATTTTCAAGAGTAAATAATTTATTGTAAATTAACTGTTTGAAAAAAATACTGTTGCTAGTAGGACTATGAGGAGTAGAGGAGTGTACAGTACAGTCGCTGAAGCAAAATAAAAGGAAAAAGATCAAATGAAGTGGAATCTATGAGGTGTTTTGCATAGGGCTACGTGAAAGGATAGGAATTAATATAAAAAAATGTTTACCAGAATTCCATCGCGGGTTTTTGACAAAATAAGAGGAGATATATAAAAAATGCATTTTCTTTAATTATCTCGGAAAATAACAAAGCTACAAAAAAACATAAGATACCAGAAATAAAGAGACCAATATTCTCTACAAGAAAGGTAGGTCTGTATGTCAAATTAGGCAGTGCAGTACTTTCAGCATAAAAAGCAATCCAAAGTTGGCAAAATTTTTGTTGAGGTACATTTTTACAAAATATGTATGTTTTTGTATTTTAAAGGAAAATAACTTTTAAAAACACTTTATTATATATCCGTTACTTATAGTCTATTTATTATAAAAATGTTATTAAAAATGATTTTATAACTATTTTTTGAATTTTTGAAAAATTTCGATCTTCTATTTCGGATTCCAGATCATCCGCAATTGTCTCATTAATATATCGATAAATTCTTTATTTTCCATGAAGGTACAATTACTACATATTATTATTAATAAAAATATTATATAACTCACTGTTAAGTTGTCACTATTATGTATCCACTAGACACAGAAAATAAGTCTAGTCAATATAAAAAACACTGCTATTACTGACATAAAACACTACAAAAAAAAAAAAAAAAAAAACCATAATGAACCAAGATTTCAATTTAGAAATCGTTGAAATTTGCTCCAAAATAGCGCACGTGCTAGAGTTTATACACTAACAGGCTAAGAGTTATGTACGCGTTCTGCGCATCTGTCCGACGCACGTTCCAGCTCTCCTTGCTCTCCCAAAAAATTTTAACTTACAAGGTCTGCCCTTTTTATGCCTATTCATGTAGATGAATTTTCACTAAATTATGGCGATACTTCAAATATTTTACTCTCACGTACAACAGTTACTTTTTAATTATTATTTTTTAGTTCCTAAATATTAATTATAATAAGCGCCAATTACGAATTTTGACAATTATATATAAAATTAAAATTTTTAAAAACTCAACGAAAGTTTTACAATTTTTAATAATGCAGTCTCACTGTATACGCATTTCTATACACACTTATTATTCATATAACAATTTTGTTAAAAATAATAATATTTTAAAATTCTACAGCCTTTTAAAGTTCAAAAAATGAGGTTAACTCGAGAAGTAAAGAAAAATAAGATAAATTTCAAAGTTTCCTCATTTTATGCCAATAAAACAATACAAAATTACACTACTATTTTTGATAACCTACATTTACTTATATAGTTTATATTGTAAACTTTTTTTAATGTAAATGCGTTTGTAACAAAATATTATTATGCAAATATGACAGTCGCAGAAAAGAAAAACAAAAAAGTTATTACTTTATTTTATGTATTTAAAATTCATTTTAACAATTTATTTTTCTATATTATAAAAATAGGCACACCTACCTTGAAAATGCAGTTTGAAGTTCTTCTCTATGACCATTTTTACGGTTTTTATTACAATTTACATGTTGTTGCGTCAGAAAAAATGAGCCTTTTCTTGCATTCGCGGGGGCTGCGACTATCAATTTTTTCCAACATTTTGAGTGAAAAACTTATTTTGGAAAAAAATTTCTAACATTACTCCAAAAAGTATTGCACTGACAAAAATTGATATATGCCTTTTTTGTAGAGAATATTGGTCTCTTTGTTTTTGGTGTCTTGTGTTTTTTTGTAGTTTTGTTACTTTCCGAGGTAATTACGAAACATGCATTTTTTGTACCTTCCTCCTCCTTTATTTCGAGAACCTGCGACGGAATTATGGGAAACTTCTTAAAAATGCATTCTTACCCTTTCACGTAACCCTATGAAAAATAAAAAATTTTATACTTTGCGAGATAGAAATGGAAGTGTGGTGGAGGTATAGTGTGATAGAAGATAGATAGGTAAGTAGGTAGGAAGGGCGAAAGGGGGAAGAGAGAGAGAGAGAGAGAGATCAGGTAAAAGAGAGAGTGAAACAAATGTGGAGCAGACAATAAATCCGGTTGTTAGACATTTACTTCAAACAGAAGATGAATAATTTCTCTGTTTGGTTCCAGTTTGACATTCACCCCGTGCTGCTTACGGTCCAGGTCGACATGGCTGACAAATCTAAATTGGACCACGCCATTCTGGCCGCTTTCTCAGGTCTGTACACATATCAGCAGTGAGAATTCCTTATTATATGTGAAAATTAACAAATGTACATAAACATATTTTAAATGTTACACATGAAGTCCCAAAAGCTGAACTAAAATTTATGAATTTTACTTTGTTTGGAGGTAAAAATGAACGGATAAATTTCACTTAATAATATTTAAAAATAAAATTTATATGGAATCCAGTTCTAAGATAGAAGTACAGAGTCTGTCTACTTTATTGTTTATAATCATAAATGCAAACGGATAGTTTACCACATTGTTGGACTGTCACCGTCCTCAACATTAGACCATAAACAAATTTCAGTCCGTATGTTGACATTAATAAAATGATAATGATGATGATGATGAATATAACATATAATTGTAATACAGTAGTAATAATAATAATAATAATAACAACAATAACAACAACAACAACAATTATAATAATGATTAATAATTACAATTATTAATAATAATAATATTATATTTTGTAATAATTATTGATAATTATAAACGAAAAATCATATCCAAGGTGTAAAAGGATAAAATTGGAGACAAAGCCTTGAGAAACGGCCGGAGTTGATGTAACTCAAGTGTTAGCGGCTTCCCCAGCCCTTGTATGAAAAGAAGGTGATTAAGTGCAAAAAACCCAGTGATAAAAAATGAAACCAAACCAGCCGGTTCAGCACGTCAGACAAACAACACCCATCTACTTAATTAAAAAAAACTGTCCCCCACAACGTTTGCACCCATTATAGAGCATAAAATTAATGCACGCTGGACACATCCAACGGGCGGGCCTACAATTATTCTCGTACTAACTGTATTATTTAACCCCGGTTACATTAAAACTGTCCAGCCGGCACACACCCGATTAAACAGTCTAACGGTATAAAAGTCAATCAAACTGTATGTTAAATGCACAGAACATAGTGTTTCCTGTAGAGGCCAGGTGTGAGTAAAAAAAATTTTAAATATCACCTCATTTGGTCGCAAGTGGTTACACAGGCACGCCTTACAGTGGTGTCTCCCTCAGCAGCCGAGGAGCTCGAATTTAAAGTTGTTCAGGACATGGTGAAGTTGAATGTACACCACGCTTGTGGTCAAATCTCCGACTACCTCGGGAACCCTAAAGATTCATAATAATTAATTGT
The DNA here is from genome assembly GCA_034769895.1 of Magicicada septendecula. Lineage (NCBI taxonomy): Eukaryota > Metazoa > Arthropoda > Insecta > Hemiptera > Cicadidae > Magicicada > Magicicada septendecula. The sequence continues at coordinate 549,642,602 of CM068368.1, forward strand.
CTGACCACAAAACCATAACACGTGTATGAACAGCATCAAGACCTGGCCGCGCCTGACCAATTCAACACTGTTAATCAAAAATTAGGTGCCACATTCTCTCTTTTATATTTCAAATTAATATCTCACACTTGATTTGGCTCGATTTATAAAGCACACTCACAGTCATATACAGCGTTAACATATTACAACAGGTTACAAGTTTATACGGCCATGTGCTCGCACAGTCAATTCATCAAAGTCTCGCAAAATACATAATTTTTTTTTACGCCCCATTTGACATGGACAATTGGTAATTACAAAATACTAAGTATAGGCTGTTTTAGAGTTTAAAATAAATTAAATACTTAACAATGAATACACTTCCGGTCACCACGCCACGTGCTCACACAGACAATCCAACAAAGTCCCCCAGTTCCACAAAATTACATAATCTCTTACATCTCTTTTTCATGCACAATTACTAGTTACAAAATACAAGGTATTAGGCTGTATTATTATTTAAATAAATCAAATATTTAACAATGACTATACATTCGGCTAGCGGCCACGGGGCATACTTCAACTTTCATCCGTTCGCATCTAAGTTAAATATGGTTTAAATTTAAACTTTTTACAACAAAATGAATAATATATATTCAATGTACTCACCGGAAGATCTATGGGCGTTTACTTAGCCATGAAAGAGAAGACAAAAACCACAATTAGAAAAGCTCTGCTGCCGGGGAGAGAGAGTGTTTTCGGTTCTGTAGCGACTGACTGACTGAACCGACATGCCAGACGCGGGGCCTGATCAGCCAAGTTAATTACTAGTTTCCCTCAACAGGCAGCACCAGCATGCAGAGGGGCAAAAACGGTAACACAGATCGGCGCCACGTAACAATTTTGCGGCTGACGTTAATAACTTATAAATATATATCGAACTTTTACTTTATACAAACGCCGGTTCTCAAGCAACCGGCACAATACTAGACGAGTTCTCTGCCTTAACGGGATCCTTTCCGGCCTTGAGATCGTTTAGGGTAGCGGCCTTCTTTCCATCCTTTAGGATGGTCTCTTGTGTCCGTATAGCGTTACAAAGTGCCAGTAGTGTAGCCATAGCTACATCCAGCAGTTGACGTATAATGTTGTAAGGAATATCGTCCGGTCCCGCTGCAGTGTCGCCGGCAGCGCGGATAGCGGACGCAATTCCTTCATCGAGAAAGTCATGTTGTAAGTACAAACAACATACACTTCAGTTCCTAAGTTAAGATCTTGTTCGACTTCAGTTTTTCTTACGAGGAAATCGAGAGGATAAATTTTTGTACTATTGACCTCAGCATATCGCTCAACCAAGGTAACAGCAATTTCATCGGGGTTGCAAATAAATTCAACGTCGTACTCTATACATTGATCTTCGTCCATACTTCTGTACTGGGGGTGACCGAGTTATGGTTGAGATGTAGGTTTCCTAGCTTGATCTGTGAGCAGTGAGTATTGTTCTACGAGAGGAGGCTCGAAGTCGCATAAAAGCGATGCAATTGTCTTCGGTCGGCGCTAGTTTGTACCTGTTTAAGGATCTTCGCTTCTCTCTTATTGCGTCTCTTACAACGCTGTTGCACCATGGTACCGGTGTTCGGATGAATGACCATCGGTCCGCTGGATATGACTCGTAAATGCTGAGTTGTACTAGCAGTAAGAATGTGTCTATTTCTTCTACATTTCCACTGACATCTGTAGGTGTACAAGCAGCCTTGAAGCCTGTCCAATCAGCACGTCCATGCGCGATCTTTTTGGCATGCGTATAACGCTCTTTGGCGTTCACGTTGTTATGAGCAAAGAGAAGTGGTCGCTCCCATGAAGGTCTGGGAGCACTCTCCACGCCAGATCTGGGGCAAGACTGGGCTACAAATCGCCGAGAAAGTGCCACGTCCACCATTAAAATGTGTCTTTGCGTCTGTGTTTAAAAAGACAAGCGCGTTGTTTCGGAATAGATCTTCAGTAATTAATCAGCCACTGTTCGTCCTAAGACAACCCGAAGTGGAACTATGGGAGTTGAAGTAGCCAACCAGGAGTAATAAAAATTGTAGCTGCTCGACTAGACCCTGTAGATCTTTTGCTTGCCACGCAGAATCTGGTAAATATACCCAGCAGATCGTCATCTTCAGTGGCTGTAGCAAACTGATTGCTACTGCTTGTAGAGGCTTAGCGAGCGGGATATTTCTGGCGGGATATGTGTTGCTAAGAAATATAGGAACCTCCCCTAGCTCTGATATTTGGTGTCACATCATAGCGAAAGGACTCATAGCTCCTCATGTTAAAATCATATTAAAAGGTTCTACACGCACACACACACACACACACACACACACACACACACACACACACACACACACACACACACACACACACACACACACACACACACACACACACACACACACACACACACATCGGAGTATGTCTGGCCATTAGCATCTTCAATTAGCAATAGTGCGATGCACAACAGTTTATAGTCCACGGAATTATCCTGTCCATGCTGGATGCTTAAGAATCAGTTGCTATGGACCGTGCTTGCTTCACTTGCTTCCCTTTTGGCTAGCTTTTTTCTTCTTCTTGTGAAGACTAACGATTTCCCCCAGGTCTCCGAGGTCGGTGAGTTCACTGGCACTGGCATTGGTACTGAACTTCGATCTAGAGGTCATCTCCTCTCTTCTGTCTTCGGTAACATTTCGTGTTCCCGCCTTCATTTTCAGAAACTCCTCGCTGGTGTATTTGGAAGGAGAGGGCGATGGACGGTGGTATCTTCTCACCGTTTTGCCCCCACTTAATATGGCTGCAGACGGAGTCACAATCTTGGATTCTGCCCTTCTTGGCGGGCGGATTGAGGGTCTCGTAGCAGACTCGCTGTTATTATTTACGCTTATACTAGATACCACTACACTGTCTCTCTTGACTTGTGACGATGAGTGCAAAGTATCGCTCGATGAACCGCGTAACTGCAGGCATTATCACTTCCACGATTGTTGTCGATGCCACTGGTAGTGTTGACTTACCAGTCTGTGCATAACTAACTTTGCTTTGGCTCATCGGGCAAACAACTTTCTTGGCTTCTAGGTAGCTGATTGTGTTTGTAGTTCCTGTATCCCTACCTCCTGTTTATACGCATGATCTTGAAGAGTGTTGGTCACGCCAGTTAATTCACTTTATCGGCTTGGCACAAGGGTCATCGCTGACTTTCCGCAGAAGCAAGACTTGACTGGGGGACATCTGGATGCCTGTGCCCAAAACGTAAATATTACAAGTACTGCATTGGCTGGGGGATAAAAGGACTCACGCTGAACCGATTGATACCTGCTCGTTTCTCTGGCAGTGTTGTCTTGTTATAGGTTAAGCACGTTGGAGGCGGAAGGAAGTGTCTGTCCCTCCCTGCGCACAGTCAGCCTCCGACATCCAATGACGCCTTGTGGTGCTAATTCTGTAGCAATTTCGTCTTCAGTGCAGTTGAATAAGTCACGACAGACACCACTCCCTTTGTTGTGTTTAGAGTGGTACGGGGACTCACCTCAACGTCAATATCACCGATCTTCATCATAACCAACCTCTCCTCTTGCTGGTAAATAGACCGCGAACCGTTTTCTTGATGTCCACGGCAGGCGATCCAGCGCAAGCGGTTATTAATTTTTCAATTTCGTGAAGTCTCCTTCTTTCCATTTAACGGTCAACTAGGCTACTTCAGCACCGCTGCCGTAACGACTGACGGTACTAAAAATCTCTCTGAATCTACACTAGTGTAGTGCACCTTACTCTTCACCCTCCGAGGTGGGCTATTTTCTGGACGAGGGATCCAGAGGGATCCCTCAACCCCATAGTTATATTGGGAACCTTGAATGTGAGTCCCATGAGTAGCAGGGGAATAACCAGACCACCGCGCCAAAGCCCTCGAGTACAGCAGCTAGTACTATACTGTAGACGACCCTTGGCCACAGACGTCTTCACTTCCGCTATTACACGCTTCACCAGTGACTTTGAAACTCCCGTTGCTTCACTTGTTGAAGCCACAACATTATAATTAAGTTCATTAACGGTTTTCTGTTCTCGTAGGTGAGCAGCTACGTTATAGACTATTTCTCTGGCTTGTCCCCTTAATAGCCGTCCAGATTTGCTAACAGACTTCGACGAAGCAGCCATAACTAAACTCAAATGACACTATCACTAGAATAACATGCTACACAACACTATATACATAAACACATTTACCAATAAAGTACACGCTACGCGATAAGGGATTATAGGACTACAACTAACAACTAAAGAAAGAAAGAAAGAAAATGTGTATAAAACCGACAAAACAACAAGAGCGCGTGAAAACTGATACAGAAGTGGCAACGAAACTCTTGTGTCACCGCGTCTTCACGATGTGCACAGTACAGTGGTCAGACAGCATGTGACCCCCTCCACCACTCCTCTATGACGTCACACATCCACTCGGAGAGAATGTGCGGGGAAGTGGGCTTTGCGCAGGTTCTTTTGATCGTTGCACCTTTATAAATACAACAGGGTGCTTCCTGTTCCTATGAGGCCATCGTTTGCGACTCACTAACGTAGAGCCGTTCACCCATTGGCGCGATACCAGTCTGACACCAGACTCGTGTTAGCCAGCTAAAGACTGACAGCTTTTGGCCGCCCCCAACAAGGGCAAGATGTTGTATGCTCGGGCGTAGAGTTGGATTTTGAGGAGCTTTTATTGTATTATTATTATTATATTGTTATTTACATATTATTATAGTATTTATTATATATATAGGCCTATATATTTATATACATATAATATTATATTTTACATTTGTATGTGTGTGTTTTTTTACGTTATTTAAACTATTTTTAAAATAATTTTCTTTTCTTTTTTGCATATATCCGTGATTTGTGTACGTTGTAACGTACCGCGAACTTTCTTACGTAAGTTTCTCGTTATAGTTACGTCTATTTGTAACAAACAATTTATTTTTACGGTTCTTTAGTTATTGCCCCACTTTGGGATCGTCATTTGTAACGTACCGCTAGCTTTCTACGTAGGTTTCTCTGTGTTACGTCTTTTTGATACTCTGAGTGTGTTATTTTATTTATTGTGTAATTTTTTCGTTAAAATAAACCACGGGATCCTTTGGTGTTTTTTATCTCCTTGCAGGTATTACAGTTCAGTTGATAGGGAGAGAGAGAGAGAGAGAGAGAGTGAGAGAGAGAGAGAGAGGGGGGGAGAGAGAGAGAGAGTTCCTCTCTTGGTGTACTGTTTTATCGTTTTATTTAAACGCGCTTTGCATCAGCTGTTTTCAATGTGATAACCAGTGACAGGTTATGTTGACCGTTGTACTTCATATGCTATGATGACTGCGCTAACTTTCGCACTCTTCTCTGCTATTCACCGGTTTCCTGTAACAAATCTGCTATCTACAAAGAACAATACAAAGTCAATTCCCTAAAAGAAAGGTATTTATTTATTGAAATTGGTTTATTTTCTGGAAACTATTAAATCCAGTTCATCGATTTTCAGATCGACTATTATCGAAATTACAACAGTTTTCGATATAAGTCTTTCTATAACACAACAGATATATTCAATTATAGTTATTAGTAAAATTAATAAATTATTTATCTCAGGGTTATTTGGGGATTCTTTGAGCTGTAAGAAAGTTAGAAATGCTTAGATAAGAGTGTCATACTTTACAATAAATAATATTTTTATTCTTAAAGTCTGAGTCAATAAGTTCGTTTTTTAGATGCCAGAGCGCAGACTACTCGAATTCATACCGATTGCAAAAAAGAAATATGGCTGCTGTAAAGTTCTAATGAGACCACGTTTTTACTGTTTTGGATTAAATAAATAAAGTTTAAAATGTTCACACTAAGTTTTTTTATAAATTGAATTATGTTGTACTGGTTTCTAGTGTTCGTTACTTGGTGGTGATGTGTAGTTTTTTAGTTTATGAAGGTATCTTTCTCACCAACGGATTGACTGTTTCAATTTGTTCAAGCGATCTTATGGTCGGAAAAATTTTCAATGTTCTTAGATATTCCCGTACCAATTAGTATGTTTCAGTGGAAGTCCCAGACGTAGTCTCTTATGCTGAATCGTTTCGTCTATTTTGAATAGTGTATGGTTCAAACTGTAGTTAATATTTTTGAAAATTGCTGAACATTATTTCTGTCATCTACCCTCTTGAAATCAAATTTAACAATTCTCTCTCTTGTTAACGCTGTTACCGTTAGTAACCAAGAAATTGATGAGTTTTTATTGGCTAACCTAGGTACAGTTTTAGTAAATAGGCTAGTATTAAGATATTATTAGTTCTTCCATTTTTTAGGAAAAATACTCCTTTATAAATGTTATTTCTAATTAAATTTAATTTACATAATGTTTTTCTTCATATTATTACATAAACTTAGATACTTGTATGTTATAATTTAGTGGTTATAATCTATTGTTTTTTTATTAACAAAATTCTGGTTTTTAGGCACTATTTTCCCTCAACATTATTTTCTCATACCCATTACATAAACTTATTTAATATACCTTTCAGTCATTACTTGAAAGTGTTTTTTATTACATTTAGTTTTCTTTTATATTTTCAGTTTATTATTTGTTTTTAATTAGTTTATTTCTGACTTTTATTTCTGTAAATGTATTACTGTTCTAGGCCCTATTTTATCTTCCACTATCTCTTTATAATTTATACTAATTAGCAGTGATTAATTTCTTACATAACCCTGGATCCTTCAAACAATAAACAAAATAACATTTTACTTACATTGATATTGCCTTTGTGGCCTAACAAAATAAAACTATAATAACTTACTACTAAAGTTATTGTTTATTACAGTAGTTCTGCATCATTATCACAATTTGTGATTGATGTCTTTTTAATATTACATATCATACTATTTTGCACTTTGTATACACTGCACTTCTATAGCACCACTTATTACACTGTTTTTTCACTACTAAAGTGTTTATTGTTTAGTGTAAAGATTATACAAATGTTTTATAGTATGATACTTAAATGTCATTCATTTCTGACTTGGGGAATGGGATACCTACTGTTTTTTAAAAATAATAATAATAGGTATTTCTTTATATTTTTTATTAAAGAATATCGTACCTTTAGTTTACTCAGTATTAGGCACTGATTATGTAATGTTACAACGTATAGATGTCTGTAAGGTATATAGGATGTGCAGTTTAATGTCTCTTCCAAATAGTTTAGTAGTAAGTGGTTACGCTTGGTAGTTTTCCAAACAAAATATGCTTGAGCGTGACGTATTAAACATACTGATAGGAGACACGCTCTTTACTTTAGGGATCCATTAGTCGGTTTTGTTGGCCTGATTTGAATTTATACCTGAGTTGTTAATCTATGATGAGGGGTAGTCAGTAGATGTGTATATTATAGTTCGTTATTTTCCTACAGAGGCAACCTTTTTCGTCTTTAATGAGGTCTTTCAGCGGGAGAATCTTTATCCTCGGAAGTGATTTAGAATTCAAACCTAAAATTTAGTGGAAGACTCTCGTGACCCATCAAATGTGATGGCGGGTTAGTTAAACGTGTATACTACAGTGAAACGCCACTATATTAAAATGTCACTTGACACCCGACTTGATATTAACGAGGAAAATGAACCTTATACCGGCAAAATATTGTGTGTTGTAAGACACGATCATCATACATTATTTTAAATTTTGGAGGGATTCTCACTGGAGACATTTTTTTACAGGCAATTAATCATTAGTGTAATGTAAGTTTATTGCATATGAATAAGATCAATGTATTTATTAGAGAGATACTAAACAAATATTAAAAAAGTAATACTCGTTATAGACCTACTTGTGTGAGTTTCTGTGCGTGTATTCATGTTGTGAATGTTATAGATAGATAGAATGTTCAAGAGATAGAAGGTTTAAAAAAGTGGTTACATGATAACAAAATTAAATGGATCACTTTTTCTCTCTAACTAGGATTGTTGGGATGTCTATGTTTCTCGTTTGCTAACATGGCTATTGTTTTATCGAGGCCATTGTTTTAGAAGCTCTTTTTTCACGTGTTGAGAATTTGTTTCATGAACTTCCGATCTGTTAAAAGAAGTTTTTGTAGACCGTTGTTTGAAACGGTTGATACAAAAACCAAGGTACTGTTACGCGACAGTAACGATTCGAATTTACGGACAGTATTTTATTACTTTATCCCTGACACTGCTACTATATGTGGTCCTTGGCCTTCTCTAAGAAAGGATGTAATTTTCCACGCCCTGTCACGCCTACAGTCGAACCTGTGAGTAACTGACTTCTAAACAACGAAATCTTTCACGTAACTATTTGTTTTGATAAAAGTGCAGTTTTGATTTACGTTTGGATGTACAACTGTCTATCCCATATATTAAATACATATGCACTCAAAAAATTGCAGCTTGATTTTGTCGGTTAGTTATGGCAATAACAGTGAAAGTTTTAATGTCGACGCACAAAGCCTGGAGAAGATTCGGAGCGGGGATGTTGCCTGATGAATCGACCAGATAACGCTTAGCGATGCAACGAACAATAGGGCTCTACAGCTACAGTAATAATCATATTACGATAATTATCTCGAGACACTACTTAATCCTCAGATGTAAAATTCGTAATTTAGATTCTGTATACTAACGTATTGTAATATGTTTAGTCTTGTGTTTATTTTTTATTTCAAATGAGTAACAAAAATAGAATAATTACTTATGAAACACCAAATCTTTATAATAAATTGGGAATGGCCTTGTAAGGCCTATTCAGCGCTCACACGTCTGCTCACAATCATAGCCCAGTTTTGTCCGACAAGCCGTGGACGTTGTTATGTTTGTACTTTCAAAAAATATCATTTTTTGTCAGAAGTATCATTTTTTGCTTATGTATTTATGTAGGCGTAAATTAAAGTATACAGCACGCAAAAACAAGTATTTGTATTTAGGTAAATACAAGAATGCGTTAGTCAGTGGTGTAGCAGTAGTATATGGTGTTTACCGTTACTGAATTCACAGATGTTCTAAGCACACAAAGCAAATGTTACTGTCTGTTCCCGTCACGCTGTTTTTAAAACGGATTAGATATATAATGACCGTAACACATTGTACGAAACGATGGAGACATACCGTGCGATGAGGTCGGATAACTAACGGTGGTGTGTGTTTTCTGGTCATGTGACCTTTAGCCTGTTGCATTTCGTGTCACCTGGTAAAAGTGATTATTATTCGCACGTCAAAATATACACAAGCAAAGTGATCAGGGGGTTTTAAAGGAAATTTGGGTTCTATTGGTGTTTAACACACACGCGCGCGCACAAAGGATGCGTATGTGCTCAGTGTGTCACAACGAAAATGTTGGTTGAAGTTTTCCTTGTCCACTGCCCACTGAGTAAATTTGTGAACGTTAATGTTTTATACTGATTATCAGAGCTTGTCGCGGATAGTGCTTTATAATATGTGCTTCCTATTCCCATTTTAGCGGTATCTAATAAATATCCGACAGATGTACAGACTTATGTGTTGAACACAAACCGAAATACTGTGTATTTTAGAAACACACAGTTTACGAAATAGTTGTGTATAACGAATTAAATTAAAGAGTTGTAAACGCGGACAGAAAACCCACTGAAGACATTAAATATAGAATAACGCAGAAAACGTTTATTTAAAAAGTAGTCTCAAGAAGCAATGGAATAAAACTGTACAAAACGTACCTAAATATTTTGTGCGGTGCCGTGGATCTGTGTGGCTCTCATACACGGACAGTCGAGAAATACACTTTTGCAATAAAGACAAAATACAGACTTCTGAGACATGGTTTTGGAAGACAGTGTAGAGCATTTGATGGAGGAACAGTCTGAACAGTGATGAAATGTTTAAATGGGCACATGAGAAAACCACTGTCAAAAGTCAGATGGCTGGAGCACCCATTTGGTTAAAGACACTTTCAGATCAATTTAGTTTTATAATAGATACCGTCTGGTCACAACAGCTACATTTTTTATAAATTACTCTCAGTCTCTGCCAAAAAATTAAGCACACAACTTTCTTATAGATGAATTATTAGGTATGTTCAGTCCAATGTACTTTGATAGAATATTTTCAAACACGGATTGTCCAGTTTGTAGAAAGGTATATCTATATATCTTCCTCAGGAAAGGAAGGTTCCAGTAGAATGAAAGCAAAACAAAAGACTAAAATTTGTAATTTTTATGCAATTAGATTGAAGTACAGGTTTATCTGCAAGCGTCAATAAAACAATGCAAATAAACTTCGAAAACATTTGCATTTTGTGTTTCTTGATAGGAATATGGAATTTTATATGGTAAAACTCCATATATGCTCTTTTACGTAAAAATAGTATTTACATAAATATCCTAGCCCTGGTGATACCATACACGAATAAGCAAGAATGTAAAGTTAAATGTCATGTTGCAGTCTGATAAACATAATTTCTTAGTGACGAAGTCTGTTGCTACATTATGTGATTCACCACAAGCAGTGAAACTGTTGTTACATGCAACTGAAGATGTCTATTTCCAGTCAGTAAACATACGCGTAGAATATAAATACTGCTAGTAACTACTGTGCGGGCTTAAGACCCAAGATTCAGTAACTGCATGTGAGTGAATCCCGATGTACTCCTATTTGCAAAACGTAAAGCTATATTTACAATAATTTCACGCGATGATATATATGAATTAACGATTTGTGTGGATGTTCCTCTTTATTTATTCTTTATCTTACATCTAATTAAGGTAGGAAAGGTATTGGGACACAATTAATCATGATTTTTTTGATTTTCAAAAATATAGACGACGCGAAAAGTTTTGAAAAATTACGAGGTTCTGACTGATAAGGAAACTCTCCAATCATATAAAATAATTTTTCTCACAAAACAAAATAATGAAAATAAGTAAAAATGAAAACCTATTATAACTAAATTTTTACCATGGTCACCACTTACTTGTGACTATTTCCCTTTCAGTAAAGAAGAAAGTTTTTCGATAGTTGGGCCTTGCATCCGCAAATGGAAAATGTAAACAACGAACGTTTCATTCAATTTTGAATGATAACAAGATTCTGGATAGCGTCAAACCTCATCCATATTAAAGGCGTAGAACAAGTAAAAATTTCGAAGCTTGTCACTGTCTCCATCATTGTGGAAATATGGCCTTGCGCTGTCGTGAAAGAAAAGTCCTTCATTCAAGGCTTGTTATGGGCTGTTCCCCGAGTGTCTGTGAGGTGTCACAGTATCCTTCGTAATTATCGTAATTATTATCGTGGGCTGAGGCAGAATTTCCGTATAAATCACGGCCTTCCATCCTCAAAGGGATAGACGCCTTTTCTCGACGATATTGCTAAGGAGTTCTTGAGAAATAATTTTCACGTGTTCCTTCACGGATCCCGTTAATTGCGACGGGACCCATCTAGCAAGTTTTTCTCTAATACAACGTTCGAGTAGTAACTAACTAACTTGACGAACGCCTTGATTTAAAGTAATCCCTCTTTGCATAATCGACGATTTTCTTGAATTGTAGTATTTGTTGTGTATTGATTCTTGTCATGCGTTACTAACAAATGGTAATTCTTTTCATCAAACATACTCATGTCACCTGTAGGCCTACTACAGCTTTCGGCACTTTGAACTCATTAGACGAAAAATGTTCTCATCTAGATAATTATCGCTAAACTTTGTTTTCATATGTTAGTGAATTTAAATTAGTGCCCATTTCTACTGTCAAAACTTCTATTACAGATCGCTGGTTTATACGGTACTCGGAGGCAGCGTTCAGTAGGCCTAAATAACGAACTCTGTTATACAATGAAGTTAAAATATCTGTATGGAGAACCATACATGACTTCCATGTTCTAAGATTTATATTTAAAATCATTTACGAAATGAAATGTTTCCATAGAAACTACTTCTTTATACTTATTGCTTCAACCTTAACCACAATACTGTGGTCACTAACGTATACCACCACACGTTATCGCACTCGATTTTCACTGATGATGGCAGTCGACGGCACTGCCGAAACGTCTGGTTTTGCAGAAAACATTGGACTACGTCCAAACAGCCCGGGAAGGAATTCTAACAACAAACTACTTCTTTGTTGCCGATAACGTAGTACACATATAAAAATTATCCCCTCCCCCTTCAACTATAATTTTCATTTATAGAAAATTACCCCCACCCCGTTCAACTAGCCTCTTCATTTATAGATATTTCATCTACGTTTCTACAGTGGATTATTAAGATCTTCTTGTCAGGATACTTTATTTATCAAAATTAAGAGAGGAAAATATTGATATGGTGGAAAGATTTACATATTTGGGAGTGGAGATGACAAGGGACGGCAGCGATGAAGGATAGATAAGAAGAAGAGTCACACTAGCAAACAAAGCTTACTTCTCTTTGTCACAAGTATTCCGGTCAAAAGAGATACATAGGGCCGTAAAAATCCGAATATATAAAACTATTATCCGACCAATAGCCACCTATGGCGCAGAAACCTGGATAATGACAGAAAAATTACAAACTTTCTCAACACCTTTGAAAGGAAAATTTTAAGAAAAATTTTAGGCCCAATTAACGAGAATGGAGTGTGGCGGATACATTTCAATCATGAGCTTTATCAGCTGTATAAAGAGCCCACAGTAACAACATATATAAAAATCCAAAGGCTCCGTTGGGCAGGGCACCTAGTTAGAATGGAGAGGAGCAGAGCACCTAACCGAGTGTTCAACGGAAGAATGGAAGGCCGCCGTCCAGTTGGAAGACCCAGAAGGAGATGGTAAGATGAAGTGAGGGAAGACTCAAGATCGCTACTACATATCGACAATTGGAAAAGAATGGCAAAGGAGAGGGATGCCTAGAGGCATAAACTGGATGAGGCAAGGGCTCAAATTGGGCTGTAGCGCCATTGGAGAGAGAGAGAAAGTACTTTACTCTTGTTACAACAACAAATGTTTCAGGTAAACTACCCTTTCCCCGTAACCGATCTTCACCAAAACCAAGAGGCCTTGAGTCTTCTACAACTCAGGCACATATGAAAACAATTATTTGACTCTGTTTGAATTTACGGCAGTTATCGTTTGTCATTAAAATATTTCTCTTGTTACAACATAAAATGTTGCAGGTAAACTATCCCTTTCCCTTAACGTATCTTTACCAAAATCAACTGGCCTTGAGTTCTCTACAATTTAGAGGCGTATGCAAAAAATTATTTGATTATGTTTGAATTTACGGCAGTTATCGTTCGTCATAGAAAAAATTACCCTTGTTAAAACATAAAATGTTGCAGGTAAACTACCCCTTTCTGTTAACTGATCTTTACCAAAATCAACAGGCCTTCAGTTCTTTACAATTCAGGAAGGTATTCAAAAAATTATTTGATTCCCTTTAAATTTACGGCAGTTATCGTTCGTCATAGAAAAAATTACCCTTGTTAAAACATAAACGTTGCATGTAAACTACCCCTTTCCCTTAACCGATCTTCACCAAAAACAATAGGTCTTGAGTACTTCCAACTTCAAGAATGTATGGAAAACATTATTTGATTCTCTTTGAATATGCGGCAGTTATCATTCGTCATAAAAATAAAATTACCCTTTTAGAACATAAAACGTTGCAGGTAAACTACCTTTTTCTCTTAACCGATCTTCACCAACATCAAAAGACCTTGAGTACTCTATAATTCAGGAAGGTGTGCAAAAAATTATTTGATTCTCTTTGAATGTGCGGCAGTTATCGTTCGTCATAGAAACAATTACTCTTGTCAAAACATAAAATGTGGCCGGTAAACTACTCCTTTCCCTTAACCGATCTTCACCAAAATCAACAAGCCTTCAGTATTTTACAACTGAGAAAAGTATGCAAAACATATTTGATTCTGTTCGAATGTGCAGTTATCGTTCGTAAAAAAAGTTAGCGTTGTTAAAACATAAAATCTTGCTGGTAAACTACCCCTTTCCTTTAACCGATCTTCACCAAAATCAACAGATATTGAGTTCTCTACAGCTTATGAAGGTATGCAAAACATTATTTGATTCTGATTGAATTTACGGCAGTTACCATTCGTCAAAAAAAAAATTACCTATGTTAAAACAAAAAACGTAGATGGTAAACTACCCCTTTCCCTAAACCGATCTTCAACAAAAACAATAGGTCTTGAGAACTCTACAATTCAGAGTTGCATGCAAAAAATTATTTGATTATGTTTGAATTTGCGGCTGTTATCGTTTGCCATAGAAAATACCCTTGTAAAAACATAAAACGTTGCTGGTAAACTACCCCTTTCCCTTAACCGATCTTCACCAAAAACAAAAGGTCTTGAGAACTCTACAATTCAGGACTGTATGCAAAAAATTATTTGATTCTGTTTGAATTTGCGGCTGTTATCGTTTGCCATAGAAAAAAAATCTACAGACACACAGACAGACAGATAGACACACAGACACTTTTAGAAAAATTACTTTTTTTCATGTTTTGAGTGTAGTAGAATCAGAATCTGCAATAATCTCGAACACGATTTTTTGCCATCACCATACTTCCATTTCCTTAAGGAACATGGTAGTAAAATATCTACAGACAGACACACAGACACACACACAGACTCTATTCGAAAAATGACTTTGTTTACTTGTTTTGAGGGTAGTACTATCAGAATCTGTAATAATCACGAAGACGATTTTTTTACCATCAGCATACTTCCATTTCCTTATGGAACATGGAAGTAAATAAATTACCCTTGTTAAAACATAAAACGTTACTGGTAAACTACCCCTTTCCCTTAAGCGATCTTCACCAAAATCAATAAGCCTTCAGTCCTTTACAATTCAGGAACGTGTGCAAAACATTATTTGGTTCTGTTTGAATTTACGGTTGTTATCGTTTGCCATAGAAAATATCGGTATGGAGAACCATACACGACTCCCATGTTCTAAGAATTATATTTAAAAGCAAATTCGAAATGAAATATTTCCATAGAAACTACTTCTTTCTATTGCTTCAGCCTTAACCGCAGTACTGTGGTCACTAACGTATACCACCTCACGTTTTCGCACTCGATTTTCACTGATGATGGCAGTCGATGGCACTGCCGAAACGTTTGGTTTTGCAGAAAACATTGGACTACAGCTAAACAGCCCGGGAAGGAATTCTAACAAAAAACTACTTCTTTGTTGCCGATAACGTAGTACACATATAAAAATTCTCCCCTCCCTCTTCAACTATAATTTTCATTAATAGAAAATTACCCCCATCCCGTTCAACTAGCCTCTTCATTTATAGATATTTCATCTACGTTTCTACAGAGGATTATTATGAGCTTCTTATCAGGATACTTTGTTATCAAAATTAAGTACTTTACTCTTGTTAAAACATAAAACGTTGGAGGTAAACTACCCCTTTATCTTAACCGATCTTCACCAAAATCAATAGGACTTCAATCCTCTACAATTCAGGGATGCATGCAAAAAAAAATATTTGATTCTGTTTGAATGTGCGTCAGTTATCATTCGTCATGAAAACGTTTCTCTTGTTACAACATAAAATTTTGCAGGTAAACTACCCCTTTCCCTCACCCCTTCACCAAAATCAACAGGCCTTGAGTTCTCTACAAGTCAGCAATGCATGCAAAACATTATTTGATTCTGTTTGAATGTGCGGCAATTATCGTTCGTCATAGAAACAATTACCCTTGTTAAAACATGAAATGTGGCTGGTAAACTACCCCTTCCCTTAACCGATCTTCACCAAAATCAACAGCCCTTCACTTCGTTACAATTCAGGGCTGTATGCAAAACATTACTTGATTCTCTTTGAATTTACGGCAGTTATCGTTCATCATAGAACAAATTACCCTTGTTAAAACATAAAACATTGCCGGTAAACTACCCCTTTCTCTTAACCGATCTTCAACAAAATCAACACACCTTGAGTTCTTTATAATTCAAAAAGGTATGCAAAAAAGTAGTTGATTCTGTTTTAATTTACGGCAATTATAGTTCGTCATAGAAAACATTACCCTTGTTAAAACATAAAATGTTGCTGGTAAACTACCCCTTTCCCATAACCGATCTTCACCAAAACCAACAGATCTTGACAACTCTACAATTCAGGGCTGTATCCAAAACATTATTTGATTCTGTTTGAATTTGCGGCTGTTATCGTTTGCCATATAAAATACCCTTGTTAAAACAAAACGTTGCCGGTAAACTACCCCTTTCCCTTAACCGATCTTCACCAAAACAATAGTTCTTGTGTACTCTACAAATAAGGGCTGTATGCAAAAAATTATTTGATTCTGTTTGAAACTGCCGCTGTTATCGTTTGCCATAGAAAAAAAATCTACAGACACAGGCTGACAGACACACACACAGACACTTTTCGAAAAATGACTTTTTTTCATGTTTTGAGTGTAGTACAATTAGAATCTGCAATAATCTCGAACACGATTTTTTTTGCCATCACCATACTTCCATTTCCTTAAGAAACATGGGAGTGAAAATTACCCTTGTTAAAACGTTGCTGGTAAACTACCCCTTTCCCTTAACCGATCTTCACCAAAAACAATAGGTCTTGAGAACGCTACTATTCAGAGCTATATGCAAAACATTATTTGATTCTGTTTGAATTTGCGGTTGTTATCGTTTGCCATAAAAAACATTCTACAGACAGACAGACACACAGCAGACAGACATACAGACAGATAGCCAGACACACAGACACTTTTCGAAAAATGACTTTTTTCATGTTTTGAGGGTAGTACAATCAGAATCTGCAATTATCTCGAACACGATTTTTTTTGCCATCACCATACTTCCATTTCCTTATGGAGCATGGAAGTAAAACACCTTTCATCAATAATTAGAAATTTCTGTGAGTCTCATTTCAGAAGCTACTTTTAGTAAATCACGTTGGGAATAATACACATCAAATGAACTTGAAGTTACTAGCAAGTATATAGAAATTCAAAAATGTAGAAACATTTATTTAACTTGAGTAACTTGTTCGGTTATTGAAAGTGATCAGATCCCAGTGGGTAGAACTATGGAATAGCCAAATGTCACGTAGCCTAACTAAAAACTAAAAATTTAAAATAATAATTTTAATTTGTAATAGTTTTTCTACTTTCTAATTTCTTATTTACGTTAGTTGTCAATGAACAACGTTTTCTCACATTCTTTTCTTCACTACATTAATTACAAATGCTATAATTATAAGCGCCGTAAAAGAGTAGGTCATAAAAAGAATATTGTTTTCGTTTCTTTAAACAAAGCTATTATCTAGCAGCAAAATGATAGCCTGCTATTATGTATCATGTAACAGCAATTGGGTGATAATTTGCAGAAAGCTGAAGCGGTTTCGAAACGTTTTATAGTATCATAAACGTAACTGATTCAAAAGTTAACAATCTCTCAGTGTACGTAATAAAATAGCCTTCTAGTAAAAGGCGAATTTACCTTGTACAACACGTCTTGAATGACGGAATTCAGACATCATTTTTAAAACATTTGTGTTGACACTTCGAAAATTTTAGTCAAACGATTGTAGATGAATTGTTATAATGCTAAAATCACACCTGTGATAATAAAAACTGTTAAAGCAACGGCTCAAATGTCTAAAAAATTGTGACTATTCTTTTTACCGAAATTTTGAATTTTCGCCGTACTTTCATCCATGGTCACTACTGAACTAAGGATTCCTATTACAATTATGCATTTAGATCATTTTTTCTTATTATTACTAAATACTAAGTAATAATTAATACTTATTTAGTTATAAGTAAAAAATTAAGTTACCTTAATTGGATATTTTGGATTCACTGTCAACGGGATTTGTTAAGTGGTTGTTGACTGTTTTTTAAAATTTTATGTCTTTTACTTATCATATTTTTTCTCTATCAATAGCTGTTTCTCTTTCTTCTTATTTACATTTTGTTTTCATTTCATGTTCTTCGTGAATTATTTGTAACTATTTATTTCCAACACACACACACACACACACACACACACACACACACACACACACACACACACACACACACACACACACACACACACACACACACACACACACACACACACACACACATATTTAATTTAGGTATTTATTTATTTCATATGTAGATATGTCGTTTGCTTTTCTGAGAAGTTTTCAATTGTGTTTAAATTTAATAAATAGAACTATACCAAGTGTTTATCTTTAAAATTGAAATATTATTATAATGTCCTGCAAAGTGCCAACCGAACATTTAATCAGCATATTTTTTCAGTTAATTTTTTAGATATTGTGTAGATAATATGTAGATACTATGAATTTCTAATTTTTGACTCACATTTTATATTTATAGTTTTATTTCATACATAAACCAACCGAGCACCCGACGAGAACATCAAAGAAGTGTAGGTGACCTCAATCAAGTAGCACAGGAAGCATCTGGAACAGTTGACAGAAAAAAATTTATCGATTTGAAATGATTGAATATGCTGAATCGAAATTTAGGATTTGGCATATGAACTGGTTATCGGGTGCAATATAAAAAGACTATACCAAGCATAAAAATTTACAAAGAAATGTTACATAGTAAATTAAGGACGATGAAGGTAAAATGCGTGAGAGGAAACGTTTGGAAATTAAAAGTAAGTTTGGAAGATCATAATCAATGGAGGTTTAGAGAAAGATAAAGAAGATGGTAACAGAGAAAACAGTAGAGAAAAGAAATATTATAAAGAATAGTTTACTGAAGAAAGAGATGAATTTATATGTTATTACTGTAGGAAGTAGTAAACTTAGAAGCGGAAACTTTGAACTGGGATTGGGAAGATGCAGAGTAAGATATGTTCACAAGTTCAAAATAATATGAAGAACGGACGAACCTCTGGACTCGGAAAGGTATAACAGAAATGATGAGGACGTATTATTAGGAATGTTGACTGCATTAACGAAATTGTGTGTCGAAGAAAAGTGCGTACCGTCCCGATCATTTATTATATCACTGTTTAAGAAAGGGGAGAAAACTAACCCTATTAAAGTTAAATGGTAAAGGGCTAACTCCTCACTGGGTAGAATGTTGTCTAAAATCATCAAGATAAATTGGATCCGGTAACATCAAACAAAAATAAGTGAAGAGCAGAGTCAAAACACTACGACATTTATAATGTATTGCATAGTGTAATGTGCAATATAATGTCTTACCTATTATCATCTGTGTAGCTAACATAAGTAAGTAATATAAACACAAAGATTCATGCATACTTGTAATGGCTGTCCCAGACTTAATTTTCAGCATTTGTTAAATAAGCCACATTTTTGCCAAATTCCGTGTGTGGTGATAGTGCATTCCGCAATCCGATAGTTTTTCAGTTAATTTTTTAGATATTGTGTAGATAATATGTAGATACTATGAATTTCTAATTTTTGACTCACATTTTATATTTATAGTTTTATTTCATACATGTTTTATTTGATGAAGATGTCACCGGAACAACGACGTCGATTTACTGCTACAGGGAGTGAACATTTTTCAGTAAAGAACTACAAATTATAGTAAAATTTTATTAGTGTTTTACTTATGAAGTAAATACGTATGTGTTAAAAGTTGCCTGAAGTAGTATCAATCAATTGTTTATATGAAAATAACATGACATTAATCGACAAAAAGAGCTTTACCTATAACTGGAATTGTGTTTATATTATTTAATGAATACGCGATGTAGGCAATGAATATAAAATGTCAGATAACTGACGGGAAGAGCAAGGATGAAACATTTGTACAAAGGAAAAATAATTATGTAAAATAATAATCATGAATTGTAAATGTGCAAAACACTGTAGCTATTCTTAAAAATAACATTCGTTAAATGTAATCTAAAATTTATATTACATTTATAGCATCACACATAGGCACACGCGCGCATCCAAGATGTAACGTAAAATATGTCTTCACTATATTCGGATTTTGTGCATCGGTACAAAAAAAAATTCGTATACCCATAGGTCCGGAATCGTTTTATTTTCCATCTGGGCGCCATACTGCCATTTTGTGTGTTTCTTTTTAAAGAAAACTTTATATCTCAAGAAACAATAGACATATCTTAATTAAATTTCGTACGTACGTTAATATTAATGTTATTTAACGACTTATGAAATCACGGTTATTTTATGATCCCAAATTTAAAAGTAGCGGTCACTTTTAAATTTTGATCAGGTATAACTGTAAATTTTATTTTATCAAATTTTGATTTATCAAGTAAAATGTTAAGTATTTTACTGTAAGCACAGTGACATCTTGTTTGTTCAAATCTGGTAACATGTAACCGGGTTATCGCGGAAAAGAGCCTACGTATAAACTTGACTACTTGTTTTTTTGTGACGGACTTCGGTTCCTTCAGTATAAGAAAAAATTTATATAAAATCATTACTATTTTTAAAAATTACCTCACTAATTGTACTTCAACAAAGTAAAGGATTGATTTTTAGTGAAATTAGTATCTTTTTATCAAATTTAAAGGCACGCATGTGATGAAAGTTTTCTTATGTTGTGTAATGATTGTTATGGACATTAGTAACTCAATTTCATGGAAAACTTGCTTGTCGTGTTTTAGTCTGACATGTAAACATGTCAGACTAAATAAGTGCGGTTCAATTGCAATTTTGTGAAGAAAAGTGAAAAAAATGCCCGTCTTCGTTCATAGTCAACATTTTAAGGGTTTG
The DNA here is from genome assembly GCA_034769895.1 of Magicicada septendecula. Classification (NCBI taxonomy): domain Eukaryota; kingdom Metazoa; phylum Arthropoda; class Insecta; order Hemiptera; family Cicadidae; genus Magicicada; species Magicicada septendecula. The sequence continues at coordinate 549,663,348 of CM068368.1, forward strand.
TACTCTTTGAAGATGGTACGGTGTTAACCGTTGGCTTCATAAAATCGCTAATTGTGTGTTATCCACATCTTCAAACAGTAGTTCTCCTTGTACTCAATTCAGGATTTTTCCTAAGTCTATTGATTACTCTTTCTTTCTTCTTTTAAAAGTCTACGTCTCTTTGAAGATGGTACGGTGTTAACCGTTGGCTTCATAAAATCGCTAATTGTGTGTTATCCACATCTTCAAACAGTAGTTCTCCTTGTACTCAATTCAGGATTTTTCCTAAGTCTACTGATTACTCTTTCTTTCTTCTTTTAAAAGTCTACGTCGATCAGCTGTTCAGGGAAAAACATCACTTTCTCTTAGATGAATATGCAGCCTGAAAAGCATTTTCTCGGCAAGCTTCGATTGAGAAAGCGTTCGCATGAAGTCACTGTGCGTTCATCCAGTTGCGATTCGAAAGTTCATGTGTGAGACGAATATCTGACATTTCAGCAAAACTGTAACCTAATTACTCATTCTCGACAATTACATGATAAACAATGAGCAAATAATTTAAGAATTTCTTTAAGAAAAGTAATTGACAGTTATTTACTTAAACTAGGCCTACATGTGTTATAAATGAATTCACTAAAGCAAACAGATGATTTACAAATTTAAACGTCATTATCATTTTATACTAATTCCAAATAATTTTATTTTTTGCGGTTCAAATTATGATATTGTTATGGCGGTCTCACGGATCGTCGTATTTTACAGTGGAAACAAAATACAGACACCAATGAAGTCGCTAATTACCAGCTTTAATTAGTTACAAATAACAATTTGAAACCAACAAGGTACTCTCATACAATAATTCAAGTTAAATTTGTCCACACGCAATAATAATGTCAATTATTAGAGTTCCGCACTAATTATAACACAAGAATCACTTCCGCTAATCCGCAACAATCGAAGTGATTCGCATGTACACCGTTATATATATCCCGCAGAAGTTCCAGAATAATTTTCCATTCTTTTGGTGGCGTGCCGGCATAATTTGCAAAGGTACAAGTACTTGAAAAATCTGGAAGCTACTTTAGTACACCTGCTCGGCTAGCCGAGAAGAGTGTAGAATGAGGCCCTCGACTTTTCGAGAGCGTTACGTAATTGTCGTAGCATATGCAAATACTTGTAGTTGAATTTGTTACAAATTATTAATTTAATGATTGAAAATCAATTCTTTACGAATCAGTTATTTGTTATTGGATCTGAACAAACAAGATGTCATTGTATTCACAATAAAGGCTTACCATTTTACTTAATAAACATTAAATTGATAAAATTAGAACTTATAGCGCTATTAGTGATACAAAATTAAGATAACCTAATTTTGAAATTTGAGATTATAAAATGATCGTGATTTATTTATTCATTAAAGAACATTGATGTAACAACGTGTACCAAATTTCATTAAAGTATCTGTATCACATCTTTAGATATACAATTTTTTCTTTAAAACACACAAAATGCCGGCCAGACAGAGGAAAACGGGACGTTTTCAGACCTATTTTTGTAGGAACTTTTTTTTTATATTGAGGCCTAGCATTCGAATATGTATAGTGAGAACACCTTTTACGTTAACTACCGTATTTTTAACTTCTTTTACGGTTGAAAGAAGACATATAGAAGAGTTAGAAATAATGAAAGAAAGGGAGAAAGGTTTAGATAATTTAATGAATAATAAAACTAATTTTTAAAATTATGTAATTTTTATAATATAATTAAAAAGTAACGTAGTGGGCGGATATAGATCATTAGGGATAGAAAGTAAATAGTAATTGAGACGGGTGACTGACCGCGCACATGCGATGAGAGCAGTAGTTGCAAAAGGTTTACCTCCGCTGTTGTTTACGCGTTAGAATTCTTGATAGGAAGAGGGAATAGTTTAGATAATTTAATGAATACCAAACCTATGGCGAAAAAGAAGTTATATTATTATTACATATAAGTGATAATCTCGTATTACACATAGACATAATATACAATCTTACACTATAATACAAATTATAATTATCTAATATTGCTCTCGGCTTGCTCATTAGTGTGATAATTATTAGATTATCTAATTTCTTTCTAATGATGTAATTTCTTTTGACTATACTGCATATGCATTGCTTTGTTTTCTAATAAAATTTACTAATTACTTTTATATAAATTTAAATATCAATGACTAAGTTATTGATTCAAAATTATAGTTTAAAACATTTTTTAACATTACTCTAATTACTATACAAGAAAAATTTATATTTGTAAAATTTATTAATTCATCTTTGAATTGGATTGTCTCTCTTTTTACATCGTTAATTATATTGTCTTTCTGTGAGTCTCTGTTTTACAAATACGTGAATGTTTTTCACCTTATTGTCGTGGTAAATCGGCAGCGTGTCCTCTTCGGTCCTAGGTCCGCGATCCTGGATGCTCCTTTGTAGTTGTGTAGTCCTGGAATCCTTGATTCTCGTCCCTCGCTGGATTCTATTACATGTACTTGACTGCTCCCTCGTCTCCCGTCATGGCCTCAGGTTGCAGGTGTTCTCACGAAAATGATGAGTAGTCGTGAAGAACCTCCGGCTGCTGCTGTGGTTGATATACAAATGTTGTTGTCTCTGGGCAGAACCTCCGGCTGCTACGGTAGTTGTGCGGTAGTTGTACGAGAAAGAGTTGTAGTTGCCGGGCAGAGCCTCTGGCTGCTACTAATGGTTGAACGAGAAAGAGAATTAAGTTAGCGCGTCTCGTGTATTTTTACCCTAGGGCGCTAAAATCATGTTTCTACAATATTCTGCATGTCAGAGTCTGTCGTTGGCGTCCTTTTTCACACACGATTATTATCACTCTTAATTCGCCTGTCTTCGCGAAATGCGAAGTCTTTTGCACATTACCCGATATTCATCTTGTCGGTAATTTTTATGTGTTCACTGTGTATAAACCATTTATCTCTAGCTTAATTAACATAAGTTTTATTTATATTTATGTTCACTATAATCACACTTTTTATTCTTTTCGCACTATTTTTTATACACACGTGCGTCTTATTTTTATACACACTTTGATGTATTTGGTTTTGTGATATTATGCACACAATCTTTACAAAATAAATAAATTCATATAATTAATAGCGTTCATTAAGGGTGATGCTTTTCAGGAATCGACAGGTCTCACACACACATGTAACATACGCGTGTACACACAGATACAGCAAAGTGGCGTGATCAACCTGTCCCAACATGAAAGTTTGGTCATTCCTTTTACAGTTCAGAGAGAAAGCTGAATTATTATCGCTAACAATATGAATTATTTATTTACTTTAATTAATTATTTTAATTAATTTGTGCAATGCACAGTACCCTATACATTTGTACTGTTGCAGTATAGAAAGGGATGTACACACACGTACACACGTACACACACACACACACACACACACACACACACACACACACACACACACACACACACACACACACACAATTTATTAGCAAAAAATGTAAAAGTACTGACACGGGTGACTGAACCCGCCCATGTGCGTTAAGAACCAGAAGGTAAGGGCGTCTTACCTTAAGGCTTGTTTACGAAACAATGTGCGCCCTGTTGGGCAGGTATAAAGGGATTGTCTCCTTTTTATTATTGTATACTTCCGATTTGGTGATGAGCTGTGAAGCTTGACAGCGCTAATCGGCAATTTTTTTGTGTAGTTGTGTGCAACAGCGTAATTTTTTGTTTGTGATTATAACTACTAAAACAACTTTATTAATTAAAAATGAGTTTCGTTCAGGCCAATCTTGTATAGATAATGTCTTCCCATTAAAACAGCTTCTTGAAAAAATAATGATAAAAAGTGTAGAAACTCATTTAGTATTTATAGACCTCAAGAAGGCATATGACAGTGTTCCACTGAATAAGCTACGGCGGTGTTAAGCGGTATACATGTTAGAGCTGTGGAAGCGATGTAAACTAATATTACTGCAACATAAAGATAGGCTCCAGACTATCTGATGAATTTCCAGTCACCAAGGGATTGCGACAATGTTGTGCTGTAGCACCCACTTTATTTAAGTTATACTTGAATTCAGCTTCAGAAGGGCGGAAACGCACCTGTCCCAACATGGGAATAGCTATCAATGACGAAAAGCTCTTCACTTTGCAATTCGCAGTGTCATGGTTACAAACGACTGCACAGGTGTAACAGAAATAAACAATCGTATGCGACAAGGGAAACAAGTGACGAGACAGTGCATTCCACTTTATGAAGCAATCAACTAGGACACGAAACAAAAATTAAAATATATTTTAATATTACAAGTCCTGTAACATATGGAGCTGATGTGTAGTAAACGACAGAACATATGAGGAAAAGATTATTGTTTTGGTTGCATATTTTGATAGTGTTCTTTACTGTATGACTTAAACTAACAATGTACTAGTAATATTGTAACAAAAGTGTGTTTTAACTTATAACTTTGAATAATTTCATATTAGCACTTCTAACGACCAAATTGGTAATTTTTGAATCTAACCGTAGCGTATATACAAAGCTTTATTAGCTTTATTGTTAGTGTATATCTGAGTTTTATTAGTTTATATGCAACCACAAAAATAACAGCATAACAAATTAAAAACAGCGGCTCCCTGTTCTTTTCAAATCTGGCTTAGAGCGAGCGGAACTGACCGCCGCGAGCAGCTTGTATAAACCCTTGGTAAGGACCCACTAACCTCCTCGCGCACCTTTTTATGCCAACTTTCAGATTTCTTGACCGCCGGGTGCACTTTGTAAAGCCCCAATATCTCATTGGGAAACAAAATTACCCGTACCCTGAGCTTCAAGTTAGTTTTGAGTAAAAAGTCGAACGCGGTAGACACGTGAGAGCGCGCGCACACACCCACACACACATACACACACGCATTGTTTCACACTTTGTAGCATTTTTAATGCATATTTTTTACTGTTATTGGCATAGGCATAAATTATTGTATTAATACCATATTTTGAAATAATTGTTTTAATTCTTAGAGGGCTTTCGGGGATCATACATGTTACAAGTTTAGAAAGTTAACATGACAGTACTGTAGTAAATGTTGTTGTTTCAGTGACTTGCGGACTTTCGGCCATAACTTGCTCTATATGCTACTTGTACTATGGCGACAGCGTTCATTACAACTTACTGGAACCACTTTCTCCGACTCCAGCACTATACGCCAACTTTCTATTGGTCACTTTGCAGATCTTCTTGTCGTCAGTGGTCGGTGGTAGTGCCTTGTTCCTCGCCGTTGAAAACACTTTGGGAATACAGAGAAGTTAGTTTCATTTGATATGTTGTCAGTAACCTCTTTATTAGGCTGATGTTGCTTTAATGTCAGTCCAATCCAATTTTAATGGCAGGATTCTACTACTAGAATAAAACTTAGTCAAATATTCATCTTAATTAGACAACTCAAAGCGCATCTCAGACACTAATTACTAAAGTTTTTCAATCCTTCCCCTGTACGTCTACATTTTTGTAATGTCTTCTGCTCCCTTCTTCCAAAATGTTACGGATTTTTATCTCTTCTCTACTCAGCAGTTGAGTAGATAGATCACTTTTTCTCTCCAATTTTTCACTTTTTTCTTGCATCAGATAGAAGAAAAATACTTTTCCTCGTTCATATTTCTTCAGGAAATTGTTTTTATCGTTTTATTCTAAACCGGTTTAAATGCAAGAAATGCCGCAGATTATTTAAAATTATCTTTTATTGCTCATATATTTGCATAATTTGCTTCTAAAACCTTCATCAAAATGTTCCATATAATTTAATATGCTTAAAAATAGTTTAAATTAATTTTGAGTCGAGTAGAGTTAGATGACCACACTATAGGTATTAACTCTTGGGTTTCTACTCTACCTTGCTGTCCATCATGTGAACTGATGGAATCAAGTGTTGACAACTCCATCAGTTCCCAGTTTTGAACATAGTGCTGTCCGATTAGCCTCTCACACGTACAGACAAATCAATTTTATTAATACATATTTTTAGATATTAAATGGGATTAGGTTTCTTCCCATAAGTTTTTCGACATGAACCAATTAATTCTTCATCCTATCAAAATTAATACTGAATTAAGAAATGGATTAGACAATGTAAAGATGTAAAGAAATGTAAAAAAATGTAACGACAATTAGGAAATGTTGTAGGAAAATTGTACGCTTTAATGTTTCAGAGTGTAGTTGGCAACGTTGCTTGCTGCGCACCGTACTGGTGATGCTGATGATCGCAGTGGCAGCGACCGTGCCCAGGTTCGACTTGATCATGGGCCTCGTAGGCGGATCGCTGACAGCACCGCTTATGTTCATATTTCCGACTATATTATATGCAAAACTGAGAACGATGCAACCACAGCCGGTCATAGTCACTAGCGTTCATCAACCCTTGGATGACTACATGTCTGTACACGAAGGGCTACGTCAGGGCCTTACAACTGTTTTGGAAATTCATTCCGCTGTCGACCAGTACGGATGCGAACAAGGAAAATGGAAAGTCATGTTCAATAATGGTGTTGAACCCGATAAAAGGATCGATAACTATAAAATAAGTTTTGAAAAGCATGAAAGTTGTAAAGAGTTGATTAGCAATAATTTAACTTACTATGATAAATCATTCTGGGGGATAGTTAAGTCGTTTGTCCAAAGTGTTACAGATGCGTTTTCTGTCAGCAGATATCCCAGGCTTGGACCCATAACGGTTAGTGAAAAAAGCATAGTTGTGTGTGTAGTGATATTTGGAGTTGTTGCCACAATCGTATCTACGTATTACAATGTACGAGATACGATTCATTATGCCACATTTATACCTCCGTGTTTGATGACAATTATACATAACAACAGAGCATTATTTTCCGGTTAGCATTCAAGATAGGTGGCCATTTGTGGTATAGTTTATCGAACTTGTGCGAGTAAAAAAAAAAATAATTTTACCTGTAAAAATAAATTTGTATCTATAAATAACGACTGTATGTCTAAAAGAACTTAAAGTCGGAAGTATTTCTATTATTTGTTCTTCATAACTGCGTGATTTTTAATTTTTTGGGATGACCTGATGCTAACAAAAATATCGGTATGGAGAACCATACATGACTTCCAGTTCTAAGATTTATATTTAAAATCATTTACGAAATGAAATGTTTCCATAGAAATTAATTCTTTCCACTTATTGCTTCAGCCTTAACCACAGTACTGTGGTCACTAACGTATACCACCACACGTTATCGCACTCGATTTTCACTGATGATGGCAGTCGACGGCACTGCCGAAACGTCTGGTTTTGCAGAAAACATTGGACTACGGCCAAATAGCCCGGGAAGGAATTTTAACAAAAAACTACTTCTTTGTTGCCGATAACGTAGTACACATATAAAAATTATCACCTCCCCCTTCAACTATAATTTTCATTTATAGAAAATTATCCCCATCCCGTTCAATTAGCCTCTTCATTTATAGATATTTCATCTACGTTTCTACAGTGGATTATTATGAGCTTCTTATCAGGATATATTTATCAAAATTAAGTACTTTACTCTTGTTACAACAAAGAATGTTTGTGGTAAACTACCCTTTCCCCGTAACCGATCTTCACCAAAATCAATGTGCCTGAGTACTATACAACTCAGGCACATATGTAAAAAATTATTTGATTCTGTTTGAATTTACGGCAGTTATCGTTCTTCATGGAAAACGTTGTCTTGTTACAACATAAAATGCTGCAGGTAAACTACCCCTTTCCCTTAACCGATCTTCAACGAAATCAACAGACCTTGAGTTATCTACAATTGAGGAAGGTATGCAAAAAATTATTTGATTCTGTTTGAATTTGGGGCTGTTATCGTTTGCCATAGAAAAAAATCTACACACACACACACACACACACACACACACACACACACACACACACACACACACACACACACACACATTTCGAAAAATGACTTTTTTCATGTTTTGAGGGTAGTAAAATCAGAATCTGCAATAATCTCGACCACGATTTTTTTTTGCCATCACCATACTTCCATTTCCTTATGGAATATGGAAGTAAAATATCGGTATGGAGAACCATACATGACTTCCATGTTCTAAGATTTATATTTTAAATCATTTTCGAAATGAAATATTTCCATAGAAACTACTTCTTTCTACTTATTGCGTCAGCCTTAACCACAGTACTGTGGTCACTAACGTATACCACTTCACGTTTTCGCACTCGATTTTCACCGATGATGGTAGTCGATGGCACTGCCGAAACGTCTCGTTTTGCAGAAAACATTGGACTACGGCTAAACAGCCCGGGAAGGAATTTTATCAAAAACTACTTCTTTGCTGCCGATAACGTAGTACACATACAAAAAATTCTCCCCTCCCTCTTCAACTATAATTTTATTAATAGAAAATTACCCCCACCCCGTTCACCTAACCTCTTCATTTATAGATATTTCATCTACGTTTCTACAGTGGATTATTATGAGCTTCTTATCAGGATACTTTATTTATCAAAATGAAGTACTTTACTCTTGTTAAAACATAAAACGTTGCAAGTAAACTACCCCTTTCTCTTAACCGATCTTTACTAAAATCAATAGGCCTTCAGCCCTCTAAAATTCAGGGATGCATGCAAAAAAATATTTGATTCTGTTTGAATGTGCGGCAGTTACCGTTCGTCATGAAAACATTTCTCTTGTTACAACATAAAATGTTGCTGGTAAAACTACCCTTTGCCCTTAACCGATCTTCACCAAAATCAACTGGCGTTGAGTTATCTATTATTCAGGCATGCATGCAAAACATTCTCATAATTTGAGAATACTGTTTGAATTTGCGGCAGTTATCATTCGTCATAAAAACAATTACCCTTGTTAAAACATAAAACGTTGCTGGTAAACTACCCCTTCCCTCATCTGATCTTCACCAAAACAACAGGTCTTGAGTACTCTACAAATCAGGGCTGTATGCAAAAAATTATTTGTTTCTGTTTCAATTTGCGGCTCTTATCGTTTGCTATATAAAATACCCTTGTTAAAATATAAAACGCTGCAGGTAAAATACTTTTCCCTTAACCGATCTTCACCAAAAACAATAGGTCTTGAGAACTCTACAATTCAGGGCTGTATGTAAAACATTATTTGATTCTGTGTGAATTTGCGGCTGTTATCGTTTGCCATAGAAAAAAATCTATAGACACACAGACACTTTACGAAAAATGACTTTTTTTCATGTTTTGAGGGTAGTACAATCAGAATCTACAATAATCTCGACCACGATTTTTTTGCCATCACCATACTTCCATTTACTTATGGAACATGGAAGTAAAATCAAGTAGTCTGAATGTAGAATAAAGACTAAAAACTTTGTTAAAAAAATAAATCTTCAGTATCTGAAATACTTATCAAATAATAATGAAACGTTAAAATTTTTAGAATCGATTGTATCATGTAAGTTTTAAAAAACAGGCCGGACGGGCTTTAAGAACTAGAAGTTCAAAAGTTTAATTCTTGGATTTCGTTGTCCATGACGTGTCCGTTACTTAACTAAATATCACTATAGTATTGACCACTCGGAACACTAAGTTTTTTATAAGTAAAAACGTAAAGTTTTACCTTACATCCTAAACCGGCTTTCACCTTTAGAAGGCTTCATCAGAGGCTGCCATAGGTAGCATTGTCCGTCTTGTTGTTGGCGACGGGATAGTTATTCGAAAGATTGAAGCTGTGTGTGTGTGGTGAGATGTGTTCGAATAATGCGTCCGATTTGAATTGTGTCTGTTCGTTTAGGATGTCGTTTTTATTTGTTTTTGTGTGTTTGTATATTTCTAATTGTTCTAGAGTGTCTAGTTTTCGGCCTTTTGTGTGTACGTGTAGAATGTTCATGTTATTGTAGATGTTTTTATATGTGTGGTTTGCTTCAATGAGGTGGTTTGCAAAGGTAGATTCTGTAGTGGTGTGGAGTGCTTTTGTGTGTTCAATGTATCTCTGTTTGAAGCTACGTCCTGTCTGGCCTATATAGAATTTATTGCAATTTGAGCAATTTAGCTTGTATACACCAGGTAGATCGAATTTGTTTTGTGCTTTGGGCATGCGTTTTGATAGTGTGTGTTCTGTTTTGTTAGTAGTTTTGTAAGCGATTCTGTATCCTGCTTTTTTGAATTTGTGGGCAATTTTTTCAGTTTGTTTGTTGATGTATGTTAGTGTTATGAATTTGTTGTTTTCTGTCTTTGTCTGTTGTTTGTTTTGTGTTTTGTGTAGGAGTTTACTGACTATTGTTCTGTCATAACCGTTAGATTCTGCTAGATATTTTATCGTGTTTAGTTCGTCTTTGTAGTCTATTTCATCAGATGAAATAGACTACAGAACAATAGTCCTATATAATATAATAACAATATAATATATAATAGTCCTATATATATATATATATATATATATATATATATATATATATACAATAACTCCTACACAAAACACAAAACAAACAACAGACAAAGACAGAAAACAACAAATTCATAACACTAACATACATCAACAAACAAACTGAAAAAATTGCCCACAAATTCAAAAAAGCAGGATACAGAATCGCTTACAAAACTACTAACAAAACAGAACACACACTATCAAAACGCATGCCCAAAGCACAAAACAAATTCGATCTACCTGGTGTATACAAGCTAAATTGCTCAAATTGAAATAAATTCTACATAGGCCAGACAGGACGTAGCTTCAAACAGAGATACATTGAACACACAAAAGCACTCCACACCACTACAGAATCTACCTCTGTAAACCACCTCATTGAAGCAAACCACACATATAAAAACATCGACAATAACATGAACATTCTACACGTACACACAAAAGGCCGAAAACTAGACACTCTAGAACAATTAGAAATATACAAACACACAAAAACAAATAAAAACGACATCCTAAACGAACAGACACAATTCAAATCGCACGCATTATTCGAACACATCTCACCACACACACACAGCTTCAATCTTTCGAATAACTATCCCGTCGCCAACAACAAGACGGACAACGCTACCTATGGCAGCCTCTGATGAAGCCTTCTAAAGGTGAAAGCCGGTTTAGGCTGTAAGGTAAAACTTTACGTTTTTACTTATAAAAAACTTAGTGTTCCGAGTTGTCAATACTATAGTGATATTCAAGAGTTTGGTACAACACAGGAACGTTGGTAGGAACTGAACAGACATTAAATTTGTGTTGCTATTCTTATTCTTTAGTATAACTGTCTACGACTGAATGCTGTCCATTTTCCAAGGTCCTGTGCTTTTGTCTTCATCTGACTACCTTCCATTTTTTATCATCCAACGTATTTTTCTTTCCCGGCCTCTCTTTCCTGAAATGCAGACGGTTTCTACTTAATACATCCCCCAAGCAAGATCTTTTTCTTTTTGTTGTTACTTTCAGCAGTCTTCTTTCCTCTCGTATTTTTGTCAGTACTTCGTCGTTTCTCACTCTACCAGTCCACTTCACCTTATTAATTCTTCGCCACAACCACAAATCAAGTTACAATAGTCATCGAAAATAAAGAAAAGAGTTTTATGTATTCCAAAAAAAGTTGATGAATTTTGTGTTTATTAATTTATATTAGATTAGCAAAATAGAACGTAGGTGTTGTCTCCTGTGGTGCAAGCTTTACCTGTCGTGTGTTAATAGGAATAAAATTTGGTTCAATGAGAACAGATGCAAATGAAAATGATTATTCTACCAGAGAATGATCATGTCAGAGAACGAGGCAGTAAGTGAGCTGTCAAGACCATATAAAATGACATCTACTACAAAGCGACACTATAGCTTAAACGTGTAAATTAATGTTAAATAAAATTGTTTGCTAGTAAGGAGGTGAAATTATTAAGTTAATTGAAGAAATACGATAAGCATTTTTATTTCGAAATGATTTGTCTTCAGTTAGTTAACTAAGACAGATGGTATTCACCTGTAAAGCATTATCTAAGCCCCTTTTCACCATAACGGATACTGTCTAGTAAGTTGACAAATGATTGTCGTCTGCGTTTCCAGATCGAGGCATCATTGCCTCGACCACCGATTCTTGGCGATCGACCCATATTCTTCCTATAATACATAGGCCTACTTGTTTCAGTATCCACTTTAGAAATTCACATAGCACGAATCTTCCAATCTTTTTGAAACAACGAGCTGTGCTTCTAGCTTCCCGCCCTTTAGCCGCTACAAGCCTATGTCATCATTGTGTATTTTTTCTCTCGTATCATTTACCTTGCACTATAACTCTCGAGAGGGTTTTATTTCTGGCGAAGAGTAAGGTTTTTAAATTTATGTGTCATGATACCTAGACTTTAAGTCATGCAATAGTGTGGGGAGCGCTATCACGTTGTGAAATTTGATTTGACTCTCCTTTTTTTTAAGGTTTCATAAAATTTATATCACAGGTTGACATTTGTTTACTTTAATTGACTTTGGTTTACCTTCATCATCATTATCATCAGCAGCATCACCACCACCACCACCACCACCACCTTCTTCTTCTTCTTCTTCTTCTTCTTCTGCTCCTCCTCCTCCTCCTCCTCCTCTTGCTTCTTGTCTTTCTCCTCTTACTTCTACTTCTTCCTCTTCTCCTGATTAAGCTTAAGCTGTATCACGCTAGGGAGAATCACTCTGCTTTTAATCAGCAATGATTAAAACAGGGGTTTTCGTATAGATACCGTACTGGTTCGCCTGCCTCCTCAGTCACACTGTGTATTGGCCGAACAGAAGTAGACATGGTTGGATTGACTTCTTGACCTTCAGTTGAACCCATATCGCGGCACGACACATATGACGGGTCAAGCGCTATCCCCCGGCTTCATCATATATTGAATTGCAAATTAATTGTATTGAGGAATGCAATAGTTACTAAAATATCTCCATATTAATTACATGTGTTATTAATTTAACATGATTCTTGGAAGAAAAGGCCATCTTCTAATAATATAAACTGAAATACGTAACTACATTTTTATATTAATCCAATAAGACAAGAGAAATAACTTTCAACATAATAGAAAATCCAAACTTGACGTAACGGATACGTAAGTTGCAACTGTGAAACATGATTACAATCTCGTTACGTCAATAATGATCAGCGTGTTAACCAGGTTAGGCTGACGTCGCGCCAGCTTTGAACTAAGAGTGGAAAGAATTGCAATATGATAATAACTTCTAGTTGAAAGTATGATAATCGATTTAAAGATGGAATCATCATATTAAAAAAAAGAATTGAGAAAGAATAAAGTGTAAACCACGGCGTCGCCTACGCTGTGTACTGGCTGAATGTTGGCAGATGTTAACTGTTTAATATATATAGAACAATAAATTCTTTCAGAATCTAAACATAGGAACACAATGTATAATGTATGGCATGTCTCGGATGGCTGAAACCTTTGAAACCTTCAAAAACTGTTAAATTTACATATGCAGTTGTTCAGTGCAACCTCTGCAACCCGAATTCCGCTAGTCCCAAACGCCCAGTAATCCGTAATTAATATGAAGAAAACCTACTGTAATAAAAAATTACAATACTTAGTTAAGTGTCAAAAAAGATAAAATTCTCAGGTTTAATGTTTGTGAAATAAGGTAGTGAAGAATGACTATTGTCATTTTAGATTCAGTTTACACTACCTGAAACAAAACGAATGTACGTGCTACCTAAGTTAAATTATAACCAAATACGAGGTTTAATAAAAACGGTTGGTGCAAGTTTTGAACTTTTCTTGCTAGACGTGTCCAATTAAAAATTGTCTTTACGCTCTACGTGATGTCCGTATACGCACTGGTGACAGTCTTCTAATATTTTAGCCCTATTGGATCCACTGTTTTGATTTGACAGGTAATTGAGTATTTATATTTGGTGTATTAGGCAATTCTTTTGAGCTACTACAAACGATTGAAGAACACGAATTAAATTCTGTGTAAAGAATGAGGTAAACTGCACTATCGCGGCGGTAGTATTGCAGAAGAATTTTGACGAATTTTCTATGCATGAATAGGCGTTTTATTAATAGTTCAGATGCTTCAAAAACCGAAAATTATGATAGTCACGTGAAGATTATCGTTTTCTGTTCGACAAATTTTCATGACTAGCTGCAAATATAGAGTACTATTCGGCCACTTGTGTGCAGCAAAAAAACGGCAGTATTCGCTAAGCGTGTCGTCTTCCTTGCAATACAAAGTACCACGACAGGACAACGTTTCGCGACTGTTGACTACGTAAAAGAAAAATCGTTGAGCGAGCTCAAGGTTACACGAAAATGTGCATTCGAGAAATGTTAGAAGACTGAAAAAAATCAATGGCATAATCGTGTTATATACGACTGAGACTACTTTGAAAGAGTCAATAAAAATCCAAACGATGCAATGCACAGGTTTTCAAATAAACCAAAATTGCACGAACTTCCTAATCGAACCTCGTAAATATAACGATATTTCTTTGCAAATTGGAGTAACAATCTTATCTGAAGTGAGTCATTGCGCAGTTAAAGATTGTGCATGCAACTAGCCCTAGGGTTATATTTACATTTTGTAGGCATAAGTGTTCATTGTTTTCAGCTTTAAATATACTGTTCAGTATTGTGTCATGGTGTTTATGTTGTACTTCTGAATTTTTCGTCTCGAGTAGTTTTTTGAACTTAATTAGAAGTTTTTTGAAGGTTTACCTTAATTTACATCAATTGTTTGAAACTTTAGGGAGTATTTTATGGTATAGTGTGATATTTTAATATATTAAGAGGTTCTGTGATAAAAATACATTTTAGTTGTATTCTAATATGTAGTATTGTACAATAAATTATGTAATCCAATGACATACAGTATTTCTTTTTTTTACATAAGATTCCATAGATGACAAAATGCGGTATAGACTACATTTACTGTAAAAGAATTCATTTTTTCTAAAGGTCGTTTCTTACACTTATGTTTGCACCTTCAGAAACTAAACGTACCAACAAAAGATCACTAAGTGAATATGTTTTATGTAAATCGAAATAGATTATTCGAAACATGTGTTAAACAAATTAATTTTGTACTTGCTGTAGAAAACTAATTATTTTTTTACAATTATAACATGTACCAAACACACACACTTTAATATGTATGTCACATAATGCACTTGCAATATGTGTATTGTCAATTTTATGTGCTACATGTTAAAATGTTTATTTTCAACATTATTATGTGGTGTTGCGCGTATTTATTTATTATAACAACTAGCTACACTAGTTTAACTAGTTTTTTCTGCATACGGAACTTTTGAGGTAAAACAACTTTGTGTACAATTTAGGCAGTTGCCGCGCAGATTATATTTTTAGTTTTATTGTGTAATATGCAGTGAACTTATATAACACACACACACACACACACACACACACACACACACACACACACACACACACACACACACACACACACACACACACACACACACACACACACACACACACACACACACACACACACACACACACACACACACACACACACACACACACATGCAGTATGTAAGGATTATAAACTACGCTGTTCATGTCTGAATGCGCTAACTGCTTTTTGCTTCTATTAGTTACTAATACTTCATGCCGTTTTTTTTTCTTCATATTAATCCATTACATTACATTATACTTCGAAGCAGATAATTATAAAACAGTTTTTAAAACCAAAGTGTTTACAACAGTATCAAATTCATTTACTTGGTGTATAAAACAATTTTATACTTGAAATAATTAAGTTAATGTCGCAAACCCTTATGCTTGCAAAGTTAATGTAAAACGTGCGTTGTGATGAAATATGCAAAATTGTAGATACATTTTTCTTAAACATTTATAAACGAGATTTCATTTCTACTGGGATGGAATGCGCTAAAAAATATGTTAGAGTTTTTGTATATTATTTTGTGACGATTTCATTAAAAAAAAAAAAAATATGTTAATTAATTAAGTTGATAATGTATAGGCTGAGAAAATTTAAATTTTTAATAAAATCTCACATTTTAAACTAAATCTTATTGCTATCATTAAATAATAATAATATTTAATAAAAAGTCTAATAATTTAAATTAAAAGGAATACGATTGTACAGAAAGGGTAAAGCTTGTTAATTAATCATGCATAGACAGGCGCTGGCCGGAGTCAACTTGTTTTCCGACCCCTTAACTAACTAAAAATAATTGTAAATTTGTTATTACTTAAATAATTAAACTAGACCCCTATAATGTACTTTGATAGCGATGGTAACTAAGAATCTCCCTACTTAATTATTTAATCTAACTTTAGTCCTTTAAAAAAAAAAAAGAAACGTGGAACTACTTTTATGTTGAATTGAACTGTCGCGAGATTACTACTCTTACCCCTAACTATTTTCGCCCACTTGCAATGGAGCGGTCAACCCGTAAGCTGCGTACTGCAGATATGTGCAACGTTAAAAATAGTTTGTTTCAAAATGTGATTAATCCGTCAGTTAAGACACAGAGGCATTCTTTATACTATTAAACAATGTGTTGCGTTAATATAGTTGAACCGAGATTCATATAAATATGTTGTAAACGAGTAAGAAAGAATAACGAAAATTTAGCGCCTATGACATCTCTACAAAAATCTTAAAATATAAAACTTATGTAATTAAAACCGTGGTAATACCATAAAGTGAAGTGCAACAATCAAACAATCATGTGAAGTGGATACAGTTGAATGAAACTTTTGTGTTAATCATTCAAATCAACGAGCTATTACTATCCGTTAGCCAAGAGCAGAGAACCAGGACCCACTATGATCTAAAAGACTTCAGGACTACACCATCCCCGGATACGAAGACAATGAGAGATACCTGACCTACATCAAACATGCTGCAACCGAGGACCTAGGACTGGAATAACGCAGAGCTGGAGGACATCCAAAAAGGTGACACGGAGGCAAGCCTTCCGTGGTTATGAAATACTAAATATTATATCCAACAAAAGACAATTAAATTAACAACATTAAGACATTTTACGTACTGACAGTAATTGTATACTTATTCTTAGTAAAAGAGTTATAGCTCTAAACTGTAAAGCCTTATTGTTTAAAAAGATTAATAAAGACCATTCTTCAAATGGCAAAATTTTAAAGATTGTATATGGCGAGGTAACCATTATTTACGTACTAGACTAAATCCCGGATCCGTGGAATTAATTAAATTAGATGTACATCTTATTTTGAGGGCCCTTGTAAAAGAATAAAATATAATCATAATGTAAACTGTAAGCTGTTGAAGCATATATGTCGAGAATTTTAAGTAGAGCAATTAATACCATATGTAATAAAGAGATGTCATCAGGAGTACTGACTAAACTGAGTGCATAAATCAACAGTCTCCCCTTCCCTGAATCCTTTTATATTTATTGTTTGTTGTTCTGATTAATTTTCAGCTCGTCACAAGTAAGGCAGCCTGAATAATTGGCAGAACCAATTATTGCGGGTTCCCTGAGTTATAACACAAGAGAAGATGTTATAATTTGCGTTAGAATAATTACATTAGAAACATAAGCATCACAATAGGTTATTACTCGTATATATTATTAAATCATTTCAAGTAGAAAGACCGCAGGTATTTCAGACATCTTTTCGTTGAACAGTAGCCGATTCAATTTGCACCAAAATTTTCTACTTACATGCTCAGCCATACCTCAAGCTTTGTTACAAATCGATCTTTATAGTTTACAATTTCCCTCTTCTTCATGTTTTTCCTTTCTACCGTACGTTACCAGGATTTTCTACTCCTTTATACCTTCTTCTGTTTTTCCCTTTTGCGTTCATCATCATCACCATTGTAACACTCGAGCTCTTCTTCTCGTGAAGATTCGGCTTAGATCTGTTCTGAATAACCTAGAAAACTTGTAATTTGTGAAATTTTTACGCAGATAAATTATCGACTCTGTCGGGCAGAAACGTGCAATGATACAATTAATTCAAAATCTTCAAATGTGATGTAATTGAACACATATTTTCAACAATTAGCCATCTCTTTGACTCACCTTCTGAGGCGAGTAGGTTTCTCTGTCATCTCCAATTAAAATTGTTTAAAGTTTAAGTGTAATATGTATATGTATAATATGCAACGAACAGAAAGTACTGAATCCAGATCATAGTTTTTATATTACATAGAATATAAGGTTTCAAAATTTAAAAAAAGCGTTTCTTAAAACACAAAAGATTTGTTTATTTTTGTTTCAATTTAAACTCAAAAGTTCAACATTTTTTATGAATTTCCAAATGTATACAAACATATACAGTTTGTTTTAAAATGTCTACCTGAGGTTATATGTAAGTCTGATTACAAGAAAATTATAAAAATTCGCAAAGATTTATTTTGTTGTTTATTCCTGTTTCATAAATTTTGTCTGATATATAGCTTTACTCACAAATGACTCCAATACTTTTCTCTTTCAAACTTTCCTTCTGCTGGCACTATTTGAATTTCCTCAAACGCCTTCCTGACGTTTTCAACTGAATTTTATCGAGATTTCGCACTGCTACAACACAGTTATCTCCACTTTGAATAACTCAAATTAACTTGTTTAATATCAGTCACTTTAATCGTTGTGCCTGGAAATATACTTATAAGTCTAAATGTTTTGAATCCATATATACTGAGAAAATCAGGCACGCCTAAATCCGGAAAGCTTGGCTCCACATGTTCCATACCAGTAATAGGTACATGAATGTGCTGACTATAATCAAAACTTGCAGATACTGACAGTTAACCTTAGACATTGGACACAGTTCGTGTTCTCTCGCTTCCTTACTGCTACAAGCTGAAAATACGTAGCACTTGCTGTTATCTCATGCCCTGTGTAGATAGCCTGTGGGCTGAAGTATTTCTCGTAATGGCAAGTCCATATAGATTGTTGAACTGATGCCTGAAACATTACGACACATCATTACTTTTCCTTTATGCATGTTTTTCACTCCACTTAGATTTTCAACTTTCAGTTGTGTATATTAACAATACTAAATAGTACAAAAATTTTACGTCCTATAACATTGCATCAAAATTATATTGCTAACAGAAACAACAAAACAAGAATAGAACTGTGTGATTTTAAAATAAAAAGAAAATATTCAGCATTCACTGCAGACAGAGTACCAGAACATGCGCAGAAATAGTGACATACAGAAAGTTATCAATAATTAGTGTTATAGTCAGTCAAATTGATAAAATTAGCTTCAAATGAACTTTAAAGAATTGCAGAAAAATAAAATACAAATAACAATTATACTGTCCAAAACTGATGAAAGACTCGCTCTTAATTAAAAAGGGCTCACACAGTGCGTAATCATGCGTTTGAAACTCCAATACAATAGGCTTAGTCATTTTACATAAATCTAAACGATATTATATGTATAATCATATTTATATACTTCCAACTGAGCTTACTGTGTCATGATACTACTCGTGGGGACGTAAAATCTACGTACTGTAAGAATGCACATACCCCAATTAGTACCCAGATTTGGTTTGGCCTGAATTCTCGTACGAAGAACTTTGCTGTTGGCCTGACAACAAGAAGAAAACGAAATAAATAAAGACGAATAATTTAATAATAATAATAATAATAATAATAGTAATAATAATGATGATGATACTACTACTAACCATAGAAACTAAAGCCACGCTTTATAAGACATTGGTAAGGCCTATATTGACATATGGATCTGAGTTCTGGGTACTCAAGAAAATTGATGAACAGAGGCTGGCTGTGTTTGTAAGGAAGATACTGAGAAGAATTTATGGGCCAATTCAACAGGACTGAGTCTGGAGAACGAGAAATAATAATGAATTATATGCTAAGTACAATGACATTACAGTTATCCGATTTGCCAAAATTAACAGATTAAGATGGGCAGGACACGTTCAGAGAATGGATGACGAATGTACGGCAAAAAGAATTATGAAACACAAGCTAATAGGAAAAAGGAAGATTGGAAGACCGAAGAATAGATGGTTGGCCCAGGTCGGCAGTGATGCGAGGAGGCTGGGCGCAGTGAATTGGTGGCGGATGGCTGAGGACAGGAATAAGTGGAGGCAATTTCTTTTGGAGGCCAAGGCTCGATCTGGGCTGTAGAGCCAAGGATGTATGTATGTATGTACTACTACTACTACTACTACTACTGCTAATAGTAATAACAAAAATGAGAAGAAGAAGAAGAAGAAGAAGAAGAAGAAGAAGAAGAAGAAGAAGAAGAAGAAGAAGAAGAAGAAGAAGAAGAAGAAGGATTTAAATTATAGAACACGACGGCGGCGAATACACAAAATGCCGGTATTTGAAAATTCATGTCACTGTAAGTTGTTTTTAAAGCGCTACAATAGTTAAACTTCGTGATTCATACAAGATGTCTACGACATACTTTTATCAGAAAAAGAGACAAACAAAATGAATACATAAGGTTCTCACAGTCATAAATAGATTTACTTGCACTGAGAACACGCTGTGTTGTGTTAAACATAACGATTGACCTTTAGTAGGCTACTGTTGAATGAAACCGACTACTATTGGAGTAAAATGAGATTCACCGTCTGTACTAGCAGGTGTATTAAACATAATTTAAAGAAATAAGATAAACACCGTAATGATAATAAAGAACACATTCTGAGGTCGTGTGCTACTTCCTGTAGGATGAAAGGGAACTCAGATGAGCTTTCACTGCACGTATCGCGTGTTGTCCTACTATGCTGGGGACACGTAGTTCTCTATGTTGGGTATTCAACACATTGCCCCCCCCCCCCGGGTCACTTGATGACTCTACTGTCGAGTATAAATGTTTTTTTAAATACTACGACTATCAGAATAACGTTTATTTGATTTACCTGTCTAATTTGTGTGTACGAACTTTCACTCGCATTACTACGTATTAAATTGAAGGAATGGTACAGCTTCTGCCTCACAATTCGTCGTTTGAATTTTACGGTAAATCGAAACCAAATTTGAAACATGTTATTAGAAGTCATGGTCATTTCTTTGCCAAATACTACCATTTTAAAATATCTTATAATGTTACCTTTATATTTTAATAATAAATTACAAGAAACAAGAAATTAGCTCTCACAAACGACATAAAGACTTCCTAGAAAGATTATCTCTAATGGTTACTACATTCTCTAAGCCAGCATTCTCTAGCCAGCATTTTGTTATTGTACAGAATATGGTACAATATGGCAGCTGCTGCGTATGAAGATTGGTGTATTGTTTCGAAAATTTTTTAATAAAATAACGAGTGTTATCGGAAATTTAATGGAGTCATTAGGAATAAACATAGCAGACGTTTTGATCGCTTTGATCTGTACTGTTTAGTTAGCGTTTTGATATAACATATTTAAAATTTATATTTACTTTACCTCAAGATGTTATTTTTCCCTTATTTGGAACATGTTTCGGGACCCTTAGTGTTCCCATCATCAGCCTTCCTAATTTTGAATCTTTAAAATTTATATTTACTTTACCTCTAGATGTTACTTTTCCTTTGTTTGGAACATGTTAGGAAGGCTGATTTAATCCCTTAGATTCAAAATTAAGAAAGCTGATGATGGGAACACTAAGGGTCCCGAAACATGTTACAAATAAGGGAAAAATAACATCTTGAGGTAAAGTAAATATAAATTTCAAATATTATATATATATATAGTAGCATGACAGATATTCCACCAATAATTAATTCATTTAAGATCATAAAAATAATTAAATTACATATACTCAAAGAATGTCAAATGAAATTCAATTACACTTCAAAGGAAAACACCACTATAAAAGAAAAACAATAATTAAATAATAAAAATGCAACCATAAAAGTCAAAGAAAATAAATTAAAGGAAACTCATATTAAAAAATCAGGAGATTACCCAGGAGATTAGGAGCAGGTGATAAATATAATACCCCAAACACAAGAAGAAACAAGAAGAGGAAGTTTAGTATCAGGTGATAAACAAGAGATCACGAAATCAAGAAGGAAGAGTAAAGTTAGTATCAGATGATAAAGAAGATACTCCAAACCCAAGAAGGAAGAAGAAATTTAAAAGCAGATAATAAAGAAGATACCCCGAACCAACCACCGGACAAAATAACACCGAATACCTTGGTTTACCCAAGAATGAACACAAAAAGGAAGACGAGAAGAAAGGAAGAAATAGGAGGGAAGAACCACAATAAAAACCTATTATTAACTACCATTAACCCCAAACCAAATGATACCATTGAAGAAAGTATAACACCCCAAAACCTTATGAAATTGTAATTATTTATAAACAAAAGTATTGAGTAGCATGATAAGAAGTGCACCAACTAAAGTTATTATATGATAAAAAATAAACAAATCTTCACAGTCCATAAAATGACTAAAGGTCTGGTCTGAAAATAATAAAACTCAAAAATAAGTCAGAACCAACAGTGAATGTGTACTAGTGGAAGTGTTTTTAAATGTAATAAACTTCAAGTTGTAGGGTATCTATAACTTAAACAAAGTGCTATAAAATAACTTTTATATTTTATAATTAACAAGTAATGAAATATTAAAATGGAAAATATTTCCAATATTTCATTAAATAAAGTCACTTTGTTATCTCAAGACATTCATAGAAATGCCAAAAATAAAGAAAATATGTGAGGGAAATGTTTACTGTACAAGGGGATGTTAGATAATAATAGTATAATCAGAAAGGACTGATAATAGATTAAGTTTTAATACAGTTAAGAAGTTTAAATGGCTGATATTGTTCAAAGCCATGAACTCCATTTTTTAAAAGAGTTCCAATAGAATAAGGTACCTATATGTTTAGAGTAAGATGTTTTAGTCATATAACAGCATACATACAAATTAAAATGTTTTAAGTATGGATGCTGTATTAATTTATAAAATGTGTTAAATGTATGTTCAAAACAGTTTAAGCAAACATGTCTAACTTTAAAGACTGCTGATTAATGTTAAATATTATTTTTTGTAACAGTAGCATGAATTAGATGCTACACATCTCAATAATTATGTAAACAATTTTATTTCATGTTGTGTTAACTTTTAAAAGTCAGAGGAGGTGTAGAATTAAATTTATTTGAAAAAACCATATATGTAAAATACTAAACACTAGGCCAAATAATGAATGCACAAAAATTAATATAAACCAGTTAATTCACCAATGAACCATGTAAACTAACAAGATTTATGTAAGGTAGGTCAATTAACAACTACTGTAAAGGATCCTATGATTTAAAAGAGTAATATAGAAAAATATCTTAAATTATTGGAAATTTTCGAAATGTAATAATTAAATATTTCTGAGGAGAAATAGTAAATTAAAAAATTATCACTAAAAGACAGTTCAAATGTTAAATTTATAAGGAATTAAGGAGAAGAAAAGATTTGTGACCATTTGAAATTTATTATAATTATATTAATAACACTTACAATGGCAGTAATTGTGTACAAGAACGGAAACAGGTTTTTTGGGCCTAGATTTCCAAAAAGACAGAAATATGTTAATTTTAACAAAAATCTCAACAAATATGGACTATGACATATCAAATTAAACAGAATGAGATAAATAAACCAATTATATGGTTAATAGTTCATGAAAGCGAACAATAAACTAAAAATATTCCATATATAATGTACCTTGGAATTATGTACATGGGAAGTGAAAATTATTTTAACAATACTTTTCCAATATTAACTTGGCAAGATATTTCCTAAGATGAAGGAAGTAAGTTAGTTCTTTGTTAACATTCAAAGGGAACGGTTTATGCTGAATCGCGTTCTAAAACTGTATAACGGAGTGTAATGGGTAAAGCCTAAAATCAGTGAAAAACGGGAGTTACATAAATTAACACTTTTCGATTTAAAACTTATGAAATACTCTACGACAACGGTGAAAACGAACAATACACCACATAATACAAGTGATTTAAACAATTAAAACTACCTAATATTAATATTTCACTATACAACATATTAACGATTCTTCGCCACGAACAGACATAAAGTGAACACCTCTAACAGAAAACTATTAACACCAGTGAACACTGAACACTCATCCAGGATACCTCAAACAACATAATAGACAGTATACACGATTTCGGAGATCCATAAAACAGTTATAAAGGTGAATTTATTGTGAGATTTTCCAGCGACCATATATACGTATAACCTCATCAATTCAGCTAGCCGCCATGATGGTCCCGTGATGCACTACAACCTCCTAGACTGATCTCATAGCCTGCAGATTGGTTTGAAAAATCAAATATACTAAACATTATATATTATTCACAATTTGTTAATTATTAATTATTAAGATTATTTTCTGTATATGTTATACTTTCTAGGCCTGCCCTTCTCTGACTATATAAAATAATCGTTGAAAGAACCTTTTTTAATACTTATATAAAAATTAACCTGTAATCACAAATCGATATATCCCTGTGACAGAGTCGAACAATTGCTCTACATCGATTTGACATCGATTTTTATAATTTATTGTTAATAAATCAAATTATTTCAACTATTTGGATTGTAAAATTATTTTACATTTTAATTTAAGGGTTTAATTAACTACAAGACGTACTGAAAGGCGATAAATCTTAACTAAAAGTGAGATACTGGAGCAGCGCTGAAAATCATTAATCGATTGCTGAAAGGAGATAATCTGATTAACTCCAGATTTTGTTAAGATCTACCAGAAGTGTAAATTAAACCAAAATAACCTCACAGAATTTTGAAATTTTAAATAAAACACAAAACCAGGATTAATTCTAAATTTTAACCATAACAAACAAACAAACATAAACATTTTTTTTTTGAACAAAAATTTTTTTTAAATAAATTTTTTTTTTCTTTGAACCATACACAAGGAAAATATTTATTTGTAACCACAGTTAACAGGTCTTGTTACAATATATATATATATATATATATATATATATATATATATATAAACAGACATATATTTTCATTTGTAAGATATTTAATGTAAATAACAGAAATACTGCCATCGTTGTGTTTAAAAACATGAAGTGAAACTCGTTATGTATCAGCAACGGCTACGAACTTCTATTTCATTAATTCGGTACTGATATTCAGTATGGAATGACTGTTGCTGCTGCTAAAACAACGCTATATAGATAATGAAAGTGGATTTTTTCTTGCATGGATTTGAAATAAACTTGAGTATTATCGAAATTGAAGTTAAAAATGTTGGCATTTCCTAAAAATGATCTTTTCTAATAACAAAAATATTTAATAAATTTAATCAGTTACTAATATTTCAATCTGCAATGTCGTTGACCATATTTGGTGCTATACCAAAGGTTATATAGGGTTGTAACAACCTGTGAAATGTCACAAACACACAAAAACACCTGCAGTTGCTTTCAAGCAGGTGTACAGTACAGAAAATGAAGATTTAAAAGCCATTTTACCACATATTTATAATTAGTTCTCAAGCAAGCTAAAACTACTAGGCCAAATTTTTCATTTTTTTTTTATTGAGTAACTCCCGTGACTCACCCCACCTTGTCTAACAATGGATGATAAGGTCCAGCATCTGGCTGCTAGTAGAGGGAAAGAAAATATGCTACTTGGAAGCCACAATTCATCAACTCGTAAGTTAAAGCGCCGACCGACCGTTTCCGCCTGTACTCAAAATAAGTAAGATACATCCGTCTTTAAAACATAATAGAAAGTTCATTCTTCTTGATAATATGTCGTATGGTCTTACACTTATATGGATTACCTCCTACTGATAAGTGATGATAGCATCAAACTATCTTGTTCGACTTCACTGCAGATGTTTTTTTTTACTAATGAAAAAAAATGATTTTCCGATTAACGTGTGTGTCTGGTTATCGTGTATGTTAAGGAACATAGCGGTATATATCGAGATTTATTCGTTCCAAAAATGTAATCTGTAACTAAAATATCGGTATGGAGAACCACACATGACTTCCATGTTCTACGATTTATATTTAAAATGATTTACGAAATGAAATGTTTCCATAGAAATTACTTCTTTCCACTTATTGCTTCAGCCTTAACCACAGTACTGTGGTCACTAACGTATACCACCACACGTTATCGCACTCGATTTTCACTGATGATAGCAGTCGACGGCACTGCCGAAACGTCTGGTTTTGCAGAAAACATTGGACTACGGGCAAACAGCCCAGGAAGGAATTTTAACAACAAACTACTACTTTGTTGCCGATAACGTAGTACACATTTAAAAATTATCCCCTCCCCCATCAACTAGAATTTTCATTTATAGAAAAATACCCCCACCCCGTTCAACTAGCCTCTTCATTTATAGATATTTCATCAACTTTTTACAGTCGATTATTAAGATATTCTTATCAGGATAATTTATTTATCAAATTTAAGTACTTTACTCTTGTTACAACAAAAAATGTTTCTGGTAAACTGCCCTTTCCCCGTAACCGATCTTCACCAAAATCAATAGGCCTTGAGTTTTCTACAACTCAGGCACATATGTAAAAAATTATTTTATTCTGTTTGATTTTACGGCAGTTATCATTCGTCATAGAAAAAATTACCCTTGTTATCACATAAAACGTTGCAGGTAATCTACACCTTTCTCTTAACTGATCTTCACCAAAATCAATAGTTCTTGAGTCCTCTACAATTCAGGGATGCATGCAAAACATTATTTGATTCTGTTTGAATGTGCGGCAGTTATCGTTCGTCATAGAAACATTTACTCTTGTTAAAACATTAAAAGTGGCAGGTAAACTACCCTTTTTCCTGAACCGATCTTCACCAAAATCAATACGCCTTGAGCCCTCTATAACTCAGGCATATATGTAAAAAATTATTTGATTCTGTTTGAATTTACGGTAGTTATCGTTCTTCATGGAAAACGTTCTCTTGTTACAACATAAAATGTTGCTGGTAAACTACCCCTTTCCCTTAACCGATCTTCAACAAAATCAACAGACCTTGAATTATCTACAATTGAGGAAGGTATGCACAAAATTATTTGATTCTGTTTAAATGTGCGGCAGTTATCGTTCGTCATAAAAACAATTACTCTTGGTAAAACATAAAATGTGGGAGGTAAACTACCCCTTTCCCTTAACCGATCTTCACCAAAATCAACAGGCCTTCAGTCTTTTACAACTGAGGAACGTTTGCAAAAAAATATTTGATTCTGTTTGAATGTGTGGCAGTTATCGTTCGTCATAACAAAAATTACCGTTGTTAAAACATAAAATGTTGCCGGTAAACTACCCCATTCCCTTAACCGATTTTCACCAAAATCAACACACATTGAGTTCTCTATAGCTCAGGAAGGTATACGAAACATTATTTGATTCTGATTGAATTTACGGCAGTTATCATTCGTCATAGAAAAAATTACCCATGTTAAAACATAAAACGTTGCTGGTAAACTACCCCTTTCCCTAAACCGATCTTCAACAAAAACAATAAGTCTTGCGAACTCTAAAATTCAGGGCTGTATGCAAAACAATATTTGATTCTGTTTGAATTTGCGGCTTTTATCGTTCGCCATAGAAAATGCCCTTGTTAAACCAAAAAACGTTGCAGGTAAACTACCCCTTTCTCTTAACCGATCTTCACCAAAAACAATACATCGTGAGAACTCAACAATGCAGAGTTGCATACAAACAATTATTTGGTTAAGTTTGAATTTGCGGCTGTTATCGTTTGCCATAGAAAATACCCTAGTTAAAACATAAAACGTTGCAGGTAAACTACCCCTTTCCCTTAACCGATCTTCACCAAAACAATAGGTCTTGAGAACTCAACAATGGAGGGCTGAATTCAAAAAATTATTTGATTCTGTTTGAATTTGCGGCTGTTATCGTTTGCCATAGGAAAAAATTACCCTTGATTAAAAAAAAAACGATGCCGGTAAACTACCCCTTTCCCTTAACCGATCTTCACCAAAAACAACAGGTCTTGAGTACTCTACAAATCAGGGTTGTATGTAAAAAATTATTTGATTCTGTTTGAATTTGCAGCTGTTATCGTTTGCCATAAAAAAATCTACAGATAGACACACACACACACACACACACACACACACACACACACACACACACACACACACACACACACACACACACACACACACACACACACACATTTCGAAAAATGACTTTTTTTCATGTTTTGAGGGTAGTAGAATCAGAATCTGCAATAATCTCGAACACGATTTTTTTTGCCATCACCATACTTCCTTTTCCTTAAGGAACATGGAAGTAAAAAGTAAAAACAAAATCTTCTATGAGAATAGTGACTGCATTAGATATCTTTTTTCGTGGTGTAATAGAGCTAGGTTTTGTTGAGGCTTTTGGTCCCATAATTTTATTATCATAATTCAGTTCAGAGTTTTATGAATTGTATTATTTTCAAACCACAAGTTACTTTTTATTCAAAGAAGCCATACCATTAAAAGCGTATGAAACATTGAGCCCATTTTTTTGCATATTTTATAAAATATTCTGTTGTTACTTTTTTAAATATCGTATTTAATTTACTTGTAAAAACTATTTAACTTGAATCGTTGCAAAGCTTATTTCTTGCCCAAGCAATGCAACGTAAATTAATAACTTATTAAGTATCTTTAATAAATAAAAACACCATTTACTTGTTCTACATGTAGGGAGAGTGCACAAAATCTTTAATTTTTACTTGAATGGAATCCGAGTGTCATGTGTTTATGTTGGAAATAAGTAATGGACGTTAGTGTATGTAAGCGCTGTTCGGTAAATAGTGTTGTTAAACAATTACAGTAATACATAGTTCAGTATACTTTGTGCACACGGATTTTGAATGGGTGGATATGAAATCTTGGTTTTTGCTGAGACAGTGATGTGGTAAGCGGGTCTGAAGCAAACGTGGTTATGGAATACAAAAATCTTGTGTAACAAAATACGACTATTTTTTTAAAACACCGCCTGTGGTAGAGTTTTCTTAGGTGGTAACGTCGAATTGCTAACTATTTGGTTTTATTCAGTATCTTTTAGAAGTTTGAAACATAATTAGAAGTGGAAATTTGAAGTGGAAATAAAAACAGGAAACGCTTACGTTCGGATCAAACCGTGTGAGAAGTTCTTACTAAACTCTCACTACTTTCTACCGAAGAAAGTATCTGAATTCTAATTATGTAAATTACTATCTAAAAATAGTCTAATTCTGTAAACAAATTAGAGTCGAAAAACATGTCAGCGAGCAATTCTGTTCTCAAACTCTGCGAGAAAACGGGAAATTTCTAGACGTTGCTTTGACGATAGCATGTCACAAATGATTCCGTAGCTTTTGTACCTACGACACCTAGTTGCATACACTGGGTACTTATTACTGGGTACTGAAATATGCAGATAATAATTACTTAACCTTTTGTTGACCTCCCACCTTGAACTCACATTTTATCACTACTTAAAGGAATAAAACATTATCAACATAGGAAAACATTTACCGTGTGTCAACAATTTCCGTTTACTTTATTCTTAAACAGTTTGTTTACGTTTTAGTTTTTAGTTAATATCTAATGTTGAAACTACTGTCGTATTTGATATCTGGTTGACTGTCTAATTACTTGTGTCAGCCAGTTCGGATGGACAGCTTGTCAGATCTGTGAGCAATTGGGTTTGTAAGAGTTTTTCCGCTAGTCATCAATAAAGTTGAAATACTGCTCAGTTTTGTATATTTAGTTCTTTATTTTCATCTTCAAAGATTATAAAATGTTTTCGTGGATTTATATTATCTCATTTGTATGAAAACAGCAATTTTCGAAGGTGGGTTATCAGTATATTAACCTGGGATCTCTTATACGAAACTCTAATTAGCTTTTTAAAATTAAACACTCTACAACACTAGATTGAAGGTAACTGTAACTGTAACTGATAAGTAAAACAAATTCTTTACACTGACGCTCCTTCTATTTATGTTCACTGACGCAAGTTACTTTAAAATATAGCTTTTGCCGTTTTCAGAGAACTTAAATATCACCTCCTTTGAAGAGCTACAGAATATTTTCGTTTTTCAGATTTGAATGTAACTATGTTTTGTCATTAAGTAGTGTAATTGTCTTAATTAGTTCTTGTTGTGTAGATTTTATTTACGTTTGTTGTCAATTTTATTCTTGAAAGAATTTATATATTTGCAACTTATCCAAATGGTGTTTATCAAAAGTTTTTTTTTCATTACTTTGTAAGTGTATAGTGAGATTTGGTTTTTAAATTTATTGCTTTAGAAAAGCGATTCTTGTACTGGACTTTTCTAAACATTGAATCTATAATGATCTGCAGTATATATGCACCAATCACACATACTGTAAATAGACATACTATACAAAAAAGTAAGTATTATAAACAAACGTACTTATTTTAACGATTTAGGAAATATTTAATTTAATAATTATTATGTTCCACTTTATGTTTATAACTACAGCGTTGAAAAGCAAAAATTGTTAAAGGGACAAGAACTGAAAACATAGAACTTCAACTACGGCTCAGCTATAATTATACTATATACGTATTAAACTAAACGTTCAATATTATTGTTTTGTGCGAGTCAATATGTTTTAGAAGCTTGTAAATATTTATTACTTCGTTAGTATTGTAATGTGGGGTTTCTCTGCAGAGAAATTATTAATTATTATTAATATTGTCGTTGTCGTGTGGATATATCTTTACATCCATAGCGTGTACGCCCGTATAAGGTTTCTCTACTTCCAAAGATTTATTTCTGCTGCCTTCGGTGGCTGTAGCATAGTTACCACTTAACTGGCGTCAAGCAAATTTCTCTGACCTTTAACCTCTCCTGTTCACCTTGTCTTCTTGTGACCCCGAAACCGATAGAATGTTGAGGCTAATAGTATGTTAGAGGGAGAAATGGCGGTGTCTTTGTGGTCTAACCGAGTCTGTGTAACTTGGGTAGAGTATTGAGTAATAGAGTACACTCGAAACCAGTTTTAAAGTTTAAAGTTTATATATATTGTAACGTAACGGAAATACGGTCCTCGACGTTACATAAATCAACTTATAAGATTTAGAATAGAGAAGAAAATTTATTAATTATCCACACTTGTAAAAGGTCAGAAATCCAACCCATGATTGTTTAAATAAAATAAGAATACAAGGTAAAAAGATAAGAAAGTGATAATGTTAATAATAATAAACCTCAAGGTTCAGTGAGAGGTAAACAACAGACATTGACACATAAAGTAAAAACTAATTTTGACTGTTTCATAATAATTGATGTTTTAAAGTAGATGAGAATGAGTAAATGGTGTATGATTTAAGTTACTCAAATGTACTTGTTATTAATTGTATCATGTTATATTGTTATCATGATAGTGATGTTATATTTTGTGTTAGCAAGTGGAAGTTTTCTGTTAATAGAATACCAGGTAATTAAGTATTATGTGTTATCAATTTACCATTATAGAGTTGTTGTTAAACTCAGTAATTGATTACTAATTAATTTCAGTTTATGTGTTATCCATAGGTCACGATAAAGCTTTTGTTAGACTTTATAGAGTTAATTATTTGTATACATGTACTTAGATAGTAAGATGATTATAATTGTAAACTTGGCCAAAAAGGCTATAATTGTAAACGAGATACAAAAGAGTTTAGTATAACCATGTCATAAATAGATAAAAGATTCTATAATATTGCAGATAGTAACAAGTTAAATTCAGAAGTAGATCAAGGTAACATTATATAGTAAGTCAGATCAGAAAGGTTAGGTAAAGAAATTAGTAACAAATACTAAATAAAATCTAATGAGTTAGGAGAAGTTAATAATAATTAATAAATAACAAATAAATAAACTCAAATTAAATAAATTCTTATAATGCCATAGTGCAGTGATACCGATAGATAATGTTTAGTAACCGAAAAATAATATTTGTTGAAATAAATAGACTAAGAGGAAAAGACAGCAAAATATATAAGAATTAGTAAACAAGCCATAAGTAAAATTATATTCGGATATAATGGAAATTCAGGAAGGGATTATTTTGATGAGTGGAAGAACATTGTATGAAATGATTATAATATAACATAATATCGAATAAGAATAAAAATGATGGTTGCCAGGGACGACAAAGTAGATAGAATTTGTTGATTTGATTATTGGATAAATTTACATGAACGAAGACGGTTTAGTTAAAAGACGCTCAGAAAAGATTTGATTTAATTTAAATACAAAGTCCATCCAGATTTAAGTAAAATGAACAATAAATCACAATAGTATGATCAACTATCATTTAACTGTATTATATAATTGGACAATATAAAAACTTATACATGAAAGTGACGAAAAATAAAAAGGAAGAACTTTGATTGCAAAGTCCAATAAAATGAACAAATGTTAACTTAATTAACTAACAAAACCAGAGAAATAACTACCTGCATAAAGTGATATAATCCTATAACGTAAACGAAACGAAAATAAACACCAAATTATATTGGAACTTCAGTTTACACAATTCAATAGAAAAAACGTAGTTGGATTTGAATTTCGTCGAAGCACGTAACCACAAAACTCGGACATTGGTGAACAAAAGGAGCGGTATTTCTGCATCATCCCAGGACCAAGAATTAAACTTTATTTTCAACTTGAAACGAAGACTGACGAGAGCAAATTTATCTGCATGCTGATCAGTTGCTGTCAAGACGAAAGGGTTTTCTGTACACGGCCTCATCGAGTCACGATGCCGAGCGGACGGTAAAACTAAAATTATTTTAATTATTATTTAATAAAACTTTGTAATACCTTGTATTCCTATTTGTGCATTTTCTGATCTTACTAACAGTTGAAAGAACCTTCACGCCCTGTATTTAAAGAAATATAAAATCATAAATATATATTTATATATAAATTCGTCTTTCCTTTAACTGATTAACTGATAGTATTCATGTTATAAATTTTAATAATATTACTAAGTAGGTGAAAACGTTAAATTTTTAACAAACTTAATTATAAGTAAGGAGCTGTTTATTATAAATGGAAGAATAATAATATTTTATTATTAATAATCATACATTTTTATATAATAAATCATTATTAAATTTAACATACTACACTTAAATAAAAATTATTCATTTTAATTTATTAATCTGCCCTTGAAGTTCCACTACGAATTTGTTTGAATTCCAACTATGTTGTACATTTGAATTAATTCAGTTTAACGTATCGTTCCCTCGTAGTTCACACAAGCAAAAGTAAACCTCCATAAGTCATATTATTTAAAATGCTTATTAATACTACTCCCCGTTTAGGTAAAAACGTTCGGTTACTAGTACCCTATATACCATCAATCATCCGAGTACTCACTGCCTTATTGTTTGCTAAAAAATAATATTAAACAATGCTCAAGGATGCCAAATAATATCCAGCAAAATACAGGTGATATTAAAAACGCGTTTTGTTAAGTCTTAAGGCAGCAGAAAAGAGAGAAAAAACAAATATATTAAATAGTACAAATTTGAAAAGTAAAAATAAACTAAACAAATGAACTCATATATTAATAGGTTATAAGTAGGGACGGTTAAGGAATTTAGGGACGTTAGAAAAATTTAGGAACGGAAATGTAAATTATAATTTACTTATTTCAAAATTTAGAAAATAGGGCACAATAGGTTTTTCTTATGTATTCACAACATGTTGTTAATGTACATGTTGAATTTTCACGTTATGTTAAATGAAGAAAGTAAAACAATAAGCAAAGACAGTGAAAGCTAACATAATTCGTGTTGTTCTTCTCACAGTAGTGGTGGTACTAGAACACAGTAGTGTGGGCAGATGCTTCTCTGTATTGTAGGTCATAGATTTCAAGATAAATCTATGGGAACAAAGTATAACGACGAGGTATAAGAATAAAAGCAATTGATGTCTGAAAGAAAATGCAGGTATTAAATATTGAAGGTACCAACGAGACAAAATAAAAATATCACTGCTACCAAAACCCTGTATAAAATTATAAATGGTTACACATTTTTCTAGCTGTAAATATGTATTTGTGTGCAATGTAGTTTGTATTATACCCGAGTGGGATTATGTTGTGAATTTATTTGTTTTGCAAGCACTAGAAAAAAGGCAGTTAATGTTATTACCAATAGCTTACAAATAAAACAAACTTGGCTATTTATTCATAATACTGTACAGAATATAATGCGTTCGTTCGATGGTGACCACGACGTAGTGTTCAGTTATGTATTATGGTAGCCAGGACAGCAAGTCTAATTAATCGAGCGAAGCGAGTTCTGAGTTTTGACTCGACAGTTTGGTATGTCTGCCTGTCATCTATATGGGGTATGACTCACGATAACTTTTGAACGCATCAAACAAATTTTCGTGAAACTTGGCAGCGTGTCCAAACTTTTACCCTCCAGAACCCTATTGTTTTTGAGAAAGATTCCTCCAAAAACTAGAGGGGACGGAAAAGTGTAGTGATGGTTAAAATTGTGAAAAAGTCAGAAAAGCCCATATAGGGTATCAAATGAAAGGATATTTAAACTAAAATCTTATTATAGTGTTTATTTTTGAAAATTTGTATGTTTTGGACGTCAGAACTTAACATGTGGGTGCAAATTTTGATAAAATCATAAAAATTCATGTGGGGTATTAAATTAATGAGAATCTTGAATAGAATCTGTATATAATGCTAAGTTTTGGAAATTATAATATTTTAGGGCCCCCATGGCTCTCAAAAGGTCAAACATTGTGAAAATCTAGCAGGATGTTAGACTAAAAGGAATTGTAACCCAAATCCGAATGTTAAAATTTTCCGTGTTTATTGTATGATTGTGTGCTCTACAGTTATTATATTACTAAAGAAATAGTACAGTAATCTGGAGTTTTGTAATATTTCCTATAACTTAAAAATTATCTAATATGGAAGTTTACTTAATAATAAATGTACTTCGTTCAACATCGTGGGGAGTGCTGGAGCTCAGGGAGCATACTAGTAAGTAAAAATTTCTATTTATAACACACGACAAGGGAACATGGAGTCTGACGAAAGGACAGCGTCCGAGAAAAATGTAGGAAGAGGATACGAATTAATCAAAAGATGGAAAATGTGATTGAAATTAGCTATTATCCAGTGCATAATAGGTTTGAATATCTGAGGTAAACGATAATACAGAGCCCAAAATAAGGGTTTACTTGGATTAAAACGAATGACGATCAGTTGGTGGAAAACAATGGAAATCAGTTGGTAGAAGGAAAATATATTGAGATAGGGTAGAACAGTGGAAGGCTGTGTAAGAGATACTGAATCACGATATGTAGAGTTATGGAAGATTGCAAAGTTTGATAAGTCCCATTTATGATACGTTGCTTTCTTTTCTTGTTTAATTATTTATTTATTATTTTTGAAATAAATTTATTGTTTACTGAATTATTTTTATTAATTTGTTTTAAATTTTAGTTACTTTAATTCAATAGAATGATCAGGTAATGACAGGTCGTCATCGAGTATACGGTTATTAGAGCGGTGTTCGCGTGCGTACTGTTTTGAAAATGTCGCCAAAATAATTGTTCTTAATAATTAGAATAGATTGTGTGGGTTTTCCACAATCGATTGATGATTCGACTCAGTCTTATAGGTTATCTGGTTTTTGTCCACTAATTTCTCAATGTTCTTCACTCTCGCCGTATTTCTCTTCTTATTTATCACCTGAAAATCCTTTATCTTAATTCAGTTTAAAAAATAAAATGCTTTTTAAATTAACAAATTAGTTTATTTGATGATGTTATAATCTGGGTCAGTTCAACGGTTCGTGAATCGAACGGGATAGTGACCGTATCGACTCGCTCACCAAACTTGATTCAAGAACAATAAAATGTTTAAAATAAATTACAATATTATTTTTTAATATCAGGTCGTGTATTCTCTGAGCTGTTAGGAAAGATAAGAAAATACTTCAGGATAAAATACAATTAATTACAGTTGGTTAATCAATATTCTTAATAACTAATAAATTTAAAATAATGTTTAAGTTAAAGTGTACTACTATTCACGGTTCTCTTCCAAACGTCAATCGAAATGGAGGAGTTTTGTCAATCAAAATGAGCGTCGGCCTGTACCTATGTGTCCCTCAAATCTGCTTCGTCTAATTTCTTTAAATTAAATAGTGTTTTAATAACTTTATGTCCACAATGTTGCTGAATAAAGTTTTGTTAAAGTTCACAAGTGTCTGGTTTAACAGTGTTTTTGGTGAATCTCGTGTTGTGTATGGTATGGTTATGTCGTTATTAGTTTATTCAATCTCACCAACTTGCAGTTACGTTTTTTTTCATACTTGGAATGTGTTAGTTTAAGTTGACCATCATCTTTTCATTCGGTTTTCAATTACTTCTATTAGTACGGTTTGCTTGTGTATTTTTTTAATGTTTTTTTCTTATTTTGGTTTTGACATCTCTTTATATTTTACTTTTGTCTATTGGTTATTCATCGAAATGTGACTCTCTGCTACACGGAGTTGATCTGTTCAGTCTGAGATTTAACAATAGAGTAATTCAAAAAGTCCGTTTAGCTAACAGCTATGACCACGCTTTTGTGAGCTCTGATAGGTCCATTTTTCCTTGACCCCTGTCACGTGACGTTAATTATTCGAAATCTTTGAAATTTATATCTGTCACCTCAAATTACTCCCTGTTTATTTTTAGATTAAATTAAATTTGGATTGTACGATGTTATTGTTTGGGAATATAGAAGTATTTTGATACCGAATGTGGCCCATTTCGGCCCAGTATCACTTATTTTGGCACATTTATAAATTTAAGTTTTTAGGCTTTTACATATTTTTTCTTAACATTTCTTATTGCCTTCTTTACTATTTAAATATGTTCTAATAGGGTTGTACTTACTACTAACAATAATTGTTGATACATCTACATTATATATAACATTACAGATTTAAATACCTATGCATCAGTTTCTTATAATAACAATAATATTGGCAACATGTCAGCTCAATGACTTGCCTGAAGTGCTATTAATACTTTCTTCATCCCTCTGGTTATTGCTATTGTGGGTTTTGACATATAATTTTATCAATACCTTCCCTGTTTCATAAAGGTCAGGCTTCTGTTTAATTTTATTTCGTTTGATTAGGACTATTTTGGATATTTTAGTGTTGTTTAAGTTCAGCTCATCTCTTTTGGCCTATAGGCTTAGCATTTTGCCATTCCTTTACAATGATTTTTTACATAATATGATGTTTCACCATGTACCTGATATTGACATTTCTGAACAGCTTTTACAACTACTGTTCTTGAAAAATTAACAAATCCTTTAACAAATAATTCTAACATAATAAAATCCTGGGTATATAGAGTCCTTTTAACAATTAATCATAACATAACATCCTATGGGTATACAAAACCCTTTAAGTAACTAATTATAACATAATAAATCCTGGGTATACAGAACCCTTTAGACACATACTACTTTTATTTGCTGGTTCTTAATGTGTATTAGTTTATACATAAGACCATTACTTCACTTTCACCCTTCCCCACTGGTTTATAACATGATCTTTGATCATCACTATTTCCTTCCTTGTACACTTATCACTTCACTCCCTTGTAATATAAGTTTTTACAATTTTTCTTAGACTAATGCACGTATGTCTTACTCTTATTTATACCATTGTATAGTATTTTCTATAACTTTACCCACTGTCTGATCCTTTCTCTTTAATTTTTATTATTATTATTTATTTATGGAGTATTGTTTATTTATTTTTCACCTGGTTATTAACAAGTTTTTAGTTTATTTTCTTTTGTTATTTTTATTTTCAGTCTTTCATGCGTTTATGTTATTTTGTAATTAATGTGGTCTTCACTGTCTTATTGGTTATTGTATGTCTTTATTTTAATTGGTTATTTTTATCGTTGGACTTGTTTATACCTTTCACTTACCATATCTATTGGGTTTATCACGTTACTAAGTTCTCTTCTTCTAATTTTCATCATAATTACGATATCATATTTCTTTAACATTTATTTTTCTTCATCCATTGTTTTGTTTTAGCATGGAACCAGAATACTCTGCTTAATACACACTTATTTGTAAGTTTCCTTTATTTATCATTTACACTATTTATTATTTAGTACTATTTAACTATGGTTTCTTTATATTAACAGTTCTTATATGCATGGTGATGATATGTATCGTCACATATTACATCATCATAGAGGCAGTTGATTCGGATAAATCTGCTAATTGTCAATAGACGAAGTTCACCAACACTGGATTTATGTTGTAGTCGATATTCATTCACCATTAGCAGTCGATAGTCACGTATGAATATACGGTGTAGTGCAGTATGTAATATCGTGATCGGTAGGGCTATATTACCAATGTTTCAGTTCACAGCTATGCTTCTGTATTAAAAATCCACTTGTATACACACGGACGCGTGAAATCAGTTGCGGAACACTCGAAGCGTGACAATATCGATTATATCATTACCATCTTTGTAAACAATTTTTTTCTAACAGCGTATCGTTTAAAGTCTTACACAAGAACATTAATCTGTTACAGAAACGTGCTTGTTCGCCGAATGAAACAAAACACTGATTGTCTGGCTGGAAAAGTTACATCATACACAGCACACGCTAAGAAAAAACGTTAAAACAATAATAATCAAGTCAACGCTTTATACGGAGGTATAATAAATCGATTTACGTAAAACAAACAAAAACATGTACAGTATTCATAAAATTAAACACGCTTAGTGGACGTAGACTACAAACGAGGATGAAGTCTGTGTATGCGAGGAGGATTCGATTACGTGCTTTTGTTTTCACATATGAAACGGTGTATACGAGAACAAAAATAAACAAATAAATAAAATAAACACACAAAAATAAATAAATTGAATCGTTACTCGGTGTGAACGGTCTGGAGAAGGCCGATGGCTGCTACCAATCAGAGCAAAACCTATCCGCCGTTCGCCGACTGTCACATCCACCGACAGTCAACAGTTCTTTACTTAACTGCTACTGGAGCGGATTGAGTAACACGAGCGTACAAGTAAATGCAGCGAATTGCATAATAGTGGCAATTGTTTGGAGGAAGTTTACTTTCCTTTTTATCGTTGACTGCATAATGTTTTGAAGTGTAATTGTTTATTAAACCTTAATTACAAAGACGGACAGTTTTTACGCTACAGTGCATTGGATCTAGCAGTGTCGTTAAATGCTAACAAACGACAAATTATTCTCATTAGTATAGAATTTGGACAACTGTCTATTTAATGTAAAAACTGTTGTCACGGTGTTCCCTCGTAAACTCTGTCAGAGTTTCTATAAAATATGTATGTTTTTTATGCACTTTTTGCTGCCATTGTATCGTGTCATTTTATGTCACCAAGTGCCTCACCCACTCGCATTAAATGCTATTTAGGATTTCTGGTAACCGTAATACGCAGCGGTGAATTTAGAACTTCATGAAGAAGAAAGGTTTTGAAACCGACCGTTTTCAGAAACTGAAATTTGGTCGCAGGAAAAAGCAAGTCGCTTTAATATTCTTATAGTAGTATAATTACTTTCTCATCGTGATATAATCTATGCTGTAGTTATTCTAAGGTTTCGATGAATATTCTCATCGTAACGTGCTTAACTTAGTATTCTGTAATGGGATATTTTTCTCTACATGGGGAAACCTGTAATCTCATATGCCCTGTAGATCCACTATTGTTAGTGTAACTTATAAATTACCAATAAATGGTTGAAACACTGTGAAAATATATAACACGCATTTATACTGTCTAAAAGTAAGGCACAATTTAAATGATTAAATCAGATATTTTGCTCAGTTATGAAGGAGGAAGCGACGCTTGGAAAATCACTTGCTGTATTACAAAAGGTTTGGGTTTTATTTATTGAAATTTAGATTTAGTTTCTAGCAAATCATTTATTTTAATCAAGATGACTTGCAGTTTCTTATAATACGTATTAGTTAGTGAATTATATGTTAATGAGGCACTTATCCTATTCTATTATACTTTTTGTTTGTTCGTTAGCAATATTTTTGTATTCTTTGAACAAACAAATCAAAAGACGTCACACACACACACACACACACACACACAATTACCGATGTAATGGAACAAATTGCTTTTATCTGTTTCTGAAGGTAGTAGAACAAATATCTCTCCTCGAAATGGATATGAGTTTTTGAACGAGTGATGCGAGTTCTCAGTTTTTGTCGGTTATGTTGACCGTTTGGCATTTGTCTAACTGTCTATTTGTGCTATGTCTCACAGTTACTTTTGAATGCATCAACCGAATTTCGTAAAACTTGCCATGTTTGTCCATACTTTTCTCCTACACACCCCTATTGCTTTTAAAATGAATCCTCCCGGAAAAGAATGGGAAGGAGACAAAATTAATTAGAATTTTAATCAAAATTTGAACATAATGTTAATTTTTGAAAGTTTTAAAATTTTGGGATGCTTGATTTTGATAGTTCCAGAGGGTGCACAACGTACAAGGAATTTAGTGTGGCCGGCATAACTATGCAGCCATTGATTGTTACTGCCTGATGTTCCAGATACTCATTATTTCCACATGCTGAGTCGACCTGGTGCTAAAACACTCACCTTGATTTTATGACGCCGTTCGGAAACTAAACCCGGGACTTCTAAATTGGTAACCAGGATTTGTTTCTGATCGTATTTCATCACTTTAATACATGGAAGTAAAAGTAAGCGTGTCTATGGAATGAATTTACTTTTACTTTTTTAAAATCATAATATGTCTAATTAAACGGGAGGATTAACCAAGGATTAGCAACAACTTGCTAAAGTTGTTTTCATAGGAAAAGGAACATTTTGAAAATTCTTATAGGAACCTATAGTTTGAAACTGCACACGATTAGCGCATACATGTACAACCCACTGTATGAAGAAGTTCTGAATTACTCTAAATCATCTGTTTACACGAGTTAAGCAACGGATGCAACATTGAGCAATGTAGTAGGCAAAACGCAATGAGAAATACGAAATGATAAAAATACGATTAAAGGTTGATCTATTAGAATGGCATAACGACTTCCTCGATACGATATCGAGAACCCAGCCGCAGAATTAATATTTCGATTCAGAATACATTTTAGGAAATAATATGCTGAAAACGCCTCAGCCATTTGTATTCCTTACCGTTTTCTATTAAATGTTATATACGTACATCATATGTAACAGATTGTTTAACAAAAAAGTCAATTTTAAAACGAGTTGCTTCTAAGTCACCTCTTTCAGCCCACAACGAGTGTTGTTAATACTAGTTACTATTAGTAGTAGTATTAGTTTCATAACCTCACATTGTCGATAACCATCATCATTATCGTCACTTCATGGACAACATTTCTCCTGTTCCGGCCTCATGACTCCCGCCGTCTTGTGACTGGCCTGCCTACATATCTTCTTCCAACCGACTCATACTCATAAGCCAACTTCGGAAAGCGGGTATTGTCCATACTTTCTAGATGTTGTTTCTAGCAATTTCTATAATTCTGAATGAGTTTATTTAGAGAAACTATATCCCTTTACCGATCTCAAATATCTCACACCTCAGCCTGTAATTGGCACCGGTACTTCTTCCTTACAGTCCAAGTCTCGCATCCATACAGCAGTGCTGGTACTGCCATTGTCTTATAGAATTTGATACACGTCTCTTGTCTAGCTTTCCTTTTCTGGTCCTCACAAATCCGAGGGATGGAGAAGGTGATGGCGCGCCAGTGGGGTCCCTCCACTCAAGACCGTATTGCGTGGTGAAGAGCCACATCCTATAAGAGGTAACCCTGTGTTCGTAAAACAGTACGGATCTAAACCGAAAGGTCGATAAATATTCCTGGTGGAGGGCAGCAGTAGCCACCAGTACCAAGTTAAGGCACAAGGGAAATGATCCTGGACCTGCTTCACTTTGGAATATTACAGGTAGAAATCTAGGTGGATTTAGTTGGCTGTAATACTGCGAGTGCGGGGTATGCAGTGCCCTGCCCTGAGTAGCCTACATGCGGCTCAGTAGCCGTCGTGAAAGCAACGCATCTAGGGAGGATGTCCCGAACAACATCACTGGATGCTCAGAGGCAGAGAAGTGGCAGCCCCACTACTCAGCTAGACCTGCGCAACGCTCGTAACGTGGCCACGGTGAATTTGTTTTATTACTGGTAAGCCTCATGAGAATATCCGGCTGGAAATATTGTCAATAATAATTTTTATTATTATTTCTTCAGGAGGCTGAGGAAAAGTATAAGAAAGATGAGAAAGAAAAGTATAAGGAAAATAGTTGGTGTAGGGGGACAAAAGTAACAGCGTTAGAGTTTGATGATTACTTTTTTGAAACAGTCTGTAGTTGCAGTACTTAGGTTCTGCTGTCAATGAAGACCTTGAAGAAAAGAAGGAAGTAAGGAGAAGAATAGCAGCTGGGAACAGAGCATACTTTGTCCTGAATAAAATCTTGAAGAGAAGGTTAGTAAGCCAGTCAACGAAGGTCGTATGGCGGTGCAACCTGACCCGAAATAGGTCGTTAATTGACTGCTGACAGATTTGAAACAAAGTTGCTTAGGACGATTATGGGTCCAACATGGGAAACGGGATATGGCCGCGGAGAAAAAATAGAGAATTGTATACAGTACATGAAGATCTTAGATCTTCTCTTTCACTGAGATACAGAGGTGTGAAAATTATTAGACTCAAAACAAAAATTTTGTAAATTCCCAGTTTTATTTACTGTAAAAGCTTACATTCTTATGGTATTGAAATCTTTGAGTGAAGAAATGCTTCTATCATCTTTTGTATTCACCACCAAGGAGAATTTGCCAACTATGCAAAAGATAAGGGGTTGGCAACACTGCTTAAAGCAATCGGCTGTTTATCTTGTACTGCAAGGTGCTCTCTTTAGTGATTTATTTTCATCAAAAGAAGGACTTTAGGTGAGTTTAATGGGTCATTAACATTAAATAATAAACCTAGAATGTTTATTTGTTATTATTTTCATATTAAACATATATATTTGTATAATATATATTGTATATTTGTATTGTTCATTTTTTTTATAGATTTTGAGGTTATGGGAAAAACTAGTGATCTTTCACCAAGAAAAGTTGGTCTTACTAAGACATTGCTTGAAGAGAAAAAGTACTCACAGCGAGAAATAGCTAAAAGACTACATATTTCACAGAAATCTGTAAGCCGTATCAGCCAGGCACTTAAAAATGGGCATGACTACAGTCCTGCAAGACAAGGCAAGTGTGGGCGCAAGAGCAAAGTGACCCCAAGAACTCAACGCAAACTTGTCCAGATGGCCAAATACAACGAAAGAGCCACTAGTCAAGATTTAAAAAAGTCCCTGGAGAAGTATGGGGTTGATGTTTGTACTTCCACAGTTAGGAGAAAGCTAATTAATGCAGGTCTTCCAGCGCGTCGGCCAAGAAAGAAAGCTAAAATAACACCGGCAATGGCTAAGA
Source organism: Magicicada septendecula (assembly GCA_034769895.1). Lineage (NCBI taxonomy): Eukaryota > Metazoa > Arthropoda > Insecta > Hemiptera > Cicadidae > Magicicada > Magicicada septendecula. The sequence goes on from CM068368.1 coordinate 549,706,903, forward strand.
AAAGGCTTAACTGGGCCCATGAGGTTAAAACTCGCTTTGGAAATGATTGGAGCAAGGTAAAGGATCACAAATTATTAATACCTGATATTTTTGATTTATTTATTTTTTTTTTTCTTACACACGCTTCTTGATAAAAAAGAAAATTCTAGAATTTAACTTCTAGAAGTTAACTTCTAACTTCTACCCAAAGACTTATCAACTGTCCATTTCCAAAATCTTTTCATACTCAAACTGTTATTTATTACAGGTCTGCTTTTCTGATGAGTCCATGTTTTAAATTGTGATGAAAGCAGTCAGTATGTGAGAAGATCTCCAAATGAAGAGTTCTCTGAGTCTTGTGTTGCGCAGACTGTGAAACATCCTACTTCAGTTATGGTGTGGAGTGTCATCTCAGCAAAGGGTACAGGCCGTCTATATATTGTTGAAGGCACAATGAATCAGCATCAGTACAGAAAAGTCTTAGAAACAAGACTTCTTCCCCAATTGAGAAACTGATTTCCTGACAGAGACTGTGTTTTCATGCACGATGGTGCACCTTGTCATAAACCCAAGTCAGTAACAAAGTTCTTGGCTGAAAACAATGTGCAAACCTTGCCATGGCCTGGGAACAGCCCAGATATGAATCCTATTGAGAATTTATGGGGAATTGTCAAGAAGAGGCTAAAAAAAATCAACATAACAACTAAGGTTCAACTTATCGAGGAACTCATCAAAATATGGCACCATGATGACGAAATAAAAATCATATGTCCAGTTCTTGTGGAAAGCATGCCGAAGCGGATTGAATTGTTAATAAAGGCTAAAGGCATGCACACAAAATATTAATGTTGTTTTAAGTTGTTCAATAAATGATTTTTTAACCTAAAAACTCTATTTTTTACTGAAAAACCCACCTGAGTCTAATAATTTTCACACCTCTGTACAAAGATGGAAGTGGCCGTGTCATGTCCTGTAAATGGGCGACAGAAGGACGGTCGAAAAATTGTACAAGGATTCTTCTAGAGTAGTTACGACCTAGAGGACGGCTTATAGGAGTCAGTGGAGAGACAGTGTCCTGAATGGTCTTAGGATAAACATCTCCCTTGCTTACGACCGATAAAGATTGGTGACAGTGGTTGAGAAAGACAAAGGGGACCTGTTGTGTCAAAGAAGAAGAAGGGCGGGGGTTCGTGACCGCGTAGTCTATTAATCACCCATTACGAATCCAGAAAGTCTGCCTTACTTTTGTTAATAAGAGAACATGGGTAGTCCATTACACCCTAACCAACAACGTAACACGGAGGGAGACGAACAGAACGGGCTCTCCCTAGATAATCAAAACATTTGACGAAAAATTTTGTTAATCTCTTAATTTTTAGTCTGTGTTATTATTTTTCTCAGCCGTGCACCCGTAGCATATTTAATGTAGTAGTAACTCTTTTTTAAATATACGAACAGGCTTGTGACACAGCATTTGCGCATACGTTTGAAATGTGAAATATAAGAATCAATTCGGTCAATAAGTTATCTTACAAATAATGTTTCAATATAGCGTATTTTTTGTGAGTTATTACCGTTTACTTTAATGGGATTGATTTCAGAATGTTATCAGCTCAGACGTTTTTCAGCCACTTTAAAGATTGTAATATCGCTTAGTCATAACTTGTTTTTTTTTTGTTTTGCACGAATCCAACTCAACCGAACTCACCCCCCCCCCTACAAGACCAAGTTCTAGATACGGCTCTGCGTAACGTATGTAAAATTGTCCTTATGAAGAAGAAGAAGTGGAAGACGAAAGGTGAGGAGGTGGAGGAGGGGAAAAAGAAGAAGAAAACGTTATGATGGTGAAAGTGTTGGAAATGACTGTAGAGATGTAACATTGATGAAGACGGAGTCTGAAATATCTTTCTAGTAAAGGCATAAAATTTTTAGTCGTAAGCTTCACATATATGTTTTCCAAATCGAATTGAATTGTGTCTTTACCGTCTGCCTATCCTTACCAGTGTGAAGTTCCGTAGCCATCAAAGCTATAGAGGGGTTAGATATCCAGATATTTTATGGATTCATGCACGAGAAGGTTAACTTTAGCATGGTATCTTGATGTTTCTAGCCACAAGACGGAAGCGCGGATACTGATGTTTTTATGGACTGAAACGTTTACTCAAAAACGAGGTTACAAACTCGTTTTTTAAGAATACACTAAAATAAATAATTAACTGTACTAAATCGTCATTTTTATAGATCGTTCTATTATCCGTTCTATCCATCATCATAATTAAACATTAATTATGATATCGACAATTATTGTGTCGACACCTGCGTTCGCCGATACAGAAAACGGCGTGCGGACAGTGACCAAACCGGATTCCACTAACCCAGATACGCGTCATATTGGTGACCAAGTTATCGCCGCGCTGTCCAGCCAGTTTTATCTTACGTGTTTTTTCTTTGCTTCCTTTTTCGCTACCCGTCGCACACAACGGAAACCTATTTCATTGTGTTTCCGCATTTACCTGTTCGTCGTTACTCGTAGAAGTAGGTACAACGTCATGAACGGAGAGTGGTGAATTGACTATGTGTACCTTCTTAATTCTACGGTACCTCCTTAACTAATAGAATACTGGATCTTTGCTAACATGAAAGGATGAAATCACTCTGAATTTAATAAAATTTAACTAAAATGTAAAGGCTTCTCAGAGATTCTTTACTAAAAATCAAGATGCAGATTATGGTAAAACAGCTTCTTGGATACGAAATTAATTCATGAGTTACAAACTTAATTTTAAAAGTAATTTGTTAAACCATAATCAGTAACTGAAGATTCAACAGTACAGTTTTATAGCATGCAGCTAAATTAAACTTAATTATTTTGTATAGGGAGTGAGTATTCTTAGAAATCATATCAGATTAATAGAATATTGACTTAAAGTGCTGGAAGGAATCAAAATGTTGTGTCAATTATGTCAATCCAACAGTACCGTATACACTTACAATCGAGGTTCTTTTTGTTGCGAAATGACTAAGAAAGAAAGGACAAGAAAAGAAATTAAATCTTAACAATTATGCCTTAGATCATTAGTACTGTTTAAACTATTATTATGATTTAAACTATTATTATTATCATGATTATTATTTCGGGCATTGCAGTAACCAGAAGCTGTGTATCGTGTGGTCGTTTCAATCTGAGGGTGAAGCCTTTATCAAGTAAACATATTATAAACTATACATGTTATGTTATGTTGCCTGTCATACTGAGGAATAAAGTTGTTTGAGGGATATGCCTGGATTTAAGAAAGTCTGTTTGAAACTGGTCACTGCACGTTGCTTTCACTTCAGAGAGAAATAATTAGCTAAACAGTAGTGGTAATTAAATGCAAGAGTATACTATATAGAGTGATTCAAAATTGCACGGAAATCTCTCGGAAGCTGATTTTATAGCTAAAAATAAGAAGAAAAGTTCATATAAACATAAGTCCGAAAACGGTTCGTTAGCGAGTTACGGCTCGAGAACCAGTTCGCCCTGATTTCTGCTCCTACGGTAAAAAACGCCATACTGAAATTCGTGGAGTATAAAGTGACGGGTAAATATCGTGGTTTCTTATGGTTTTTGATCTGAAAAATTTAATAAAAGCGGTCCCAGAGCTCTATCTTAATTAGTTTCTAAGAAAAACTGTGTAAAACAAAAAGTGGAGTCGAAAGACAAACATTTTTATATTTGGGATAAAATAACTTCGTTAATTTGCCAATAAACAAATAAAACTCTCCAACTTTGTAGAAAATTTAATTATGAGAAAGTTGATGTGTATAATGTCTATTTAAAATAAGTACAGGGTTGAGAAATTTTACTTTAATTAAAAACAAAACAGACCAAAATGCGCCAGAAAAGTGTTACAATTTACAAGAAATGGCACTGTAAACTTTCAAAACACCTACACTTGAGCAAACGAAAACCCACGAGACTGCTACAAGACATGACCAACATACTTTTCATGTAATGTGTGGTGCGCTCTTCTTGGTGATAATCTCTTAGCCCCTTTTTTCTTACCACCAAGGCTTAATAGAAGACAATACTTACACTTTTTTGCAAACGAATCTGATGGAACTCTTGGAAGATATTCCACTTGCAGATAGAATAAAAATGTGGTTCTTGAATGACGGTGCATTTTCTCACTACTGTCGTGATTTGATGAACCATTTAAATAATACATTCGGTAAACGATGGAAATACTCCATCGAAACACAAAATTTTTCACCAATTTTTCTGAAGAAAATGGATAACATAAAAATGCCATTAGCAAAACAGAAAATAAAATAAAAGATAGACAGTTCGCCGATTAACTTACTCAAAAGAAGTCAATTACTCAGAAACGTATGCAGATAATAATCACATGAATTACGTATTAACATAAAGTAATAAAAACCATTTGCATTTATGAACTATAAAATGACATACAGTAAAAATTTAAGAGATAAGAATGACATAAAAAAATAACACATTACAGAAAATGAACATAAATAATGGTTGCAAAACTCTAATAAATATTATTAGATTAGGCCGAAAACAATTATAACAACGCTACTTCGAACATATGAAATGTAAATTTACAACACACATTTATCTAATTTTACAGCAGACTCCATAAGTGCAAGACATTAATTTCAGACGTGTAGTCACATTCCTTGACATAGGATACACTGATAATACAAAAATTTACGCCAAACAGTTTGTAACACCACAAGCAGACGTCCGTATTCAGACACATACATTACGTCACCAGAGTAAAAGTGAACGTGTCGGCAATGGGCGCACAAACTAGAACTCATGATAGATTATGTCTTACAAGTAGGAGTTAATATCTGTTCATCATTTATAATAACATTAATAAATATGTGTAAAATATTACGTCTATGTGTAATATTATGTATTGTATATACATTGTATACATGTAGGCCTATACTGTATTCGAAGAATATGATCACAAAAATTACTAATTTATTCTATAAAAGCATTAAATTAATCCACGTTTCACATACTTATATCTGTATCATCGACGAGTTGATATACAATATACGATTTGATATATTTACGTTGTGTTTTTAATAAGACGATAATTACTTTGAACGATCTTGGCACATCTTCAACAATTCTAGTGTTATCGAAAACGATATATGCAGTATTTCAGCTTAACGCGGAATGTTAGATAAAATACAGAATATAAATGAAATTTGCCGCTATGAATAAATTCTAAACTTATCTTTACAGCTCTGAAAGCTTTACTACAAAAATTCATTATTCGCACAACGTTTGAGTATCTGTATTTAATTAGTCAATTCGTGATCACTATTAGCCTACAGTCTGTAGGAACGTATTCCGTTAACGAACCAGTCGGTACCGTAAGGTTAGTGATGGATCACGGGGACAAACGCTGTTATTAATAGTACCAGCAACGCTGTCACAGGTCTGACAAGCGCAGGCGTTCGTGAGAGAATATTCCCAACATTAGGAGGCAGCATGAAGTTTCAAAGTGAATTTTATTAAAATACAAACAGTAATTAGGTTTGGTGAGACGTTTGTGCTGCCAAAGCAGCCCACTCAAGTTCAAATCGGGATTATAAATATTGTAACGGTACATATCTTCACCGTACATTTGAAAACAACTATAAGGAATAAAACACTCATTAATTAACACTCCCCAAGAGATGAATAATAGATGAATAATTGTGTACTAAATATTATATCCGGTCCGCGAACGAATTAAAACAACAAATGAAGAATAATAAACAATAATGAAGAAGAAAAATAGAAAACAACATGGTAATGTGATTAACCAATAACCCAATAGATATGGTAAGTGAGAGGACAAAACCAAATATACTAACAACGAACACTAACAAAATACAGAAGGTAATATGAATAAACGCAAATAAATTGATAAGCGAGGAAGAGATAACAACTCTACTCTACAATGTGCCAATATAAGTACCAAGATATAATGAAACAAATAAAACAAGGAGTCTACAGAGTTAAGAAACCAGTAAGGACACACAGACATGTACGAACTATTACTAAAGACTTGACCATGACTAAAACTCTTTATTTTAAGGTGTAAATATAATTAATAAACAACAGAAACAATGAGATAAAATATTGGCAATATAAGAATGAGTTAGTTGTCATAGCAATAACAGAGTACCATGACTGACTGCTTTTAATGCAAGTAAATCCAATTAAGAAATATTAAACAAAACCTGGTAATAACCAGTAAACATGTAAATATAGTGTGAAAAAATAATAAATAATGATTAACAAGAACATGGGTGTAAAATAATAACCTTAAAACATTGAGATCAGGGGGTAAAATGCATAGAAAGAAAACAGAATGTAAGACCATTGTTGTCAACCAAGGGGGTCCCAGATAACCTTACTCCGGGTACAAATTCACTTATAACTAGAATAATTTAATGGTAAAACGTTGTAAAACTAGTTTATGTTGTGCAATTATGAAACTAGACATTATAAAGACAAACCTAGTGCTATGATTTAGTAATTAAGAGTGACATGTGTTGTGTCTAATGTAATTACACAGACTGTCCACAATATTGTCAATCAGAGATAGACAATGACATAAATATGTACTGCAATATCTAATACTGCTATGATAAGGTAGAATAAAGATAATGAAACATTAATTAAACCATAATTATGAAAAATTAATGTAACTGTCTGACTACACTAGATGCAAGAAGTGTTAGTGAATTATTCACAATCTCACATATAATAATGGGAGACTAACCATTATAAAACATTCTTTAGACTATAAAGTCCATTTGTACAAAAAAAAAACACTTAAAATTGAGTATATTATTAACCATGAACCAAATCATAATGACCCATGGCATACCAAAACTATGAATAACTAATAAAACTAAAAACCAGAAATTAACTATATTTGAATAAGAGCTGAGATATCCAGAAGTTGTAATGGACATCTCAGAATGATTATATCACAGTAAAAAATGAACAGAGCCAATTATTAAAATAAAAAGAGTGAATCAAATTAACTATGCTCTAGGCCAAAGAAAGCATAGACCAAATATTGTAATTTTTATTAATTTAAGACAATTATTGTAGTAGAGATTATCATAAAAGGACTTGGGAAGAAACATATGGATGAAATGTAATCACCATTTGTTCAATTTCCATGATTAAACATGTAAAATCGTAAGAAATATGTCATAGTCGTAAGGGAAAAACATTAACTTTTTAATTAAAGCACCAACATATGTCTTGTGAGGACTTGTTTTAATGAGCAAATCAATTGTAATAACTTGGTGTGGCTATAGAAAGTATTACTAGTAACGCAAGGACGTTAAACCAATTTAAAAATATTTCTTTTATTTTGGACAAAAACGAGAGTATCATTTCTATAGCCTCAACACCAAAGTCATTAAGATTTTATAAAAATTAATTGTGTTCGCAGAGGGAGTGACCTCGCTCAAAGGAATGGCAGCAATCTCTAATCCAATGAAATCGATTAAAATCAACAGGGGAGTATGTAATCCCAAAATTGGAACAGCGAGAGAGACGCCAATTTCTTCACACTTCATATCTGACGAGCGAAGCAGTAACGACAGCCATTTTTTGCGCGAGAAAAGTCGAGTGCGGAATTGAATCAGCTGTTCGGGTTTCAATGTAAACAATTGGTCCCATAACCAAAAATTTTTAAGTGTCGAGTTTAATGCATAAACGCAAATGCAATAGTGAAATAACATTGCAGAGTGTGCAATAGGCTGCAATTAAGTGAATTTCAGGAAGTATAGTGATTAATTATACCTATAAAATTTTAACCTGAATAACAGTAATTTTATGAATTAACAATAAGTAATAAAAATAAACATAAACTATTATAGTTTTTTTTTGAAACACGAATCCATAAACTAATTGACTTCGATTCGTGAATTTTAATGAATATTATTTGAATTTTAAACAAAAGTAAATATTCTGTACTTACCTTGTAAAGGTTATCCAACCAGTGATATAGACACTAAACTAATATGAACTCAAGAGGGGTTATCTAACCTTGTGATTATTATTTTTTCGCTACATAAACAATCATTAAATATTTTAATGAAATTAAACTAAGGAATATACTGTAGTTAATTAACTGACGAGAGATCAGTAAGCAATGGACTTGATGATTAATAATGAACAATAGATGAACTTATGACTATTTATTTTTTTTTATGTATTTGTTATGTAAGGTTAAGAAGTTACCTTGTTTTAAAATAGATGCAACTTTGTATCAGCTCAGCATGCCTGAATTAACGTCAATGTTGACGATAGTCGAACTTTCAAAACTATGTCAATAATTTAAATTTTTTTTGATGTTATTTTTATTTATGTAACTCATTTCCAACTACTCAGTGTAAACAGTAGTGTATATTGTTACGACTGTCTACTCGATCGTCGTAGGTACAGTGGAAACAAAATAAGTACAAGACACCAATTAAGTCACTAATCACACCTTTAATTGTTACAGTAAAACAGTTCGTAATTAACAACACAGTCTACTACAACAAATCGAATATAAATTGTTCACACGCAATAAAAGGTCACTAATATTAAACTCAATTGTATTACAATTATACCTCCCGATTATAAAACACAACACTTAACTAATAACCACTTGAACGCGCACAGTAATATCGCTACTATACTCTCGAACCGCACTATCCAATATCTCGCATTGACATGTATTTATAGTCCCGCTCACACACCAGAAGCTTCCAAACTGCGTCTTATCTCTCGTGTGAACTACGTAATTAACTGCGGCCTTGACACAGGCCGAGCGCCCGAGCGAAGCCCGGCAGAGAAGATTCTCGCAAAATGCGTCTAGCAGCACGTACGCCACACGCTTACATTCTGGATCTCTCTGGAACGTTCGACAAACACGTAGATTGTTCTGTGATGCCGTAACACTGCTCCCTCCTTAAGCCTGTTCGCCCCGAACTGGCAAACCGTCTCCGAAGTAATACTCGACCAGGCGATCTAGGTGGACGTCCTTGCGAAGGATAATTTTCCCGTTCTTCGAATTCAGTCTCGTGTGATCCGAACAGCACGTTCCCAGGAATGAGAGTCTTTCGCGCAGCCACTAGTTTCGCTGGAATCACTCCCGTTGCGTCATGTACTGATGACCTAAATACCACTTGCTGATCCAAGTTTGTTTGGTTCTCGTCAACAACCTCTTGCATAACTTCATCTTCAGCCACTTTACCCTCGGGCGCTTCTATCAGCTCAGGAACAAGCAAGAGTTTTGACTCGACACCCATAGTTGGCTTTCCAATCACTTCTTTTGTCGTTATACTTATTTGTACTTCCTCTGCTAGTTCTTCCTCCATTTCCGCTTGCAACAGGGAGGGTTCCTCTTGACCAGACTTGTTGACTTTTTCTTCGACTAATGCCACTGCTTAATCGAATGGTTGATAGACCCTGTCATTTTAGCCATGGAAAGCTTTATCTCCTCTTGGCCAACTTTCAGGACATTCTCTCCTAAGTCCACAACGAATCCGTAGGCATTCATAATGTCCGTGCCAAGAATCAATTCATCGACAATGTCTGCAACGAGCATTTGGTGGCTAAACTCAAGAAGACCCAGACGTACACGTACGTCTACCTTTCCTAGCACTTTGACGGGGCTTCCAGTCAACGGCTGTATTGTACAAGAGCTAATTAGAGGATGGCGGTTACTGACTAAGTCAGGGCGCACAATGGACACTGTTGCGCCCGTGTCAACTGTAATTGATGTTGGTTTACCAAATCCATTAACAATCAAGTTTCCACTGATCTTATGTAGCGTGGAAACTGTGTGCTGTTCTGGGGCTTTACTTCTCCAATTGGTGCGATCAGTCTCTTCTCTCGGTATCTTCTTCTTCCAACAGTCTACCTGTAGATGACCACGTTTTCCACAGTTGTAACATTTCGGTCTTCTGTCTTTTTCAAATCGTTGGGACTCTCTTGAACTTTTGAATTGTTTGTCCGACAACATTGTTTTTCTGCACCCATCGTAACGGCAATGTGATGGCACAAACCCATTAATATAACGGGACGCTGACTTGGCAGCTTCAAATTCTAGGGCGTGAACAAGAGCTTCTGAGCTATTTCGGTGTCTTGCCATTCGTAACACTTACTGAAGTTCACAATCTCCGATGCCATCAATAAATGTCTGCACCGCAAACCTTATTCGGAAGTCTTCTGGTGCTTCAGGATAGGCCAATCTAATTAGTCTGTCGATACTTGCCTCAAACTCTTGAAGACTCTCCCGGAACGTTGTCGTCTTGTTCTCAACTGAGCGTAGTACACCTCTCGCAAATGTTTATCACCGTAGCGTAATTCTAGAACTTTTATCAACTCGGCATAGATGTTCTGGCTGTCAGGTGGCACTTTCTGTAGTAATTCTGCCGCAGGTCCTTTTAATGCAAGAACGAGTGAAACAGCCTTGTCTTTCTCCGTCCAATTATTTGCGCATGCAGCAGCTTCAAATTGGCGGATGTACGTTGCTCAGTGACTGCTTCCATCAAATGTTGGAGCTTTGACATGAACTGTCCCTACTGCAGGCAAAGTGACTTTCTCTATTAACTTATTTTCTTTTTCTGTCTTCATCACTGGTACAGTCTGTTCAGAAATTTGTTTTGGTTGAAACTTCATGCACTGTTCAACTTCAATTTTAATTTGTTCTCTTATGTTTGCCATTGAGTTTTCTACTGCAGATATTTTTGTTGACATAACGTCTTCCACAGTCAAGACAGATTTTTCTACTTCAGCTATTTTATTTGACATGGATTCTTCTACGTCAGATATTCTGGTAATCTGATTATTGAGCTCACCTCGTAATTCACCTACGTCACCACGTAGGAGACCCAATTCTGCGGTAGTATGTTCTTGCATCTGCTTTTGTTCATGAATTAACGCTTTGATGTCACCTGCTTCACGTTTAAGTTCCTCTGCTTCCTGATTACGTCGTTCCTCTGTTTCTTCCCCTTCTTGTCTGCGTTTCTCATCCTGTCGTTTCTCCGTCTGTAACAGCAGCGCCTGTAAATTTTCCATCATCTGACTGGCTTCCATTTTTTTCCGATTAATTACGAATTACACCTTCTTGTACAAACTGTCCACTGTTTCCACTTTTAACCGCTCTATCCCACTTCTGACACCACTGTTACGACGGTCTACTCGATCGTCGTAGGTACAGTGGAAACAAAATAAGTACAAGACACCAATTAAGTCACTAATCACACCTTTAATTGTTACAGTAAAACAGTTCGTAATTAACAACACAGTCTACTACAACAAATCGAATATAAATTGTTCACACGCAATAAAAGGTCACTAATATTAAACACAATTGTATTACAATTATACCTCCCGATTATAAAACACAACACTTAACTAATAACCATTTGAACGAGCACAGTAATGTCGCTACTATACTCTCAAACCGCACTATCCAATATCTCGCACTAATACTAAACTGAACGTCGTTGAGTACCGGTATTTATAACCAGTCGAATATCTAGACGATTCCTAATTGCGTCGTAGTGTGCGTATGCCACACGCTTACATTCTGGATCTCTCTGGAACGTTCGACAAACACGTAGATTGTTCTGTGATGCCGTAACAATATGTTTTCTGTCATGTATCTTGCAGTCTCAAAGAAACCACGAAAATTGTAAAAGTAATTAACAAAGTTTCAATGTTATATTCAAAAAAAGAAATAGTTTAACTACCCTGAGAGTTAGAGTCAGTAATAACTAATGTTAATTATTAATGAGGCAAACAGCCAGTTATTTATCAATCAATAATTTCAATTTATTAAAATTGTTAATAAATCACGTTGTAAAACAGTAAAAGAGTTGACGAATTTTATTTACTAGACAGTACGAACACATGTTAGGTAACTATGAGTACACTCCTACAGGTGGCACGAATTAACTCAAATACTTTGAATTGAGTTGTCTACTCGCATGTTAACATGGTTATTAACAAATCAGACCTTCAAATTCATAAGTACCACATGAGTAAATAACTTGTGTTTATTCCAGCAATAATTGAATCTACGGCGAACTACACTATCCACATGCGCCTGCGAGGGAGTCAACCCAACCAACTCGTATCTGAACTTCAATTTTAAGCGAACCACAGCCTAATGCAAAGAAGAGATATTAAATATTTTTTATTAAACATTATTAAACCATTTTAAACCATTTAGCTAATTAAATAATTAAATAAAATTAAACCACGTGTGACAGAGTAACACGTACGTAAAACGTACGTAACAATATCAATAAAGTTAAAATAAATATTTCATAATTTAAGTAAAAATCAGATACGGTATTCATCTCCATAAGCTGAATAAATGAAGAGGATACAGCACTAAACTTTGATGCTGGTAGTTTTATTCAATTTTCACTGGCGAAATATTTTTAAAAGTAATGAAATATACTTTTAAGAAAGATACATTTATATATAAATTTGTGGGCCTAACATAAGTGTAATACCTATTTTTGTTTTAGGTGCGAGGAAATTTCAGATATGCGTGGTTCTATAAGTAGAATGTTGAGGAGGGTGCTAATAAAATACGTTTGAATTCAGTACGGTCACGACTGTTCTAGCGGTGTAATATGAATCTGCAATTAAGCAGATAAAATAGATTTATAGTGATAAGTTTTTATCACTGAGTTACCCTTATGAAGACGTTATAACATGCGGGATATAAGAGGAAGAAATGCGTTAGAATGAAGACTTACTGTCAGAGCTAATGACAAGTAAATCTATGAAAAAAATTGATATGTACAAGTGGAATTGGTAAACATATGTAGTAAACACGTTAAGCACAATATTTTCAAGTCAAATTAGAGCGAATATACCGGCAGGTAGACTGGAAAATTTCACAGAAGACCATGGAGTGACTTCTGAAATGGGAACAGGTGTTATCACCTGCTACTTGCAAGTTGATACTAATGATGAAATAGTAGGCACAAATATGTAATATTTCTGCAAAAAAATAAATAAATAGGGAGAGAGAGAGAGAGAGAGAGAGAGAGAGAGAGAGAGAGCGAGCGTGAATGAGTGAGAAGGGAAGTGAGAGAACTGCGCATGACTAATATAATGGCATGACTAATGAGAAATTCGATATAGTGGCGTGACATAAAATAAGTTACATCATACTAAGAGTGTTATTACGTCAAAGGTATGTGCAAAGATACTTAGCGTTTGGTAAGCACGGCTTAGTTGTAAGTTAATAGCGACGTTTTTTTATTTTAATAATTATCGTCGTTGCATATTATAATGTATGATTAGATTAAGTAAGATCAAAATTATATTTTCGCACGCAACGTAAGCAGGCATCTGAAGTTCTTAGGATGTACTGAAAGTACAGTTTTTTTTTTTTTTAAGTGAAAGGAATAAGAAATCGATCACATTATCCGACTAGATTTAGTGCTATTTGTGGATTGAATTAATGTTAACCATAAATTAACAAATGATTTTTCAGAAAACTGATGGTTTGTTCTTAATTATATCCTAATAAGTGGTACAATGATCAGGGGGTTGGGTCCTTACGCCGTGTGTCTTGGAATCGATTCTCACCGCCGACTAACAAATAGTCTGTTTTTTTTTTTCTAGCCATTTTTCCATTGCTTGTATGGTACCTATCTATCACAAGTTTTAGCCAAACGATGTTACAGCATCGTCTACGGCAGGATTAAGAGAAGAAGATAACGTTACTGTTACATTTTTAGAATCAATTAACCGGTCGGCAGAATAAAATGAAACATTAAACTAATTATACAATATAATGCTAGATAAATATTGTAAATTGCTTCATTAAAATTTCTGTTGGCCAAAAACTCACGTTTTCGGGTGATACAAAGAAACTACTCAATGCTTAATGTATCCTAGTCCTTTCCGGGAAATGACTCAGTTTAACAAGTTGCCTATATCAAAAATTACCTAAAGTCACTGTTTAGCCACTATCATTCAGTTGTACGCTTTGAAGTTGGTCAAACGTGTAGTAGATTAAATTGTTTGAAAAAAACACAAGTGACAGTCTAGCAGAGGGTTGACAATAACAATAAGATATTTTAGAACAATGTTAACGTAGTGCTATACATAAAGAGGTTCACGGTCGTGAGATCGTGGGAATTTCACTGTCAGATGCAGATGTCATCAGAATAAATAGTTGGTTTGGTATAGCCGAACAGAAAACAATTAAAAAACAGGTTTGAATTGGTAACGCAGAGCCAGAAAGAGACCCGATAGATGAAGGAAAAGACAGAGAGAGGGACACGGCAGAGTATTTTAAATTATATATATATATATATATATATATATATATATATATATATATAATTTTGCATATGTCTGGGCAAAATCGATAAAAAACGCAGCTCAGGCACAAGTAGGCTTTCATTTGTATCTAGCGTGCGGTAGTATTGAGAAGTGTATCATGGTTGTTGTTTAGTGGTTAATGTTCTCTTGACTTTGCCAAGATGGAGTCTGCCTGACCTCGACTCCTACAATATAAAAGGTAGAAAGAAGATGTACGGGGCGTTATGCACCTGGTTTGTTAGCGTTGTCCGGGTCGGAGCTCGAGGAACGCCAGGTTCATTCGATACATTGCGGTCGTTCGTTCTCAGCACAAGGTGTTAGGATGCGGGTCCCCTTTGCACGATGTGGTGTGCAGGAGAGAATTTCGTGGACTGCTCCAGTCTGACTTCACGCCGGGAGCTCTGCTCCTTGGCTGCCTTAAGCATTTGCCCGCAGGAGCTTGGATCGCCCTGTTGTGGTGTGGTTGGTAGGCTCGATGGATCGCTCCCGCAATTAGGCACTTATATACTTTGTGGTTTCCCATGCCTGGTACGAAGCGGCTCTATACAATAGTCTAGCTTCCCCCATTTAGTAAAACAGGCGTTACTCAAACGAAACAATTTCAACTGCGCTGCATAAGGAATTCCCAAAGATATCAAAGTCACAGAAAACTTGATATTCAGGGGGCGTATGTTGCTGCTACTGCTGCTACTACTGCTGCCGATGACGTATAAGAAACAAACTTAAGGAATGACTTAACGCCCAATGTTGTTAAGTATTTTACATCGGTAACAAGAGGCAAACGACGAGTCTAATGCTGTATGTACAAAAACGGTTCACTGCCGAGATTTACAAGTGTTTAACGGACCGTATCGTAATCAAACTGTGAAAACTGTAATAGACAGTAATTGTCTCAGTTCATGCTTGTTGACTGTAGTAGCGGGTCGTCAGCTGTAGCCTACATTTGACATCTAAGTAACAATGACATTACCAAAGCGTGAATCCTCATAAACTCTGGTCTGAGAATCAGTGTGTTACTGAGAACCAGTGCTTGCATAAAAAGCAGTCTATTCTTAAATTTACTTGGTCAACTAAAATTAATACTATCTTGTTAAATTTTAATCAATCAAGTAAAATGTTTGTTTTAAAATCAGTGAATTAACGCACGTTCGATTACGATGGTTCTATAAGCGCTTCTCCTGAAATCAGGAACATTTGAGTTTTTTATAAATCCATGTTTTTGTTATATGACACAGAGCTTTACAAAATTTCCATATAGTATGCAAAAAATGAGACATATTTTTATAATGGAGTCTTTATATTAGAGAGTTCTTCAACGACGAATATTTTGGGATTAAAACGCTATTATGATTTATCAGTTCTAATTCATCTTACATGTCTTTTCTTACAGGTATAGAAGGCCATTTGGTGTGGTGCCAGGCTATTAATCCAGAGTCCCGGGTTCGATTTCCCGGAGCATCAAGGTGTATTCTTCAACATCGAGTCGACTCCTTAAAACATATGTTCTACAGTTCAAATGAGTTGACTTGTGTTTTCCAATCGTTTAACATTTGTTTTCTTTGGTAGATATTCAAGCCGATGTTCCTTCCTTTCTCAGCGAGCTTCGTTCAGCGTAAGCCGCACTGGGCTGTCATACCATCATTTTCTTAGTGTTCTGCTTCTTGGACCAAGAGAAACCTTTCCTTCTTCTCTTCCTTCTGCTTTCAGGTGTCATCTCTGTACTATAATAGTATTAGTTTTTTTTTACAGATTTTGGACATTTCACAACACCGTTTCCTATGAACGAATAACTAATGTATAGACAACGTAGTATACCAATGGATACATTGTTCGTCTACTAATCTAGAGATTTCGGCTTCAATTCCCGTCTAACAACGTAAAATCAAAGTTTAATAGTTTTCACCCTCCCCCCTCCGTTTGACTCAGTCGGTGGAACGAATGCCAAGACTAATGTCGCCTAGGATATGAGCGGGCTGTTGACTACATGACATTCTTTGTATGCCGTACTGCTTAGCTGGAAGTACATACCCTTCCTTTCTTAAAACCATCTCGATGGCAATAAAAGGGGTCCATTATTATTTAATTATTTGCAGTAAGTGATATTAGTATATAAAATTGTCACTTACTCTAATACAGATTTGATGTATCGATAATATGTTGTTTCTCAGTGAATAGCTATCAAATTAAATAACCACCACTTTTATTCTGTTATATTATAATCACGTGTCCTGCCAGCTATAAGTTACCACTGAGCTGTGTATATAAAAAATAATCATCACCAAATTTAAAATAATTTACCACAAAAGAAATCTACGGGCGTATTTTAGTGTACAGTCTCCTATAGAGTTTACACTTAACAAAAACAAATGGGTTATGCCAACAAAACAAGTTTTTAAAAGCAGTTCTCAGTAAAGCTGTTCTCTGTTCACGCTAACTATAAATCGCATAGCCGATAGAAAATCATTTAATTTTTTTTTATCTACATTAGAACAGTGCATATATTACTACTAGTATATCTTTAGCTCTGTGGCTATATTTAACTGACATTACATTCTGACGATATGTATTGAAAAACGCCCAGAAGAATATTAAGATATTTTTCTTGACGTTGAACAGCGTCAATGGAATCAGTTACTTGTATAGTAAGCTTAAAATATTATATATCTTATACAGCAGCAAAAGATAAAGTCTATTTCAGAAAAAAGCTAACTGGTTATTGTTAAAAACTGCTAAATATGGTTTATGTAAATACTTTTTTGTGATAGAGTAACATTTTTTGGTTAGGCCTAGTAAAGTGTTTTGTTAGGAAATGGAATAGGAGGAAATTTAGAACCACACTGATTTTGTAAGAGTATAGACCTACTTAACAGGACACTTAGTTTCTATTCAGAGTGTGAACTACAACTTCTAGTAAAAAGTACATTATTGAACTGCGTGTAAATTATTTGCACTGTAACGAATACTCTTTAACTATAGACGTGCATGTTTATCCAATTAATATAACGTGAATGAACAGTTCAAGAGTCGTTTATATGATAATGTGACTTTTAGCATACGGGTGCTGGTTAATGGTAATGTATTTTAACTATTAGTCAAATAATATTCTGCGCATCATGTCCTTCGATACGTGTACAGCACACATGGTATATGATTGACCTTGTTAAGTTTAGATCTAATCGTTTTCTGTACGACGCCTTGTTGACACTAGTAAGATTTTTAATATGAAATCTTGTCTGACCGTATGAAGACAAATTCATTAAAAACTGTTTTCTTGTCAGTACAGTGACTCCTCGTCTCACGTTGGTCCGGTTAACATCGTTCGGGTACTGTATCGTGTATCTATTTGCATCAGTCTACGACGTGTGAGTGAGTGTGTGTGTGTGTTACGAAGATAATTTTTTACTCGTTTCAAAATACTCAAAGATCTTTCACCAGATGTATTTGTTGACATCATACACAAAAAAATTCTCAAAGCTGTGTCAATGTTGGGGAAAAGAGTTGTCAACTGTTTTTCACCTATAAACTTCAAGAACTCAGCAGGCAAATGGTGATACTTTACATTTAAGTTAAGAGCCTCGATAAACACCTTAAAATGAACAAATTCTCCACCAAGATCTGAGGTAAGGTCAGCAGGATATTTCTGGGCCAAAACGGAAGCTTTTTCCCGAATTTCTTCATTTTCCAAGGTAAAAAGTTTGTATATGAAACCAAAAACTTCATTCTGATCGAAATAAATTTTCGATCTGATTTTTAGCTCACTGGAAATGTTGTCGACTATGGGATAAAATTTATTTACAATCATGTCTTGTCTCCCGTCAAGTCTGCAGGTGCTGCAGGTATCATTATCATTCTTTGATTCATCATGAAATGTTTTTCTCTTTCTTGTCCTCTTTGAATCTAGATCGTAGTCAGCAGCCTCACTTTTGCACAATTCCATACCCTTCATCTCGTAATAGTCAAATCGTTCTCGTAATCCTTGTACATATTCTGAAAGGGATTTGTATAGATTGCAAATAATTCCTAAGTCAGTACTAATGCTTTGCATAGTTTTACTTGCCGCATTAAGGCGCTCCAGAATATCATTCCATAATACAAGTAATATCGCTATTTCTATTCTTCCAAAAAAATGACATAATCCTTCTGCTGCAGCTCTGGATTCTGGCTTTTCTTGTGGGTTTTCAGAAATATCTTGAAGTGCTTTATAAAACTCCCAGTAATGAAGTAGTAAAGCTCTTGACGCATGCCATTTGGCTGACCATCTGGTTATATTTAGTCTTTTGGGCAAGAGTTTTTTCTTGATGTTACTGTCTTTTATCATGTTTTCAATTATTGCCCATCTTGAAGTTGATGCGCTGAAAAACACATATAACTCTTGCATAAATATAAGTAGTTTGGTTGCTTGAAGGCAGCAGTTAGCTGCGTGCGTGCCCACCAAATTCAGTGAGTGTGCTGAACATGGAATGTATTCTGCAAGAAGGTTGCGACTTTTAATTAGAGCTTGAAGTCCTGAATATTGCCCAGACATGTTTGCGGCATTGTCGTACGATTGACCTCTCATATCATCAATATGTCTAGTGACGAAAGCGTGTTCAAAATTAATGCTTCCATTTCAACAGCAGTGTGGTTTTCCATTCTAATAAACTTAAGAAATCTCTCTGTTGGACATCCATTATTTAAAACATAGCGAACAATAAAAGTTAATTGGTCATGATGAGTTATATCAGGTGTTGAATCAACACTTATAGAGTAGTATTTGCTTGATTTTAACTCATCGACAATTGTTGAAACAATTTTATTGTACATTGTTTCAATAAATTCATTATAGATTGTTTTTGACAAATAACTTATCTTTCCTTGCCCAGGATTGCCATGGTTTTGTATGTGGATCTTTAAAAAATCATCGTATTCAGCTATTACCTCAAGAATTCCTAGAAAGTTGCCATTTGATAGAGATCCAAAAACTTCATTTTCAGAACCCCGAAAGGCAAGTCCACGAGCACCAAGAAATTTAATTACATGAACAACACGAGTTAAAACCTTGTGCCAATAGTTCACTTCTATTAAATACTTTTGATGAAGAGCAGAATCAATTTTTCCAAGTAAATTGCCTCTCATAACGTAAGATTGCGTGTTAACTCTGTGTTCAGAACTTTTTTCATGTTGTAAAAGTCTAGAACTATTTTTCAAATCGTTAAAACCATGAATAAATGCGTTTTCAGTATCATTTTCATTTGTATGGAAAAGCTTGCACGGTACACAATAAAAACAGCCTTTAGAGTTCGAATACATTAACTACTCTCTTTTTTGTAATTGTCCATTTTATAAACGAGTAAATAACATAGTTTTGTTGGGATATCTTGTCTTGTCTGGATAAACGCGTTTAGATTTCGAAAAATCACAGTCAGTTATTTTTGACAAGTCCTGTGGTAGGCTTTTAACAATTTTATCTTTCAGCTCATTTGTTAATGGGCTCCCCAAAGTCCAGCCCTACGTCCGAGTCTACTACACCTTGGCCACGTGGGGAGCGGGCAACAGCTATTACTCTGTAGCTGGCTAACAGGGCAATGGTCCGTGGAGGCTACCGCTTGGTAGAAAGGGAGGTGGCCTCCCACGGTCCTCTAGCTGGGCTTACTCTTTTTCCACTTACTTTGAGTAAGACCTCTTCTCTTTTGTCTTTTCTGTCTGGCCTCTCTTGGTCAACTCTTGTTCTTTCCGACCCTGATGCTATTAGGTTACCGAGGCCTAGGGGTCTTTCAGTTTCACATTTCTATTACTCTATACTTATTGGATAAACATTAAAGCAATGGATAAAACAAATAAAGGAATGACTACCCCAGGTGGCAGACCAGGTAAAAACCTGGCAAATCCACCCTCTTCGGAGGTCGGTCCCATGGATTCTAGGGGGGGGGGGCAGCTATTGCTTGGTGAGGATCCGTTTAGAAGAGGTTCGTTGGTGGCAAGGTCTCCGCCAACTAATATTAACTGTAGCTTGGAAAAACAAAACGCACAGAACCAACACTGGAAGTCCCAGAGGACACAATAAGCAGACTGCAGGCTCAGCTTAATTCTGCTTATAACGAAATCAGACGACTACAGGAAGAAATCAAGAAGTTACAGCCTAGGGTATCCTATAGTCCAGCCAACTCGGAAGAAGAGGAAGAAATCGTGGCCAAAGAAACTGCTTGGATACTGGAAAAGAATAAAAAACGTAAAAGGAAAACTATGGAATCACCAGAAACACCGAAAACCAGTCCAATAAACAAAAGTAAGAGGACTAAAGAAAATGTAAAAAAATCGGCTAAGCCACCGCCAGTGATACTGAGCAATGTGGAAAATTATATAGAAATAAGTCAGAAACTAAAATCAAAAGATCTGAAATTTAACACCAGCATGATGAACAACAATCAGCTGAAAATTAATGTAGACACAGAAATGGAATATAGAGAACTGACAAAACTTCTAAAAGAAAGTAAGTTGGAATGGCATACTTATGAAAATAAACAGACCAGACCAATAAGAGTCATGGCACGTAACTTGCATCCAACATGCAAATCAGAAGAGAATAAAGAGGAGTTATTGAATAGAGGATATAAAGTCCTTGAAGTAGTTAATAAAATTAGAAAGACTAAAGTTGACGGCAAGGAAAAAAATCATACATTTGCCATTATTTATGCTAACGTTTGACAGATCAGAGGATATAAAAAAAATATTTGATATTCAATATTTATGTCATATGAAAATAAAAATTGAAGCTCTCAGGAGTAACAAACTGATACCACAGTGTAAAAGGTGTCAAAGATATGGTCACACTCATAAGTATTGCCAACATGGGCCTATCTGTGTTAAATGTGCAGGCAATCACAGGACCATCGATTGCCAGCAAGAACGAGAAGTACCAGCAAAGTGTTCAAATTGTGCAGAAGCACATCCTGCTAGCTACAGGGGTTGTTTGGTTGCACGTGAACTTCAAATAAGACGCAATAATTTAATAAGTGAGAGACGACCTAAAAAAACTCAACCAAGAACTTTCACAGCTAATAAAATCAATAGTGAAATGTCCTTTGCTCAAGCAGTTAAAGCTAACAAGTCTTTAGTTCAAAATGATGATTCATCAATGGCAATGATGCAGAATATGATGGACATGATGAAAATAGTCATGGATAGACTAGATACATTAGAAGCCAGAAATCTGGGCACAATCCCACAGAGAACTAATCAATGGACCAGAAAGACCCTAAGGATAGCTACCTGGAATGCCAACGGTATCCAGAACAGAAAGCAAGAAATAGAATTATTCCTCAAGGCACAAGACATTGATATATGTCTAGTATCAGAGACACACTTAACAAATCAGTCATGCTTAAAAATAAATGGATACCAGGTATATCAAACAATTCATCCGGATAATAAAGCCAAAGGAGGAAGTGTTATTATTATTAAGAATAGGATTAACCACTATGAGGAGTGTCACCTTCAGACTGCAGAAATCCAACTCACTGTAGTTGGAATCAAATCCACTAAGCAAAAACTAATCGTTGGTGCGATATACTGTCCTCCAAGACACAACCTAAAGGAGTTAGATTACAAGAAATTTATATTACACCTAGGTGAGAGATTCATTGTAGACGGAGACTACAATGCTAAACATGTAGATTGGGGATCCAGATTAACAACAACTAAAGGTAGCGAGCTTAATAAAGCAATACAAGAAACAGGTTGTAGCTTCCACAGTACAGGCAAACCTACTTACTGGCCCACAGATCCTAATAAAATTCCAGATCTATTAGATTTCTTCATATCAAGGAGGGTCTCGCAGAACTTTATTGATATCGAGGAGAATTTTGATCTTGACTCTGATCATTCAGCAGTAATCCTGACGCTGAGTGAAAGGATAATAAAAAAAGTAAACAAACCAAGCCTAGTTAACAAAACTACTGATTGGGAAAGCTTCAAATTAGAACTTGAAGGCAAGATACAACTAAATGTTCAGTTGAGAACTAAGCAGCAATTAGAAATAGAAGCCGAGAAGTTTAATTATAATATTCAAACTACAGCCTGGAACAATACGAGAGAAATCACCCATGGAATTGTTGGTAACAACTATCCTAGAGAGATCAGAGAACTTGTCAAAGAAAAGAGGCGAGCTAGAAGAAAATGGCAACAGACTCGTGACCCAAATGATAAAACTGTATATAACAACAAATCGCAACAACTAAAGCGTGTAATACAGAAGTTAAAAGAAGCATCAATAGCTTCCTATTTGGAAAATCTAACAGCAGATGCAGATACAGAGTACTCGTTGTGGAAAGCAACGAGGAAGCTTAAAAGGTCGATCACGCAAGTACCACCTATTAGAAAAAGCGACGGTACATGGGCTAGAGATAATAAAGAAAAAGCTGAAGCGTTTGCTGAACATCTAGCTGACATTTTTAAGCCAAATAATACCCAGTCTGATACAGAGCTAGATGAAGATACAAATCATGAAGAGGAGGACATTCAACTGGTCTCCCCAAAAGAGGTAGCTAAGGGGATCCAGATAAACTTGAACCCCCGTAAATCACCTGGCTTTGACCTCATTACAGGTGAGATCTTAAAGCAGTTACCTAAGAAAGGGATTGTTATGCTTACATATTTATTCAATGCGGCACTTAGGCTAAAGCATGTTCCTAGTGTCTGGAAGGTGGCAGAAGTTATTATGCTACGTAAACCAGGCAAAACGCCAAATAAGGCCAAATCATATCGGCCCATATCACTGTTGCCAACTATATCAAAGCTTTTTGAAAAACTACTGTTGCAAAGGCTAAATCGAGTAATAGAGAGAGCTGATACCAAATCATCAATTCGGGTTCAGACAAAAACATTCCACAATAGAGCGAGTACATAGAATAACAGACACAATAGAGAAAGGACTAGAAAAAAAGCTAATCTGCTCGACAATCTTCCTCGATGTGGCTCAGGCGTTTGATAAAGTTTGGCATAAAGGTTTAATACATAAACTTAATAAAATGCTACCAAAACAATATGCTGACGTGTTAAAATCATATATATCAGAAAGATTATTTAGAGTCAAACAGGAAGATGACTATTCTGAGCTAAGAGAAGTGAGGGCAGGTGTGCCCCAAGGGAGTGCTTTGGGGCCCATCCTCTACTTGTTATTTACATGTGATCTGCCGCAGCCAGAGAATGTGTCTGTTGCTACTTTCGCTGATGACACAGCTATAATGGCGATTGGTTCGACCTTAGGTGAAGCTACCAACATGCTTCAAGATGCTAGTGACCAGATACAGCAGTGGACTAGGAGATGGAAAATTAAGCTTAATGAACTGAAATCTGTCCATATCAATTTTACAAACAAAAGAATAGAGAACAGTCTTCCAGTTACCTTAAATGGTGTTGTAGTACCATATGCAAACACTGCCAAATATTTGGGGATGACCCTAGATACAAAGCTACGATGGAAGGAGCACATTAGAAAAAAAAGGACGGAGCTTGGTCTCAAATATAGACAACTGTATTGGCTCTTGGGACGAAATTCTCAGTTGTCAATACACAACAAAATTCTGATATATAACCAAATTCTGAAACCAATTTGGCTTTATGGAATTCAACTGTGGGGTTGTGCGAAAGAAACGAACATTAGATGTATTCAAACCTTCCAGAATAGAGTGCTACGGAACATGGTAAGTGCTCCATGGTACATCAGAAATAGTGATCTACATCGAGACCTTAAGATCCCTGATGTCGCCAGTGAAATTAAAAGGTTTGCTGCAAAGCACGAATCTAGACTACACCAGCATATCAATGTAGAAGCTATTCAACTGCTTGACAACGCCAATACAGTGAGAAGGCTGAAGAGAACTAAAACTTTTGAATTAGTGTAGTGCAGTGTGTGCAGAAATCTAGAAAGTAATATATAGTACACCAGTGGGCGACTGTATAAGTAACTTAAAATTATAATAAACATTAGATGTAAATTGATGGTTGGTCTTTTAGACCAGTTTCAATAAAAAAAAAAATTTGTTAATGGTCCCCAAAAATTTGGGTCCGTTAAATCAAATTCAAGAATTTGTCCTCGCACATTACAGTTAGACTGTGCTCGTGCTTCTGAATCTAACGGAATATCGTTTAAAACAGTATTTTCAGGATCAGTAATTGTATTTTGCAAAACCGTTACAGAATCTGTAACTTCAGATTCGTTAACGCTACAACTAGGCCTATCATTTAAAACAGTATTTTCAGGATAAGTACTTTGCAAAATCGTTGAAGTTGTAAAAAACTTATCTAACTTAACTGTTTTTTGCAAAGATTTCAAATCAGCATCGTCCTTAGCTTTTTTTAACTTACGTTTGTAAGCTCCACTTGCGGTGTGTAAATTTTTACTCATGTTTGGTTTGATTAAGATGCCTACTGTAAGCGTTTAGCCTCACACAGAGTCCCACTTCTCACACAAAAACATTCAACACTAGTTAATACAACGCACTTGTCACTTGTAGACTTGTAGAACTAAAACTTTTCCAACTTTCTAGGCTAACCAGTAACAATAACCTCAAAACAAACAGCTGCTTTGTTGTTCAGGCACACGGTCGTACATACAGGTCGGGACCAGGGTTGGAGAATGATGCCATGCGTCATACTCGATGACTGTTAGCAGCTAGCGGCACCTGGTGACGCAATAGAGAACGTTGTTTAAATTATGGGAAGAATTTGAGACATTTAATTTAGTTTTATATAATTTATAAATTAACATAAGATCGAAATTGCGATTTGCAACTGTAAAACGCTTTTGTTAAACATTATGAAAAATAAAGAATCTATAAAAATAATTTAAGCAAAACAAAGGCCTGCGGCCCCCTTAAGCCTGCGGACCCTAGGCCCGGGCCTACCGGGCCTAATGGATAATCCGCCGCTGGGTATAATTGTTGCTCCCGTAACGTTTGCCACACGCTTAATTGCGAAACATGTAAACGACGTGATAAACGTCTGGTGTTTGTGGTAGGATAATTGTACCGCATTCAGTATTTCTTCTTCAGTGATTGCATTTCTCACTGAACGTTCACGACAAGCATCTATTCGTTGTGGTTTTAGCACAGCTGTTTCTCCAACATGCCTCTCCAAAGCATCAAAGGTTTTACGATTCGTACTCTTCGATCTGGATATTTTTCCCGGCATTCACGAACAGCAGCCAATCCATTTTTATTTACTTTTAGCATGTCCAAATGTAAACAAGTCTGTGGTATCACCCACTATGTATGATACCACAACTATTTTCTAAATTGGTAACAGCAAAAATACCGCTCAAAAGCATTTTCAAATACTACTCACTAAACTTCATTATTGATCAGCTGTTATTGCCAACTTATGAAAAAATAACAAAAATTTAATATGTTTTATAAGTTATTTTTTAAATTTATTTTATAATTTTTTGAATTTTTACGAACATCTTTGTTTTGTTTAAAACTGAAGCACTTTTCTGGCACATTTTGCCTGTTTTGTTTTTAATTAATGTTAAATTATCGAATTTGTGTTTATTTTTAATAGACTTTATGCACATCAATTTTCTCAGAATTAAATTCCCTACAAATTTAGTTAGAAATTTTTATTTGTTTCTTGGCAAATTAACGAAATTATTTTATCCCAAATTTAAAAAAGTGTGTTTTTCGACTCCAATTTATTGAGTTTTACACAGTTTTTCTTAGAAACTAATTGAGAAAGAGTTCGGGGACCTCTTTTATTCATTTTTTGCAGATCAAAAACCATAAGAAACCATAATTTTCAGAATTACTTTATCTTTAAACATCACTAGGTTATTACTATAGCATTACAGAAATTACAAACATTTATATGCTAATCTTTAAGTGATCTAAAAGTGTTTACAAGAAACTTTACTGTTCTTTTTGTTGCGGTTTTCAAAAAATAAGTTATGCACAGAAGTTATAGTTTAATATCACCTGAATATAACGTGAGTCTGCGGTGGGTGTTCGAGATGATCCTCTTCAGTAGGTCTTCTTGGGTGTAGTTCGTTGTTCATCTGGATCCTCCATTTAGTTGGTAGTTTCCGAATTGTAGTCTAGGTCATGACGGTTGGATTCTGCTACTCGAGTTCTTACGGTTGTTGTAGTAACTTTTCTCCTGGTGTTGGTTTTTCACTTTTTACACTGATGTTTACTTTTACATGGTAAGGAACATATCTTACCGCTTACTGTTCGTAAAGAGATGTGTCGGCTAAGTTTTTTTTTATATTATTAACATTTCCTCCACGTACTACATTACTAGTTTTTGAGTTTTACTAACGCTACATTGAATTAAATCGATTAGAAGAATTAACGTCTTGTTACATCGTTGTTTAGCGATATACACCTAAGTGTAACTTTACAACACATTTTCGACCTGCTTACATGTCGAAGATTCTCCGGCGACTGGGGCTAGTTTAGCGGCAGGGAGTCTGTAAGCTGGCGCGGTTTACGCGCTGAGAGAAAAGTAGTTCGTTCCTTTATTATTATTCATTGTCCATTAATTAACTAGTATAAATTATGCTACCTTTTTTGTTTAGGAGTTAGATATTTCCTTTATTATTAATACGTCTTTTATTTAATTAGCAGTATTATTAGTTTTCGCTTAATAACATCGTACTTTGCATGTTCGTACTGGACTTTCTGCACGTTGATACAGGTATCTAGGTACAGATAAGGGTGGATTATATTCTCACTTGTTATAAGAACAAAAAATTAATTTGTGCTATTTAAATAATTTTTAAATCGTCACATCCTCCTGCACTTAAAGGAGAACGATGAGGGTTTCTTAGTGAATACTACAGTGATATCTTTTTCTTTCGTGAAGTTCCCTTTCTCTCGTTTCTTAACATCTAACTTAATTTTATTTACATATAAATAAATGTTATTTATTTATTCATTTATTACTCTTAGTTTTCGTAACTTCACAATATCGGGGCCCGACTGATTTTACTAGCATACTCTAACTCAATTAGTTAGTTTTCTGCTCCATTTTTAACCCTTTTCAGTGCGGCGCCATTGTGACTGTGTTACGTATTTATCCCTATATCTCTTAACTATACTAGAGTAATCTAAAGTTGATCCCATACTCAACCTTAGATTATTTTTAACTCTAATATCTTATACTACTGAGACAAGCGGAATTTCACGAAGGGGAATCTTTATCTTCTATTAAACGATCAGCTGTTACAAACTATGCAAGAGGGGACAAACGCTTTACACAAGACGCATTGTATTATACACGGGGTGGTTTACTACAATTCTCAACACGATTATTTCCTGCACGAACGAGTTTGTCTTATACTGGCAAGCTGGGGAATTATTTTTCGAACAGGCCACGACCGGGTGTTTACACTATTCAAATATACTTTTATTATTATTTTCTCTTTACTTATTTTACTACTACACTTTTCACTTTTATTACACGTTAGTTTAATTTAAGATATTATTCAGCTTTTTATTTAAAGGATTTATTATTTATTTTATTTCAAACACTTATAAAATTTGGATTCATTTAAAGACACACATATATATCTATTACTACACATAGAATCTTATACTAATTAATCAAATTAAAATTAGCTCAAATCAATTCAATTTTACGTACTTCTAGCAATTATCAGTCGAGACAAAATGATAATATTATTTTATAGTGGAAAGGAATTTCACACACGAAGAGTTCATTGCTTTTATAATAGCACAATGGATCAGCTGTTTGGGGAGTCTTATTGTTTACGTTGGGGTGGTTGTTAACAAAGGAGGGTGATTCGGACAATCTGAAACACGAATATTTCCTGTTCTGGACTGTCTGTTATGTCCACGAGGGAATGCCATTCAAACAACTTATTTGTGTACGGGGGAGAGCGTACATTTCTCGACACGTATCTAACGTAATAGCCTCTAAATACCGACAGGTTTAAAATGGAATATTTTTACCAGCAGGGACTT
Source organism: Magicicada septendecula (assembly GCA_034769895.1). Taxonomy (NCBI): domain Eukaryota; kingdom Metazoa; phylum Arthropoda; class Insecta; order Hemiptera; family Cicadidae; genus Magicicada; species Magicicada septendecula. The sequence goes on from CM068368.1 coordinate 549,735,223, forward strand.
GTTTATTACGGCAATATCCTAATACTAATATTATTATTTCTTACTTAAAACTTTATTTATCTATTTGTTCACAATTTCAGAGTGAATAAATTTATATATTCTACAAAGTTACTGTTAATTAATTATCAAGACTTACACAATTATTATTTTTTTTTTACAAAGAAGCAGAGTGGCGCATTTTATAACCATAAAATCCTGTTAAGTAAATTATCATATAGGGAACCAGTTTAATTGTTCACTGTTAATTAAACTAGCTGCCGTAGTTAGTAAAATTTACTTACCAACAAATTATGACAACGTATATATCAGAATTTTGTCCAAGGTTACATAAATTTATTCACTCTCTGGATATTAGCGAAAACATCTCTTTATTCTTGTATTTTAACTAAGTATATAAAAGTAATAGCTTTAATGGTCATCGTTTTGTATTTTACTTACTTTACTTTACTTTTAAAAGAAAATTCTTATAAATTCTGCATTAAATACTCTTTAAATTGTTACTCTTAGTATCTCAAAATCATACAGCTGTGTATTATTTCAATTACCACGGATCCGGGCTTTAACTTTGCAAAATTCTAACATATCTCAACATCATCCAAACTATTTGAAGAATAGTCTGATGTAATTTTCAGAATTACTTTATCTTTAAACATCATCAGGTTATTACTATAGTATTACAGAAATTACAAACATTTATATGCTAATCTTTAAGTGATCTAAAAGTGTTTACAAGAAACTTTACTGTTCTTTTTGTTGCGGTTTTCAAAAAATAAGTTATGCACAGAAGTTATGGTTTAATATCACCTGAATATAACGTGAGTCTGCGGTGGGTGTTCGAGATGATCCTCTTCAGTAGGTCTTCTTGGGTGTAGTTCGTTGTTCATCTGGATCCTCCATTTAGTTGGTAGTTTCCGAATTGTAGTCTAGGTCATGACGGTTGGATTCTGCTACTCGAAGTTCTTACGGTTGTTGTAGTAACTTTTCTCCTGGTGTTGGTTGTTCACTTTTTACACTGATAATTACTTTTACATGGTAAGGAACATATCTTACCGCTTACTGTTCGTAAAGAGATGTGTCGACTAAGTTTTTTTTTATATTATTAATATTTCCTCCACGTACTACATTACTAGTTTTTGAGTTTTACTAACGCTACATTGAATTAAATCGATTAGAAGAATTAACGTCTTGTTACATCGTTGTTTAGCGACATACACCTAAGTGTAACTTTACAACACATTTTCGACCTGCTTACATGTCGAAGATTCTCCGGCGACTGGGGCTAGTTTAGCGGCAGGGAGTCTGTAAGCTGGCGCGGTTTACGCGCTGAGAGAAAAGTAGTTCGTTCCTTTATTATTATTCATTGTCCATTAATTAACTAGTATAAATTATGCTACCTTTTTTGTTTAGGAGTTAGATATTTCCTTTATTATTAATACGTCTTTTATTTAATTAGCAGTATTATTAGTTTTCGCTTAATAACATCGTACTTTGCATGTTCGTACTGGACTTTCTGCACGTTGATACAGGTATCTAGGTACAGATAAGGGTGGATAATACTCTCACTTGTTATAAGAACAAAAAATTAATTTGTGCTATTTAAATAATTTTTAAATCGTCACAAGTATAGCGGTAGGTTAGCAACGCCGGCCTTGGGGCTGACGTCTATAAGAAAGGTAATATTATGCTAAGTCACATTTTGGGACATAACTATCATAAAATGTGTTATTCGCTAGGATGTTAGGGGTGTTTGCCAATGTTGTAAACTTTAAGTGCATGTAACAATAGATACCGTTATGTTCGAGAGAGCGATGTAAGAGTGAGATAGATAGTGACGCTAGTTTTTTAAGCACGTGAGACGCGAAAAACGTTCGGTAAATCAGAGGAAGCGTCATGTGTTGCGCGGGAGGTTTTCGCTAAGGAGATTGGGCGATTTTGTATTTAGCGCTAGTCTAAACCTATGGGATTGTTTTTCTATCGAGACTTGGTAAGGGAAATTCAAAGCCTAGTATAAAAATATGAATTTGGAGAGAAATCAGGAAGTCTTCTTTATATCGGCGAAACTACACTGAAGATACTCGTGTGCGCTGTTTTCCGTTAATTATATAGATATAAATTTTATTAGTAATTTAAAGAATAAAGTAAATTCGCAGCAGTAAACAGAAGTATGGGAACGCGATAATTGCTAACGCTAAATTTATAAAGTTTAATATATAGTAATAAGTTAATGAGTGAATGTTCGGAGTAGTAACGAACAACGAGAAGTAAATACTACATATAAATGTTCATCAATACGATATGTTGTGGTGAAATCACTGAAGAAAGCGAATTAGTTCGGGTTAAATTCACGACGGTATGAGATAATCGAGACGCACGCGACGCGAACTGTGTTAGATGCACTTAATGTAAATTCAAGAATACGTTGTAAACCAGAGTGTATAATTATACGACATAATTGTATGTATCACCAATATGTCAAGTGTAGTGTACATCTGTGATAAAGTGAATTAGTGCATTCATAACCAGGATTAACGCGCAACAAACAGCTGCTGACGACTCACCGGCATGCAACACCTTAAGGACTACCCACATCGGAAGGATTCTCCACGCAAGTAACAAATAAATGAACATTTGATTCAATATTGTTTTATAAATAAATATATTTGTAATCAAACATAGTGACTCAATTTGTCTAAAAAGAACTCATTGCCACGAAATAATATTCAAATTGTAAGGCAACACTATTAAAGTCATGTTAAAGAAATTTGTAGTATATAAATGCAAATGAATCATTAAAAGTTGATTGATATATTTTAATTTGTGTTTATTATTACTGGCGCCCTGAGGTACAATAAAGAGTCGGTACACTGGAGTAAGTGTTATAGTCTATTGAGTAGAAATATCAGTGATTAAAGTAGTTTGTAAACCTTACTTCTTACATGCTCATAGGCCAACATAATATGCAAGTCAACAATTTAACTCTTTCGTAAAGGCCTATCAAGTAGTGTATTACATTCTGTCGCCCGGAACGTGGGACAATTGAGTCATTATTAAACAAATTATAGATTAAGACTAAGTACAAGTTAAGAATAGAAATAGTATCAAACAGTATATGATTACGCGAAGTAGGAGCAGGAGAGACAAAGACACACAAAACAACATTCACAACCTGTACAACAACATGAGCACAAATACAGATACCCAAAGCAACGAGATGGAATTTGAAATAAATAATCAGTTAGGCGATCCAGACACGCTCGCAGACATTTCAGAGGAGAATCAAGCGTCAGGGACGTGGGGACAAAACGGGCAGAACGATGAAAATGCAGAGGCACAACAATTTACACCAACAATAGTAGCAGAAATTCGAGAAAGACCGATACGTCAAACACCACTAGAGAAAGACAAAAACACTGATATATAAACAATACTACAACGATTACTAGAACAACAGTTGTCACAACACACACGACGAATGGAGGAACGATCGAAAAAAATAGAAGAACAGATACAAAAACAACAGAACAAACAAAAGAACAGCTCTCACAAAAAATACAAGAAGAATCGAGAAATACAAAAGAACAACTCTCACAGCAAACACAACAAATACAAGAATTATCACAACAGTCGAGAAAAACAGAAAAACAACTGTCATATCAAACAGAACAAATACAAAGACAATCAGAACAACCGGCACAAACAAAAGGACAGATAGCACAACAAATTGCTGAACATGCGAAAAGAACAGACGAACGGTTAGAACAACATGAATTAAAATTAAAAAAAGCATTACAACAAATAAAAAACAAATCCATAAACAACACAGAAATAAGAAACGAAGTCGCCGTACAAATGAAACAAGAGAGAACAAACAACAAAAAACTGTTCTAAGACTGCCAAGTAGAGACTAACAACAAAATCCAATACAACACCGATAAGATTACTGAGCTTAGTATTAATACTAAACAGCAGATCATAGAGTTGGACGAACGGCATAGCAACAACATTCAAATCATGAGCGAAAAAATCAATGTAAACAACAAAAGATGCGAAGACAATACGGCAGCAATCAAAGAGTTACGAGCCGAAAAGCAGGAAGAAATGAAGAAAGTGAACGAAAATATAAATGTAATTGACCGTAAGTCGGAAGAAACTGACCTGCAAATACGACAGATACAACGAGAAGTTAGGAATAAATTAGCCTCAATTAGCAACCAGTCGTGCAACCGTAACATTACTCACGAACAAGTCAAAGATATCAAGTACAACGGGCCTGGAGACTTCCCGATGGATTTTATGAAGGAGATGGAAGATATCTATATGGAACATTACCAAGATAACGGCAACGTCGCATGGATCGGAAGGCACCTAGAAGGAGAGTCCGCGGTGTGGTGGAAGTTGATAAAAAATAGCGTGACCAACTTCGCAGAATTTAAGGAAGCCTTCACGAACAAATATTGGAATGATGTGATTCAAGAAAAAGTAAGAAACGAGCTCGAGTTTGGACGTTATCAGATGGAGAGTGGTATGAGCATGATACAGTACTTAGAACGGAAATTGTTGGAGAACAGGCAGCTAATTCCACTGATACCGGATCAATACCTGATCAGAAAAATTGCAAAACACTATTCTCAAGGGGTACAGATCGCCATCATTACTCGTGAGGTTACAACTATTAATGAGTTCGAGCAAGTATTATCAGAGTTCATGAATTTGAGAAGTGAAGCAAGGACAATGACCCGGACACATCATGACAGTCGGCGCGAGCATAAGAAATGGGTAAGAGATGAAGAGGAGAGTGGGAGAAGGGTCGAGCAAGGACGGGCGCACGAAAGTAAAAACCGACCGACTACACAACACTACAATAGACGGCCAAACAAATTTAAAAATGAACCAGAGCCAATCCCTTCGACTAGCGGTATCCAGAATAACAAAAGCGCCACTGCAATGTCAAAAAACTAGGGCAGTGTTGTACATATGAATTAGATTTAAGCACCATTAATAAGTATGTTAATACCACTTTTTTAGATGTAAGAGACGATTTATTGTGTAACGATGATATAAATGTAACCTATCGTGTGAACAAGTGCCCGGAGACCAGGATATCATTAAACGGAGTGCCCATCTGCGCATTAATCGATACTGGTAGCCAAGTAAACGCTATATCTGAGCAGTGGTTTAAGAATAAGAAGAAGGAATTGGGGAACGTAGAAACACTGAGACTATCGAATACTGTTATCAAAGGACCAACTGGAAATAAATCGAAAAGGGTGACGCAGCAGGTATTGTTGACGGCCAGGATCGGAGATGTGGAAGTTGACAGCGTATTCGTCGTGGTACCAGAGCTAGTAAAGGATTATATAGTAGGCGTGGGGTTGCTGGAAGAACATGGGTGCGTTATCGACTTACACAACAAACAGTTACAATTCCAGGAAAAGGGGACCAGAAGGAAGCCACGGCAGAGATATTCCACGTAGAAATCGCGTCTGGGGGAGAAGATATTGAAGCGGTAATCAAACAACAGGTGCGATCAATCGGCAGAATCACCGAGGGGGAAAGGAATGAACTACAGCAAATCTTAATGGACAACAAAACGATCTTCCGAAATACTCCCGGTAGGATTCAAGCATACCAACACAAATTCGAAGTTACTGATCGGACACCGTACTGCCAGAAGGGGTGGCCAATTCCACTAAACTACCAGGATGCAGTGAGGGCCGAGATACAAAAGATGGAGGCACATGGTGTGATTGAAAGGGTGCAAAGTCCATATGTCAACCCGATGGTCACAGTTATCAAAAAGGACCAGACGGTCAGACTATGTTTAGATGCGCGAAAGCTGAATTCTGTTACCGTTCCTGACTATGAGGGAGCCCTTACGATAAATGAAATATTAGCAAAATGTGGGAATATCAAAGTAATGTCTACGATAGACCTACGTAGTTCGTAGTGGCAGATCCCATTACATCGGGAATGTAGGGACTTCACAGGATTTTTATACGAAGGAAAATGCTACCGATACACGGTGACGCCGTTTGGGCTAAAGACGAGTTTGGCCAGCTTGACGCATTAATAATATGCAAGTCAACAATTTAACTCTTTCGTAAAGGCCTATCAAGTAGTGTATTACAAATAAATAATGCTTGAGTAAAAAATGATGAATGTATACTGTGAAAAACTAAGGCATAATAGGCCTATACAAGTGGAATAGGTGGAATTAATGTTCATGTTTTAAAATAAGAAAATAATAGTTAAGTAATAGTTATAGTTATCTGTTTGTGTTAAAAAGAATATATAAGGTTAAAAAAGCATGTTTAATGAATAATAGTTAATGAGAGTAGGAATTTATGTCATGTATTAAAGAATAGCATGTGCATAGCATATTAGAAAGAATAGTATTATGTTTTAAAAATGGTTATGAATCATCAAATGTTATATGTTAAATTATTGTAGTTATGTTTAAAATAGTTCAGTTTCATGAAACCCAAGAAATATGTTATAATAACTGTATGAAGAAAATCATTGGACTAGGCATGAGGAGCATATTGTAAAAAACAGTATATTATAGAAATATTTCATTTTGTTTAAAAAGAAAGAAATAAAGAACACTAAAGAAATAATACAGTATTGACTATTCTCAATTGTATCATTAATTTATGTAAATATTACTGACATTTTATGCCTTAATATAGCCAAGGTGGAAATTTTTTACCAAAAAATAGAGGTTGGTAACCCCTATTTTTTTAGGAACGAAATTCAAATCAACTACAAGACAAAGGTGAGTTCAATTAAACAAAAATAAGGGAGAAGAAGAATTAAATAAGAAGAATAATTTCAATTGTTTTTAAAATAAAACAATTTGGCGCCTTAAATCGGGAAATAAACAACATACAACATCAGTAAAATAAAGTAAGGTAATAGACTGGCAAAGCAAGGTGAGGCTTCAACGGGTACGACTTCGGTTCGTAACAAAAGGTATCAATTCTTCTTATAGTTCTGGACTGAATACTGGTTTCCGACCAATGACTTTGAAGCCGTACACTAGGTTCACTAGACGTCTCAGCAGCTAGCAGAAATAGAGCAGATCTGGGTACTCCAAAAGGAATGCCATCTGGGCACACCTCCATGCTTTAGGAGTGCTTTAGGAATTCCATTTGCTTGTCGCACACCTCGTGTACAGCGAACTTCATATTTTGTGGGCCCCACTGTTTTCTTAGGATTGGCCGGTCTCTCCTCTTCGGGATGTCTGTAAAGAAAATATGAAAAAACCTTCTGAATTTTAATGCTTTCTTAACTGTTTTATGTCATAATAATCTTAATTATTTTACAATTATAATCCTTTCAAAATGGGAATTATAAATCCTTCTATCTTCTGCTATTTAGACAGATAATGAAACAACTTGAGCCGCTTAAGCATTGATTGATAGAGCTCACGAATTTCAGTTATTTTTTCATACAGATTGAGATTGACATTTAATATATTATAGTAATTAATGCGTTAACATTTTCTTATAAACATTTTACAACTTTCTGATTTGGCGTTTTAATTGAGAATGTTAAATTAAGATGAATGTAAAAAATAAATAGGCTACGAGTATTATGGAATACTGATAAAATATGCGGGCAAAATAGAGTAGTGGTATTCCATATTGCCCGACTCGCCATCTTGGTAAAGAATTATTCTTGTTAGGTTATAATAGATTAGAATAATTGTTATAATCCAAAGGTAAACAACAATACACCTTAAGCTAAGAGATTAAATTGATTAGAGTCGATAACAACTGTACAAGATATGCAGACTGCAATGTTAACACTTACTTGCAAAGTTTCTCTAAACATCAAAACAGACAAGCTTCTTTCTCAACAACACCAGTCGGTCTGTTGGCGTCACAATGACACTAGCTCTCTTCCTAGTTGCTTCCTGTAGTACTTCCAGAATATTACAAGAGAAAAAATTCTCAAAAGAGTTGAAACAACAGTATTCCATATTGCCCGCCTACTCCATATTACCTTCACTTCCTCTAATTTCCTTCAAGTTATAATTATTTGTATTTATTAAATAATTTATTTCAATTTACCATTTCCTAAATGCTGCGGACGAGATTTACACTTTTAAGTCTTAAATCGTAACAAATGTATTTCTAACGATTTCAGTATTGCGTTAATTGAAATACTACATGATTAACACAGTTTGAAAAGGACGGGAATTGGATGATAGGCAGTACACAGCGCGACCGCTGAAGTATATTTGTACTATTCGCTCAATAATTTGGAACCCAATAAAGATAAAACATTGAGAGTTAAATCAAAATTAACTTTGACCCTTTGTGTACAATTGACTTGCTTAATGTATTAATCTATCTTAAATAGGGAAAAAGTTTCTTACAAGCTACTTTTTACGCTTCACGACTGAAACAAATTCAAATTTGATATGAAATTTTTATTTTTTAATTTGTTATTGCAAGGATATTATTAAACTGTAATAGCATTACATCATCTATGTGGTCTGGGCTACGTGTACAAAAAAAGTGTCGTTAAAGAGGACGAACTTCTTACCTAAGGACAGTTTATTTTTTAATACGTACTAAATCGAGTGTGCGGTGGTTTTATTATGTTTTTTATTTTTACCGACTCATTTTTTGGGTTAAATTTATTTAAAGTATACTAAAATGTGAAGAATTAAATTACTGTTACTACTTTGTAAATTTTGTGGACTTATCTAGTACTTCAATTTTATCGGTCGAGTTTGTCAAGTCGCGAAATAGTAGGGAACGTAAACCCCATAAGCGCAATGTATTTCCCTATCGGATTGTCTCATCAGACTGTGGAACCAAGAATAGTTATAAATATTGATAAGTTCAAAATAATGTATAATGTCGTTACGCCGCTAAGATATGGCAAAGTTAAATATAAGGTAAATATATCTGGGTAAAATAATAACAAATAACAGAGAGCAATGCTTGCATAGTAGTTGCTTGCATTATTCAAGGTTACGTAACATTGGAGTAAGATTTATGAATACATGAGACTCAACATTTGGAAAGAGCTTATCCAGATTAGAAGTGGTAATGAAGATTTACTTGAGATTATCTTTTATGAACTGTATGGCAGAGCACTTTTTAGTTTTATGGCGAGTAAAGAGTGAAGAAAGAGGTCACCAGTGGCCGGGAAATAGCTTAACACACTAACGATGTTATATACAAAAGTAGACAGTACAATGAATGTGGATTTAAAGTACATATGATAGACGAGTTTGTTTGCCCAACGTTAAGAAACAAGCAACTGTTTTAACATTGTACTGAAGACTAAGTTGTTTATGAAAAGAAGTAAATTCTTCATACTAATATTTTTTGGGACTCGTCATAAGCCAATATTGTGCGTGCGCGCCCGCGCGCGCTTGTGTATTACTCTACGTGTGCGTTTCTTTTCACGTATCTGAAATAATTGCAGCTCTTGCTCATGCATTCAGTAGTACACACACACATAGATACACACACAATTTTAGCTTATAGCAAGACCCGAAACATTAGTGTAAACAGTGCAGTATCTATAACTAGTTTGACCAATGCTATACGATCTCCACAATCTCTTGTGAGCACCAACTCTTCTCGTGGCTTTAGCAAGACTCATGGTTTGTCTGCTGTTGAATGAGGAGCAAGGGGTTTCCTTCATCTAATATCTTGATTCTACTTTTGTCTTCTAATATAGTTCAATGCAGTATTTTATTTATTTCTCTTGCCTTCCTCTACGTTCTACTCATTTTATTTATTTATTTTTTTTTTGAATAAGTTTCTGATTTCATCTAGTTTAAAGCTGTTTATTGATCAATGTTTTGACAGAATATTTTACATATGCAAAAAATGTCACATTTATGAACTGCAATGTGTACAATTTTTGTAAATAATGTAAATGTCAAGTCATAGACGGTAGTAACAGCGCGTTATTATGCTTGTTATTGTTGAACGTTTGCTGTACCTAAACAGGTAATTACAAACGCTACGTGGATAGAGTAAACACAGTGACTGGGCGGCAAACCGCACCGACCAAACGATACTGCTTAGTCATGACCACGCTCTGACGAACAAGGTACATCTCGGTCTGTTGAGTAGTGTTAAATACTATTATTTTTATCGTTACTTTCTTTGCGCGAATCTTCTTTGTAAGCCAAAGGATTCAGCGTTACTGTAAAGTTTCAGCACTTACCTCCTGTGTACATTATTGTTCACTTGTAACAATAAAGCGTTTCCCAGGTTTCTTTGCACACGCTTCTAATAACCGTGAAAATGGAACAATCAGAGTGTATTGTCTCGTTTTTTTGTACACCGTTGTATTGTTAGCCGAGGTAAAACTAAAAGCGACAATTAGTAAATAACACAATTATGTGGCGAACAAAAAGGAGAGATAGAAATTTTCCAATTGTGTATAATTAATTTCTTGTTTATTGTTTTGAATTTATTGTAAGTTTGCTTTCACTGTTGTTTGTCGTTCTGCACTGTTTTCGCTTTCGAGGCGTAGAATAAATTATATCTGACCAGTGTTTTGTTAGTTATCTGAGTTAGCAAACGTAGAAAAATTTTCAAGGAAGTAATGACGTGGGAGGGGTTGGTTTTCGTCTTAGAACATTTACGATGTAACAGCTGGTTCAGTGGATTTTGTAATGAGGTTATTTCGATTTCAAAGCTCTGGGTATTATTTGGTCGTTTCTCTAGGAAGGAAATCGAATATAAAATAACAGTTTTTTACGAAGTTAAACCATTAAACCATTGCATGAAGTAATAATCCGTGGTTTACACGGACGTTAAAACGTAAGTCATATACGGATTCTGAGAATCGTGGTACATGAAAGGCGGTCTATTATTCTTACTATACGAGTATACTCTCGTAACAATAGACTTTGATGAATAGAAACGTGCTTTGTCAAACATATACACAATTAAAAAATTATGTGTAGCATGTAGCACTTTAGCATCTAACCGGTTGGCCTATGTAAGGTTAAACTGTTTGTCATATAATGATAACTTTGAGAAAGTTTAATAACTTATCTCTTTTGTAGGGTTAACACTTAGTAACTAAAGAGCGATGTCTCCAGAAAAAATAAGTAGGCCTACTTCCTAAAAATATCTATCTTTTTGCTTGTTTGTGTAGACAACTAACAGAACACTATGCATATAAATATTTTGTATGATTTAAAGGCAAAACTACATCGAAAGGGAAGTCACTATAAATTCGAAAAGTAAACAAGAAATTAATTATTCACAACATTTGTTTTGTCTTTTTCGTCATATTGCTGCATTATCCTTCATTGAAGTATTCAACTGAACGTATAAAAGAATATAAAAGAATACTCTGAAAAGTAGTACGAAGAAAGTTTAAGGGCTCAAATCAAATGTTGCAATACAGCTGAGAGTTAAGCTGTAACGCAGCTTTCGACTTGATACTGTGACGATATGTAAAGATTTAAACTCTGTCACACCTAATTGATTGTTATTTTTACATTTTTTATTACATTGCACGTTGTATTTTTGAAATAAACGTAACGTACGTTGTGTTCTGTATTATTGTAAGAATTAGTCCTACTAATTCACTACAGGCCTGAAGGTTTAAAATCAAATGAGTGAAAAAATTATAATAAATATATTTATTTACAAATCTAACTTATAGTAAAGAACAAAAATGTCTGTGAATAGCAATAAGGTAGAATCGAATAAAATTAAACGCATACGTCAGCCACATCTTTTCCTTAAGATGACTGGCATGTTGCTGATAATTTGAATAAAGAGAACTTATAGTGCCGATTACAATATTGAGAACTTGGCGGAATGGACTATAATACTCTCATCTAACGCTCTAAACCCTATATCGGTGTAATTTACGTTTGAGTCAGAATGCTTTCAGTCAGTGATATATTAGGCGTACAGTGCACGTCAAACCCAGTCATTATATAGGCTAGTTACCTCCTTGGGTGGAAGAATTTATTAGGCGAATATCGAACTCCTATTCTTTAATTGTTCTTGAAGAAACATGAACTCGTAACTGAGTAACTTAATTATTATAACATGGGGTGAATAACTTCATCTGATGTAAAGTAAGTTGAAATAGGTTAAAGAACATGAAGGAAAAGTCAACTTGTGGTTAGCAGATTTAAAATTAATAAAGAGTATGTTTTTTATTTTTTTGTAGGCATATATCATATTTTTTATTACATCTGTTTACCTACAAAGAACTACAACATTGTAAAATGTGTTTAAAATTTCATTTTATAATTACTTTAAGAGTAAACTGTTTTTTGCTTTAGGTAAAAAGAATGATCACCATCAAACTAAAATTCTGGATGTAATCTATCAAGGTGAATAACATTGTTTGACATATTATATTGAACAACTTTTTATAAAATTACGTTATTGAAGCATAATTTACAAAAAAGGAAGTCATTAACATTTAACGGTGTATTGGCATTAAATCGGTTAGTACAATGAGGAAGGCGTTCTTTTGTTTGGCCACTACAACAATGAGAAAACATCCGAAAACGGGAACCATGACTTGTGCGACCCAGTTAATGGGCGATTAATTAAATTTTAAAAAGGCACAGCAGCACGAAATGTGTGGTCGTTCGAAGACCGTTAAATTCATGTTTGTATTCTTCTATTATACCTAAATATTCGCCCTAAATTCTAGTTTAATTCAAAGTCGAGAGCGTCTTCGTTTACAATAAAATGTTGTGCCTACTGAGACAAAAGGTATGCCATCGCTGCTCTCATATCGTTATACTTATTTTCACTTATCTAAAAATGAACTTTTTCTTGTGAAAACTTACTTTTTTCGTCGGACGCGTTTCGGCGTACGTATCCGCCTTCTTCAGCTTGAGAAGCTGAGGAAGGCGGATAAGTACGCCGAAACGCGTCCGACGAAAAAAGTAAGTTTTCACAAGAAAAAGTTCATTTTTAGATAAGTGTTAGTGCTGTGAAAGAAGAGATGAACAATCAAGACAACTTATTTTCAACTTTCATAATGACCAACACTAGTACTCTATAGCAATGGTTCCTACAGGCAAGGGTGTACTACATTACTATGTTTAAGTTTGTACATTATAAACTGATGTTGGTCAACATAAGTGTATCAAGCAAAGAATATTTCAACGAAAAAAAAAGAAATAAATTAATGGCAGAAATATTACTTATTAATGAAAATCATCAGTTACAGTACTGTTATTGGATATTGTCAACATAATAGATATTTACGATACAAGTGGGATAACAGCATTATTAATATACGCGTGTGAAAGTTTGGACGACGAGTGCGTAGCACGAGTCGTCTGATCACACAAGTATATTAATAATGCGTTATCACTCGTGTGTCGTACAATATTTTATCTACACCCGCTACTGAGGGCCGCTTGGAGCTTGCAACTACTTCTGACGATCAAACATTTAACTTGGTGACGAAAAAGTTCCAATCTTCTTCTACAGCAGGAATTTACTTAAATAACTCTAAAGACTGTGTTATTAATATCTACAATAAGTAGATAACATGTTTAGATTGCAATATTATGTTGTATTTTGTGTTATGTTTCAATAAATTTTAAAATATAAACGAGTGGCATAACTAAACCAGTGCGATAATGAACTTGTTATCCAACTCAAAATGAGTGGGATAACACGCTATTACGTTACGGGTGTAGATAAATGTACTTAACATGACGAGTTGTTATAGTAGAAATCGCCAGTAGACTGTTCCTAAAAGTGATTTAATCTAGCCTCTAAAGAAATCTAGTCTACAAACAACCATTTTATTGTGTAACATTGGAACTACAGATATTGACATTAACACACAAGAATTATACACGTGTTATAACGTAACCGGTATTATCAAGCCGACACAGAAAGCTACATAAAGAAATAGAACGTAATTGTAAGGAAAGGAGTTACTTGAACCAAATTGCGTCGAAAAGAGTTTAGTTTGACGTGTAATAAGCAGTAATTAGTACATTTACATTCCAGAATATACCACCACTAGCAAGAGTTGTCTGCTCACTGAGATCCCAGTTGAATATTCTGGTACAAAAATAATGTAAATTGAAGATGTTTATAGTATACGAATGTTGTCAGTATACCAATGTTTCAGTATTTAACCTCTTGCTTTTAACTGTGATTTAGTAATTTTTCTAAGTTTACTATTATTAAATATACTTAAATAATTTTGTAACTCAGTGTAGTATTAATGTTTAGTGATAGCATTATTATTGTTTATTGTGTATACTGCTAGTGAATTGATGACTTTATGTAAAAGAATTGTTCAGTTAAATTCGATTTGGATAAAATCCAAATTAATAAAACATGCCGACTTAATTAACACTAGATGCCAATTTGATTTCACACTCAAGTTCGTAGCGTGAATGTAAAATTTGTGTCATATATAATGATCTTTAGCGGTCGCAACCAGAGAATGGACAGCAGTAATACGAGTCCGGTATTCTCATGGTGACAAGTGATTTAATAAAATGGATAGTAGCAGAAAGGGTGTACTGTAAAGAAAGGCAAATAGAAGAAAGAAAGCGTAAAAGGTGAGAAGCACAAAAAGGAAACCAAAACAATGTCACTAGAAACAGTAAAACGTATGGCGTAAGCAAGAGCGAAAGGGTGAAGCAGAAACCATTACCAAAATATTTTGAAGAAAGAAACAAATACGGGAATGTGAGGGTAGTGCTGGTTTATTGAGCTGTAATTTGCTCAAACAAGATGTAAAACTACCTGAAGTAGAAGATCAATGTGAACTATGAAGCAATTTGTGTCAAATCATAATGAGGCGACATCTACTAAGAAGGAATCGATTGTAGTATTGCAAAAACTGGCCTAAAGATAAAATGAAGAAGTGATAAACAAATGAATAGGATTGAGAAACCAAGAGAAAAAGCGACTTACGTGTAGTGAAGCCGTTTGATGCAGGGACCCGATTGAATCTCCCACTGGTTGACATACTGTATATTCGAATGTTTGAAGTTGGTACTCATGCAAATCAGCGGTCAGAAGAAAAGAAAGACCTCTCACTCGCTATAACACGTTCTTCTGCAGATATGTTTCAGAAAATAACTTTCGATAGCCACAACACGCATATAACAAATTACTAAAAGCTTTAGAACTATGGTGGGAACTCTTAATACAAAGAGTATAAACGTATTTTGGTTTGTAGTTGACTTTAAATACGATGTCCTGAAGAACAGACAAGAAGATACGCACTTGATAAGTCGAATTACAGGAAGAATACCACCGCACAGTAAAAACATTACGGCCAAAGACGATGCATCTACTACGGAGAGGTTTACTAGGGGCAGTCTTATGCCTATACAATATTTGAATCAGCGTTAGTCAGCACAAGGTATTAATTGCCAATATCTTACTGAACGAAACAGAAATAACAGGATCTTTCAAGTTCTACAGGTAACCAGATAATAAACCAGATCGTCCTTTTACAGAATAATATACTAATGACTTGTAAATGGATAGCCGAAATGATGTCATTGGGCCATTGCTTTCAAACCTTTGAAATTACCTCGAGAGAAATTGGTGAATAGCTCTTTTGACACTCTTTTGAAGGCTGAGTTGCAAAATGTGAGACAATTCGTATGCTCTTTAACGTGCTTTGTAAGTTCAGTGTTAAACATTAGGAAGAATTTCATTTGGCCAACTGTCCACAGTACTGCAGATACCGTATCAATACACTACACTCCACAAAAATCTCCATTAAATAGAACTAGAAAGAAAAGATGATACAAGCCATGTTATCAGAAAGACTCATTTATCCAACTGCTTCCCGATGCAAGTGAGTTATCTGCACTGGTAACATTTGTAGGAAAAAAGGATGTTGGATTTAGTGTCGATTATCAAGTAGGCCTACTGATTGACGTCACATAAAATAATGTAACTACATGTCTCGCTCCTTCATTTGCTCCTCGGAGTTCAATGGTTTTCTACCTTAAGCTTTTCTTCCTTTAAGAGAAGATACTGGCATGTAGGCTTCGACAGGTAAAGCTGGCGTTCTCGATGTCAGTTTGCCTCTTTTGGTTTACGTTAATGCCATTCGAACTCAAGGGCGCTAGTCCTTATTACTGAGTCTGATTTTCCGAGGCCTAACATGGAAGGCGATGAATACATGGACGATGTTATTGTTATTGGCCGATCGGATAAGGACTTCGTCTTAAGAATGTTATGATCAGAATTCGTAATGTCTGGGCGACTTGGTATCAAAAAATAACTATGAATTGTGCTTTGCTCTTATAACATTCCTTTCTTTGAAAAGATTGCTGTTATTGCTGAACCATTAGATGCACTAACAATAAATAAACAACCATTTCAGTAGACAAGACCGTGTCCAAATAACTTTTATGACCTCAAAAATCTCTTTTTAAGTGGAGCCGATTCCACCGTTGGTGGCGTAACCTCAGTGGCGTAATGCCGGAACCGCAGAGCTCACAATACGGGAGGGCCTGCGCAAATATTTCCTTTAATTTTTTTGCCAATTGGTAGAAACCATTGAACTTAAGTAAAACCAACTTCCTCGTATTTAACATAAAAAGCAAATACACTTATATTTTACTGTTATTTTACCCGTACCTTATGATGCATTTGGAGAGTATAAATTATTTGTTTAACTGCACAATAGAGCGGTGATTCCAGTTAAGAACGCATCCAGGCCAGTTAAGAATTGTATTTCAAGTAATGTTTTGGAATATGAAAAACCTATTTTTGTAAAATAAAATGTCTTCACCTCAGAATATTTTTCTTTAATTCCAGTGGCAATCTTAATCTTACACCAAAACTATTTTGAATTATAAAGCTATAAGCAGATCACGAAGTATTAAAAAAATAAAATAGATTTTTGATTTAATTAGAAATATGAGATTAGTGTAATAAAGTGTAAAAAAATGTAATATCATTAAATTCAGTGTCTTAATGAATTTAAATTTAATAAAGTTTTTTCAGGATGCATATAAGTTCAATAAATAACAAAATTGGAGTAGGTTATTACTGACATGTCTGATAATCAGTATTCTTTTTACATTGATCAAAGCCATTAAAGATACTAAATACCAAATTAAACAAATTAATTGAAACAAACGTTATAGGCCTATTTTATTAATTAAACATACATATCCAAGAAGGAACAGTTATATAATATGTTCACGTTATATAATTTTAGTAGTTACCACAGCTACAAGGAGGGGTTAGTATTCAAGAGGGGACAATGGCGTCTAATAAGTCATTAAGGATAGTAGGGAGGATCGCAAAGTATTCCCGCGGGGGGCAGTAAAAAGAATTACGCCACTGACTAACTTATTTATGTCCAACCTTAAGTATAATAGCGAAGGGCGAGTAGTTTATTACTACACTATGCTTTCGAAGCAGAAAGAAATTATTGTGAGAAAGAAGATATTCTGCCTATTATTATTAAGCTTTAGAGGACTTTCAAAAGTTCCTCTAAGGGAATGAAAACGTTGCTTTTAGCTTTAAAAAATACAACTTTAAGCTGCATAATAACTCTGAGAAGTAAACACCTTACTAGAAATTTCCGACATTACTGTAAATGATAGAATGAAACAGTAATGTGGATATTGTAATATACCGAATTGTTCCCTTCTTATCTTTTTTATTTATGGTATGTGGTTATATTGTTGCAAATAATCTTCCTGGAGTTAGGTTGTTAAAAACCTCAAGTCGTTGGCGCCATTCTGTAATAAAACGTATATAGACGATGATGACTTCGTTAAGACCTAAACGTTTTCTTTTGGATTATGTATTAAAAATTATTTATTAAAAAAAATAATTCGTATTTGTCTCATTTGTTTACTAAAATTCATAAAAAAATTATCTTGAATAGCGAAAGTGGTTTTGTTGATGTTTGCGATCGATCGTGATATCGATTTGGCTATAATAGGTTATCTGCTTCTTCCTTGTTTGCTACGAAGTTCAAATAGCCAATGTGTATGCACTCTTTTTTTATTACCTATAAAATCCTTTAACCTTAGCTTAATTTATCAATAAAAACTCTTTTAATACCAATTGATTAGTTTTATTAACGTTTATTTTATTCACATTCAGTTTGCCGACTCTTAGGTCGAAATAAATTATTGCCGTATCAACTCTTTTACTTAATTCGACTCTTAAAATATTTTTATTTTTATAATGGTATTTCGTCAGTTCGTGGGTTCTTTTATACTGTTAGGAAAAGTCAGAAATGCATACGGAAAGTACCATACATTAGAATTATTCAAAAATCTTAATGACTAATACTAGAGAGAATTAAATTTATTTAAGTGTATCAAAAATAATTTGCTTCAACCTTCCACAAGCAACTATGGCGTCTGTACAAAACACAAAATGGCCGCTTGTTGACCAACTAACGATATGTGAAAACGTATTCACCATCAGTTTTACAAATATAATAATTACGCAAAAATGTTCACTGTGTTAATATATATTAGCTATTGTTTTCTTTTCACTAGCGTTATGGAAGGAAAGTGTCTGTTGATGTATCTTGGTGTTGTGAAGTTATAATTGTGATATTATAAAAGGTTAGGCCTCACCCAATTTGAAGATTTATTTGTTCACTTTTGTTTCTTCTTTCATATATTATTATTATTTTTCTTTTCTTCTTTTAAATTATTATTATTTTATTATTTCTTCATTTCTTCCACTTCATTTAGACTTGAGGTGTTATAATTTTTCACTTTTTTGATTCCTTTGTACTTTGTTACTCTGGACAGCACAGAGATAATCTTAACAGTTAGGTCTCTAACAATAGAATGAATATTTTTTCTTCTGTTCTCAACGATTTTGACCAAAATTTAGCTGATTTCCTATTGGTCAAACGCCGGGTCAACAGGTCATGTGACCGAAATTATTTAAAATTTACAATTTTTTACTTTCCACTCCAACTTGTGCCCTATTTAGTATTTAATAAATCTTAATTTGGTTAAAATAATCACATTCCTTGTAAAAATACTAATATTTTGACATCTCATATGCTATATGTGAGTGCCTTAATAATTAATTTAGGAACTTACAAAATTCCATCTTTATGGCCATTATACTTAAGTTCTGACACTTTCCTTATTCTAATACAATTATATTAAACTATTAACATGTTGTGGTTAACATTTAATTTAGGCCTACTTTGGCATTTATATCATCTCGTACTAATTTACTTTACTGTTGTTGTTTACTGGAGGTTTACTATAATTCTTAGGCAGAACTTGGCCTATTACTAATTACTGTCTCATATTACAATGTTTCACTTTCTGATATTAAGTAGCCTTTTGGCCCTTTACATTTTGGCTATTTATAATTAATTCATAACACAACATACAAATATTAAATACTGTTCTGCCTATATACTATGAGTATTTTATAACACATTATATAAACATGAAAATAATATTGTGCCTCTATGGCTAATTACTTCGTGACCAAACATACAAAGATTAAAATAATATTATGCCTGTATATTACAACTGTTTTATGACACATCTTATAAACATGAAAACAATATTGTGCCTCTATGGCTACAATCTAATTAACTAAATTATAACATCTTATTGTGTAAGACCCTGTCACCTAGCTTGTACAATAATAACAGTTTGTTTTGTCTTATCAGTAAGACCATTTTGTTTATACACTCTTCCTTTACTATTAAACAGTTAGGGTATGTTGACTGTAATGGAATAAATGACAGTATATATCCTGTAATAAACATCAATAATAATAATAATAACCAGGAAATGGTTAGTAATAAAATGTTGAAAGTTAAAAATATCCTCTGAACATTAAACATTTTGCTTACATTACTAATGTCACTTTAATTTACTTAAATCTTACCACCCTTAAAAGAGTGTTCATCTCCAAGGTATTGACTACCAGTCCCTTCACACTTTACTTTGTTTTTTTTTCTTTTAATCGCACTTTGTTTTCATTTCCTTGTGACTATATTTTGTTCAGTAGCACTGACACTAAACTTACAGTCCTGTTTGTCTATAGTGACTGTTGTTTTACAATTTTTTCTTATGTATTTTATCACAGATTGGCTTTACAACACTGACTTATTACTAACATTATTAGTCTATTCTCATTATCTTAATTTACATTTTATTTTACCCTACCTTGTATGGTACTTGTTGTGGTCATTTGTCATTCTTAAATTACATAGGAGTTTTTATGTTAGTTTTATGTAACGTATTGAGTCCCTTAATTCGTCGCGTTACAATATACAGGTCGATCTCGGTGTCAATATCTTGGCAGATGGATTTCTTCCAAGTGCAACTGGACTACTAAGAGCAGAAAGAGGAATGACGACTTCTGTCTGGCAAGATATCTGTCTGTTTGTGCAAATTACCTTCAGGAAAATTTTACAAGATCATCTAAAGTCTATAGAACAGGATGATGAGGTCAATAAAAATTTAAGGTCGTGAACCTCCAATATATTGGATAAACACTACTGTAGAGCGTACTGTCTTGAAGAGAAACCAGGGTCGTAAGAATAGAAATAACACATTAAGACGTAATTACCAGAAAATAATTTTGTGGAAACAACCAGTAATGTCGCTAATTGTTTTATGGGTAATATGATATACAGAACATTGTAAACGTTCCACTATCTTGTGTGCGCCTGTCATCGACGGCATTGTCTCACTGTTTGAATGTGCATAGGTATTATCTTCGACTCATTTGTATGGTTTGGCTCAGAATTACTACTATTTTACTACCGGCTTTGTGATGTGAATTTTAGTGTTATTTGGTGGCAACTGTGAGGTTGTAGGGCTTATTTAATTTGGTGAGTCCTTGGAAACACTAACGGTGTAAGCAGTGTTTGGCTAATTTTTGTTAGAAGATTTTAGTTAGTTTGTAGGAAGCTAGATCTACTGTTAACCCATCGTGTACGTAAAAGTGTAAAGTCAAGCTTCATTAATAACTCAACAGTTCTATAACTTGTATAAGGATCTAACAGACCATTGTGAAAGCAAAATGCTGATTCAGAATATGAAGCAAGTAAATAGGATACATAATCTAATGAAAATTATATTAATTTTACTTCCATGTTGCATAAGGAAATGGAAGTATGGTAATCGCGAAAAAAATCGTGTTCGACATAAAGAAAAGTCATTTTCTAAAAAGTGTTTGTGTGTCTGTGTGTAGATTTTTTTCTATGGCGAACGATAACTGCCGCAGATTCAAACAGAATGAAATAATTTTTTGAGCCCGAGTTGTAGAGGACTCAAGGCCTATTGCATTTGGTGAAGATCGGTTAATGGAGAGAGGTAGTTTAAAAACACCGTTTTACGTTTTAAAAGAGTAAAGCACATAAAATCCATTTAAAATTTTTAAAACAATGGTAATTACTACAAATAAAATAATTTTGTTGCCAGGCAATAATGATATGGCAAAAAAAATCGTGTTCGAGATCATTGCAGATTATGATTGTACTACCCTTAAAACATGAAAAAAGTCATTTTTCGAAAAGTGTCTGTGCGTGTGTCTGTCTGTAGATTTTTTTTTATGGCAAACGATAAGAGCCGCAAATTCAAACAAAATCAAATCGTTTTTTGCGTACAGCTCTGAATTGTAGAGTACACAAGACCTATTGGTTTTGGTGAAGATCGGTTAAGGGAAAGGGGTAGTTTACCTGCAACGTTTTATGTTTTAACAGGGTAATTTGTTTTATGACGAATAACTGCAGCATATTCAAAGAGAATCATATAATTTTTGCAAACATTCCTGAAGTTTCAAGTACTCAAGGTCTGTTGATTTTGGTGAAGATCGGTTAAGGGAAAGGGGTAGTTTACCAGCAACGTTTTATGTCTAACTTTATGTTTTAACTGTCGTTTTATGTTTTATGTTTTAACTGTCGTAAATTCAAACAGAATCAAATATTCTTTTGCACACCTTCCTGAATTATAGAGTACTCAAGGTCTGTTGATTTTGGTGAAGATCGGTTAAGAGAAAAGGGTATTTTCCTTGCAACGTTTTGTTTTAAAAGGGTAATTTTATTTTTATGACGAATAACTGCAGCATATTCAAAGAGAATCATATAATTTTTGCAAACATTCCTAAAGTTTCAAGTACTCAAGGTCTGTTGATTTTGGTGAAGATCGGTTAAGGGAAAGGGGTAGTTTACCAGCAACGTTTTATGTTTTAACAAGGGTAAGTTTTACTTCCATGTTCCATAAGGAAATTGAAGTATGGTGATGGCAAAAAAAAAATCGTGTTCGAGATAATTGCAGATTCTGATTGTACTACCCTCAAAACATGAAAAAAAGTCATTTTACTTCCATTTCCTTAAGGAATATGGTGATGGTGATTTAAAGAAATGGAAGTATGGTGATGGCAAAAAAAATCGTGTTCGAGATTATTGCAGATTATGATTGTACTACACTCAAAACATGAAAAAAAGTCGTTTTTCGAAAAGTGTCTGTGTGTGTGTCTGCGTGTCTGTGTGTCTATAGATTTTTTTTTCTATGGCAAACGATAACAGCCGCAAATTCAAACAGAATCAAATAATTTTTTGCGTGCAGTCCTGATTTGTAGAGTACTCACGACCTATTGTTTTTGGTGAAGATCGGTTGAGGGAAAGGGGTAGTTTACCTACAACGGTTTTTTTGTATCAAGGGTATTTTTTTTTTGCAAACGATAACAGCCGCAAATTCAAACAGAATCAAATAATGTTTCGCATACAGCCCTGAATTATGGAGTTCCCAAGACCTATTGTTTTTGGTGAAGATTGGTTAAGGGAAAGGGGTAGTTTACCGGCAACATTTTATGTTTTAACAAGGGTAATTTTTTCTATGACGAACGATAACTGCCGCATATTCAAACAGAATCAAATAATTTTTTGCATACTTCACTGAATTGTAGAGAACTCAAGGCCTTTTGATTTTGGTGGAGATCGGTTAAGGGGAAGGGGTAGTTTACCTGCAACCTTTTACGTTTTAACAACAGTAAAGTACTAGAAAATTCATTTAAACTTTTTCAAACAATGGTAATTGTTAAAAATAAAATAATTTTGTTGCCATGGAATAAAATTATAATTTTTTAATTTTAATGTAAATCATGTATGAGAGAAAATATATCGTTCGTGGCAGGCAAGCATATCTCAGTTATGTAATGTTTACGTTTCCATTTTATTATTATGACTACCGCAATAAAAAGGCAGGGAACACACACACACACACACACACACACACACACACACACACACACACACACACACACACACACACACACACACACAATTCGCGTTATTTCTGGCCTCATTCATGTTTATTTTCTTACATTTGCACGCTTTTTAAATGGAAAGTGCCGAAACCCATACCAACATAACGCGTGCAAGCCGAAAAAATGGACATCAATTTGGTTCCTGTAGATCGCTGGGCAGTGTAACTGCACGTGTTTACAGAGGAACGATTCATAGACAGACTTTTCGTCTTTAGGGAATGAACCCTCTGCAAGATGCTGAGGGTCCATGAGTGACTTCGGAGCGCTCCTTCTTTTCCGCGTGTTTGTTCTGTGAAACGTACACTGTAGATTCGCAGCTTTACTCTAAGCAACGCTCAATAGGAAATGTTGAAAATTTTTGTCCACGGTGTACCCTCATACACACTAAACCTGCTCTGAAGTTTTAATTACGGACATCATAATATTAAAACTTTGGAAACTTGAGCACTACTTAATGGAGATCAATCATTAACTTATACAAGCCATTAATTTTATGCATATATTTTTATATATATGTGTACAACGTTATCGGCAGCAAAGAAGTAGTTTTTGTTAAAATTCCTTCCCGGGATATTTGGCCGTAGTCCAATGTTTTCTACAAAACCAGACGTTTCGGCAATGCCGTCGACTTCCATCATCAGTGAAAATCGAGTGCGATAACGTGAGGTGGTATACGTTAGTGACCACAGTACTGTGGTTAAGGCTGAAGCAGTAAGTAGAAAGAAATAGTTTCTATGGAAACATTTCATTTCGTAAATGATTTTAAATATAAATCTTAGAACATGGAAGTCATGTATGGTTCTCCATACCGATATTGTCGAAAAGTGTCTGTGTGTGTGTCTGTAGATTTTTTTTCTATGGCAAACGATAACAGCCGCAAATTCAAACAGAATCAAATAAGTTTTGCGTACATCCCTGAACTGTAGAGCACTCAAGGTCTATTGCTTTTGGTGAAGATCGGGTAATGGAAAGGGGTAGTTTACCTGCAACATTTTATGTTGTAACAAGAGACATTTTTTCATGACGAACGATAACTGCCGTAAATTCTAACAGAATCAAATAATTTTTTGCATACAGCCCTGAATTATAGAGGACTCAAGGCCTATTGATTTTGCTGAAGATCAGTTAAGAGAAAGGGGTAGTTTACCTGCAACATTTTATGTTTTAACAAGGGTAAAGTACTTAAATTTGATAAATAATGTATCCTGAAAAGCAGATCATAATAATCCACTGTAGAAACGTAGATGAAATATCTATAAATGAAGAGGTGGGGGTAATTTTCTGTAAATGAAGGGGGTAATTTTCTATAAATGAAATTGATTATTGAAAGGGGAAGGGGTAATTTTTATTTATATGTCATGTGTACTACGTTATCGGCAACTTAAAATTCCTTCTCGGGCTGTTTGTCGTGGTCCTATGTTTTCTACAAAAGCAAACGTTTCGACAGTACTATCGACTGTCATCATCAGTGAAAATCGAGTGCGCTAACGTGAGGTGGTATAGGATAGTGACCACAGTACTGTGGTTAAGGCTAAAGAAAGAAGTATTTTCTATGAAAATATTTCATTTCGAAAATGGTTTTAAATATAAATCTTAGAACATGGAAGTAATGTATGGTTCTCCATACCGACGAACGATAACTGCCGTAAATTCAAACAGAATCAGATAATTTTTTACATATGTGCCTGAGTTGTAGAAGACTCAAGGCCTATTGATTTTGGTGAAGATTGGTTACTGGAAAAGGGCAGTTTACCTGAAACATTTTTTGTTTTAACAAGAGTAAAGTACTTAATTTTGATAAATAAAGTATCCTGATAAGAAGATCTTAATAATCCACTATAGAAACGTAGATGAAATATCTATAAATGAAGAGGCTAGTTGAACGGGGTGGGGGTAATTTTCTATAAATGAAAATTATAGTTGAAGGGGAGGGGATAATTTTTATATGTGTACTACGTTATCGGCAACAAAGTAGTAGTTTGTTGTTAAAATTCCTTCTCGGGCTGTTTGGCCGTAGTCCAATGTTTTCTGCAAAACCAGACGTTTCGGCAGTGCCATCGACTGCCATCATCAGTGAAAATCGAGTGCGATAACGTGTGGTGGTATACGTTAGTAACCACAGGGTTAAGGCTGAAGCAATAAGTGGAAAGAAGTAGTTTATATGGAAACATTTCATTTCGTAAATGATTTTAAATATAAGTTTTAGAACACGGAAGTTATGTATGGTTTTCCATACCGATATTTCATTTTAATTTAAATCATCTGTGCGTGAAGCTGTATCGTTCCTGGGAGGTAAGAATATCTCCATTACGTAATGTTTACATTTTCACAGTTTTATTACTGTGATTTCCGCAATAAAAAAAGCAAGCACGACACACACACACACACACACACACACACACACACACACACACACACACTTCGCGTTGTTTTTGGCCTCACTCATGTTTATTTTCTTACATTTGCACATTTTTTTAAATGAAAAGTGCCGAAAGCCACACCAACAGAACGCGTGCAACCCGAAAAGGTGTCAAGCGTGGACAGAGATTTGCTTACTGTGGATCGCTGACCAGTGTAACTGCACGTGTTTACAGAGGAACGGTTCGTAGGCAGACTTTTCGTCTTAAGGGAATGTACCCTGTGCAAATCCTCAAGGTTCATGACCGACTCCGGAATGCTCCTTCTTTTCCGCATGTTTGTTCTGTGATACGTACACTGTAGATTTGTAGTTTTACTCTGAGCAACGCTCCATAGGGAATGGTGAAAATTTTGTCCACGGTGGACTCTCATACACACTAAAACCTGTTCTGGTGTTTTGATCATGGGGATCATAATAATAAAACTTTGGAAACTTGAGCCCTACTTACTGGAGATCAAACATTAACTTTTACAAGCCATTAATTTTATGCATATTTTAAAGCAATAAATATTTTAATATGATACAATCTGTGTACTTGTATTTCTATTATGATATGAGAATTACAAACTATGTACGTAAGTATGAAAAATATATAAATATTTTTCTCCTCTGGAAAATTGTTTGCCCCTCCTGGAAAATGTTTTGACCTCCCTGATAGCTAGTTATTTACCAACCTGTGTGGAATGTAGCGGTATGATATGGATCAGTCTGTTGGGTGTTAAACAAACAGAAAACACAAACGTATTAAGGAACAAATATTTTTCTGAGAAATTTATAATTATACGGATGAACAGGATCGTCGCTCAGGAAATCAGAAGACGAATGGAAAGAAAGACTCAATTGTAAAAAGGAAAAATGACTAGTATGGTATTGACAGGAAAGACTTTGCTAACACTACAGACATCATTCACCCTCGGCCGATAACGCGCAGCGAAAGTCCAAATCCATTACAAGAATCAGATCACAGCTACCTTTGGCCAGCTCTTTTTTCGACCCACAAACATTTTATCCAAAAGTACAGTCCTTCCTCAAAAAGGTTGGGGATAGTCTTCACCCACCTGACATGGGGGTACCATTTGAGCTGATACATCATTTCATCAGAACCTAAGCACCCACTTATTTGATGCTTTGTCACCATATCTAGCTCTGGTTCTTGCCACATATATATTACAGGCACAAACGTAAAATTCTGCACCTATCATGTCTTGGTTGTAGAGAAAAGAACGTAAGATTTCGTGGCTCCATGCTCAGAGCACCTATCGACAAATACTAGTAGCGGTCACTAGTCCTTCTCTGGTATTTTTGATTGACACAGATAATAAAAATTATATCTGAAAGTCACCTTATAACATATAGTATGCTTCTTGTTGAACGATGTAGATGATGGTGGTTTTTTTCTTTTATGCGATCCACGTTTGTTGGTGAACGAATCTCGAGTAGGCTTAATTTTGTATTTAATGAAGTAGTTTACCTTACACTTAGAGAAGATTACAGATTGTTTAGTAGTCGAAATATTGTGTAATAAGTTTTAACGATAGTAGTTGTTTTACGTGCCCCTTCTGATAAGATTTGGAGTTGTTTAGTGAAAATTCAGTCGAGATGGATAGGACGTTTGACGAACTCATTCTGGAAGGCATAAAGGTTTCTTCAGAATAAATGAAAAAAATTGTTAATAAGGCTCCACCAAGTGACAGTTGGTATAAGTATGTGAATTAAATTAATTGTTTTTTAAAAATAGTAACAGATATAATACGAAGCCTCACTATGCGCAAGAACTTTGGGATGATCCCTCTAATTCATATGATACAAAAGTCACAGTTGAGATGGTTTAGCCTCGTCTGTAGAATAGAAAACCATGTAATTTAACTTTAACGTAAAGTTAACTTTCAAGTGTTAAAGTTTAGTCTTTTACAAAGTACAACCTACATTGTACGACACCACCTTCTACGATAGGAGCAACACCAACAACAGAAAATTACACAAATATATTAACGAATTTTTTACAAATTTATTAAAGAATATGGAATCTATTAATTACAGAAATACATTAAACAAAGTAACAAGAAAACTCAAATTTGTAGTTTCTGTTAATTTTATATAACTCCAACATGGTGAACGTGTTCATCCACCAGAAAAGTATTTCTTTTATTTTGTCGAATCGAAGTCCAGAACATGTAACGTGTTTTGGGGTTCTGTATGTTGTGTCTACAATAAATTCAACCGTGGCTGAATTTGCCCATTGCCAGTATAAATATACTCCAGTTGCAAAATTTTACTACTGTGATTGACATGGTTAAAACAACAAAACATGTGTGTACACCACGAGCGCACATACCAGAGTGCGTGCTGGAGTCAACGCAAGGCGAGCGCTTGCACTGTCCCCCAACACGCAGACTGCAACGCAGGACGTGTGTCGTCCAAACGGGTGTGTGGGAGTGTGATGCTCGTATCCTAATCGTGACAATCAGAGTAGCAAAAATTCGATTACCTGGAGTATTTCACAGTGGGTAATGGAGCCACAAGCTGAATTTATCTGCAGAGACACCGACAGGACGCATCTGTTATCGTTGCCGATTTGAATTATACTAAATAATTTAATTTAATTTCTATCAATTGCTTAGAAACGAACATATTATTGTTATTAACAATTACAAAAATGAAAACCTTTAAATTTATTCTTTTCTAAATGCTTTACTGTTATACACATAGTGAGAATTAAGTGATGTAATTTGGGTTTTTAGGAAATTTAACATACTACGATGTCTACTATGATGTAATTCCTTTAAAAATTTGTAAAAAATAATTCTTAAAATACAGGATCAGTCAATGATACGGGTGACTTTAGAAATTCAGTTGTGTTTTTATTTATGGCTTGTAAAATTAACATTTACACTAAATTGAAAGTAAACATAATAGTATTTAACTAGACGAAGAAACTACAAGCTTTTGAACACTACGCCCCGAATGTGGCGACAATTTCAATTCACACACATTTGAAGTCGAGTTTTTACATTTTCCATTACACGGTGTAACATGTGAACAGAAATTATACCAACTTTGAGTGTTTAGATGTTTCACGGGGGGTGGATATTTTACACCTTACTCTCAAAATATCCCCAATAGAATAAATGGCACGCGGCCAACCTCGTGGGCCACAGAATGTTGCCACTCCTGAAAGTAACTCGTTAAACTGCATCCATTGATCGCCTAGCCCTATGTCTGGTCGCTTCTCATACTGGTTGGTGTGATTTCAGACTTTTCTGCCACTTGGGGAGACAAACATTCATTAATCATTTGGACATGTTGCTCTGATGTGACAGTAATGGAATTCCCATTCTCATCCTCAAAGAAGTGGGGACTGATTATTTCAAAGGGAGGTATTGCACTCCATACAGTAAGTTTAACAGTGGGCAGTGGTTCTCGAAACATTTATAGACGATTATTTGGCTCTCAATACCGAAAAGTTTGTTTATTTACATATCGGCTCACATAGAAAAGCGTTTCATTACTCATTAGCACAACGTCTACGTTGTTATTTACGACATACGAGATCTGGCGGCAAAAAGTCACACGGTTTACTGTACTGAACTGTTCAATGTCACTTAAGGTTTAAAATATTTGAATTTTGTACGGCTGCATGTTTAAATCATTATGAAGAATTTTTCGAACACTGGTATTCGACGAACCATGTGAAACTGTATGACGTCAGGCAGAATGTTTAGCATAGGAAAACGTAGGATAGCAACACTTGTGCGCGCAATGTTTTCGGGCGTACATACAGTTCTGTGTTACCTGGAGGTTCCTTTTTACTTTCATGTTCCGTAAGGAAATGGAAGTACGGTAATTGGAAAAAACGTGTTCGAGATAAGGGATGATTCTGATTGTACTATCCTCAAAACATGAAGAAAAGTAATTTTCCGAAATGTGTGTGTGTGTGTGTTCTGTCTGTGTGTCTGTATGTAGAATTTTTTTTAGCGAACGATAACTGCCGCAAATTAAAACAAAATCAAATAATTTTGCATATATGTCTGAGTTGTAGATGACTCAAGGCCTATTGATTTTGGTGAAGATCGTTTAAGGAAGAGGGGTAGTTCACCTGCAACTTTTACGTTTTAACAATAGTAAAGTACTTAATTTTGATAAATAAAGTATCCTGAAAAGAAGGCCATAATAATCCACTCTAGAAAGGTAGATGAAATATCTATAAATGAAAAGGGTAGTTAAAGGAGGAGGAAGTAACTTTTTGAAAACTACCTTTTTCATGTCGAATATACTACTTCATCTTGAATGATAAGATACCTTAGTAATTACGTATAATGAAACTATTACTCAGCAAAACTATAAATCAAAAATTGTATCAAAAATGGAGTTGATCAGTTAAGGGGGAGGGGTAGTTTGCCTGCATTGTTTTGTGTTTTAATAAGAGTAAAGTATTTAATTTTGATAAATAAGTGCCTCAAAAATGAAGTGATATTAATCCACTGTAAAATGGTAAATGATGTATTTATAAAGAAGAGAGTAGTTGAAGGGAGAGGAGGTGATTTATAAAATTTCTTTGCTTGAAATTATCAAGTAAAGTACGAGTATTTAATTTTGAAGGCTAAGATATGATAAATCTTATCAGTAAGTGTAAATATCATTAGTGGTGGGGATCGGTTGAGGAGGAGGGATGATTACGTAGTTCAGATTCTTTATAAAAATAAAGTACCTAATTTTTATAGATAAAGTGACTCGAAAATATCATTATATTAAACGGCTATTACATAATTACAAAGATAAATAGTGAAAATAGTTTGAGGGTGGGGAATATTTTTTTAGAAATTATCGAACCGAATTCAAATAAATGATTTTAAATATAAATCTTAGAACACGGAAGTCGTGTATGGTTCTCCATACCGGTATTTTTATATATATTATTTTCTTTGACCAAAATAACACTTAGGTTAATAAATAAAGCCTAATATAATTTAAACAAAATATATAATATTTAAACAATTGTAATATTTAATAAAATTTAAACAATTTCATTCATTATTTTAATACTATATTTATATGTTACTGTATATTTATATGTATTTAATCTCAGTTTCATTAACATTGTTTGAATGAAGACATACAATTCTTGTTTTACATCTGTCGTATTGACTGTTGATAGAGGACAGTGTCAATTTTATAATTATGTTTTATTCTAGAATTATTGTTGTTGTGGCATTGGTTTATCACTGTGCTATTGACTTTTTTTTTGCATTTTACTGTTGGTTTTTAACTGTGGCTAGAAAACGTAAGTCTAATTTATCAAGCAGCACTGCTAATACGTGTTAAACTACGTAGACGAGCTTGTTTACTAGCTTCAGAAGCACCCGAGCAAAGAACCGCACCTGCAAGCTGTAAGACAAGCACAACTTCGTGCTTTAGAGACGCCTGAAAAAATTCTACATAGAGAATTTACTAAACTGATTCCAAAAACGTCAATAAATGTTACGTATTTCAGACAAAAACCAATTTAGATGCGTATAAAAAAACCACATACATCTTAACACTCAATTGAAGAAGTGATTTAAAACTTCAATAGTGATGTATCCACGTTCGCGCGCGCGTGAGAGAGTTAAAGTCAGAGAAACAGAGAGAGAAAAATACACATATGTGTTAAATTCTAGAAAACTACACGTACTGCAATTTACAAGCCAAAATAAAACGTTTCTGTACTTCCGTCTGTCATGAATAAGTTGCGCTACGGCTAAGTGCCTCATCGGAACACAGATTCTTTTCCTATATACAATGATAGGTGTTTAATTGGCTCCAGCGCAGCGTATGAAAGTGTTGGGCGCTACCGTGAGCCTTGAGAAGTGGAAATCACACAGAAAGTAGGCTAACGCTATTGTCTTCACTGTAAACCTCAAGTTTGAGGTCACTGAAAGTAATGCTTTCTAATCTCGGCGTCGTTGATAACCAGCGACTGTGCGGTAACCAATTGACCGCCACGAATGAGTTTAATGTCGTCTGCCAGTGAAACCTGGTTACCGTATCCACGTGGGCGATCAGTTGACATTGTGCTCTCATGCGCAACGCCAACTGTTGCCCTCCTTATTGTCTCACCCACGATTGAAGCGCACAAGTGACACAGACACAGACACTTGCATACATGCATATGTACACATTTGCTTGATAATTAAACTTGAAATTACCTTTCATTGGACGTACGATGGGCGCTGTGTATTTGATTCGTTTGTTCGTCACGTCAGTCTGGGACCAGAACAACATTATCTGTTAGAATAAAATGATTTGGAACATTTCCAGTAATAACACTTTTTTGATTATAAATAAATTTAAAAACTTTTCACTTACTATTTCAAGGAGTAATAATATGAAAATTTTAATTGAATTTTTATATAAGGTAGTATATAAGGTATACTATAATTGTACTTATAATATTTCAATATGTTAGTGGTATGTTATGTTACATCTCAAAAAACATGAAGTAGTGTTATTATACATGTAGTGTAAAAAATATTTGTTTTAAATAAGTAGTACTATTTATGTGGTTATCGTGTTAATGACTGGTACTATGTTTACTGGCAACCTTCAAAATATAGTACTTACTTTTATACAGTTAAGTAATACTTGAAAATATATGAGAGAGAAATGTTAAACAGATATCAGATAAATAATACATAACAAATAAAGTTACCAATAAATTATAAAATGCAATAAAACAGAAAGTAAACAGATATATATCGAAAATTATATATCATGCAAAATAGAATTAAATAATATACAAAATATATATTATACAAAAATAGAACTGACAACCTCTACTTATTACAGACATGAGTAATAGTAACTTAAATCTAAAAGTATCCTAAAACAGATTTTAAATTTTTTTGAAAAACAAAACATTAAACTTAATCTAATGTTCACAATAAAAATATTTACAGCACACAAAGCTCATCCATTAAAACGTTTTAATGTATATATTAGGCCTATATTAGATACTATATTATGTATTATGTTGTAAAGTATTCTATATATATTATTCATAAAATCGCATGTATTATATCTGGATACGTGTGAGAACTTTTTAATACACATAGATATTTTTACACCCAAGCACACACACGCACGCGCGCGCGCAGGAACACACACACACACACACACATAATTAACGTTTTAATTTTTAAAGTTTATGATGTTAAAAATAAGTGACTTTCAAGAAAGTGAGGAATGTGTATATTTTATACCAGATAACATTTTAAATTGAAAAATATTACAACTTATGTTTCAAGCATTTTTGATTAAGATTTCTTTAAGTTTTTATTATATAAAACATTAAATAGACAAATAATTTTGTCTGTTAATACTGCCTTTATTTTCTTTAAACAGTTCCCTGTTTTCCTGCCTGTATCTCGTATGTTATCCTAAATTAAATTTTGGAACTCCTCGGAGATTCTTTCTTCTCATCTCATTCAAGGTATTTTCTCATCATAATTTGTTTCATTTATCCTTAGCGCTTTTTTTAAACTTTGGGTATTGTTTTAACTTTATTGAATAACAAATGTTTGCTCATCCTGTGATGAGGGCCCTTAGTAGCTAGATTGAGACTGAAGGAAATATTTAATTCCGCGCTACTCATATAGTAGGGGTATGTTATAGACAACTTCAAGAAGTTACAATACATTAACTAATACTCATCCTCCCTTACACACATAAATATAGGCATAAAATGAAATATTTATACATCCACATCACATTAAATGTCATTACATTTACATAATTAATTATAGAGGATTTGTTTGAATAAATTTGTTTCGTAATTTTAATTAAAGCTAGTTTTAACACACGTGAGAAAGTGAATACGTCAAAGTAATTTTTATTTTTGTGAATTTTAATCGATTTTGTGAATTACTCGAGAGAAATAATTTTGTAGTCTCTCTATGCCAGTTGTATTTTTAAACAGTGTTTGTTTCATTTACTTTTGTTTACACCTGTTCTCTACTATTGTCAGTTTCTCCACCTTAGTTTTACTTATAAGTTTTTGTGTTCTTTTTTCCACCGTAAACGACTGACTCGTGTGCCAATTCTGAATACAAGGCATACATTAAGCATACACTGTTTTTTTTAAATATATTTTGTAAAAAATATTATAAATAAGATCGACAGCTTTCTTCCACATTTTGATTAGTCACCTTGGCCGTCTACACCTTGCCTTGAACCTACCTACGGTGTCTCCAGATTTAGCTCTTGAATCCCTGACAAAGTATGAATTGCTGAGAAACGCTTCCTTTATCACGCTTTAGTTTTGTCCTAGTTTTGATCGACCGATGCGTGTAATTCCTGTACACGTGTTGTCCATAATTATTCTCAATTGACACTGACTAAAATCTTCTTCAAAGTCAGTAAATGCATGTGTTTTCCGATTAAATTACCTATGATTTTCAATGAGTTGATGGAACAAAAAAATTACATCTGCTATCGACCTTCCTCTTCCAATGTCCATTTGTTCTCTCGAAGTGTGTGAAATATATAAGTGAGGACTGGAATTCAATGTAGACTGTATTTACGCAAGTCACAAAACAACATTTCCTGACAAACTAATTCATTCAAATTTTAAAATAACTTCTCAAAGCAGATCTATACAATAGTAACGGTATATATGATGACCACTAATCGTGGAATCTAACAAAATACTGAAGTATTTTTATATAAGCATGTAACAAATACCTCCTGATATTTGACCTCCCGGGGTGAGGGCGACGCAAATGAAGGGATAACGTGTGGAAAAACATACTGACTTTAATAATCTACTGGAAGTGAATACAAGCTTATTAAATAATAGTGCCCATTCAGATTAGAGCTATAAACTATTAATGAATTGTATAGCTAAATTAACTATTTCATCGTTATGTAAATACAAAATTAACAAAATAATTTTTTTAATGTATTAGAAAATACCATAATTGTGAGTATCATAAATTAAAATAAAATTGAGTAAACATTATAGAAGAAAATTTTAAGGTAATGAATATAAAATGTTAATAATGTGAGTTTAAGTGTTTCGTAAGCATAATTGTAATCATTTTTAGACGCCCCCTACATTTAAGGAAAAATAATAGATATTAAACCCTCCTCCTCGTGCTTACGTAAAATTTGCTAAATATCTTAGCATTACGTACTTTGTAGGTTAAATAATTGTTTTTGTATCTTTAACTTCAGTTAGAGACTTTTGAGTAGAAGTATTAGTAGTATACGCCATGAACATAAATACCAGTCAATCAAAACAATAAATTAAAAACCGTCATCATTATAGGCCTATTAAAGTTTTAACATTTTATTTATTCTTAATTTAATAATCATAAGTAACTTTGAAACAACGTAAACAATTTACTAGAAGTACATGACACAACTTCGTAACAAGTTAATTAGGAAAGTAGGCCTACATACGAAATAGTGAAAAAACTGTATTGTTTATTTAATTCTGACAACCAAGATCCTCTAATTCACTTCTCAAAATTATCAATTATTACTTTCAGGCTGTTTTGGAAAACTTTGGCTTTACTGAAGAGAGAAATCAACATATGGAACTTGTAAAATACTTTATGTACAACATCCATTTTTAATGCCAGCATAGGCTTTGACTAAGAAAACTCCCTCGCCACTTACATTAAAATCATAAGCTGTTTGTGTTATTTTCATTGGTGATGGGAGGAGGTCTGGAGTACTTTAAATATAGGGCTACAATTTCTTGGTGGTGTACAGTACATTGCATCTTCGCGTTTGGTAACTTGTAACAGATACTGGCTTCCTCTGACATATTTCGATCGCCATTTTATTTTTAATCACATGGAAATTCAAGCCTCCATGTTTGTCTTCAGGCGTGGGTAGCATGTCGATAGATGGTCACGGTGTTTCACATCTCTGGAAGTACCTTCCTAGCAAATTTAAACTCAGATGTCTCCAAATGATCACTTATGACGCATCCGTGGTCATCGAGGCGGGAACCAAAGCGATCAAGGACAGAGCAAGTAAATTCAACCAACTCATGGCCCAACGGTAGCACTACGTTCCACTCTGTTAAATGGACTCAGTCCTGAAATATACACGTATGAAGGGATGAAAAATTCCCTACATCACACTTCTTGAAGAACTACATCAAACACATCACCTTCTTATAATAGTGGATTTTCATCCGGCCCTCCGCCAACAGTCATAATCACTACAGGCTTGACCTATCCCTGCTCAGTTCTCACCAATTATTTAAACTCACTAATTTCAATGACGTTTCAAAATTTGAACATGTATGTTGACAGATGATTGTTTTTCAATTCTGATTGCAGCGACTGTTGGCACAGAGTATCCAACAGGTTTTCTTACGGTATACTATAGCCTTTGCATTAGGAAGGTCGCTTCTGTGTTTCCCTGCGAGGCCTATAGAAACTCGAGCTTTATCATCTTTGAGAAAGAAAAGTTCTTGTACGTGTCCACAAATTGAGACTGGGGCTTTTAGACAACGTATAGATATTGTTGCAAAATGACAGTCAGTATAAATCCGGTGTTGATGCGATTGTGTGAGGGTAGTTTAAGAGGGAGAGTTTTAAACGAATAATCATCCTACGTAGTATCAGAATTTTTTTGGAATAAACGACAAATTATATCGAATCCGATTTTCTTTAAGTCTTGTATTAGATCTTCAGAACGTTTATACTATGAACTGATTCTGTCTTTCGCCTGAAATCGTTTTGATTCGCATGTCTGACAGGCCTGTCTTATGGCATTCCTCTGAACCCGTCATTCCCCTTGACAGTGAAAGCAACCAAAACTGAAACCTCTTACCCACTTTGATTGTTTACATAATATACCAGCGACCCCTAAAATACAGTTAGAAATAAAATACTTAGTGATGGATGGATGGATGATGCGCGGGCGTCTTGCGCCCTAATTTGTGTGCGTTGTCCAGGCCTAGGCCTGATGAACGCCAGGTGCCAACAGGTCAGCGCGGTCGTTTGCTCTGCATAAGGGAGTTATGGTGCAGTCCGCGGGTCCATGATAAATTACATGGCCACCACGGAGGCAAGCTTGAGCTTTTGCTTCAGCCAATTGTCCAGCCGAGGCGCGACACCATGGTCCCCTCAGGCTAGGCTTTGGGAACGTAGTGACGCACTGGCGAGGACAAGAGGCTCGAGCGCCCTAGGGCGTCGGCCGAAACGGTAAGGAATGACTCCGAGACAGCCAGCTTCCGCAAGGAAGGCACTTGCACAACCTCGCGGGAGCCCGTGTCTAAGGTCATTACCCTGCCGAATCAGCAAAGCAGGTGCTGACGGGGATCTCAGGTGTCATGGCTTCAGCCAATTGCCACGCCTGGTCGCGGCTCCGTGGTCCCTGAGGGCATAGCCCACGAAAACTTAGAGGCGCGCTGGCGAGGACAAGAGGCTCGACCGCCCGAAGGCGGCGGCCGAGTCGAAGGGACTCGTCACCGGGGCAGTCGGCTCTCGCAAGGAAGGCATTTGCACAACCTCGCGGGAGCCCGTGTCCCGGATCACAGCCCTACCGAATCGGCAAAGCCGATGCTGGCAATAAATCAATCCAATCCAATCTGCCGCAGCATGATTGACTACAGTTTCGGCAGGCGCAGGTAGTTATAGCACCAAAAATTTCGAAAAGTTTTATTTTATAATTAGCAGTAAGGAATGTCGCTGGAAGCAATAACGAAGGGTGTATGTGTGGAAAACACATTTTGTAAGGGACAAAAGGAGAACGAGCAAACACGCTCTAGTGACGGACAGGTCATAAATTTCGTAGGCAGCTGCAACGCATACCCTGTGAACAAGCAGAGTTCACTGCTCCCGGTACGTAGAACACCAGTTTTTTGTGAAAACACATTGATTCCATAGAAAACTACATACAATGTGTACAGAGCCATTAAAGGAGAAAAAGCTTAACAATGGTGAAGCATACATGTGTACGCCAGCTGTCAGGAGAAAGCGACGAAGGGTGGATTGATTTGAAGGATTCCAGCGGTCGATGACAGGGTTTTGACCTTACTTGGAAACGAAAGCGCAGAGAGTACGTCCCAAACTCAAGGATGGGGTGTTGCCTGGCAACTAAAAGAAAAAACCAACTTTCAAAGAAGGGTAGGCGAGGCCCTTGAACAACAATAGATAACGCCAGAGCGACGAAGTTCAGAAACAATGCAAATGGAAGAGAAACTCAGAGTTGTCACTGAAGACTTTAGAAAAAAACGACAGATACAATTTATTGCTGCGTTGTCTGGAAATGACAACGACCTCAAAATACGAAGCAAGGGAAGAGTCTGGTGGGGAACCAGGAGCCCTATCAGAGAACGCCTTTGAAAAGATAGGTGGTATTTGGACTTGGAGGGAAAAATATGAAACCAATAAGGACACGGCGTCGTTGGAATCAGAAGTCTGGTGGGAGATTTGGTAAGGAAAATATAGGAAGGAGACAGGAACGCGCTCAGGGAGTTCTAACTAAATTTCGGACGCGAGAGGAGTTCTAACAAAATTTTGGACGCGATCGGAGTGAAGTCCGTGACGGGAGAAATTAGCATTTTATCGAACTTAGAATAATTCGATACACACTGTGAGAAGGTAGTTTTCGAACTTATAACAAAAATTAATACAGTCATTACAAGCAAACGAACTATGAAGTAGAGTCACACTATTAGCCTACCAGTGAACATTAACTGAAACAGATAGTAACCAGACAATAATGTAATTTCAGTGTATACGAACACTTTACAACAATAACTTTTAAGAACGATTAACAACACAAACTACATTCATGAACACTTAATAACCAGACATACCGCAACAAAGGTGCGTAATATTAATTCAGATTTGAAATAATTTACGATGTCGGTGTACAACAGAGAATGCTAACTTTTATTCATAAATTATAATCCGAATGCGTGGAGTTGGTGAGTGAAGTGTCTGTGAGTGACATCGTGGAATTCATCCAGTACCATCTATCATCCAGTACCATTTGGAGGAGTTATCTGCACGATTCTAGAACGATCGACATGAGGGAATCATCACCGCAACCACCGAGTGATTGGATATTCGAATACCAAGTATAGTAAAACATGTCTTAATTAATTTAGATCCACTGTCTGTCATCTCAAAGAATCCACACACACTAAAATTCAATAAAGGAATCGTAAAGGAATTAAAGAAATCGATTCTAAAGTTCGTTTAGAAGTAAAATTATCATTCTTTATCAGTTTTGGAGTAATGTTTATTTCCAAGTTCTAAATGAATCCGTAATTACAAAATATAGTAACAACTTAAGAGATATTCATATTAAGAATTTATAAGATGAAGCTAAACATTATAATTTGCTTAAGTACTAAACGCAATTGATGAATGATCATTAATATTGTAACAAGATGACCTATGGGGTACTGCCTTCTTCCTTAAAACCCTGCGTTGGGTTCGTCACTTTGTAAGAAGACCCTATATATGGCTGTAATCTGATCAAGCCCCACTGTTTGGGCTAGCCACTTGGTCACCAGACCGCTGTATGCCGGTCGTTACAAAAGAATGAAAATAAAGGGAAAATTCAATAATAATAGAATTTTCAAACAATAAAATAATTTTGTTTATGTTTATAGAGGTATGTATACGAGATAAATCTGTTTTTTAAAAGGTTCTGGTAAAATTTTAATAACAGGTAGGTATTTATTGACCGTCGAGCACTTCTTGAAGATTTGCACTAAGTCTGGAGTTAAATAGATTAACTCCAGGTAATAATCGATTGGTGACTTTTCTGACTGGTCCAATATCTTGTTCAAAATAGGATATATTCTTCTCACTTAATTCCTTCTGCCTTATAAATACCCTTAAATTACCCTGTGAAATAAGTACAGATACAAAATAATGGAAATATAAAGATTTATTGACAATTTTAAATAAATAATCGATATTTTATCGATGGAGAGCAATTATCGACTCTATCTCAGGAATTATCGATTGTGTCATAGAGAACAAAATTTTATGTTATATTATATTAAAAGACAGGTTCTTTGAGCGATTAGGATTAATAGTCAGAGAAGGGTGACGAGAAAGTATAACATTAACAATTAAAGATATTAATACAATAATTACTATTCAATAGTATTTAAATAATTCCACTATGTAATGTAATGAATGCTGTCAAACCATACGCAGACGATGACGTCACTGCGATATCGAAGGCGGTCTCTGTAGAATTAAAAGATGGCCGCTACTATTTCTTGCGTAGTTACGGTGAACTCGGCAGGTCCCAAAAATCACGATAAAATTACCTTTGTGAATGTCTAAAATCTTCCCGCACTGGTGTAATATGTCTGTTAAGTTAGTTGGTGTATTCTGGTGAAGTGTTCCGTGTAAACTTGTGTTAATTTGGTTATTTTGTCTGTTTTCCCTTCTGGGGTTAAGTTTTTTCAAGTTACGGTTAGGTTTGTAAAGTGAATCAGTTGAAATATAATGTTTTACTGTTTACTGTCACTCGTATAGTGAAGTTAGAGGTTTGTTTTCACTATTGTCGTGAATGTTTTTATATTATTAGTTTCAAAAAGTGTCTAACTTGTCTAACTCGTTCACTGATTTCAATGGCTAAACGTTAGCATCATGTTCGACTCGATTTAAAGAACGTTTTTGTCACACACCTATTCAGCTTGATATTCAACAAAAGACTAATTAACTTGGTCATAAATCTTGCCCAGTTAATCCTTGAAAAAGTATTGTTAACATTTTTCGACTTCCATACACATTAGAAAATATTACATTATATATGGAATTTTTCTATTTTATTCCTTACTTTTATGAATTACTAACCTTATTATTGGTTTAATCATCTCATTCCCTTTAAATTGATGTATTATAGTCCATATCTGTAGACATTTTGTGGAAATTAACAAATTTTGTTCACACTTTGGAAATATAGGCTCAAAATTGGATTTCCGTCTTTATACAAAATTCCTTCCATTTTAAATATTATTAATACTATTATAATAAATTTTAATTAGTCACATTACTCTCCCTTTCCTTAAATACATATAAATTACACCTTTGAACTGGTTTTTTGTGTTAATTTGTAAATTTGACATTGCTCTTTAAAATTAATTAATTTATATATTTTGACAATTTACAAAATGTTAAGGTATATTTCCTTATTGTCATTTTAATTCATAGGATCATTCCTAGTAGTGGTTAATTGTGTTATCTTATATAAATCTGGGTAGTTTACAGGATTTATAAGTGAATTATACTATTTTATATTGGTTCTCTGATTTCACCCAAATGGCCTAGATTTTAGAATTTTATATTTCTTTCTTTCTCAAATAATTTAAACTTAATTCCTCCTCTGACTTTACATAATTACAATTATATCAAAATAACATGATTTATAACTTATTGTATTGTGTAGTAGTTAATTAACACTACATATTTAAAATAAATAATTATGAACATGGTTCAGCAATCTGCACAATTGAACACATTGCAGATATGGTTTGAACATATATCTTTCAACTATTTTTGATCTAACATAGCATACCTTTTAGTACATTATTACTGGTATGTAGGTTATTATTTATCAAACATAATTCTTTTTAAAACACATAACATAAATCTTACTTTCTAATAAACCTTACAAATACATTTATTTAACACATTGATTTTAGGATTGTAAAATAACAGTCTATTAAAACATGTTACACTTATTCATACTATATTAGTACCAGTCCTTTCTGGTTCAAACCATTACTACTGTGATCCCCCACATCAGCAAACATTAATTCCCATACTCTATTTATTATCATTTTTTACAAATGTCTTGTAAATAAAGATTTACATTAAAATAATAAAATACTGGAAACCTTCCATTTTATTATTTTATTATGCTGTTTATTATTTAGATTTTAAAGTTTTGATATAGCATACTACTAAGTTATAGTATCACCAACTTTAAGTTTATTGCTTTTTTTAAAAAACACTTACACAAATTCACTTTCACTGTTGGTTCTGATATTTTGAGTCTTATTATCTCAGACCAGACCTTTAGTAATCATGGACCGTTAAGACTAGTTTATTTCTTTATTATACAATAGCTTTAGCCGGTGCACTTCTTATAACGCTATACAGCACTTTAGTTTTCTCAATAATTACATTTTATAAGCTTTTGGGTATGTTATACTTTCTTTTGCATAGTTTTTGTGGGTTTGGGATTGATAGTAGTTTATATAATAATAGGTTTTACTACGGTGTTTCTTTCATACTATTTCTTCCTCTCCTCCTGTCTTCCTTCTTGTCCTTCTTCATATCTTCCTTCTGGTATTCATTCTTGTCCCTCGTCTAGTCTTCACTCTTCTGTTCTTCCTTCCTTATTCTTGGGTAGACCAAGGTACTTGGTGTTATCACGACTGAGGTTTAGTTTGGAGTATTTAATTTATTCACTGAACTGACTTTATTCTTCTATACAGGTTTCAGGGTATTGTTTTCTTCCTGTTCACAAACTTTATTCTTCCCTCTTCTTGTTTTTGGGGTATTTTGGTCTTCACCACCCTTTAATTGAGTCTCTTTTTCCTTGATATAGTCTTATATAACTGGTTTACTGCTCTGAGCTTCCTGGGTAACTTACTGGTATTATACTATGAGTTGATGAGTTGCTTCAATACTTTCTTTGGTTTCTTTTAACAGTGGTTTTATATATATTATGTAGTGAGGATTTTTATCTTATTGTGGTTCATTCCTCTGATTTATTTAAATGTCATTCAATATTATTATAACATTTGTTGGTGTAATTAAACTTTATGATTTCACATGACTTAAAATGTAGTGGATTTTCTGTCACGCTACAGAATGCCCTTCTCCAGAAGTAATTTTTTCAGACGATACTTGCTTTGTCTGAAACAATTGCTTATGATAATTATTCAAAGTTTGTTATTATTTTGGACTTCCTTCCATTTTAAAATTCTCTTATTTATATCTGAGTTTATATCACTCTCACTTGATCTTCCTTGATAGTAATAGTCTTCTGAGTTTCATATTTATTATTTCATTTTTATATTTCTTCTTAGTATTTTCTCCTTGGGATATTTTCTCCCTATCGTTCCCTACTTTGTGAGCTGGTTCAGTTCAGAGAGGCACTGTACGCTACTTTCCTCTGCTGTCCAATACTTCACACATATTTGAGTACAGAGGCAAATCATCTCTGCTCAAAAAATATATTAATCCTGCTGGAATTATCATCAGACAGATTAAAAAAATTATTCAGAATAGTACACATTTGTTACTATTTAAAAAATATCTTTGGGATACTTCACTTATTACTTATTATACTTCTCAGAGATTTTAATATTTCTATCTCAGTTGTTCATCTGACTTATTATCTGGATGTTTCTTTCATTTGATATTATGGTAGGAAGCTCTTCTATTATTACATTTTTTTAACTTTTCTTATCATATAAATCTTTTGGTTATAAATTCTTTATTACCTTCTGGTTTTTTTCATTATAATCTGCATTATTTATAGTAGCATATCTTTGTGACATTTTTAGACTGTTTCATCGTTCTTAACATTTCCACTTGTTCTATTTTCTAGAATTTGTATAACTGTCATTATCATAATTGTCATTTAATTCATAAATCATTTTATATTAATTCATTTAATTACATAAATTTTTGACATTATTTTCACATTATTCCGGTCATTGTTATTATACTTGTGAATGATGGTTTTTTTTATTAATTTCATAATGAGGTCATAATTTCTCCTCATACCACTTCAAAGGTTCATTCTCTCATAATTCCAAAGAAGTTTTAGTACTTTATTATTCTATTCAATCACTCCAATCGTATTAAAGAAATTTTTTCCTTTTTATTTCCTTCATCACCATTTTACTGAAAGGTTTTTACTCTTCAAATTGAACTTAGACCTTATTATATTGTTCAGAATTATTTGTTTTAATTCTAAATCTGTTTCCTTTCTTCATCCCATTATGATTCTTTGTTACCATGGTAATTATCTTCTATGCTCACCATAAATATGGTATGAAATCCCTTCAGTTTATCTCATCATAGTGGTTTATTCATAATTGGTTGGTAAGTTGTACTTATACTTGGTTTGGGAAACTTGATTTATTCATAATTCAAAATTCACTCTTCTTATGTTATTCTATAAAGTTTTCTCAAATAAATTGTATGCAATTGGCTTACATTGTGTTTAGAATTTAGTGGTTTTTAAATTCTATCTTATATATTCTTCTAGCCATAAAAATTTCTAATAATTGTAGATAATATGTGCTTATATTTCTTTTTAGAATTTGGCTGTTTATTTCAAAATTCTTCTTGTATTATTGCCACATAGTTTTTCACAAACATCTGGTATGTAAGGTGATCTTACGTATGTTTAGAATTTTGTTGGTTTAAATTCTAATTCTTCTTCTTCTATTATCGCCATAAAGTTTTTCTTAAATAATTGGTATGTAAGGTGATCTTACGTATGTTTAGAGTTTTGTTGATTTAAATTCTAATTCTTCTTCTTCTATCATCGCCATAAAGTTTTTCTTAAATAATTGGTATGTAAGGTGATCTTACGTATGTTTAGAATTTTGATGATTTAAATTCTAATTCTTCTTCTTCTATCATCGCCATAAAGTTTTTCTTAAATAATTGGTATGCAAGGTGATCTTACGTATGTTTAGAGTTTTGTTGATTTAAATTCTAATTCTTCTTCTTCTATCATCGCCATAAAGTTTTTCTTAAATAATTGGTATGTAAGGTGATCTTACGTATGTTTAGAATTTTGTTGATTTAAATTCTATCTTATATCTTCTAAATGGTTTTCCTTTAAATAAACTTTATGTAAGGTGGGCTTACATGTATTTTAGAATTTTGGAAGTTTTTAATCATAAAATTTCTTCATGGATGTCTGGTTATAGATACCCTTGACTTTACTTGAACTTATTTCTTTGATTTCGTAGGTGTTGTTGTTATTGATTTTTGAGACGATATAGGGACCAGTATACAGGAGCAATAACTTTTTTGTTATCCCCTCTAAGGAACTAGGTAATTCCCTATTCTTCAACAACACTTTCTCTCCAACGGTATAATGAATAACCTTACCCATGTATTTAGTGTATTTATTCCGCCGTTTCTCCTGATCTTCGGCCACCTTATTACAAAATTGAATTTTATCAAATTTATATTTATGTTCTCTGGGGAACTCTAAGATATCTTCAATCTCTCTAGGGGGTTGTCTCTCGTACATTGCGGAGTAT
Organism: Magicicada septendecula; assembly: GCA_034769895.1. Taxonomy (NCBI): domain Eukaryota; kingdom Metazoa; phylum Arthropoda; class Insecta; order Hemiptera; family Cicadidae; genus Magicicada; species Magicicada septendecula. The sequence goes on from CM068368.1 coordinate 549,780,170, forward strand.
GGGGTTATTCCTATGGCAGGATGGTAGGCCAGGTTGAGGAATTCTTCAGTGGCTTCCAAGTATTCTTGCCACCTTCTCTGCTGATCATGGCAATATGTTCTTAATAGGCGCCCCACCTCTCGCAAGACTCTTTCGGCCGGGTTACTGCTTGGGTGGTATACGGATGTCTTGTATGTGTGAACCCCCATGGACAGCAGTGTATCCCGCCATCTCCTCCCCTTGAATTGCGTTCCGTGGTCGGTTATGATCGATACCGGTTTTCCGACGTTTGGGAAGTACTGGTCGATCAGGATATTAAGAACTTTCTTCGTAGTCGCCCGATTTGCTGGGTATAGCTTTACGAACTTAGTGTAATGGTCCATAATGATGACGATATATCTGTATCGGTGACTGCCTCCACTGCGGGGAAATGGCCAGCAGATATCCAGGAATACTTTCTCAAGTTTAAACTGTGATGTTATTGGAATCATCTGCCCTTCTCTTTTCTCGTTATTAGTTTTTACGAGTTGGCAGATGCGACAGTTTCTAATATACCTCCGTACCTTCCGATTGATGTCTTTTATATAGCAGCTTTCTTCCAGGGCCTTTACCACCTTTAAAGCGCCCATATGCCCATATCGAACATGATAACTGATCACTACCTCTTTCTCGATATGGGTTGGAATTATTACCTTCCATTCCTCCTTAAATAATGATGGTTTGGAAAACAGGATTCCCTTATGTATAGTGTAATATCGGGAGATGGTCTCATCTCCTGCTTCCAATCTTGAGATAATAGTAATTAATTTCGGGTCAGCTTGTTGGTGTGTGCTTAGTTGTTCTAGAACTGATTGTAGACCGGCGCTGCTGCTGAGAATATGGTACACCTTCAGAATACTCTCCTTCCTCCCCTCGAACGTCTGCTTGTCAATGTCAACTCTAGACAATACGTCCGCGACGACGTTCTTCCTTCCGGGGATATACTCCCACTTAAGGTCGTATTCTTGCAGCAATAGTATCCACCGCGTTAATCTTCCATGGCTCAGCTTACATCTCTTAAGGAACGAGATAGATTTATGGTCTGTCCGGACGGTAACGGGATAACCAAGAATATATGTACGGAACTTTCCGCACGCGAACACGACACTCAATAACTCCTTCTCTGTCACATGATAGTTTTTCTCACTCTGGTTCAGAGCTCTGCTGGCAAAACAGATTACAAGATGCTCGCCCTCCTCATCCTCTTGATATAAAGTAGTGCCAAGGCTGATGTCACTGTCATCGCAATTAAGAAAGAAAGGCTTGTTAAAATCTGGATGACGGAGTATAACGTGTTTAAGGAATTTTTGTTTTATGAGGGTCAATATGTTTTGTTGTTCATTACCCCAGATCCATTTATTTTTAGATGACAGTTGCGGCTGGAATCTGGCAGTCAGTTCGGAGTACTTTTCCTGGAACTTGCGGTAGTAGTTACAGAGTCCCAGGAACGACTGTAACTGCCTTCGATTCTTTGGTGTAGGAAAGTTCTGAATTGCTTCGACTTTTTCAGCCGACGGTGAGATTCCCTTATCATTTAATATGAAGCCCAAGAATTGTATCTCTTTAGCAATAAAATGAGACTTTGCTAACTTCGGAGTAATATTGTTTGCTGCTAGCTTCTGTAAGACATGTTCCACACGGTAGCAGTGTTCCTCCCAAGTTTCTGAGGACACTAGCAAGTCATCAACGTATACGGTGGTGAATTTTAGTGCTTCTTGGCCAAGTATTTGATCCATGCAGTGCACAAAGACTGCGACTGAGTTTACCAGTCCGAAGGGCAACCTCTTAAACTGGTAGTTCCGCCCTTCGAATATAAAGGCCAGATACTGGCGACTCTGCGGATGTAATTCCACCTGCCAGTATCCGCACACCGTATCCCAGGTAGTGAAGTATTTGGTACCGTGGAATCGTTTTAAGATCTCCTCAATCTCACCGGGCGAAGTCCTGTCATTTATGATCATCTTATTTATTTCGCGCGCATCTAAACATAAACGGACTTGTCCGTTTTTCTTAGGAATAGCCACGATAGGACTTGTGTAAGGGGAATGGCTACTCTCTATAATGTCACGGTTAATCATTTGCTCTATTTCAGCTCTTACTGCCTGCTTTCGTGATTGCGCAATGGGGTAAGACTTCCAGTTAAAGTCTACAGTGTCTCGGAATTGTAGAGTACACTGGAAATTCTTCACTTTACCGGGCTCATCAGAAAAGACTGATTTATATTTATTGTAGATGTCTATTAATTTGTTCGCTTGGTTTGTTGTTAAACCTTCGCCAGTTATACCGCTCCGGAAATCCCTGATCTCCTGGATTTTTTGCGACCATAAATCTTCATTGGATGTGTCGTCTATTCTCTGTTCAATTATGGATGTTGGTTGGATATAATTAATTTTTCGGATTTGCTGATGGATACTATCAGGAACGACTTGGTCGCTACCCACCAAGTTCGCCGTCCAAGTATGTCCGCTAGAAAACAGTGATAATGTTTCAGTTCTTAGATTAATGATGGCGGAATTCCTCCTAAGCACATCACACCCGACCAGTATATTAAATGGCAGACCGCTCGCCACCAAGAATTCCATGTCAATCGCTATACCACAGCTCATCACACTGGCGGAGACTTGTCTACGTATAGTTTTGTCCTGTCGGCCGGTTGCTCCCAACAAAACAATATTATTCAACGGCAATGTTGGTAAAGTTCTCCCGCACTCTTGCTGTATCCTCTCCAGTTCCGTCGTATTTATTATTGATACGTTTGACCCAGTATCGATCATTAACTTGGCTGGGATGCCTTCTACCTTGGCGTCAACATGTATAATTTCATTATTGAAGTTATTGGTGGGACTCCTGTTATCCTCTTCCAATAACTCCTGTCTGATGTCTTTCAGGTAGTTGCACCCGATGATTGTAATACGATTGTGATTATTTACTATATTGCACTCATTCTCATTATCATACCCAGTAGTCAGAAGCAGTAATGGGTTCTGGTTATTTCTTACTGCCTGTGCCCGTTTAAAGGCTCGGCATCATTGTTTCTTTGAGCCATATTATTGGATGCCTCATTCGGGATGCTCAGGGTGGTTACTTGCCGATCGGTTCTATGGTCTTCTGGTCGTTCATGGTGCGACCTCTGTTCAGTGTTGTCCAAACTATTACTCCTACGCGCCGGATAGTACCTCGGTTGGTCCCGTTCTAGGCTTCTCCGCCTTTCTTCGTATCTTCGGTAACTGTTCCCTCTATGGTGGTTGAAACCTCGCTGTCTTCCATCTTTGGCCCGTATGAAGTTCACTCTTGGGCGAGGAAACCTATTGTTACTAAAATTACTATTATTGGGACCCACACGATTAGCATTATTATGGTAAGGACTATTACCATAATTGGGGATTCTCTGACTATTTACGTTACCAGGGTTGGGATTGCGGTTACCCTGATAACCATTAGAGGGTCGATTCGGGTTTTGCTGGTTGGGACCCGTATTATTATTGTCATTGTAATTGGTATTATTTACGCTATTTCCATTATTATAATTGTTATTTCGCGGGTATGCCCGACCTCCTTGGTACCCAGTATTTATGTGGTTCGCACCTTGATTATTGTTCAGGTACGTCCTTGGTTCGGGCCCATCACTTCTTCTACGACTCTGCCTGTAGTAATCTTCGTTTTCATAATTCTCTAGGAGTTCTGTCATGGCCTGGATGGTTTTTATCTGGCTGCCCCTCCTAGCGCGAATCACCTCCTCATCATAATGGTAAGACAGCTTGTTTATTAAGCATTCCTCCGGTATGGCTGGTTCTAAGTGCTTGGCCATACACACTTTGCCGAGGAAATACGCTGTCATTGAGCTGCCGACTTGTGGTTGGTAGCGGCCGTGGCAGATATTATCTCTGATGAGATTCTGCGTGGTCTCTGACCAGTACTTGGCTTTGAACATGCTCTTGAACTGTTCATAGTTATTGATGTCGCTCCGGTTTGCCATCCACCAATGGTCATTCACCTCCCGAAAAGACTCGTCAAGGATCTCTCTATTCTGGACCCATCGGTTCCCTCGGTGTTTCTCGATGTACTCCTCTATTCGAGCCAAGAACTCCATTGGCTTCCGTTTGTATTGTCGGAAATTCAGCCATTCTCGGTTCTCTGATATGGGGAAACTGTGATATCCCGATGGTCTGTTTCTGATTGACTCTATCTCCTCCTGGCTCTGACGCATCTGTCCGGTTATGTTTACCATGGCGGCTTCCACGCCGTCGCATCTTTCTGTTACTTGGGTTCTTACTTTATTTACTTCCTCCAGAGCAAATTTCTTGGTCTCCTCTATTTTTGTTTTCTGCTGTTCTTGGACCTGAGTAATTTCCTTTGTTATTACTTCACGGACTTCCAGCACTTCGTTTTCTGTTAGCCGACATCTTTCGTCTACTTCTCGGATCTGCTGGTTAACAACCACAACTTCCTGTTCTAATTTGTTTACTATTGATTTCTTCGTCTCAGTTATCTTTTTATTTATCTCCTCTTTGGCTAACTCAATCCTCTCGTCTAACTTATTCATATTCTCTTGGTTAACTTCCCTCAGTTCTTCTCTCAGCAGTTGATTGTCCTCTCTCAATTCTTCCCTTAATTGTTGGTTGTCACCTTCTATTTTCTTACTGGTTTCTTCCATTTTCTCTTCTAAATTCTTATTATTTTCTTCCATTTTCCTTTCCATTTTCCTACACAAGGATTGGTTGTCCTTTTTCAGGTCTTCCATCCTCTTATTCAAGGATTGATTGTTTTCCTCCATCTTCTCTTCTAAATTCTTACTGGTTTCTTCAATCTTCTTATTAGTATTTTCTATCTTATGACCCAATTCTTCCTTAGTGGATCGGTTGTCTTCCCTTAAATCTTCCTTGGTGGAATCCATTTTGTTATTCAAGCCTTCACTCAATTTTTTACTATTTTCTTCCATACCCTTGTTATTGGAATCCATTTTTTTATTCAAGTCTTCACTCAATTTCTTATTATCTTCTTTCGTGGATTTGATTTCCTTACTCAACTGTAAGAACAGTTCCATGATCTTATCCATTTTGCTTTCTTCAGTAGTCATAGATTTTTCTACTTCCTTGTCTGGGACATTGGCTTCCCCTGTTTGCGTTGTTACTTCAGGTTGTTCCTCGGGTGGTTCAGGTTGTTTATGTTCCACCTGGATTAGTAACACTTCCGGATCTTCAACGGGTGTTGCCTCCTTATCCCCCATGTCAACCTCTTTCTCGGCCTCTTTTTCGATGTAGCTCGTCTCTGCATCTTTCTGCTGTCTATCAATCAATCGCTGCCAAGCTTAGATTATTAAGCCCTCTAAGTTGGACGCCACTTTGTAACAAGATGACCTATGGGGTACTGCCTTCTTCCTTAAAACCCTGCGTTGGGTTCGTCACTTTGTAAGAAGACCCTATATATGGCTGTAATCTGATCAAGCCCCACTGTTTGGGCTAGCCACTTGGTCACCAGACCGCTGTATGCCGGTCGTTACAAAAGAATGAAAATAAAGGGAAAATTCAATAATAATAGAATTTTCAAGCAATAAAATAATTTTGTTTATGTTTATAGAGGTATGTATACGAGATAAATCTGTTTTTTAAAAGGTTCTGGTAAAATTTTAATAACAGGTAGGTATTTATTGACCGTCGAGCACTTCTTGAAGATTTGCACTAAATCTGGAGTTAAATAGATTAACTCCAGGTAATAATCGATTGGTGACTTTTCTGACTGGTCCAATATCTTGTTCAAAATAGGATATATTCTTCTCACTTAATTCCTTCTGCCTTATAAATACCCTTAAATTACCCTGTGAAATAAGTACAGATACAAAATAATGGAAATATAAAGATTTATTGACAATTTTAAATAAATAATCGATATTTTATCGATGGAGAGCAATTATCGACTCTATCTCAGGAATTATCGATTGTGTCATAGAGAACAAAATTTTATGTTATATTATATTAAAAGACAGGTTCTTTGAGCGATTAGGATTAATAGTCAGAGAAGGGTGACGAGAAAGTATAACATTAACAATTAAAGATATTAATACAATAATTACTATTCAATAGTATTTAAATAATTCCACTATGTAATGTAATGAATGCTGTCAAACCATACGCGGACGATGACGTCACTGCGATATCGAAGGCGGTCTCTGTAGAATTAAAAGATGGCCGCTACTATTTCTTGCGTAGTTACGGTGAACTCGGCAGGTCCCAAAAATCACGATAAAATTACCTTTGTGAATGTCTAAAATCTTCCCGCACTGGTGTAATATGTCTGTTAAGTTAGTTGGTGTATTCTGGTGAAGTGTTCCGTGTAAACTTGTGTTAATTTGGTTATTTTGTCTGTTTTCCCTTCTGGGGTTAAGTTTTTTCAAGTTACGGTTAGGTTTGTAAAGTGACTCAGTTGAAATATAATGTTTTACTGTTTACTGTCACTCGTATAGTGAAGTTAGAGGTTTGTTTTCACTATTGTCGTGAATGTTTTTATATTATTAGTTTCAAAAAGTGTCTAACTTGTCTAACTCGTTCACTGATTTCAATGGCTAAACGTTAGCATCATGTTCGACTCGATTTAAAGAACGTTTTTGTCACACACCTATTCAGCTTGATATTCAACAAAAGACTAATTAACTTGGTCATAAATCTTGCCCAGTTAATCCTTGAAAAAGTATTGTTAACATTTTTCGACTTCCATACACATTAGAAAATATTACATTATATATGGAATTTTTCTATTTTATTCCTTACTTTTATGAATTACTAACCTTATTATTGGTTTAATCATCTCATTCCCTTTAAATTGATGTATTATAGTCCATATCTGTAGACATTTTGTGGAAATTAACAAATTTTGTTCACACTTTGGAAATATAGGCTCAAAATTGGATTTCCGTCTTTATACAAAATTCCTTCCATTTTAAATATTATTAATACTATTATAATAAATTTTAATTAGTCACATTACTCTCCCTTTCCTTAAATACATATAAATTACACCTTTGAACTGGTTTTTTGTGTTAATTTGTAAATTTGACATTGCTCTTTAAAATTAATTAATTTATATATTTTGACAATTTACAAAATGTTAAGGTATATTTCCTTATTGTCATTTTAATTCATAGGATCATTCCTAGTAGTGGTTAATTGTGTTATCTTATATAAATCTGGGTAGTTTACAGGATTTATAAGTGAATTATACTATTTTATATTGGTTCTCTGATTTCACCCAAATGGCCTAGATTTTAGAATTTTATATTTCTTTCTTTCTCAAATAATTTAAACTTAATTCCTCCTCTGACTTTACATAATTACAATTATATCAAAATAACATGATTTATAACTTATTGTATTGTGTAGTAGTTAATTAACACTACATATTTAAAATAAATAATTATGAACATGGTTCAGCAATCTGCACAATTGAACACATTGCAGATATGGTTTGAACATATATCTTTCAACTATTTTTGATCTAACATAGCATACCTTTTAGTACATTATTACTGGTATGTAGGTTATTATTTATCAAACATAATTCTTTTTAAAACACATAACATAAATCTTATTTTCTAATAAACCTTACAAATACATTTATTTAACACATTGATTTTAGGATTGTAAAATAACAGTCTATTAAAACATGTTACACTTATTCATACTATATTAGTACCAGTCCTTTCTGGTTCAAACCATTACTACTGTGATCCCCCACATCAGCAAACATTAATTCCCATACTCTATTTATTATCATTTTTTACAAATGTCTTGTAAATAAAGATTTACATTAAAATAATAAAATGGAAGGTTTCCAGTATTTTTTATTAAAATAATAAAATACTGGAAACCTTCCATTTTATTATTTTATTATGCTGTTTATTATTTAGATTTTAAAGTTGTGATATAGCATACTACTAAGTTATAGTATCACCAACTTTAAGTTTATTGCTTTTTTTAAAAAACACTTACACAAATTCACTTTCACTGTTGGTTCTGATATTTTGAGTCTTATTATCTCAGACCAGACCTTTAGTAATCATGGACCGTTAAGACTAGTTTATTTCTTTATTATACAATAGCTTTAGCCGGTGCACTTCTTATAACGCTATACAGCACTTTAGTTTTCTCAATAATTACATTTTATAAGCTTTTGGGTATGTTATACTTTCTTTTGCATAGTTTTTGTGGGTTTGGGATTGATAGTAGTTTATATAATAATAGGTTTTACTACGGTGTTTCTTTCATACTATTTCTTCCTCTCCTCCTGTCTTCCTTCTTGTCCTTCTTCATATCTTCCTTCTGGTATTCATTCTTGTCCCTCGTCTAGTCTTCACTCTTCTGTTCTTCCTTCCTTATTCTTGGGTAGACCAAGGTACTTGGTGTTATCACGACTGAGGTTTAGTTTGGAGTATTTAATTTATTCACTGAACTGACTTTATTCTTCTATACAGGTTTCAGGGTATTGTTTTCTTCCTGTTCACAAACTTTATTCTTCCCTCTTCTTGTTTTTGGGGTATTTTGGTCTTCACCACCCTTTAATTGAGTCTCTTTTTCCTTGATATAGTCTTATATAACTGGTTTACTGCTCTGAGCTTCCTGGGTAACTTACTGGTATTATACTATGAGTTGATGAGTTGCTTCAATACTTTCTTTGATTTCTTTTAACAGTGGTTTTATATATATTATGTAGTGAGGATTTTTATCTTATTGTGGTTCATTCCTCTGATTTATTTAAATGTCATTCAATATTATTATAACATTTGTTGGTGTAATTAAACTTTATGATTTCACATGACTTAAAATGTAGTGGATTTTCTGTTACGCTACAATATGCAACCATTAGATTGAGAGTTTGGATAACTAATTTTATTAATGTATTATTTTTGATATTTACAATTTAATGAGTATTCAATTTTATTAATTTATTATTTTGATATTTACAATTTAATAATGAGTATTCAAGTTTATTAATGTATTATTTTGATATTTACAATTTAATGAGTATTCAATTTTATTAATTTATTATTTTGATATTTACGATTTAGCAATGAGTATTAAATTTTGGTAATGTGTTAATTTTATATATTTACAAGTACTAATGAGTACGTAGAATTTTGTGCTATTTTAATATTTACAAGTAATAGCAAACTAATGTGAATAAATTTAAGAGCTATCAGTAGAAATGAGCATTTATTATTATTTTTTAACCCTGAGATAAAGAGAATAAACAGTAGTTAATGTTAAATTGACGCACACAACGTCGGGCATATTATAATGTTAAATTGGCGTCCATCGTTGGGCGTAAACGGGTGCAACTCGTTTTTTTGTTAAATTGGCGTCCACACGCGGGACATTAAATAGATAATATAACAGTAATTGTTAAAATTTTGTTAAATAGTGAATGATGGTGATCGTTTCAGTCTCCAGAAGGTTGGGGGGTTCGTTTCTGGGGGGTTCATGTGATGAACTTAGGGGGGGGTCGTCCAACAGCGCCCTAGGGCACCTGATGCGGCAAGGGGGCGGTGTATTCTCCATGCTGTTAAACCTTTGGAGGTGCGGATAAGGGGACTCGTCGGCCTTGACGAACAAATTCGTTGCCAAGGACCAGACGAAGGCCTCTAAGGTGGGAACACGGAGACCCCGGTGAATGGCGGAATTTCGCAAAAACCAAGAGGACCCCGTGAGGGAGCGTAGGGTCCAGTTCTGGAATGTCGTCAGCCTATGCCTGTTGGTTGCCGACAGGAGAGGCCACCAAGCGGGCGCCGCATAAGTGAGTAGTGTCCGGAGGAACAGTAGATACAATCTAAGTTTTGTACGGACAGCCAGGCGGCTGTTCCGCGAAAGGATAGGTGATAGTTTGGCCCTGACGCCACGAGCCTTGTTGAGGGTTGCGGTCACGTGGGCGTTGAAGTTTAGGCGCCGATCAAGCCGAACGCCTAAGTACTTCACCGTCTCAGTCCAGTTGATGGGTCTCCCCTCTAAGGAGAGGGATAGGCATCGGGAAATGGACTTATAAGTAAAGCAGATCGCCTCGGATTTCTCCGTATTGATCGCTACCCGCCATTTCCTTAGCCAGTCCGGAAGCATAGCCAACTGGCGTTGTAACATTACGCTCATCCTCCAAGGCGAAAGCGAGCTAAAATGAAACATTGCGTCGTCGGCAAATAGAGATAACGTGACCCCGAGATAAACAGGCAGATCGTTCGTGTACAGGACGTACAGAACGGGGCCGAGGACAGATCTTTGTGGGACCCCGGCGGCGACAGGGCGAACCCGAGAGAACTCCCCATCTACGCTGATCCTGAAGGTGCGATCCGTCAGATAGGATCGGAGCAAGTGGACGATAGATGCCGGGAGTGGCGAATGCGCCAGTTTGTAGAGCAGGCCTTCGTGCCAGTAAAATACTTAGTGAATTTTAGGAGCAAACTTATTTTAATTTTTCCTCGGGTAACATGATAAAAAAAAAACTGCGTAAAACTTATACAAGTCCCACAAAATTAATATATGCAGTGTGATGTTAGCAATAGCTGTGTACACCTTCCAGGCACTGTGCTACATCATACATCATTTACGCTGTATGACTTTTACAGTTGTATTACGCTGTATACTTTTAGATACTTTTGCACTACTGTGGATCCGTTATGATATACAGAGTAGAAATTAGTGATATACAAAAAATAATAATTTAATTATAAAATTTTATAATTCGGTTCCCCTTATTAAGAAATGCTTAGTGTTGGAAACACGATGGTGACCACACTCAGCGTGCCAGATTTTAGTGCGACCAGACCTAGGCGACTACCAACAGTGGTAGTTTTGGGTAGACTCCCAAATATGTAGTCTCCCCCAAGGTTGGAAACCTGGACTGACCGAGTAACTGAATACGGTGATCTCATAAATGATTACGGAGAGACTCCTAGTCATTTAGTAAGTGAATGAGTACATCAGATGTTATGTAATGTGACGCAGACGATAGAATGTATGAGTACTGCCGGTGGGGGGCGGGCAATATTGAAACAGTAAAAACCGATAAATGTATACTTACGTACTCTGTAATATAATGCACCCACATGTTAAACACGCTACAGAACTACTGTATAATCATTTTCGAATTGTATTTAACTCAACAGGATTCTTTTCTGTGTAAGGAATAATCATTGCTACTATTACTGTAATATAGTAACATAAATTATACAAAATAATGATTTATCGGTAGTACAAAACCTACTGTACTATTACTATAACTAAAGGATAGTACTACACTACACGATACTATTACTATTACAGTACTACTGTACCAGTATCATACTACTACTACTATTTAAATAAGAAACTTATGTAAATATCTACATAGTCTCTATATTACAATTAGGCTTAAAACAAATCGTTTTAATTTTGTGACTGAAAACATGACAATTTGCAAGCCTCCTTACCGTAAACAATAGACCTGATCGGTTGTTTTGGATTCAGATCGTCCTTTCGTCTATGAGGGGTTTGTGTCTCTTCGTAAGCAGATCATAGAATTTCGTGTTTGATTGAAATTACATAATTATAACACCCGAATAATAGTAAACCAGGCGATATTGTGCTGCACAGAAATCATATAAGTCAGCGTTTACTTTTGCTGTAAGTAAGAAAACATACTAAGAAAACTTAGTATACAGGCAACAATAGGTGAGTATACACCAATATTAAATTATTAATAAACACTATAAGTGAGGACATCTTTATAATAGAGTAATTTCTCATGTTCACACACACATATGCAAGAAACGATAACGTGACTGTTTTAATGCTTCTATAGGTTTCTCTTAGTCGACTTGTGATCGTCACCTTACTTAGATATTTATATCTGATTCTTGTGTTTGTGTTTTCGGATGTTACTAATTCAATTGTTTCTTTATTCTTCTTTTGCGAAGATAGACAGTGTCTACATCGACACTTTTCAAGATGACGTCTGAGAAGAAGGATGTCGGAAGGTTAAAAGGAAGACAACAACCGATAGAGTAAGATCTGAAAACACAAGATCCAATACACCGGCCTTGGTAAACCTACAAACTATAGGCCCTTATCTCTTTCTTGTCTTTTATGTTTTCCATTTAGTGTGAAGATTGACGTTTCAAGTAATTTGATTCAGTAAAATTAGTAAAATCAGCCAACAAGATGATTTATGTTTGCTGAGTGTGATTTTACTATGATATTTAAACTGCCAAATTCAAGCTTTAAGGAAATCACAAGTTCCATATAGTTGGTGTATTGTAGTTGCATGTATACGTTTGCTGTCTTTGGTTATAAAGCAGTAAAATCATTTTTACCCGTTTTTTCATGTACCAGTTTCATATTTCTAAACTAGACTACTTTGAAAAAATAACAAAAGTAGGCTATAGATGTGAGCAACGCAACAGCCGAGCCCGTAGAACTAGGAGGGCCCGCGTAAACATTTCCCTTAATTTTGTAAGAATGGGTATAAGCCACTGAACTTAAGTAAAATCAAATTTGGCCGTATGCATTTAACACAAAAAAAAACAAATACATTTTTTTACAGTTTTTTTTATTTATTGTTTTATTGTTCTTTACCAGTACACAATGTACTTTAAGAGTATACATTATTTGTTTAACTGCACAATAGAGCGGTGATTCCAGCTAAGAATGCACCGACGAGGCCATCGTTACTCATTATAACGTACAAAATAAATGTGCCAACTTACTGGATCGCGTTGTAAATGTTACTCTGACACTGCCAGCTTCAAATTTAACCTTTACAGGCCATAAAGCGAGACAGGCGAGCCCAGTAGAGGAAACGTTTTGGAAGTTATTGATCTTTTGAGTAAATGTGATCCATTGTTGCAAGAGATAATCAATCTAAAATAAAGGAACAGGGAGAAGTACATTAGTCCAAAAATTCAAAGTGAACTCATTCAGCTTTTAACTAAAAAAGTTGAAAATATTATTTGGAAACAGATTGAATCTGCTCATTTTTTCCTGCTAAAATGGATGAGGATGAAATGGAAGAGATGGGTATTGGGAGAGGCGTAGAACAAGGATGCTATTGTCATCAACATTGTTCAGTATCTACGCTGCAACGATGAGAAAGAAGAGCTTAGAAAAAGGAAGAGGATATGATGGAAAATATTTTAAGAGTGGGGAAAAGTTCAGAATGAAGATAAATGTAGGAAATACTAAAGTGATGAAAATTGGCAAGAAGGAAGGCTTCCTTAACGTATTCTTTAAAGGCAAAACTAGAGCAAATGGAATAGTTCAAGTGGTTCAAGTATTTTTGGGAAGCACGGTGACATGGGTCTATCGGTAAGAAAAATTTTTGAAAAGTAAAAAAATTACTGATAGCAAGAAGAATTTCAATTGAGATGAGAAAGAAATTTGGAGAATATTTTGTTTGGCGTGTTGTTTTATATGGCAGTGAAACAATAACTATCGAAATGAAAGAAGAAAGGTACCTAGAGAAAAGTGGTTGTGGCAAAGAGTATTAAGACGATACTGACTGATAGAGTGAGAAACGATAAAGTGTTAACGAGAATAGGTGAGGAAAGAAAACTGGCGAAAGTAATAAGAAAGAGAAAAACATCTTTGATAGGGCACATGTTGCGTAGAAATTCCTGCAGCGAAGGGTCCAATATAGGCAAAGGTGGAGGGAAAGGAAGGACGGGGAAGAAGAAAGGTTGGAATGCTTGATGACGTCAAAAACGGAAGGAGCTTTAGTCAGATGAGGACTAATTCACAGGACCGAGAAAATTGGAGAGCATCTGACCGAAACCTGTAATAGACAGTTTTACTAAAGAAGAAGGTTATCTTTCCGAATAGACTAAAAAGGTAAAATTTAGTAAACATGCTTATGAAATAATTTCTAACATCTACAAATTAATGCATGAGAAGACAAAATTTTCAAAATTTTCTACAACTGGTCCGTTTTAGTACCTCTACTCTGTAGGTGAGGTAGCTGGAATTCTTTGCTGACGAGGATGGGAGGTTTTCTCCTCTGTAACGTACAACTAACGATAGGTGATTTTTACCCCTACTTTTGAAAGTGAAGTAGCCAGTAGCTTGTGCTCATTCTCTGTAAAGAAGTCGATATTCCCAAGTGGTAGAGGATATGAATTGACAGGTATAATGTAATTAATTTATGTAAGATAGTAAATTCTCTATTGGCTAATGGAATGTATAAGAGTTGGCTCTTAAAACAATATAAGAAAAAATGAAAATTTGGTATATAAACAAATCCTCGCACAATACCTATTTGGATATAACTGGATTATGTAAAAGTTTTACTACTTATAGATTCAGTGACACTAATTGTGGCGATTTTAATAGACTTTAACAAAAGGAGCCGTCTAACATTAGAAGAGATTATTTTAATTATTGGGATAATAAAATTAAATGAGTGTTTTCAAATTTCAAAAAAAGTGTTTGTTAATTCTTTTGTTAAAACGTGATTAACATCACTAAGTAAGTATTATCATTAAATGTTAATCAAATATAATTGAATGATATAACGTCACGGCAGCTAAAAATATTCGTATATTGGGTCGGCAACTTGAATCCTCATCTTTCGCGAGTGGCTCAACCCTTCGTGTGGAGTTTTGTGGATTATGATCGATTTTTGTCTCTCTTCTACTGTTTATTTCACTGACAGTTTCTCTTGCTGTACTTTATTCCCTTGTTTTAATTTCACCCTACGTATGATTTATTTATACACATCTTTCATTTCTAAATTGTCTATTTTTAATCGTAATCCTATTTCTAATTTCCTTCACCGCATTAATTAATTTTAATATTATGAATTAATATAAAATGTTGCGTTCCATCTTGTTTGAATGTCTCTGCGTAACTTGTAAGTTCTGTCATAATGTCTTAATATTTCTTTGTACGTTGTTTTTGTAAGCAAGGATTTCCTTATCTCTTTGTGTGGATGAATGTAATAACTAAAACAGTTAACGGTTTAACGGTACGGTAATTTTTTTGTGTAATTCTTTCCCCCGGTTATTAATTTGTATGCGCCTCCTTAACAAATCCAACATCCAACTTCTCGCGTACGACGTGTGTGCCAATGTTTTAAATCGTTACAATGAGTAGATACGAGGAATGTGTGTGTGTGTGTGTGTGTGTGTGTGTGTGTGTGTGTGCGTGTGTGTTTACAGACGATACGTAACGGGATGAATGAATGGAGGTCAGTATGGTGAGGTGACGTCACAAGAATGTGGTCCCGGCTACAGGTGGGAGCAAGTACAAACCTTCACGCAGCACACTTATCTCTTGTCAATACGCGTTTTTTTGTGTTTACTCACGTGTTCGACTTTTCTCCTCCGTATTGTATCATTTTCTATCAGCCTCTCATATGCAGATTTCGTTTATTATAGAAAGCATGTAAACACGATGTACTACCCTTCTGGCACGCTTTCATTTGTAAATCAGTATAATATTATACGTAGCAGACCTATTGAGTAACGAGAATATTGATAAGGCAATAAAGATGAATCCTGAGTAACATTCAGCTCTCAAAACTGGTTAAATATTCATTATGGGTTAATAATATTTCATTATTTATGACATGTAAAATGTGTGGCACCTATTTCTATATATATACTGTAATAGAGTTGCTACAGCTAGTGTCGTCTCCCTTCCTTCTACCTATCTTTCCAATTCTCCCGATGTTCCCATTGTCCTCCTCAAGCCCTATACGTTGCATAGATTCATCCAATTCGTCCCTCCAAAATCTTCTCGGTCTTCCCCTTTTTCTCCTTCCTAATGGACTCCATTCCGTCACTTTGTTGATCCACCTATTTTGGGCTCTCCGGACATGACCGTACCACACAAATCTTTTTTCTTCGATGTAGTCAATTACACTTATTTCCAATTCCATTCTTCTTTTGATCTCCTCGTTTGTTATTCGGTCTGCTCTCGTTATTCCACAGCACCTCCTCCAATATTCCATCTCCGTTGCAAGAATCTTTCTTTCATTGTTTTTCTTAATAACCCATACTTCCGCTGCATACGTCATAATGCTTTGGACTATGGTCTGATATATCATTTTTTTTGTGCTTTTTCTAATATTTTTGTCCCATATAACACTGTGTAATTGTCTAATCCCTGGTCTAGTCTGCCCTAATCTACTTTTTATTTCCTCTTCCGTTGTGCCTTGTTTACTCAGTGTAAATCCTAGGTACTTGTATTTGTCTGTTCCTGTAATTTTAACATTTTCGTCTACTTCTAAATCTGTTGTTTCTTCATCTCTAATTGCCAAGTATTCAGTCTTTTTATGTTTATTTCCAATCCCATCTTTGTGTATTCTTCATTCAGCTTTCTGACCATGTAGCTTAGATCTTCTTCATCCTGGGCTATAACTACCTGGTCATCGGCGAAGCATAGTGTGTACAGGTGTTCATTTCGTATCGGTATTCCCATTCCATAGCATTTCTGTTTCCACATGGTTAATGCATATTCTAAAAATATCTTAAACAGCGTGGGCTATGTTGGGCAGCCTTGCAATACCCCTTTGGATGTTTTAAAACTACAGACAATTTTGTTACCCACTTTAATTTGTACGTTGTTGTTTTTATATAGATTTTTTACCGCTTGCGTCAGGACTTTCGGTATTTCCAATTGTGATAGAGCTTAAACATTTATTGTCTGGGTACTGTATCATATGCTTTTCTAAGGTCGATAAACGCTAGATGTACTTCCATGTTCTTCGCTTTTTTCTTTTCTATGATCTGTTGGATTGTATATATCTGGTCTCCCGGCTGTAAAACCTGCTTGTTCTTCTCCAATCTTTCCTTCTATCTTTTCCTCGATTTTATTTCTTAGCACCCTACCATACAGCCTTCCCATTGTTGCTATGACACTTATGCCTCTATAGTTTTCACAGTCTTTTCTACTGCCCTTTTTAAATATCCATGTAATTTGTGCCTCTTTTCATTCCACCGCGTAAATCTTCTCCATTTATAACCTTTTCAAACATTTTTCCTATCATTCTCATAAGTTTTCCGGTTCCGTACTTTATTAGTTCCGCTACTAACCCTCCTGGGCCTGATGCTTTGTTGTTTTTCATTAGGTTTACTGCTTTCCTTATTTCTGCTGCCGTTATAGTAATTCTATTTTCTGTTTCTGCACCTATTTCTCCGCATATTAAATTACAAGAATAACTATGTATATGTAAGCCACGAATTAATAGTACGAGCGCGCGCCGACACACACACATATTAAACTAATCTTCATTGCCACAGTCTTCTCCTACACAAACCTCTATCTACGCGTTTTCGTCTTTAAAAGGGTTTTACACGATCTTCTTGTTAGACGGGTCGGTATCTGAACGGAAGACAGCGTAAAAACCAAAAGGGCTCGTTAGGAACGAAGACATACATAGTGGCTTGTATAAGACCACATGTTCTGTAAGTTAACTCAGTCTTGTGATTATTATTATCGGCGTCTGTCACTAGTTACAAATAGATTGGACTATATACGGTTCAATCAAAAGTTTTATTATCACCTTAGTGCTCAAACGGAAAAGCCTATTGTCAGTTATAAAATTGTTCAGGTAAGTATTAATTATTTTGAGGAATTTCCTATAATAATTAAGATGTCAACTTGGTCTGTTAATATTTTGTAGCTCAGAAGACAAAATGCAGCAAAAAATTTGCCTAGACAAGAAGATAGCAGATGGTCAGAAAGTAGTTAAATTGGGATTATGAGACCAGATTTGGGTATGACGACGGCTCCAAAGAAGATAAAGCACTGTGATACAGTTTGACCTGGAGAGAAACTGTGGACTACGTAGTTTAGTTAAAACTGATATACCTGAACTCATCTGTGTGACTTATAAGTGATATATGCCAAACCAATTTTTAGTGCCACGCAGTTTGTAAACAGTCATGAATGTAAGAAAAATACTATGTTTGGAATTTGTGTGCAGTTGGTTTATCACGACATGGGATAACTACAGCGGAGTGCACAACAAATTTGGCTCACCTCGAGTACCATCCACAGTTACACATTACAATGAAACAGCGTGAAATGTCTTGGCAAACTGTCCTGTCATAGCGAATCACGCGCGCATCTACACGTACTGCTATAATGCCGTGTTGTTTCAATTGTCACGCAATGAATACCTTGTCGCCCACTTTAAAATTTCCACAGTGTGCGACATTATTGAATGTAGTTGGAGCTTTTTCACGTTTGTGCCAGTATTAATGGACCGTTAATAAAATCAAATCACTTGACCATTTGACAAACGAAGGTCAACATCAAGCAGTGGCTTAGTGGGTACCTACAGCCTTGGCCACTTCCAGCCTTTCATTCGCCACCAATCTCTGTCTGTCACCCAATTATTTGAAACTCATTGCCGTCTACACATTCTGTCTCCGCGTTATTCTTGGGCTCCTTCTTCTTCGACTGTTCTATTAATCTTTTTTATTGACATCGTCCGCCTCACATTCGGGTGATGTGTCAACACGACATAATTCTCGTGCTCTTATTCTTTCGATTACGGTGAACTCCGTTCTGCCCTCTTTCTAGTTTCTTCTAGTTACGCAAGTGTTTCAGGTTCCAGACTATATGATTTTTGTAGACAGTCCATCTCAACTATTTGTTGTACTTCCTCTAACTTTCTACACATGTATTGGATACTATCCTAATCACTTATCCCTTATTGCGTACTGACCTTCAAACGTACTAAAGATAGTGAATAATATAGGAGCTTAAATAATACTTACATAAATAGTTTTTGTTAAGTTTTCTACAAATTTGCCTTTGCATGTAACGAAGTTTATACAGTAGTTACAGTAAACTGATCATGTTAACAGTCCTTAGTACATATAACATTCTTTGCCTCATCCATCACGGTAGTTATTATGAAATACCTGTTGACAGAAATTTATGAAAATTCCTGTTAGAAATTTTTATTCTGATATAATTGAAAATGTCACTAATAAGTTTACGATTGTTAGAAATCCCAGTAATTTATTGAAAGTGACTTTTCAAACACATCATCAAGTAAAAAAAAAACATTAACGACAAATGTTCAGTAGACGACCACATCAATAATACTTAGTGATTGAAGTAGCGACAGATTTGAGGCGTCATCAGAGTGCAGCAGAAAGAATAGTTCTCCCTCATATAGGTCTACCGCATTCAATTTCTATTTCCGCCGGAGAAAGTAGTATCAGTTTCGTGGGGATCAACTTAATGACCTGGTCGTCTATGGACAAAAGCGTATGGAGACATTCATCCTATACATCTGTTCCCATACTTTTAAATAATCTTATCCAACTATCCAGGGCTTTCTGAATACATGTTCTGAACACAGTATAGAGTAGGCCACAATTTATCTTTAAATCCTTCGTGATCGTGAATGTTTCTGAAACAGACTTTCCTCTTTGACTGCGGTTTTACGATGTTGTAGTTGAACATTTCTCTAACTTACGTCTTATTCAGGCCCCTCGCATTTGTAAGGGTCAAGGCCCTTTAAACTAATTTTAAGGATCACAATTTTAGACGTTTTCTAGTTCGACGATATAAGACAAGTATTTAAATTCCTCGTCCTCTTATCGCTAGGCAATTAAGAAGAAGACATTTCCTATGCAAGTTCTGCCCGCACAAAAGCTAATTTGTTATGAGTTAGTCCTTTGCTAAATGTTTAGCAAACACTTAATTTTTTCCTTCCCAAATGTCTTTGAAGTATCTCAAACAGTGGACCGTTATTTACTAGACAATCAGTATACTTATTGGATCTATATATTTTTGTTATGAACACATTTAACACATTGTAAAACAAGAAACGTGCAAATAGAAAAATTTAGATAAAGAAAACTTGAGAGTTTTGACATCAATTATTGCTAAATACATGTATATTTATTTTTACTTCATCTCATAAGTTATGCAACTTGTTACAAAAAATGTTTAAACTAAAACGTTAAGTGTTATAAATTAAAACATTCAAGTATTAAAACTTTTAATGTAACATGTTTTAAATTTGAAAGTATACAAAAATACTCAATGGCACAGTTTAATGACAATACAAAAAAAAGAGAGTTTTTTTATAAGAAATGTATGAAGCGACTACGAATAAATTTTTCATACAGGATAGGACTGAAGACCTAGGGGTGTGCAGACAATAGCCGCAACGATTACTACAAGACATTCTCATGTTTCTGTTACTCCACTTGAGACAAAAACCTATCGGAACCGCTTGGAAACGTATTATACACTTTATGTTTAAACTGTGTTAGTTATAATAAAGATTGCTAAACCTTTTATTTTTATTCTTTTTAACATTTTAAAATATTTTTCAGTACAACTTTATCTAATACATTTACAGTATATTTTTGAAAACGCCAAATATATTGTAATGACTTCGAATTGTGGTACTTGTGGTCGTGTTACACTTACGTAACATTGCGAGCAATGTTGAAATCTCTAGATCCAGAAAAATAGATAATAAATCTTAAATTGATAATATAAAATGATAAATAACTTCTAAGTATACTGACGCAATATAACAAGTAATTAACCATGTTTAATATGAGAGTTTAATTATTACATTAATTCCGAATTAACCATCATTATTATCATAGTTATAAGTGCTTCAACCCTGATCTATACTTGATTGAGTGCTTTAGTCCCCCTCTAAACATACCTAGTTTCTATTCTAGATTAAAGGTCTTCATTTGTCGATTCCAACGATCCACAGTGTCATTATTAACTTATCTTTATAGTATGATCAAAATTTTTCTTGTTGGATGATTGTTTTTGCTTATTCTCTTTATTTGGATTGAAAATATTCAATTCATTGTAAATGGCAATTTTTACGTGAAGATCTCATGGTTTATTGGAGTAATTCGCGATTTCACTGTGTTATCCAACGTCTGCTTGTCTATGACAACAAAATATACAAAGGGTTTTCGTTTTGGAGCAATTTTGCCTACACACTCTCAGTCTTAAATTGATTTTCTTAGACTATAATTTTGCCGAAAATGATATTGTATATTCTAAGAGCTATTTTCCTTCCACTAGTTTCCGGATAGTGTACAAAATGTATAGATGATCCTATTGAATTTTAAATCGTCACCATATTTTGTCAGTTATCTTCATCCGACTAATCATCAAATATTTAATCATTAACATCAATATTAATATTATTAATATCATTATTAATATTAATATTAACATAAATAATTTTACATTTAAACTGAGTGATACTGACAGTAAATGAGAGTAATTTTGGGCAATAGATAGAGAGACAAAGATAGAATTACTTAAGTATACCTCTAATCGGTGATGAATAATTTAGTCATTTTGGACTACAGTTATTAATGTAAGATCATTCCGCAATGTAACTACAGAAAGTAGAACCGCATTGGACATGAGTTCTTTATCATCTATTATCAAATTAAAAGATCCAAATCCAAATAGCCTAGGATCTACTCTCTGAATAGACGCAACGCAAAAGATAGTGTACACAATGACTAAAAACATTCTGTGTAAATCAGTGAGGAAAGCGAACACTGGGAGAAATAAGAAGTCAGGCGTTTAGCAGTTACCGTAGGAGCCAAATATGCTAAATGTTAACAAGTGCCAATGAATGAAACGAAAACTAATGCTCCTTTTTGTAGACTAATGAGGAATAAACTATGAGAAACGCTGGCATTACTACTTCTGCAGACGACATTGTTTCCCTTGGAGAGACGCAACATGAGGTACAAGAGAAACTGAAATTGCGTGATAAAACAGAAGTAAAATAGAGTGCACTGATAATGAGGTTAGCGCTATGAATAACATGTGGATCCTATGGATAATACGATTTTGCAGATAAAATCTATTAGATATTGTACTGCTGTAAAAATGAACAACAGTACATAAGAATAAAATAATAATTTCAGAAAAATCAAAGGTCTAAATTTTAATATTTTGAACATATGGTAGAATTATAAACAAAAACTGATTAATTATTCATGACAAACATAGAGGTAAACTCAAGTATTGGAACTGTATGATATAGAACAGCATGAAGAAAATATATGTTGACAATTATTATAATAAAATTAAAATAAACATTAAAATAAAACTAAAGGGTAATAAGATTATAATATAATAGATACAAATTATAATGACAAATGTAAAAATCAGATAAATGTATTAAATAATAATTAGTAAAATTATACATGTTTTTAAGAGTAATATGATGAAAATATGTGACAAATTTAGTGAGGTATCAATATGGCAAATGTAAATTGTTATAATCGAATTGTGTTGGAATGAAAGAAAATTTGTTTAGTCTAAATTTATATTTAATAGAAAACACATCAAAGAGAAAGATCCTGTAAAAAAGTCTAATGTTATATTTAAGAAGATACACATCAAAAAGTCTAATTCAATTTTTCATCATACACACATCTCTGTGAGAGTTAAAAAACTTAATTTTTATAAATAATAAAAAGAAGAGAGTCTAGTTTTATATTTAAGAAGATACACATCAAAAAGTCTAATTTTATATTTAAGAAGATACACATCAAAAAGTCTAATTTTATATTTAATCAAATACAGATCAAAGAGAGAGAACCTGTAATATTTAAAGAAGTATACTTTTGTATTCAATAAAATAAACATCAATATTTAAAAGAAGTCTAAATATATATTTTATAGAACACAGATCAAAAAGAGGGAGCCTGTGAAGGAGTATAATTTTATATTCAATATGATAAACATCTATATTTAAAGAAGTCTAATTTTAATACTCAAAGAAGAAAGTCTAATTCTACATTTAATTTGATAAAGATCAAAGAGAAGGAGCAAGTAAAGAAGCCTAAAATTATATTTAAGATGATAAACATCAGAGAGAATTGAACCCATTGCAGTTTTGAAGAGCTAATATTCAAACTATTCACATTTACACGGTATATATTATTCCATTGTTATTTCTACAAAATTTATGAACTAACGTTATTTGGTACTGATTAAAGAAAGTAATTAATTATTTCCAAGATTAAATAATATAAATAGAAAGATTAGTTGTCTACCCTAAGATAGAGTTTTCATGAACATATGTTTAACATAAACAACATTTCAAATAAAAAAAAAATACTAAAATATATAGACAACGCGTACTGATCGCCCACATAAAGGGGCAATTACTATAGCAGACAGAAACAAATATAACTAAAAAAATACAACAGTACAATATTAATAGGAAAGATGTCAGGGTAATGTTTCAGCATACTGGTGGTTGTACGGAGAATAACGAGAAGTGATCAGGATTGCATAACTGGCTCTTATGTAGGCTATTTTAAACAACAGAATGATATCTAAATGACTGAAAAAGACACATGTGATGACCCAGTAATCGTGTGAGACAGGAAATTATCCTATTTCCGGTGATACGCATGATAATGTATGGAGTAATCCTATATGCACATGTCGTTATCAGATAGTATTCAAAAGCAAGAGTAAACTGCAGAAACTAACGTTTTTGACAAAATAAAAGACTGCTAGTTGATGTGTTGGTAGGACGAAGTGAAAAGAAGAGAGAAGGGTGTATATTAACAGACTTATAGGAGATGTGTCAGATGGTAGGAGAACGAGAGATGTACCCATAATACTATTAGCAGATAATATGTGTAAGGACTGGATTGTGTTGGACTGAATTCAGATGACGCATTGAAGCAGTATCCATATTAATGGATTGTAATGGACTATTGTGCCGTCGAATACGATAAAACATCACTTCATAATGTGATTGTAATATATATATAATTATACTTTACAAATTCATTAATTGCGAAGTACAGTAGGTCTAGTATTTTAGTATTTGTAGTAATCGTATTAATTTTAGCAGCGGCAGCAACAGGCAGCAGCAGCAGAAGCAGCAGCAGAAGCAGCAGCAGCAGCAGCAGCAGTAGTAGTAGTAGTAGTAGTAGTAGTAGTAGTAGTAGTAGTAGTAGTAGTAGTAGTAGTAGTAGTAGTAGTAGTAGTAGTAGTAGTTGGAGCAGCAGCAACAACAAAAGTCAACCTAGTGAAACTTTTATACCGTTGTTTATTAACAGTAAAATTAACAATACTTAAAATAAAGTAAAATAACAATACTTAGGAACACTTACAGGATATGTAGTGAAGCATTATAATCTAAAAGAAAAAGATGTATAAGATTGTGCTCTACTGTACTTGTTACGAGGCCATCGTGTGCTTGTATGTAATTCCAGTCATCAAAGGTAATTTTTTAGTAACGCCGGCATATCGTGCTTTCTCACGGTTCTAAGAGACACGAGTGCAGCTCGAATCAGATCCTCTCAGGTAACAAGAAATATCAATTCACTCCCTGTCAAATCGCACTGGAGTCGGTAGCAATAAAGATAAAATAACTTTCTTAAACTTTCTCTTTCATCTTTTGTTCTGTTTATGTAAGCGTTGTTTCTTGGAATGTTGTGTACCTATCCGAGAGTCATGTATTCCTCCTCAAACAAGATGTAGAGCGATCCAGAGAGTTTACAAATTCTGTGAAGTAAAGGAGAATAATTTTCATAAATTGATTGACTCAACAAAAACTACTACACACACACACACACACACACACACACACACATCGGTCTTAGAATAACGTGTGTCAAGTCTGTGAAATCTTTGTTTATGTTTGGTGACAACTGTGATTAGACTTTTCGAATTGTTCAGGTTTCAGAACAATATTCTCACATCTGTTACTTCACATCAGCTGAGAGAAAGAGACAAGACTTTGTATAAAAATACAAACACGCATTCCCGCACACACATAACCAACTATTAGAAATTAACATATAAATATGTAATAATTAAAGTGAACTCTACAACCACAGAGAAAATTATTTAAGTTTTGTACAATCAGAGTGTAAATCGCTAAACCTTTACTAAAGCAAAACATTTTTTAACAATGTTAAATATTTTTGTGTTTTGTTTTTAAAGTAAGTAAAACGTTTTTCGTAATAGTTAGCATTCGGTCAGAGGTATTCCTACACGGTCTAGTAGTTTTTGAGGTTAGTTTTCTGGTTGTCACTTAAGAAACAAACACCCGCCTGTGTCAGTTCCAAAACAGGAAGGTCAACAGTTCAATCAAAGTAACGGAATATGAAGATAAGCACTATTTAGAATGACACAGGTTTAAGCCATAAATCAAAATGGTTTATCACTCTACCAGCTAGAGTTTACACTCGTATTTGTGAATTTTAAAGAAAAAACAATCATATAATTGCACTCTGATGAGTTCTAAATGAAGCCAGTTATTGTCTACCATTTATCTGTTTGTCTTTCAGACACAAAAGCACGCGATCAAGCTTCAACCTCCTTTACATACAAGTAATTATACATATGTAATAACATGATACTGCTCAAAAGAGCAGTGTATTAACAGTATCAAGCTATTGTGCATTAATTAAAGTACTAGACGTTTCGCTTTCAGTTTCAACAATTAATCCACAACTGTCGATGGCCCAGTAGTTATGTCAAAAATGGCTTCGGCTATGAAAACTTAAATATTACGCTATACAGATAGTTATTTGTGACTGAAAATCCCAAAAATTAGATTTCTTCTGGAAACTGTAAGAAAAAAACATTAAATGAATAAAAATAAAAAAAACGAATATAAACGTACTGATAATATATTAGCTACTTGAACAATATGAATACGGAACAGTACCCAAAATTTATTCGTTTATACAAAAGTAATATTTAAACATTCAACAATTTTCTATTTTTTAAATTCGTTGATATTCGGAGAATTTGGTATAGATTATTTTGGTTGTTTCTAAAAAAAACTAACGGTTGGTGTACTTCGTAATGTGGACTCGTCAGTGAAGGAGCCCGTCCAACTGATTATTTCTGACGTAAGAGAACGGTTTATTAGTTTTGTGTATCGGGCACATGGAAAATTCTCCCTTCTTGCCATAAGTACAACGGTTATTGAAAACAACACAATAGTCTCACAAACACACTGAGTGTGTCCATAAAAACGTAGTTTGCACAGCAAAATCAACTTATTAACTAAACCCAAAATAACATTACTTTGAATAATTTCTGTTGATTAATAAACGACTTTCTAAATATAATTTATCCCGAATCCTGACTGACTCTCAAGTAACAAAGTTTTTACTTTGAACACAATTTTCGTATACAAGTGTACTCAAAACGACCTCCTCTCTGGATACTACACATGATGGGTGTATTCAAATATTCTTACATAAGAATAACACTTTGAAATATTATAGAGTATAACACTTTATAATATCAATGTATAATTAAGTGCTTAACTATTTTTTGAAGTGTAAGATAATGACAATTTAACAATGCTTAAAAGGTGTTCTTAGTTTTATTATGTTGCTATTATGTGTACTTAGATGTTTTTAAATTCAAGTCAGAGAGTCTTATACGCTTGTCTTAGAATAATATATATTTAAGTTTTCATGACAAACGAACTTACCATACATTACAAGCGTTTGTGTTTGTTATTAATAAGTTAGACAAATCAAAGTTCTTATACGTACATTCTCTTTGTATATAATTTAATTATTATTTAAATAAAAATTACTATAATTCTCATTAAAAAAAGTGACATACTCTTATTATCGCTTACCAAAATTACTTGCAAAAGTAATGCAATAATTAAACTACTTGCTGTAAAAAATATTTAATTTACACCTATCAAGTGTTTCTGTTAATAAAGGGTGGGGCAATGAGAACACAACAATTTGTGTTACCTCGTGTTTGGTTACTATGGCAACAATAAATAAACAGATAGTTTCATAACCTCAACTAAACAATGCCATTTCAGTAAACATGGCTCAATGGCGAGATGAACATCGTGCGTTTGATGTAGAAACGTTTCTTAAAGTAATGATTCCTATATAACAACAAAAACTGTTCAGAAATAATTTCAACGTTGGGAGACACGGAAGAGTTCCAGATCGCTCAACAATATCGAACTAAGTAAGAACATTTAGAACCACTGTCGCGCCAAAAAAAAACAGTTGGAGAAAGAGTAGAAACAGTGCGCACGCCAGAAAAAGTGGAAAGGGTAAGAGCTGCTGTCATGCGTAGTCCATAAAGGTCTGCTAGGAAGCTTCTAGGATGCTATGGAACTGCAGATTTCCAGTAGGTCTCTGCGGAGGAGTTTGCACCAAGATCTCCACTTCCATCCACACAAAATTTAAGTATCCAAAAACTGTTTGAACGTGATTACACAAAAACGTTGAATGTTGTAATGAAATATTGGAATTCAAAAATCAAGAACAAAACCTTCATGAACACTTGATTATCTCAGACTAAGCACATTTTCACTTTTTCGAGCATGTCAATAAACAAAACATGCGCTATTGGAGTGACAGTAACCCTCAGAAACTTCACGCTATAGGCTACCTCTTCTTAACCAGAGAGTCACTGTTTGGTGTGGAGTTTCATCCGTTCGTGTTTATGGACCGTATTTCTTTGAGACGATAGTGGAAATTAAATCAGTGTGAATTCAGACCGATATGTGCAAACGCCGAACAACTTTTTTATTCCTTTGTTAAATGACCTAAGGACTGACACTGACTCGGTCTGATTTCAGTAGGATGGAGCTACCGTGCACACTCTACAAAACACAACAGATGTGTTGCGGCTTGTGTTCGAAGATCGGTTGATGTCAAGATTTGGTGCAATAGCCTGGCCAGCGCGATCTCCACACCTGTCTGCGTGTGATTTATTTTTGTGGGGCTATCTGAAGTTTAAGGTTTTCCGGTCACTACCACGTGATTTAAGTCAACTCAGGCAACGGACCATCGAAGAAATTCAGGCGATTCCGCAACCCATGCTGCTGGATAGATTTTTCAATGGACTTGAAGAATATAAGCGTGTCAATGGGGGTCACTTAAGGGATGTTATTTCCAACCGATGAACATGACTAAGTAAAATAGCATATGGATACCTTTGTATTTATACCATAAACTTCAAATATTAAACGAGTTCCGGTTGTGATAGTTTTAAATTGTTGTGTTCTCATTGCCCCACCCTGTACTATTCCCTCTGTCACCGACTTTAAATCGATTAGGTGAAAGTCTATCGTTAATTACGTGAATAATATCTAGTTTAGTTTATAATTTAGTTTATTGGCTAGTTCAGAGATGCCTGGCCAATTTAGTTTCGTCTCTCTCGCTTATTCTCATTTGATTTAATTGACTGCGAGTTCTTTGATGTGTGGACCCAATCCTTGAGTTAAGTGTGTACACTACTTAAAATCGCTGTCTAAGTATGGTAACAGTATTCTTCTCTGCTTCAGATGTTCCAACAGAGTAATGTTACGCAGTATCCTTTCCTCACTGGTGCTCTTATCCTTTCCTTACATGTTCCTGTCGACTACAGGCTCCCCAAAGTCTTACGTTCATTTCGTTCGACTTGACTATACTATTTACCAATATTCGTCAAACACTACTTTTAATTTCCGATTGTGAATTAACAGGTCTCTATACATTGATTTGTCAATTATGGCTTATCATAGCTTTATTAATTTCACTTTAATGACTTACTTCATAACCATTTTTAGTTTTAATATTTTTATTTTACATGTTCTCTTACAACTATTCTGTACTGTTTCGGCATTTATACAGCTTTTCTTACTTTTTTTTATTGTTCTTCTGTATTTTATCACAACATGTTTTTACACATAGAGGAGAGAAAAGAAGAGAAGAGAGAAAAATTGGTTTTATTCTCTAATTTGTCATCTATTATTTTGTCCATGAGTGTTTTGTTATATACTTTTCGAAAGAATCTCACGTCAGTTGTTTATATTTTACTTCGTTGTTTTTTTTATGACTATTCATAACTCTGGCCCTTATATTATTATAGGAACAACTACTTTTCTAAATATTTCAGCTCTCGTTTCTTTAGCGATTTCTTTACTACCTATGAATTTATTATTATTTTTTACTGTTAAATAGCCTTCAGGCTACTGTGATTCTTCCAATTCTTTCAATGATTTCATCACGTAAACTTCCACTCTGCAATATCATTGTCCCTATTTGTTCAAACTTTTCTGCTTGTCTTAGATACCCCTCCAGTTCTATTGTGCGATGTTTGTATTTTTTATATAATAATCATTTTTTTGTTTCATCCTGATCGATGCACACATTGTATTTGTTCTATAATCGTAGGGTACTGTTTAATGTTCTTCTGTCTTTTAACACTATGTTGTCAGCATAAGATATTTTTAAGACTGAAATACAGCTATCAGTCAGTAACCATAGCTGAGGAATAGTTTATGCAGTCGTGTTATATAAAGTATTAGTACAACAGTCAAGTTGTACTTGTACAGTTCCAAAATGCTTTGGAACTAACCATTTTGATTTTGTAATCAGGTTGGAGTTGTAGACCATTACTTACAGACATTTATAAAAATTGATTGTATTATTATAACATGTTTACAACAAATATGATATAAACAATCCTGTATTTCTACATATTATGGAATATTCAATTGGTGAATAATTAAATTCGAATAGAATTTAGAAAAGTTTCTAGACGATAACATATTGAATTGATAGAGTGTACGTGTAGCTGAGATGGATGTTCGACGTCATAAGAGAATTAATCATGTATACTAAACAAACATGATATAGACTATCATCTTTAAGTCGATTTTTATATTTCTTTATCATTTAGCCTACAGACGTGAGAGCACTTTATCAACTTGGAAACAAGTATATAAAAATCTTGCGCGAAGCAATCCGCTTTTCAAGGTCTGACGACACTCGAGCTTCGTGATTCGGATTTCTCTTACTTCCACAGTCACTACAGTACTACTGTTCTACTTTATTCCACTTCCTTTGCTAACTACCAGTTTTTACTAGAAACAATTAAAAAAGCTCTTGGTTTTTACCCTGGTTAACTTTCATATGTATTTCCCCCTCCCCTTCGTTTTCCTTAGATTGTTCACTTGCATGTTATCTCCAACTCTGACACATAAGTTTCGCTTCCTTTGTATACATCATCATTAAAGTAACACTCTGTTCGTAATGGTGTTTCAAAGTTTTATATTCATGTTTACGTTAATTACAAAATGAATCGGCTTCCTTAAACCTTTATGTAGTTATTTAGTATTCTTTCTATGTCTTAAATAAAAAAATCAGTTTTACCGATGATAATATTCTTGTTGATATTATTTTCTAAGAACCTTATTCAACATACATATACACAAGTACATGCCATATATAAACAGTAAGTCGTATAGATTAGTCTGTCCTCGTGTTATTCACATATTTACTCCAACCATTCCACAAGGCAGACGCTTTCGTTTCACGTTTTACTCAACGAATGAACAAGATGATACATTTTAGTTTTGTGTAATCTAAACATAGATTAGATGCTTATCGTATGCGATGATTTTACATAGTTTAAAGTTTTTATTCAAAATAGAAGACGCCAAAGAATATGGTGAGCGCTATCCTTAAATATGATACGATAGTACACTAATCGATAGCATTCTTGTAGTTTGTTAGTCGTACTGTTGTAGCGTTGATTCCTGATTGCTATCAAATATGACAAAATAAACAAAAACCAGAGACATCAGGAAAATAGAAGAGTAAAAGAAAGAAGAATAAGAATGAGACCATTAAGTGAACTGCAAGAAGGCTTACAAAACAATATCAAGAAACATAATCGCTCAACGGTTTTTCTCATTTATGGCATTGCTCATCTTCTGAATCGTAGAGCTTGGCTTATCCCGTATCTGAATCGGTATTATTTAGAAGGATTCAGTCATTATTTCGATAAAACAAAACTATTCATTGCAGATGATATGTGATGTAATAATATTTCTATAATTATTCTCAAGTATTTAATTTTTTAAGAAAAACTGCCAACCTTGAGCCGTTTTAAAAATATTGTATAAAAGAGAAAATAAGTGAAGTGCAAACTATACTTGAATAAGCTTTTGTTAGTGGAAAACTGAACTACAATTTAGGTTACATCATTTTTATTTAAACTGTATGATATAGTAAATAACTTTGAATCCTAAAAATTCATTTTTCAGAAACAGTTTTAAAATTTCAGTTTTTAGTTTTTTGCTTGCTATCTGTTATTATCGGGCGCTGTATAATCTGTTCACAGAAATAAATTGGTTTATATAACAGAACATTCGAAATGTGCTTTAATTTGTTTTTCAATTGGTAGGCCTGCTATTCCAAAATTGTAAATTTTCTTTCATGGAAAATAGCGTTATGATTGCGTCGAATTGTAAGGTAAAAAATTTGAGGGTTTCTACTCATCGGTTCTATGTGTCTTTATATTCCCTTTCGGTCTTGCAAATAAAACAGAACTAACAGAAAGAAACCAAAGATCCTGACGGTTTTGCTGGGTTTCTTATAAAATTTGTTTGTTCCTCAACACACTTCCTACCAGCTCATGTTGTTTGTTAAGGCGTTTTCAGTTATTTTTAAGGCAAATTTATCTTTGTATAAGAAAAAGAATTTTATTATCCACTACTTTTAATAGCTGCTGATAATCGTCTGTGAGTGTTGCCTCATCGCCACATAAGACAAATATCAGCTCGGGGTGTCAGTTGTCTAATCTGAGGATAAAAAATGATATTTGAAAACTCTTATCGGCAGCCTTTTGGAGTGGAGGATTGCAAAAGTTTTCTTTCGAGAAAAAACGTTTAAATCCGCTAATAGCCTGCAGTTTCTTGTTTTTGAGTCTACGTTGATAGTTGTGTTTTTGTCGATTGTATATTTTAATTATTTTAAGGCATATTAATTTTCTTCAGACAAATCAAAATTGCAATACCAGGAATCTGTGTCCTTTAAAAGAGAATCTGGGCTGGTAGTATTGAGTAAATAAAGCACAGTGAATTTTGAACCCTTGTGGATTATTTTAAAAGCCTCGTGACCGTTTTTCTGTTGAATTCGTCATATAAATAGATGATGGTATGAATAAAACATTTAGTTTATTTTTACTGTTGTTTTCCATTATTTTCTATTATCTTTTTTTTAGTTGTATTAATCCAATAAATAAAAAGAATTTTTACTAAATTCAGTAAAACGTAAACTGTTCATAAAGTGATGTCAACTTAAGAAGAGTTCATTGCTAACAGAAATAGTTGAGTCAGCGTTATCACATTGGTTTCAAACCTGCATGAGTCATTTGAGTCAGTGAAAATAATTTACTTTACAGTCTGTTTTACTAATGCTTAGATTGTCATGGCTCACGACATTTATACCTACTTATGGGCGTATTCTTTTTAATAATTTAAAAAAGAATATTATCCAAAAATGATGACTGATGCTCTTTTAAAAAATAACATACTGAAATAACAATACATATTGTTAATAACATACATACTACATACATATTGTAATAACATACATATTGTAATAACATACATATTGTTACTGAAAAATCTATAAGCGAATGATTTCACTTACATTAACATTAAAATTTATTAAGATACTGGTACCAGGATATATACAAATGACTAAATAACAAAAAACGAGTCATGTACAGAAATAAATTATATTTAAATTGTAATAAGTACCTTACTGATCAATTTTTAATGGTAGTAAATAAAACAATTTGTAAAAAGTAAGCAAATCCTGTATATTTATTTTTTTCGTTAAATTCTTTTCGTCGTTTATTTAGGTTTTCCAGTTATTTATCACTTTATAGTACATAATTTTGAGGACGAGGTATTAAACAATTTGAGAACTTTATATAAGGAGACCTTTATGTAACACTACTTATCATAAATATGAAAACACCACATGTTTAATAGGAAAACACCATCATATTATACAGGAGAAGAAGAAGAAGAAGAAGAAGAAGAAGAAGAAGAAGAAGAAGAAGAAGAAGAAGAAGAAGAAGAAGAAGAAGATGATGATGATGATGATGATGATGATGATGATGATGATGATGATGATGATGATGATGATGATGATGAATTACATGTACAGTAATTACATGCATGTACAGTAAGCATGTGCGGTACTATGCAAATATACATTTTAGATTGTACACTGTACGTTTGTGTAGACAAATTAGGAAGTTAAAATTCAATGAAAGCCTTTTGAAAAAATACTAAAAAATATTAAAAATTAAAGAATCAATTGTCAAATTAGAATATTATTGATAATTAATATTTCCCTTCTTATACTTTACAACTGAAAGAGTGTTATGAGATTTGTCTTACCTGAGACTTGTTCCGGTAACACACTGTGATCACGTAGAGGTCAAAAGTAGATTTACCTGTTTCACTTCACAAATACAGTATCTCCTTACGTTAATGGAAGTCGGGCAGTTAAAACTTTCTACTGTTGTGAATGTCTACTTCATTACTTAGTAAGTAGTTTTGTATTTGTATGCTTCTTATAGCTGAAAGTAATGGATTTGTACTTTATGTAGTCTTGAGTCTTGACTTTCTAATTTTTATTATAAGTAAATAACGTATTAGTAATTATTATAAAGTGTTTCAATTTTATATTAATATTTAGTGCATATGTAACTGAAATTGTGTGATATTGGACTATTAATGTAACACCTTCGTTGTGATTATAAATAAATGAACACTGAATTGATTGATCTAATTTATTAATTTCGATAGTCACCTACCTTTTATAAGAGTGCACAAAAGCAAGTTGTTTGCAATCTATAAACACGATTAAAAAAAAAAATAAAATAAAAAAATTGAGAATGGTTGCTCAAGTGTGTGATCATAAGTCTGAGTAGGAAGGAAGAACGTATAAGACAAACCCATGCTCTAACGTGAGAAAATCGCCTAGCAAAAATGTTAATTCGTCGCAGATAATTAAAGGTTTTTGTTTATATAAATTGGCAACCGGTTGTGGTTGGTGAGAACGGTGAAAACATTTTAATATCATAATTTAATCGAGGAACCTGTAGCGGTGCATTGACTCATTGTTAATGATGTGCGCCCGAGAGAGAGATTATCTGTCGGAACAAATTAAAGCGATTTAATTGCAAGACGAGTCGCTGTTTTTTTTGTTTATTATGTAACACAAATATTCGCGAGCCGCTACCGAGGCGCGACAGGTACTCGCAACGTGGCAACACCGTTGTCCTTATCCGATTCTTTTTGTTGGTCATGGCCAACTTTCTTCTCCCTACCACTTACTTCTTGAGCTTCCCCTTCCTCTACTCTCTACTCACACTCTGTTAAAAACCTTTCCTTTACCGATCAAGTTCAAGGAGAGATTATCTTTAACTAGTCGTCGACTTTTTTCCGGCTTTCTTAATAAGCGATCTCCAGGAAGACGCACATACCGAGTTCGTCATCTGTCACGCCACAGCGGTATCACTACAGTAGCAGTGTGTTTGTTTATTTAGTGTTTGTGCGTTGTTTGATTATTTTAATTGCCTTGTGTCGCATATGCACATGCGTTTGTTGTTACTATGACACAGCTATTTTTTACAATACGCGCGATGGAAGATAATCGCAAAGTTGCGAAACTGGAACTCGGTTAAGCCGACGGATTTTGTGATTTCTTGTACGTACAATGTGGTTTTTTGAACTGAAGTGACATAAATATATATCAAAGGATATCAAAATGCGTTTAATACAAATTTGGTTCCTGGTGAGTACCCAACTCGATTTAAACGTTTGTGTAAGGAAACTTTAATTATTTTTGATATGAATAATTAATTTATTAATTCGATTATATCTAATTTTTCAAATATAAACATTTTACAATATCAAATTAATTTTATTTAAGTAGTCGATAAAAATATAAACGACCATCTTATTTAAAAAAGCTCGATAAAATTATAAACTGTATTGTAAACTTAAAAAAACCCGAATTTTGTTTGTTGATGTAAAATTAATTTCTAAATGTTTATTATTGAACCTGGTATTACAAAAATGTTCTGCAAATCATTGTAATTGCTGATTTTGTTTGAAGTTTTATTATTAGAGTTTACGTTCTAAGAATTTCAATGACAAATGCTAAGTGTGATTAATATAATATATAAAATTATAGCAATGTTGCTATGTAACGTAATAAATTATAATTCTTAAAATATAATAAAACAGACTTGCAATCGTCGGATATATATTTAGAATTAATATTATTAACATTATTTCTTTACTAACCTTATACAAACAACGCATGCACATGTCTGAATGTTCACTTGGTATCCAGTAGTACGGGGTAACACTGACTCTTAGAATCGCACGTGCAATTGCTCTTTATTTTAGGAGCCGGGAAAAAAAACTATGTTTACTTTCCATCAATCCTGTCCTGCGATTACTACTGCCGTATTAAACAAAATTTTTTAATTGATTGTGCATAAGGATTTTTATAATTATAAAACTCTGTTGTTCGATAATTTTATGAACTGTTAGATAATAAAATATTACCAAACTGTGTCTTGATACAAAAGAATAAGAAACGTAATTGCGTTTATTTTTCTTTCTATATTTTTTATGACTAGAAAAATATGTTTTTTTATTATCGACGAGAAAAAGATAGCTATATGACGAGTGGCTAGCTACTGGTCTAGGTAGGCCTACCAGTTAGTTTTATTTTTGTTTGGAGAATAATTAGTAAATAATTAATTATAGTTAAGTAATACTTAAATTTTACGAAGAAGAAAGTTAATTTTTACACGTGCAATCCAAGTCAGTAATTAATAATTATAAATACAAGTTTTAGTATACAAAACAAAAGTTCTGCTTCCACAAAACCATTGAAATTTTTTTTAATAAGTACAATAATTAGAAAGTGTAATAATAGGAGTTTGCACAAAACAATTATTCAAATTTTAATTAGTTATAGAGACGATGCATGAAGAATAAAGGGAACGAACTTAGATAAACCAAAATGGCTTTCGTGGACGACGGTCTAGCGTCAGAGAATATCGCTGCTATAATAAGTATAAAGAAAACAATCAATATCAGAGTGATTACGACTCAGAACATAGTAGAGGAAGTCGACAAAACCGTTAACATGAATTGGTTACACAATAATAATGAATGGTGAAAAGGGCTGTAAGGATTTTTGGAATCGAGCCAAAAAAAAGTAGAGTTGCATTGAAATCACTGATGATTTCATAGAGAAATATATAAGCATAAATCATGGCCTAGAGAAGAACCTATTGATGATCCTAATTACAAACTGATTTGTTAAGTGTATGAGCTGTTGACACAAATATTAACTAGGTTTCAAGTTGCATTGGATGCAAGCCGTTTTGAACAGCAATGCATATAAAACTCTAGAAGATAAAAAATAATCAGCATTATAAAATGTGAGTCTCAACGTTACAACCAGCTGATTATATTCGATAATATTAAAAAACAAGTTGAAAGAAGATTGGAGGACACTGAAGAGGAAAACAGATTTTGCGTTAGTTACTCAAATGTCTTTTCCTTGAAGAAAGTCACTACAATAGGACGAAGCGCAATGTAAAAATCACAATTGAAAGGCATATGATAACCTTAAATAGAATAGATTATGTTATATTCTGAAATGCAAAAGAATGCCAGCGCTGTATACACCGTCGTTGAAGAAGAGGTATGTGAGAATTGAACTGGCAAATTCACTGTAAATCTAAGCCAACAGATACTGTAAGTAAGCGTTACAAAAAAGGTATTTAAGATAACATAACCTACAGTGTTTAAGATACATCTAGAGATATTGCTGAAAAGTGGAGACAGAGTCCCTGAGTCGGATGTTCAATAATGTACGCATGTAGCTTGTGTTTTGCAGATAACCGTGTTATTTTGAAAGAATGTGGAAGTGATATACAGTGTTCCATTCAAATGATGGCCATACCGGGCTCAGGCCTTCTCAACTAATCTCTTCTAGGCGTTCTGGTTTAATGCCAGCCTCTAATTCGTAGGAATAGAATAGCATCTATATCTGATATTCTAATGAGTTTAGGACGTAACAACACACCTTTCCCGCTGGTCGTTTTCATCATCATCATCTTCAAGGATTAAACCAAGGATGGTTTGTTCCGGTGTCACACAGTCAAAGTCTAGAGCTGGTCACTCCAACGCTTCCTCGGACGTCCCATACCTCTCCATAGTTCGGAGGGCTTATAGTTCCATAGTTGTTTGCGGATGCGGCAGTCATCCATTCGGCAAAGATGTTCCCACCAATTCAGCCGATACTGGACGATCCTGTCGAGTATACTCATAATATTCAGTTCCTGCCGTATATCTGTGTTTCTTCTATGATCATGGAGAGTATACCCTGCCACGTGCCTGAGAAATCTCATTTCAGCCTTTTGTTAAAGTCCAGTTATCGGACCCATAAAGAAAATTGGGAAGTGACTTGTAGAATTTTAGGCGTGTTTCTTTACTTGCAGACTTAAGAGTTCGCCTGGTGGGCCCAAGGAAGTACCATCTAAACAATTTTTGCCCGTATGGGATCAGTTCCACGAAAAGCCATTACCTTGGTCTTAAGTGTGGATATTTGTAATCCTGGACGTTTTCCCCTTGTTAATCTCTACATCCCTTTTTTGGCACTCTGTATACCACCAAAACTGATACATACCATCAATGTTATTAAGATTATTTCCGTGGATTTCGATTATTGTCCGTTCAAGTAAAATTATTGAAACCCGCTAACAACTACGTTAGTCCCTAACTCAACTTAAATACAAAGGAATAATCTTAACTTAGTCCATAGCGGGCCTTCAAAACCGTAGTTCCCGCTCCACCGATGATGGCCGAAACGTCTAACGTTTACCATAGTGAAGTTTGTGGACCTCGGCCTAACACCTGAAAACAATAATCTTAATAACATTGACAACTTCGTCCGAGAGAGTTTGCGTTCATTGGGAGTACACGCCCTCCATTGGGGCACGTTTATTGATACGTTGACGATACATATGAGCAGTGGCGTAAGTAAGAGTTGGGGATGAGACTATCTTGAAGGTTGACCTCCCTATTTCTCTCATAACAAATGAGAAATTCAGGATTCTTCTCATATAATTTTATAAATAGGTTTTATAAATTCTTTGCGTCTCAATAATTTTGAGTAAACCAACGTGAAATATGTTGCAAATACTTACGTATTTACCTAATTTTGATTGAGTGTCATTATTAAGAAAACTCTAACTCTGTTTTACTAATTTACAAATATTTTAATTCCTTTTATTTGTACAGTTATGTATAAGCCTTATTTTAACACACGTAACTAGCTTAGAAGTAGGCGTAGTTAAAGGGTAATAGAATTTCGACGAAGTTCTTAATAGCTCTGGGGAGCAATGATCCCCCTAATACCCTTACCCCGTAGTTACGCCAAAACCGAATCCCTGGTAGCAGAAAACACAGGTAAAGTCTTTAAATTTGTTAGTGATATGAAAATGCGTAAATATGGACGATCAAAATGGCCCAAAACTAATGCTGAAATTGAGGTCCCAAGTATAGGTAAAAGAAGCAAGCGATGAAATAGAAAATAAACTTTCCTAGGATCAGATGTTTAGAGCAAGATAAATGAATGTAACTAAAATACAGGATGGCACTATCTGTAGAAAACTCACGTAACATGAGTTACGAAGAAAAGAAAAATGTGGTTTCGGTTTGCACAGTGGTCAGTTCACTCTCTTTTCGTTGTGTACGACTTCGTTGGAATGCAACTAGGCTTGGAATTGTTTTGTAGTGAACCTCACTCATATACACGCATTACTGCAGGCAAAGGTGAGCATGGTATTTAATGTGTACTGATGTACACTAGCTACGTTGTGTAAGCCTACTTGTAGCATAGAAGGGTCTAGTCAGTGGAGTAACTTGTAGTCAAAATCATTTAAAATCGGTCTCGGTTTTTTATTGTTGTACGTGTAGGCGTGTTAATGTGTAAAGCCACAAAGCAGACACGTGATCAAACAGCACGCACGAATCAGTACACACGTACTTTAACACAAAAATGTGTGTCACTGGACGTTCCCACGTATCTCTAAACTACAGAAACAACCTTGTCATAATAAATTCTATTGTGTGGATTCTTATAACGAACACATTAGGGACCACATGAATACATAAAGAGCAACATCATAGCTTAGCTGCAGTTTTCACGTTCAGGCGCACATTAATACACGCAACATGTAAACAACGCTAAAACAATTAAATATTTTTTTAAATTATTAATAATGTAATTATTTAAAATCACCACAATAATGTAATTATGTGTGAGAATAAGTTAAGAGAAAAACTGCAACACCCGTAAAACAAAAACAAATGCAGAGAAAATATTGTAAAGTATAACTTTGTTGGTGGGATTTTACATCAGAATATTAAAGTAGATGGGGACGGCTTGTATGTAACAATGAAACCACATGGTCTGGGCCCTTTAACAACAGGAAAACATGATTATTGCTTTGACTAATTCCACTACGGAAAGTATAATTTATTGGAAAAAGTGTAGGCCTACATACATAAGGTTAACTAATTAATGACTAGTAATGTGTGTTGAAGGTAAATAATTACATAATTCAATTAATCAATTAGTAATATTATACCACACATACAGACGTGCTTCCAAATAAACTATTACGTGCAACTAATGGACTCGCAAGATGATGCAAGAGTTTTATACACTACATCACGTGTCACTAAACTTCTTATTGATTTCTGATTACCTAATAAGTGAAAAGCACTTTTACGAGTATCAGATGGAGAGAACGAGAGTACATGCCAAACAAGGCATTCTTATAGATCACTACACCTAATTATAAATAGGTCATTTCTTTATACTGACTCGTGATGATTTTGTAGTAATTAAATATTATACTGTATTGGCACAATAACAAATTTCTTCTATAAGTAAACATATTATATTATACTTTATATTTTGCAAAGATAATCTGCATCGCCAGTAATTTAAATAAATAAATAAATAAATAAATATATATATATATATATAGTGCCAATATTTTAAATATTATTTTCATAAATGCGTCCTATGGTTTTTAAACTTCATAGATACAAACAATTTCTGCGAAACGCACGCGAGGCGTACGCACGGGATTTTAACAACATCCCACTTTTTTGGAAGGCAAGTCGCGGATGTTTAATTAAAATATTGAATTTTAGAGAAAATGGTTTAAACGTTTAATACAAAATTAAGATTCAACTATTAAAAACTGAAAAATATCATAAATAAGACATGTCTCAATATGTATTTAAAGTATATGAAAATTTCAATTCCAAATTTTTCTGGAATTTAATCAAATCGGCTCCAGTCATGTCTTAAAATATTTTGTACAAGTTCGAAAATAATTTTAAATAGAGCACAAAATTATTAAAAGTCGTCCCATATGAATCATCATTCAGAATAGGCTTGATTTTGCACCTGGCCATAAATTACGACTAGTCAGCATATACTAACTAGGTAGTTTATTATTTATAAATTGTTTGATAATTTTTGCATACAGGTTTAACGTAACATTTAATAGACCTAAAAATATCAAATTATCAAAATGAAATTACTCGTCTTCTCTTTCATATTCTCCGAGTTACATTCGCAAAATCGTTTACCGTCTAAAGATTTCGTAATCTCGTAGTTGTGTTTTCTACCAATTTTCAGTTTTCAACTCTCTTTTTCAGCTGCATTGTGTACGTAAGTTTCCCATTTCAGGAGCGTTTTTTCCTGTCGTTGCTCTCGTGTTGATCAATTGAATACGTTTATCTCTTCTCGATGTTCTCTTGTACACGTGAGTAAGGTGCCTCTGTATAATCTACACATCTGTGCCTTTTTCTAAAATAAGGGGTTTATTTCTGCTCCGCCGTGTTATTTCTGCTTTCGATATATATTCCTGGTTATCTCTTTTTCTTCTAAAATCGAGTTTACCATTCTCATTTTGCCTCATATTCTGATGTACGGCGTTTGATTTTATCTTCGTTCGTACTTACTGAATTGTATAAATTCCTCCATACTTATCACATATATTACTTTATTACTTAACTCATAAACTTCATTAGTCCTGTGTCTATCATTTTTCTTGCACTCCTTTTAATTACTGATATTCATGATTGTTGCAGCGAGTATATTATAAATTCGTCAATGTTGTTTCTGTCTTTGTTTTGTTCTTCAAACATCTGTTACATGATACAATCATTTTTATCAAACACTCAAAGCTGGTGTTATTTGAATATATGGTTTTGACTGTTGCTGTCTTGTCGTGGCATACCGTGTATTCCCTTGATAACGTAGGCTGCCTTGGCTCCCCTGAAGTAGGATAAATTGTGTATTAAAAGTTCCAAAGTTACAAGAAAACTGCAAATTACAGAGCATGCTGAGAATGCGCACGTAAAGGTCAATGACAGTGGTTTCGACCAACACTCCGGACCTTTGTTTATATTTCCTCTCACAATTCATTGCAAGTTTCGTGCGAACCGTGTGCATGTATATAATAACGATAATACTACTAACAATAATAACATCAGCGTGAGAAATGCGTTTAATTACGTGCAATCCGCGCTTCCTCCTTCCTCGTGCACAGTCAATTCACACACAAGTATCAATTACTGTTTCAGTGCTTTTCGTATACAGTTATGATTAATGCATGCATTATAAACTTTAAAGTGGAAACCCGTTTCCGTTTATTGAGGAATAACCGTTTGAATTATTTTCCAACTGTGAGAGAATATTTTAATTAGATAAATATTCAGTAAATTTGTACGTTTAAAGAATTTGTACAATCAGCCAGCCTGTTAATAATGACCATATACAATTATTATGTTTATAGGCATTTTTAATTTAGGATATTAGTTGCTTTTTCCAGAAAGTACTATAATAAATAAATCTTTAATATTCGAGTCTTAATTACCGAAAGAAACGAAGAGATTAGTTAACAAATCCTTAAATGATTTAAAGAATATATAAGCATTTAGTTTTGAAAATCTTTTATCATATGAAATGTAAGTTGTGTTGTTAATAATAGGGAATACGGTAATTTAAAGTAAGCATTAACGATGTAACTTTGTACACCCCAATTAACCCTAATTAACTACTGCGATGTTGGTATGGGCCGTGACAAAACTATAGCATGTATTATTATATTCAATTGAAATAAAACGTACTGCTTTTATTAATGGTTAAAAAATGTACTAGTTTAACGATTTTCTCAAGAAATTACTTTCATGGTCGTAATATAAACTAAAAGAAGGCCTTTTGAAGATAAAAAGTGGAAGAAGAAGAGAAAGTCTTGGAAGGTTCATTTAAACAGAAGATAACTCTTATTACACGTTTTCTTAATTATGCGTTTTATTAATGGGAACACTGCGTTGGAGGGTTTTGGAATAGAGAAATCTTCCAAGACGATAAACAGAAATAAATATGTATTTTGTAAGAAGAAAGTGACTGTTGTTATAAACGATATTACGGAATGGCATACACATCATGCGAATGTCTCTCTCTCACTCTCTCTCTCTCTCTCTCTCTCTCTCACACACACACACACTCATATATATTTAAATATATTGCAATGTAGCAATAATTTTTGTAATTCATGGTCTTAGTGGATAGGCCTACATATTTTTAATAATTTTAATGAAAAACTAAAATTTGCTATAGCGGAGCACATGCCTGTATTTGTTATTTACAATTTTAATGCTGTAATAACAAATCACATATAGTCACATAATAGGTAATAATA
This sequence comes from Magicicada septendecula, assembly GCA_034769895.1. Taxonomy (NCBI): domain Eukaryota; kingdom Metazoa; phylum Arthropoda; class Insecta; order Hemiptera; family Cicadidae; genus Magicicada; species Magicicada septendecula. The sequence continues at coordinate 549,822,808 of CM068368.1, forward strand.
AGTTATAAACAGTTATAAGGTATAGTTAAAATAACATTTATATATATATTTATAATTTGTTATTGTATTTATATATGATGTTTACTTTTATTATTTCAAAAGCTATTGAGTAAATTACATGGCTAAAGTAAAAACCATGTATTAACCAGTTATTACGTACATTAAAAAATTATCTTAATTAAATAATAAGTACGAGTAAAAGTTTGAATAAGTGTGTACTATACTTTAATATTTTTGTAATTTCTTAATATATTATTTTAATTTATAATAGTTGAACAATGGATAATTTATAAATTTCTTTCCACAAACATAAGGTATAATATACTTTCATAAACCGCGTTTTAATTTCTAACAAATTTACGTCACAGAAACATTGATCTTTGCTAAAGAGATTTATATATATGCTGTATTTATTTTTTGTGATGCGATTATTTTTATTTAAGTGAATGCTGTTTAATGGGGCATAGAATTCATTTAATTTTTCAATTTCATACATTCAATTACTAAATCTTTCAACTTTTTTGCTTTTCCCTAGAGCTTTAAAATCTGTCCTTAAAGTAAGATTAATTTTACTAATGTGATTAGTAATAAATTAAAAGCAAAAAAAGCAACAACAGAAAAACTAGCACTTCAGTTTCTATAGCATTGTCTTTTCTTATTAACATGTAAAGTAAAATAAATTGACGAGACACACAGATTATTGACAATACATATTTTTTGTGGAACATTATAAACACAAAATATAGCGTGTGTACAATAAATATATTTTTAAAATCTTTATTTTTTTAATCTATATTAATAAATCTCTAGGGGGGTCTACGTTTGTCCGTGGTAATCTAAGAATCTACTGACCCGATTTCAATGAAACATTGCACACTGATAGCAGGTACCCAGCGGAAGGTTTTCCACTTTATTTGATAACGATAGGTTAAAAAGAACAGAAGTTATTGCAAAAAAACTCATTTTTTTAAACCCGCGGCTTCGATCGCGAATATTTGTATATGATTGTTGTGGTAACTGTCGAGTTGGTATATTGCTAATGGTACATATGTATTAATAATATTCTTATATTGTAAGTTATGAATATCCAAAAAGTGCGAAGCAATAGATCCATCATTCATGTTTCCTCGATACTTAAAATCAAAATTTGATAATTTAGTAGATATTTACAAACATGCAGTAAGACAATTAGATGAAACCTTTATTCACATAGAATAATACAAATAGTATATAGGCTACATAAGTATATTGATATCAGTTAGTCCATTTGAATATTTACGTTTTAGTAGGGATATGGAATTCTTATCAGCATATGGAATTCATATAAACAATACAATAATTCATTGTTTGATTATATTGTAACATTGATTATATAGTACACGTTGATTCTGACAAACCATACTCTTCGAGATTTGAATATTCAGTAGGCCTATATGCAGTAGGAATAATTAATTCTCGAGAATTATACTTAACTTACTTCACCCCAGTCATGCGATGAGTGTCAGTGATGTAGTATCAGTGCCTTTTTTCGTTAATTTTACGTCATCGGTAAGTAATATGTACAATATGTATTGTATTGTATAAATTATTAATTGCCCCCTAGAAATTTATTAGTATAGATCAAATAAATACATTTCCACTTTTTTTAGCTTTGCAATGCCACAAAGTCGATAATGTTTAGGAAGATCTACAGCTGCTGCGGAAAGAAAGAGGCATCTTAGAGCATCTGAAAATGACGTCGAAGGATTCGAAATGCAATCAGCTCCTGGAAACTCTTCAGAAAGATCTGGATTAGAAGAAGTCTCACGGGTTGAAAGTCCTACGATTCGTGAAAATAGATTAGCGGCACAAAGACGCAGGCAAGCGACTCTCAGATCACGAGGTCCTACTTTACGATGGAATGCAAAATTAAATAGTGGTTTCAATTATAATCCAGTTATTAACTACGCGAATGAAACAGATATCAGGTTACCGAGTGTGGTTTGCCCTCATTGTAAAGCTTTAAAGTGGAAAAATGAATCACATGGATTATGTTGCTCTGCACGAAAAGTGCGATTAGATCTCACACTTCCTCCTCCAGAACCGTTAAAATCATTATTAAATGGAGAATATCTTTTATCGAAAAATTTTTTGAATGCATTAAGATCGTGCAATTCAGCTTTTCAATTTACATCATTCGGAGCCAATAAAATATTCGAAGGGAGCTTCATGCCTACTTTCAAAATTCAAGGGCAAGTTTATCACCTCATGGGATCATTACTCCCCACACAAAACGAAGTACCAAAATTTCTACAGGTGTATTTCATAGCTGATTATTTACAGCAAACTGAAACAAGAATGGATCATATTTGTAACTTGGATAAGACATTAGTAAAAGAACTTCAAAATGTACTTCACGCAATTAACTCATATGTTAGTGAACTGAAAAGTGCGTTTGAATTTGTAACATATGCGAATTATAATCAATACAATATTGTGATTCATGCTGATCGAAAAGAAAATAATGAAGAGCACAGGGGTCGCTAAAACGCACCGACAACTAATGAGGTGGGAGTAGTTTTAGTTAACCAGGAATGCGATAAACGCGATATAATAATCCGTGCGAGGGATCATACACTACATCGAATTGCAGAAACACACCGAGCTTATGATGCTTTACAGTAGAAGATGGTTACCCTTTAATGTTTTGCAGAGGAGAAGATGGTTATCATTTTACATTAAAATTAGTCGATCCTCAGACTGGGTTACAAACTACTAAGAAAGTTTCAGCTCTACAATTTTATTCTTACAGACTCATGATGATAAAAGATGAGTACAATCATTTAATTTATTACAAACAACTTCTGAATCAATATATTGTTGATATGTATGCTAAGATAGAGACGGAAAGGCTTATATACCTCCGTACTCATCAAACTCAGTTACGAGCTGAGAATTACATAGATTTGCAAGATGCATTACGAAATAATGAAAGTTTGGATAATTTAGGCCGCTTGGTCATTCTACCCTCAAGTTTCACAGGAGGTCCACGATATATGCATGAGCGAACGCAAGACGCTTTTTGCTACGTACGCAAATACTCGCGGCCTGATTTATTTATTACGTCCACTTCAAATCCTAAGTGGAGAGAGATCGTCCAGGAGTTGCATCAAGGCTTTTCAGCTCAAGATCGACACGACTTGGTAGCACGCGTATTTCATCTGAAATTGAAGAAATTAATGGATTTCTTAGTGAAAGGTAAAATTTTTGGGGAAAATTTCAACGTAGACGTCGAGGAATCTTATTAGAAGGGAACGAGAACGTATATCGTGAACACGTATTGAGTCGAGTGTATACAGTTCATCCAAACAATCATGAATGTTATTTTCTTCGTTTACTTCTGCACAATATACGTGGCCCAACTTCATTTGAAAATATCAAGACTGTGACAAAGTAATTCATCCAACGTTTCAAGCTGCATGCCAAGCTCTTGATCTCCTAGAGAATGACAATCATTGGAACGACACATTGTCAGAGGCAAGTTTATTTGCTAGCCCTGACAAAATGAGAGAACTTTTGCAATAGTGTTGGTGTTCTGCAGTATTTCAAACCCGAGTACATTGTCTGAAGACTTGATTCGAGATATTATGCGTCGAATTCCTGATGCTGATTTGAGTTTATACAAGGAAAGCATTGAAAATAGTTGTTTACTACTTTTACAAGATTTTTTACTTCTGCCGGTGGTAATCCGATAGCTCAATACGGATTATCAAATCCACAGTCTACCGTGCAAAACATTTCAAAGGAATATCTTTCTGAAACCACTTATGACAGACAACAGCTACTTTCTACAGTTGAAGAGAATGAAATATTACTGACAGACGAACAAAGAAATATATATCAACTCATTCTTCAACGTGTTTACTGTAAATCTGGAAATGCATTTTTACTTGATGGACCAGGAGGCACAGGTAAAACATTTTTAATCAAATTGACTCTTTCGAAGTTAAGAAGAGAAGGCAAGATCGCATTAGCAGCAGCTTCCTCGGGAATCGCTGCTACATTATTACCTGGCGGAAAAACGGCTCATTCCTTATTTAAAATACCAATAGATTTGAATTGCAGCGAATTTCCAGCGTGCAATATTTCCAAAAATAGTGCTAAAGCAGAATTGATAGAAATGCAGATTTGATTGTTTGGGATGAGTGCACTATGGCCCCTAAAATATCAGTAGAAGCTCTCGACAGAACTCTACGAGATTTGCGCAATGACAAATGATTTATGGGTGGAATAACTTTTCTCTTTACCGGAGATTTCAAACAAACATTGCCCGTAGTTACGCGAGGTACCAGATCTGATGAAGTAAACGCTTGCGTCAAACGATCGAATATATGGTGTACCGTTCAAACAGTATCACTCACAATAAACACGAGAGTCCAAATTGGAGGTGATGCAGATATTCACGAATTTTCTACTACTTTATTAAACCTTAGAGACGGTAAGATACCAGAGACAGACGGTGCGATATGTTTACCGCCATCATTATGTCGTACAGTTTCTTCACTGGCAGAGTTGATCGAAAAGGTTTATGGACATATTGAGTCTATAAATTTGCACAATAATGTGTGGTTATGTGAGCGTGTGACACTAGCACCAAGAAACGAACAAGTAAATGCCATAAATAGCTGCATATAGCATACATTTCTAGGAGACGAAAAAACATATCACTCCATTAATACAGGTTTTGAACGAAGAGGATGCAGTACATTACCCAACTGAGTTTTTGAATACTTTATCTGCATCAGGATTGCCAGCTCACACATTGAAATTAAAACTAGGTGTTCCAATTATACTCATGAGAAATCTGAAGCCACCACAGTTATGCAATGGAACACGATTGAAAGTTAGGTCGCTAGAAAAACATATCATCGAAGCAACTATCTTAACAGGCTGCGGCAAAGGAGAAACAGTATTTATCCCAAGAATTCCAATCATACCAAATAACTTTCCATTTTAATTTAAAAGACTTCAGTTTCCGGTTAATTTATGCTTTGCAATGACTATCAATAAGTCACAAGGGCAAACTTTACGTACAGCTGGTGTGGATTTAAGAGCTGCTTGCTTTTCTCACGGACAATTGTATGTGGCATGTTCTCGAGTAAGCAGAAGCAGCGAGCTCTTTATTTTCTCTGATAACGGCAGAACGAAAAATGTAGTTTATAACGAGGCTCTGATGTAAAAATGTATATAAAAACTGAGTATACTGGACTGTGATACATTTACGTATATAAGGATTCTACCAAAAAGTTTAAGACTGACTTAGCACGTAAGATTTCGACTAACTCATATCAATATACTTATGTATTCATTATTTGTATTATTCTATACGAATAAACATTTTATCTAATTGTGTTACTGCATGTTTGTAAATATCTACTAAATTATCAAATTTTGATTTTACGTATCGAGGAAACGTGAATGATGGATCGATTGCTTCGCACTTTTTGAATATTCATAACTTACAATTAAGAATATTATTAATATAGATGCACAATTAGCAATTTACCAACTCGACAGTTACCACAACAATCATATACAAATATTCGCGTGCGAAGCCGCGGGTACCTGCTAGTTATTAATAAAAATACACGTTTTGCTAATGAATAATGTTGTACTCAAAATAGTGTTGTGACCCAGAGATTGTTGTACCAATCCGTAAAGTACAACCTGGTCTTATCCTCCTCAAAAAGTATCCACTAGAAGTGAAAATAATTATGGCAGAGATATGCTATTAGAACGGGGAATTGCGAATGGAGTCAAGTCATACAAATCCCTTGGTGTCACTGTTACAAATATGGCACAAGTGTAGCAGAAATAAAAAATCGTATAGGGCAAGGGACACTAAAGCAATCAACTAAGCCCCGGTACTAAAATTATATAAGACATATCGGTATGGGTAATGACAGATGTTCAAAGAACTTACTAGAATGCACCCCTCATAAAAGAAGAAGAAGAGGGAGGCCACGAAAAACTAGGATAGATGGTATACGGCATGCTATGACATAGATAAATCTGTAGGCGGTTGATTAGAAAGATCGTAAAGTTTGGGAGCTAGGATGCGGAAAACGACTTCAAATGTGAGAAAACTGATCGTATAAGGGATAAAAAATTTATTTGTATAACGAGAACCAAAATAGTATCACAAAGTAATGATTATTTTATCTTCAACTGCCTTTTCGTATGGACGAGAATTTTGTGTAACGGAAAAGAACGATCTAGAGATTCAATCAGAACAGACTATTACAGAGTGAGTTTAGTTTATTATAGCCTGCTATAATAATCGACGAAAAGGAGAAGTATGCACACAAGACACTGGTCTGATTGGATTGCAGTGTCGGACGTCGTGTGGAAACCTGTCCATGACCCTACTATGTATTTAAGTTTGCTCCAGTTCACACAGTACACAAGGACAGTTCATAGCGCTATGCCGACATTGACGGTGGAAAACCAAGTGAAACTGTAATGTGTTCGGTAACTGCCATTCCACGGTGGCTGGAATTCATACATGTTATACATAAATGTCCGTTACAGTAACATATGTCTGTTGACGTAGGCCTACTGTTTATTTCTACATGACTTGGCAGAACTGTGTGACAGGTGTGAGAAAGGTGTGACACTCGTACTTTTGTGCTACGCATAATTTTTCTTTTATTGTTTATTTTAATGCTCGTTTTACAAATATTTTTGTTATCTACCGTAGTTTCATTACCTTCCTCCTTAAAGCTACAAGTAGCTTTAGTTTTACTAAACGTTTAATAAAGTAATGAAGATCGACAAAAATATAAGTAACGAGCGAAGCGAGTTCTCAGTTTTAACTCAACTGTTTGGCATATGTATATCTACATAACATGTCTATCTGGCTACGTATTTGTGGTATGTCTCACAATAACTTTTGAACGCATCAGCCGGTTTTCGTAAAATGCGTGTCAACGCTTTTACGGAATCCTATTGAGGCAAAGTGTGAAGGTCAAAATAGTGAGAAAGTTGCAAAATTCATGTGGGGTATCCAGTTAAAGAGAAACTTAACCACAATCTGAATTTAGTGTTCATTTTTGAAAATTTGTATATTTTAGGACGCCGAGACTCAAAACGTTGGTCAAAATTTTAATAAAATCGCAAAATCCCATGTGGAATATCAAATTAAAGAGATTGTTAACCAATATCTGAATATAGTGTACAGCTTTTATAATTTCAAAAGTTTTGAACTACAATGATGGAAAAGGGATAAACAATTTGAAAAAGTTGTAAAAATCCATCCGGTGTCAGACTAAGTGGGGTTTTAACACAAATCCGAATTCTTGGATTTTTTTAATGTTTGTTGTATGAGTGTCTGCTTTACAACTATTATTGTACTGGAGGAAAGTAGTGTAATCGGAATTCTCGTAATTTTTCTGATAATAAAAAAATTCTAATATCAGAATTTATCTAATAATATAAATAGTCTGATGGTGTAAGTTAATAATATAATTTAGGCCTATCTACTTTGTTCAAAACAGTGAGCGAGTTCTGCAGCTCAGGGAGCTTACTAGTACTATACAGGCCTACTGTTATTATTATTTTTGAGGTTGTTATTGTTGGCATTACTTATTATTATTATTGTTATTTGTGTTATGATAATAAGTGTGTTATTATTATAAGATTAAGGAATGTGTTAAACGTGCGGCTACAGAAGCTGTATGTACAAAGAAGGAAGTTAGGAGTCGGAAAGGTCTCAGGATATGGAATGAAGAAATTAAAAATGCAATTAAAGAAAAACAAAAAGCATTTGTAGAATATCTTCAGAATAATACAGAGCAAAATAAGACAAGATATGAGGAGTAAAGGAACTATGAGAAGGGTTTAATTAGGGAAGCACACAAAGACTACTGGACGCACTGATATCTAACATAGAAGCAGACGTTCATGGAAGGCAAGAAGTAACATATAAACTTCTGAAATAATTTAATAAAACTGAGAAATATGATGCACGATTACACATAATTGACAAAAATTCTTGTATTAGACACTATGTAGACCTGTGGACAGATACATAGGAGACATAATACATAGGATACACATATCTGTGGACATAATATGTGCACAGATACATAGGACAGAATAATACAGGAGAACAAGATATAACTATCACTCTTCCGGTTATTTTGCATGCATATTAATACTCATTTTATTTGCATTATTTCTCTACTAGACTCGTATACACATCCTGAAGATGTTAATGTCCACCAAAAACTTTCATCACTAGAAGTTCTAAGACCGAGGAGTGCATTTTTGTGGCTCATAGTGTGTGTGCCAGTTTATTTACAGAGTTGACAATTAAAACATTTAATCTTGTGTAATGAAAAAAATATTTCATTTCTGAACCCTGAACTGTTACATTCGTATTACTGAAAGAACAGTATTATTATGTATACTACATAATTACTTTAGCCAAATTATGTTACGTATATAATAAAATTATAAAAAATATAAGAAATAGTTTATTTTATAAAAAATACGTTTTATACTTTTTTAGAAGTTTTTGCACATGATTATTTACAATAAATGCTTTTTACATAAGTTACTTGAGATCTTGTAGTGTGTTTCTTATGCACACAGTCATTTTACCCAACATATAACACGTGACAAAATTTATAGTGTAATAAACACAGAAGGCTGTTAAAAAAAAAAACCATACAATTTTAGAATGTATGCATTATATTACAGTATGTAAATTAATTTATGGAAATTTTACATTAAAAAATAATAGATTATAATGTATGTGTGTGTAATATAATGTAGTATAAAAGACTGAAGATGTTATACAATGTTGTGAGGAAGTAATTAAGGAGAGCAGTAAAACAAACACTTGCATAATAAAAAGTATATTTTAAATAAAATAAAAATTTAATATACTAATAACCAAAAAGCAATACATTCATTATAAGAAAATACAGAATAATAATGATGTTAGAAATATTGAGTGCAGTATGTAAATGTAATTTTTCTACTTTGTACCAATGATTTTTTAAAACAGAAAAGTTCAGAACGTCTATGTATAAAACTAACCGTTGTCTGTTGAACTTAAACTATCTGCCGGGTTGTTTGGCCGTGGTCCAAGGTTTTCATTAAAACCAAACGTTTCAGCAGCACCACTGGCTGCCATCTTCACCCACAGTACTTTGTCTCTTACTGTAGGTACAAAGACAGGAATTTTTATTAAAAGCATTGAAACATTCAGTATACACGGCGTAACCGTATTCTATAAAATATTGCCGTGAATACAACACTGCATGACCACGGCATCAGTACAGCCCGTGCTGTTTCAGTTGTACTTATCAGCTGACTCTGTTTTACATAACACCTCTTGCGACAATTAGCAGTCCCTCACAGCGTTTATTTTGTAACGACGGAATAATTAAAACTCGCTATGCGATTTTTCAGTTACCCATTGTTTAAAAAGGAATAATAACGACAGAACAAAGGACTTACTATCGAGGAAGAGGAAGGATTAATTGTTACATTGCCAGTAAATAATGGGCGCCAAACGGACAAGTGCGTGCTCGTATTTTGTGATTACGTTTCGTTATCGTCGTGGCAGTCACGCGGAAGTGTGAGACCTTCCTATTGTTGTTAATTGATTGATAAAGAAGATACTTTACCGTGGGCGTGCACGTTTTGTCCATTCTAGTCATGTTGTTGGACTACGTGCAGTCAAGAGGAATGCTAATGTACGCTCCACTGCCTTTACGTTTGTCACTGATTGTACTTAATTACTCTTCCGATTTAGTTAAACACGTCCGTCGAGAGTGAAACCGTTTCCGTCGCAGCCTTGTTCCGTCGCTTCCTCTTCCTCTACGGCCCGGATGCCCTTGTCGACTGATACTATTTCAGTGCGACCGATTGTCTAGTTGGGCTTACTTTGTAAACGCTAAAATGAAATGAACTCGAGCTACAAAGTGAATACAAAGTATAATAAATTTTTTGTTTTTTAGTCCATGACTTCTTCAATGAGCACCTTGGGGTACAAGCTTTCGTTGTGGTGAAAATTTGTAGTAGCTTTCGTTGTGGTGAAAATTTGTAGTAATATTACATACTGAGCGGGGAGCAGGGAAGGCAGTGCTGGAAGTGGGGTTGACAGCTACTTTGACGTTTAAAAACATCTACCGTTGCTTTCTGATAAATCACTCTATTTTCGGACGGTAAAACCTGGCACTCTTGTTCTCATGATGAAAATTTAGCATTAAAAAAATCATGATGAATTTTATTTCGGGTATGTTCAGTTCTCACTGTTATAAAGCTGCATAAATATTCTCTCGCTTTTCTGTTATTAAATCAAACCGAAGTGTTTGAAAGACATAGACAAAGCTAGTTATATAATCTCGTGTAAATTTTGAGTAGGATTAGTTCATTCCTCACTCTAAACAAACGAAAGTTATCTCTGTATTTCATCTGGTCACTCCTTACCTGCCTTCTGTTCTTGCCACAGGCTTCACTTTAATTGCGATTTGTTATTTAGATGACGTTTGTTTATTGTTTGCAGAATGGTGGATATGGATGTTGCACACACACACACGCGCGCGCGCGCACGATACACGTTATCGATTATTGCAATGACTTCATTAAGATAAACTGTAATTTCAGAAATTAGTTGGTTTTGATAAGACTCTTTCAGATAATAATAATTCCCACCTCCTTTCTGACCTCGAGTTATAGACTAAAAGAAGGGGGACGTTTCCACTTAGTTTAATGTAATTGTTTCAAAGGTTTGGTAAAATTGTACAATTTATGGTTTCGTTATTTTTAATAAGAATGTTTTACTCTCTCTCTCTCTCTCTCTCTCTCTCTCTCTCTCTCTCTCTCTCTCTCTCTCTCTCTCTCTCTCTCTCTCTCTTTCTCTCTCTCTCTCTCTCTCTCTCTCTTTATCTCCCTCTCGTTACCCCCTCTATCTCTCTATTTGTCTATCTATCTATCTCTATTTTTCTCTTCTTTTACTTTGAAGTATTGACCTGAATATGCGTCTGTTTTTTTGTATTTAATACCGTTCAGATATTGAAAAACATGAAATGTCATGCTTTGTGACAGAAGAGGAATGTTGTGCTTTGCTTTGAGGCGACATTTTCACCATAATACACAGTTATAATTTAGACAGTATTTTTTAAAGAAAAACATGAGTGTTGTGGTTTATAAAATAGGTACATTTTTAATGATTAATTTTGATAACCGTAATTTGTAAAAACCATTTTTAAATGTTTACTTACACAATCGGGTTGTCTACGTGTCAATTAATTCTTCTATTCCACGCATATATTTTTCACGTTCACTATCACTATCACTAAAGTTGTTTTCACTACTGCTGTCCTGAGCAGTATCAGTTAAAAGACGATCCGTAACACAGTCAATCGCCTCCTCTGATGCCATATAATGATTTTCAGTTCTCTTCACGTGCTCACACTGGATTTACAATCTGCTGCTTAAAAAGCTGCAGGGTTTTTCCTGCTGTTAAGTTTATAACAGAGTCCACTAAAAAATGTACTTTTTTTTCTTGATGTGATCTTTAACTGTGACCCAAACCACTCCTATTGGATTCAAATCCGGGTAGTATGGGGGAAGTCGCAAAACACAATGCACGAAACATGATCTATTTTATAAGTTTTGCATATGGGCTTGGGACGTTTAATGGCCTCATACAGATCTGGTTTTAGGATTCTTACACTACACGAATATTGCATTCTGACAACCACGTAATAATATCTTCTTCTTTGTTGTGTCGCCGGTGGAGGATTTACATGTTCAGTATGGTATGGGGCGTTTCTATCACCAACACACTCTGATCCTCTAAATTCGGAATACGTTTCTCATAATTTTCAGAGTTCGTGTCAACTTGCTTAGACCCTTGACTTGAACATTACCAGTCCATTCGGTACAAAACCGTTTACACCACCTGCGTGAATCATCACAACTCGCTGTCCTTTACTTATAGGGGATTTGAGACCGCTCTGTTCGTTGTTTGTCCATGTTTTCGAGACAGATGTAGGCCTACTATGGAAGTACGTTTCATCCATTATAATATGGCCCGTAGTTCCCCCGGTCCTAAATAATTGTCCTTATGTACTGGACTCTTAATCTTCTAATATCGGATTTCACAATCAGAACCTTCCAATTATTTTGTATACGCTTCCTCCGAAACCCATTTACGAATAACTTGTCTTAGACTATACAAACTACCATTACAGTTGATTCGTTCTTACAGAACTCTCTGTATACCCTTTATTGTTGGTCTCTCCCCGAGTGTTACATGAAATTCATGTATAACACACCGAACCACACATCAGTCAAAATCATCCAACTCAGTTTTAGGTTTTCCTGTTTCTCTTGAGGAACGTTTTTTTGAGAATCGTTCTTGCCTCTTCTGTAGATGCTGAAGCTTCCTTAATAATTCTAAATACACTACTGGAAGATACACTACATGCCTCAGCAACCCTTTTTTCTGAAATATCTGTAGTCTTGGATTACATAAATAAACACTATAAATTATTTTCGAACTCTGGCTATGAATTACTTTTCTTATAACGAACTTCTTTGAAGAAGAAGCACTACCGTCTTTCATTTTCAACTATACGATATAAAGGCAAACAAAACAGAATTTTTTTACAAACAGAAAATGTTTTAAGAAATGCGCGCACATACCAACCGTGCAGCTGTTCTAAAAACAAGCTGATTGCTCCGAAAACAACGCGTTAAAGCTACGAATGAGTAATGAGAACTTTTTACAGTGCGCACCCTGACACCCGTTTCTTGTCTAATTATTTTAGTTGTTTTTCCCCGGCTTGGAACCCATACATGGTTTTTTGATGGTTTCTGTCTTGTTAATGATGGTGATAGACTCTTCCTTTTTCTCCCTGGTTTCCGTTCTAATTTTCTTTTGTTCTCTTATACATACACATTTCAGCGTGTGTGTTTCAGCGTTTGTACTGAAACAGATTATTCCATTTACTCTGCCTTTATGTGTATAACAAAATTACGTATTATCACGTAGAGTCCTATTCTATTATTCTCATATACACTGCAACATTATACTTACATACTGTGACGTTTAAATGGTAGTACTGAATGCACGGTAGTGTATCAAATAACGGCTAGGCCGTAGGATTTGTGTGGATGTTACGTTCAATGTTACTGCTGCATAATACACCTTACGGTTAGTTGATAGGAGAACGATTTTAGTGGCCCTAAAATAATTGCTTAGATTTATAGAAATAAAATAATTGATTTACTGAAATTATTAAAAAATATTAAATATTGATAATGTAAATTTAGATAGCCTCTTTTTTAAGAAGTTGTTTACAGACTATAAAGACACATTACACACGTAATTTACACATGAATAGTATAAACACAACAATTATGAAACATATTTTTGAACATGATAATATAGCGTATAAATATATGAACATCAGTATATGATAAGAAAATTTATCAGTTAATTAGTGTCTGATATAAAATATTAAATTTTGCACAAATAGCTGCGTTTGTAGCTATTTGAACTTTCCGCATATGAACTTTGCTGTTCCAATGATTTGGCGGGAACGAAAGATCATCCAACCTATTGTTACTTTTGTCTGACTAACATTTCGGGCATTAGTTCAAAATCAAAGCACACTGTGTCATACCCTAATTTACCATCTGCCATGAGGCCTGTGGCTCATAGTGAAGAACTGCCTGTGCCTAAATCACAAGGCACATCGTTTGGTTTAGGCATAATCTGGTCTAAAATGTCATACTTAACAATTATGAACAAGACAAAGATTTCGCAGAGGTCGGTAATGATGATGTAAGGGTTGAGCCAAACTTTGAAGCTTCGTGTTCGTCTCCTGAACCCCATTTACTAACACTAGGGACCTCAATGACCTTGTACGAGATCTGAATTTATCAAAAAGGCAGGCAGAACTTCTGCACTTTGGGAATAAATTTCCATCAGTGCCACTAGCTTATGCTACGGGTTTGAAAGAAACATACTAGAACATGAAATTTCTGCTGGATAATATAAAGTATGAAGCATTTAAGTGGAATATTTGTTGTGACTTGCTAGGTCTTCAACTTGATTTCACCAACTACTGTTGTATTCTTTGCGAGTGGGACAGCAGAGACCGAAAAAATCATTACGTACAGAAAGAGTGGCCAAATCGAATATCATTAACACCAGGAAAGAAGAAGGTTGTCAATGCACCACTTGTTGATTCTAAAAAAGTTTATTTACCTCCATTGCATATAAAGCTGGGGCTTATGAAAAATTTCTTGAAAGCAGTAGATCGAAATGGGCTTGGATTTGCGTACTTAAAAAACAAGTTTCCAAAGATCAGTGCCACTGATCAATGGCGAACAGTTCCATCAGGATATTTTGGTTTGGACATGGAAAAGCGGTACCAAGGCACGTGGAGTCCGAGCATGCTAGCTGACTATTGTTGGACCCTAAAGAGAGATGTTCATGAGGCAAAATATCGTAGAAACTCCAACATTACAACTTTTAGGTAAGATAATATTGTACTGAATATTCATTTTAAATACGTAATGTTGTAAAATTATAATAGGTGTCTCTAAAAATCCTTACGTGATAGAAAAATTCTGAAACCATATCTGAATTCAGCGCGAAAAAATGCTGTTAGATTCACCCATTTCACATTTGGGACAAAAAAATTTTTTTTTTATATCACAGTGTATTGATAAATGAAAAAAATGGAAAGCTTGATATTGTTCAAAGTATCGTTCGTCGGCCTGTTAGGTCGTAGGCTAAATATGTTAACTACAGACGTTTCGGCCACCGGAGGCCATTTTGAGTTTAAAAGATCTTCAGGCCAGCATCAGGTTAAGATCTTCAGGTAACTATACTCTGAACAATGTTGACGGCGGCCGTGATAGCCTCAGCTCAAGATTAGGAAAGTTTGATCTTCTTCTTCTGATAGTTCCTATCCTTTTCGGATGTTGGATATCATACAGACTATTTTAACTTTCTGTACTTCTGCATGGACTAAGTCATGCCAAACCAGGTCCTTAAATTTCTCAGCCATGAGATTCTCGGTCGCACAACTCCTCTCTTTCCAAGTACTTTTCCCTGTAGTATGGACTGCAATAAGTAAAAATGTCTGTAAAGTTTGATAGTTTAGCAAATTCCACTGAAAAAAATAAAACACATCAATTTCTAATATTCTTTAATAATGCTGTAATATACCGGATGAATTTATCGATGAAGCTCTATCAGTGATTTATAATTTATATTTCTCAATATTTTTACTTCTGATATTGTTAGAATTAAGGAAATGGAAAGTTAGTCTGTGACTGCGTAAACGAAAGTTACCTGATCTCTACCCAGCCACTTTCGAAGTCGTATCTGGCAGTTGACTGGAGCCTATAATTCTTGATACCTACATTGTAATAATATAATTAGTAGATTTATCTCAATGATGTTAGATTTATAATAGCCTGTTATTATCAGAGACTGTGTAAATTAATTGTTGCTGTTTTTACGGATAATTATGAATAAATATTGCGTGGTATTTATAGTTAAAATTTTTGTGATTTATTTAACACACCATCATTCACTCTGTCTTGAAAACATATTAAACCGATGATAGAAAAACTATAAAAGACTTTCGTATTTAACGTTATTAACATGAATATTGTTATTTTCATCAGTACCGTAAATATCTCCTGGTAAAATCTGACGGGTAACAGTCAGTAAAATTTAACTAAATTAAATTTTAAATTTAATCTTAAAATTTATCTGATTTATATCAGATACGTTTCATCGGACACATTAAATTTGACTGCATTTCCTTCTACGACAAACTATAATTTTCGTTATTCTTCAGATTAGGGTAATTTCTTTTAGTTATCAAATTCAGTACAAACTCTCTGTTACATCTCTTGCACATTCAAATTAATACTGCTCTTAGTCTCTTGAAGCACATTTCCTGTTCCATCCGTTTGTTTCTATTATCTTTTAAGTGGGACGGAAAATCCGAAAGGTTTAAGCTGAATTCCGCTGACGCTCAAGATTGTATCATGCGCAGATTCGGTCCCAATTGATAAAGTTTATTTTTTCCGTGGATTTCCAGCCCCATATGAATTACCCTCAGTTGTATTAGATGGACGAGAAACACACTGTAACTCCGTGTTTTTCTGCTCCATGGGTCGTGTTATGTTTTCGTTAACATTCGTAAAGTATTATGGTTACAGTTCTAATAAGCTGCTTAAGCTGATGAACTCGCTCAATATTTTGATCGAAATAATTTTTATTATTGGATAAACGTTAATATTATATAATTTTTCAACAATCATAAACCTCAAAAAACCGCGATTGCTACTAATTTTTAGTAAAATAATAACAATATGTAATGCACACAATCATACAATAAATACAAAACATTTGGCCCTAGCTTTATAAGTTTATATATGTTCCAGACACATCTAGAAACCCATGTCTACTACTTTTCACAAATGCACATAAATATTAACAATGTGTACAGTTTTTTTTGTAAACCTAGCTCACAGATTTTTTGAAGGCGGTCCAAAATTTGCAAGGGTCTTAAAAGATATTGATTTAGTCAATTTTTAATTTAGTCAAATTTACTAAGTTTGTATTTTCGATAAAATGTCTCATAATTTGTTGCCCTACGCTAATTAGTACAGTTTATTTAAAGTTTGACATCAACTTGTGGCACATGGTAACTGAAGTTATCAATTTTCAGAGTAAACACTACGTTCGGATTTAGGTTAAATTCTCTTTAGTCTTATACCCGGATGAATACTTACAATTTTTTTTAAAATTTATGATCCTATTTTTTGAGCCGTGCTGTCCTAAAAATTTTAAATTTCGAAACAGAACGCTATATTCATATTTTGGTTTAAATTCTCATTAATGTGACACACTAGGAATTTTTGTGATTTTTTTTTCAAGATTTTATCCCCGTGATTTTTTTTAAACGTTGGTACCTTCTGTCCCTAATTTAGGGTGAATAAATCTAAAATACAATACGGATATGTAGGGTAAAAGTATTGACATGCATGCCAAATTTCACTAAAATTACTTGATGCATTCCAAAATTATCGTGAGACATAACTGCACACAGATAGATAGGCAAACGCCAAACATTTCACTTCCCTCGTTCGACTAGCTTCTTTAGCTTTCTTACGGATGAATCTGCACACCTTTTGTTGCATTGGTTATACCGGAAGACATTCAGCCGTGTCTTTAACTCAGCCACATGGAAAACATGAATTGCGATTGAATAGCTACTTCTGAAAATGATATCTAATTCATTCAATTCACGATGTACGGTGCCACTTAGTACTTTATTACACGTTATCAATTGTCTGAATCATTAATACCATAAATCTCATTATATATTTTGGGATATTACACTGTAATTTGTGGAACAAATCGAAGAGAGAAATATTAGAAATTCTAAAAAACGCTTAAGTATTCTTACAACTTCTTTATGTGTGAGATATGTATTGATAAAATACGAAGCCTTGGCAGTGGCATGATCCAGATTTGTTTTTAATTGAAAAGGAATAACGACATATGATATAGAAGCGACTATAAAAAAGTGAATGTTTGCATTTAGTAATATAATAAACTGGTTGTGTTACGGCAAAATGGTTGGTTGGGCAGTCTTACAGGCGGTTTGTTCGGAACGGACTTCGGAATATTTGCCAATGAAGAAATAAACTCCCTACATACCTTACTGTATGTGCCACGTGAGAGACAAATCAAGCTCATTTATTTCGCTGTGCACAGTACGCCGACAATGTTCACAAAAAGCACAGAAATATGTAGTTTTAAAATTAATTATTGTCACTAAGCTCGCATCTGATTTTCGAAATGTATGTGAGATTGTATGAAAGAAAAGTTAACCAATTTCATACAACTAGGAGTGTCCCTGACACAAATGGGCGGAGCCTCTGATATTAATAATAATTTATTTATCAATATTTTTACAATCAACCGTTTTTAATCCGTTAGGTAAATAGATTCGTAATATTTTATTTATCAATATTCTTAAAATCAACAAAATATATACACTTTTATGATACACTACACACTTTTTATTGAATACACTACATTATAGTACAATATACTATAACGAGAAAAGGTGTAAAGGTAGGACCAATCACCGACTAAATACACCCAAAGGCCACCAAAAGGAACAGCTGAAGAACGCTGCTTTGCTTATTTGAGTCGCATATCCACTTTGAAAAAAAAATTCAAACCCAACATATTGGCTTCATCAATAATAACGAACCTAACATCTTTTAATTCTTCTTCAAAAGCAATTTTGGATTCACCTTCTAAATCTTTGAAAGTTCCTCCCCTTTTCTTTGAAGTATTTATTCTTAGAGCTGAATGAATAGTTTGACCAGCAATATTGTTAGCTGCCACACCAGTAGGAGCCATTAAAAAAGTTGCATCGAAGCCAAAATATGAATTAATTCTCCTAACCATTTCATTAATTACATAGCTCTTACCAGTTCCAGCTTTTCTCTGAATAATTGCAAGTCTTTGATTGCAATCATCATAGTCATTTAGCTGATATTCTAAGAAAGATAATATCTTATTTTGTTGGTCGTTGAAAATAACATTGTATGATTCATGGGAATCATACTGATTACCAAACGTTTCTCGATTCCTTTCGATGAAAGAAGTTTTATTCTTTATATCTGGATATTTGTAATAGGCTGCTTCATTATGAAGTAAATCGATATCACGATTACCTAGACCAACTTGAGTTGGTAGTGGATTAGGCATTACTGCTGCTACAGCCATCCAGTCTCTATCGTCAAAAATATCAAACTCGTTATTATTATCCTGATCAATTTCAGTTTCTTCTGTAATTAAAGACACGTGTAATTGTTCGTGAAACTGTCAAAAATTTTGTCGGGTATAAGCCATGAACCATGTTTTATCTGTACTTTTCAAGACTTCTTCATTACGCCATTGCTTATATAAAATCAACTTTTGTTTACAATATAATTCAGTATTGACTGCATTGTTATTGTTGCTTATTTTAGGGAAAACTTGTACAATTTTTTCTTTTCTGTTTGTGCTAATTGAATTATTTCGTCCCTTAGAAAATGTTTTAGCAAAATCGAATAATATTATTTCTTCCATGTCTAGTGGTCTACTACTATAAAACTGAATGAATGAATTACTGCCATTTTCACTATTGGTTCCAGTAATTGCAACATAGTCTTCTATTGTTATGACAAGTATTCTAAAAGTTCTGGTACATTGATACAATGGAATTCCATAGAGTAAATGACATGTTTCGCAAGCCCCGATGTCTCTTTTTCCGATCACTCTTATCATCAAACTTCTATATATGCTCGACGAGATTCTTCATCCGGGGCTCTCGGTTCAACGATTTCTTGAAACATTTCCGTCAAATTTTTCGAAGCAGGTTCTGACTTTGAAGCATATTTGGATACATATTCAACCACCTGGTATAAAGAGGTGATTATACTAAAATCAGTATTTGCTCTCCGTGTTTGTGCGATGACAGGATTATACTGATTCAGGCGTTCATCATTCCTTATTGGTGTGTATATCCAAATACCTTTCTCATTTTTCTCTAGAAGAGATTGCTCTTGTAATTCTTTGGGATATTTGAACCTGCAAGTATATTACTTGCTATTCCACTTAAGACAATATCCTTTAGTACATCTGGTATGTCTTTGGAATCGATTCAGTAGTTCTGAAAGAGAACGATCGTTGTCGATAACAACATCAGTTGATCTAATCCTTGAAGAATGTATAGTTGCCAAAGGAGGAGGAGGAGGAGTGAATGGCAAAGGATTTAATGCATTAACCAAATGGCCATAATACATCTTAGCACTCAAAATGTCTTCTTCAGATGCATTATCAAAAGTTCTTGGATCAGGAGCACCAGAGATCCAATGAAGACCGTGTACATGACATGAACCACGATGCTGGAATTCGAAACGAAACCAATTATCTGAAACTGAGAATATCTTACAGACGACATTTTTTATGAATAAACTTGCACGAAACGAAAAATAATCTTCTACAATTGAGGGATTCTCATTTAAAAGTTTTTGCCTTTGCTGAGCGATTATGGATTCACCTAACGTTTCCTCTTGCACGAAATTACAACCCATGAGTCGTGCCAGATCAGGCCACCAAAGATCAGCTGTACTCAAAGTAAAAAACCCGTTGGAAAATTATCACACCGCTCAATCATTGATTCAAGTTCACCCCTTCGTTGAAACCAGTAAGATTTTGATCCTCCTTTTTCCACACCAGAAATATAAACTTCTTACTATTTAAGGATTACTCGACAGCGTATTTCTCAGTTGCTGTATTGTTCCATTGAAATGGGATTTTCTAGCAAATATTGTCCCTCGTTGAATAGCTTGATGACGCTGAACAGTGTTCAATGCAAAAAATCTGAACCTAGGATCTTGTGCAAAACGTCAGTCTTTATATTGCATCAAAAATTGAAAATATTCAATTGCTGTAAGTTTCATATTACTTACTCGAGTATTATCGTTTAGTTCAGCAGATCCATAAGGTAGTAAAGCGGGAAATGCCATGCTTACATATCCTTCACACGAGAATTCTTTTATGATATCAGTACCTTGTGGCCATGGAATTACATTATTCACTGCAGATTGGAGTCGATCGACTTCTATGATTCTAATATTCTCCGGGATCATAATTTCATAAATTTCTTCAGAAAAGTTCTCTTCGTGTGTATTCACCTCAGGTAAATCAACAGTGGGTATCATTCCATAAATACTATCATTTAATGGAAGTTGAGATATTTGTTCCATATCAATGATGATATCACTACAGAATGGATTAATCGTATTCAAAAAATTGAGTGTTACTAAACGTTTGTCACGTCTCACATGAAAATCCCGATATCCATTAACACTTTCCTTTCTTACAACTATACTGCTCAGTGAAGCGGGTGTAGGGGGCAAGGAACTAATAATCTCCGTTATATTTTGACCAATATTTATAATATTTCCCTTATAAGCATATTGACCGGGAAAGCCTCTCGATTTCACCCTATACACACGCATCACTGGTTGTACTCTTGCTATCAAGAGTTGTTCTACAAAGTGAGATCCATCAGTTCTGTAAGTACATTTTTAGGATCCATACGATTAACTGCAGTAAACTTATTTGGGTTTCGCTTACACTGCGGACACATATTAAAAAATGTTTGCTGAATAAACACTCGAGAACAATTTACACATTCATAGATTCTAGAGATCGTAAATTATCTTCAAATTCATTCTGAAGATTCCTATATCCTGTGTTATTTTGTTCATATAACACATGATTCATGTTATTTTCTGCAGGGCATTCAACAGTTGCTGCAACAACATTTTGTCGCTCTCTCTTCCGTCTTTGATTTGTAGTTAAACGACCAATATTTGGACCTCTTCTCCGTCGAGGCATACTATAAATAATACGTATATATATATTGATGAAGAAGAATGTACATAGAATATGCATATAACAGAAAAAAGTACTTAAACAAAAAGTACAAAATTGAATAAAAAGTATAAGAATAATAATTTTAATAGAATTTGTAAAATTGAATAAAGAAGTATAAGAATAATTTTTCAGTGAAGGGTTAGTGAGGATCAGTCAAAAATAACACAAATTTTAACTTATTTGTGTCGACGTTTCGACAATGTTTATTGTCATCATCAGGACCTGTGTATGAATTCACAAGAAATGTCAAACAAAAGAGAACAATCGTTTGGGTGAACGTGTTCGTGTATGTGCGTGTGCGCGCGTATGTATGTATCATTGTATATGTGAAGGAGTTGAGATAATTTGTTTACATCTTCAAATGTTTTCTTTAAGAAAACGAGAAAATTATAATATCACAGAACTTAATTTATACATTATTACAATTTAATATTACAATGTAGCCTACACGTGTTACTTTCATTTCCTTCAAAAGTCAAATAATGTACAAGCGTCATCTGGTTCTGTTTTATAAATAGGGCGGTTGGTCTGGGAAAATTTACAGTTGTGTGTTTGGCGTCAGCAACAATTGTAAGTGCCTCACTGATCTTATTATTTAGTATCAGCTAGGTAAACATATAGTAATTCTTATAGACACATATTCTGATTAGTTTTAAACTCAGTACAGTGGTCATCTGCGTTCTGCACAATTTAAACTTACGTGACAAAAAGAAGATAATATAATTGTTAAATATCACTATAATATTGACGACTCGGAACACAAAGTTTTTTATAAGTAAAAACGTAAAGTTTTACCTTACAGCCTAAACCGGCTTTCACCTATAGAAGGCTTCATCAGAGGCTGTCGTTAGTAGCGCTGCTCGTCATGTTGTTGGCGACGAGAAAGTGTTTCGAAAGATTGAAGCTGTGTGTGTGTGGTGAGATGTGTTCGAATAATGCGTGCGATTTGAATTGTGTCTGTTCGTTTAGGATGTCGTTTTTATTTGTTTTTGTGTGTTTGTATAGTTCGCAAACCACCTCATTGAAGCAAACCACACATATAAAAACATCGACAATAACATGAACATACTACACGTACACACAAAAGGCCGAAAACTAGACACTCTAGAACAATTAGAAATATACAAACACACAAAAACAAATAAAAACGACATCCTAAACGAACAGACACAATTCAAATCGCACGCATTATTCGAACACATCTCACCACACACACACAGCTTCAATCTTTCGAAACACTTTCTCGTCGCCAACAACATGACGAGCAGCGCTACTAACGACAGCCTCTGATGAAGCCTTCTATAGGTGAAAGCCGGTTTAGGCTGTAAGGTAAAACTTTACGTTTTTACTTATAAAAAACTTTGTGTTCCGAGTCGTCAATATTATAGTGATATTTAGTTAAGTAACGGACACGTCATGGACAACGAAATCCAAGAATATAATTGTGTTATACTTAAGTATTGATGCTCGAGTGTGTAGTTGTGCTTGTGTGTGTGTGTGTTTGTGTGTGTTGTGCGAGCGTGTGTGTGCGTACACGTTGTAACGTCACACAACGTTCCATAAAGGAAATCATTTGCATAGCAATTTATCATAAGAGGAAGGTGAGGTGAACAGTATCGAACCCAAGTAGTCCTAAAAATTTTGTAATATTGTCTAATAATTAATACCATTAACGGGAAAAAACGACCAGACTATGACTAAGACTTAAACCCCATATATATTATTCAAGTGAAGAACAGTGTAAAACCATAATATACTATAAGAGAGACAAATAATATCTGTAACAACCAAAATAAGGTCATTAATTATTAGGTTTTGTAACTCTGAATTGGGTATAAAAAAATTATTTATTGTGAATTAATGGGCAAGATCCATTATTATATTATGTAATGTAAATAAAATAAATGTATTAAATGATTTAAATACATTATTAGAAAGGATCTAAGTTAAAATAAAAAATATATAAATGTTATGACAAAAAAATATTAAGGTGTTGGATTTGAGACCAATCACTCAGATTTCATGTAAAAATTAATTATTATCAAATTGAGATAAAAACTATATGTAATTGTCAAGTAGACAAAGATGAACAATTTATCGTAAATAAAGAAAGCTGTCAAATGAATAAAAATCAGTTAAAATAGCCAAAAACAGTATTAACTGAAAACATGTAGTAGACCTATAATATTGTAATATTTATGGATTTAATGTTGACAAAATGCAACCAAAGTGCATTAGAAAGTTGAAATATAATATAATGTGACTATACTAATATATTTGACTAACTTAAACACTGTAATAGTCGAGTTAGCAAACTATTTACCTATACCATATATGGCTAAGGCCAAGCAACCATCACAAAAAATAGTCATATTTGACTAAATGTTTGCAAAATATTAACAAAAATAAAAGAAAAGGGTACAATACTTTAGTGTACCATGAAAACAAACATACTCAGTTGAAAATAAGATCAATTATTAAAGAATTTGACTTATAAGAGTGAAATTTGTCACACAAAGAAAAAGGACCACTTAGGCAAACCAATATGATGCTAAGTAATCCTACAATAAAAATAATATGTATCAGGATAAACCAGGTATCACAAAAGATAGACAATATAATAAACTCTCAGTGTATACTAGAAAAATCCCATATATATTAAGGAAAAAAGACTAATTATTGTATTCTAACAGTGACAACAACGTAGGCCATAGGCAATAGGCATGGACCATATAAAACTGAACTTATTTGTATATTATATATGTTAAACTTTATTTATTTTGTTATAGAAAGATGGTAATATTATGTGTTAATGTTGTAGAAGAAACCAAACAGCTTCACAACAATTTTTTAGTTCAAACATTGAATTTTTATGGAAACATTCCAAGGTAAGAGTTGTATATTGTGTTATTTTATTATAGTTAATTTATTCAAAAACTAATCGTAATTAGTATCATTAGATTCAGTTGAAAGCAGAGAATCCAAATGTAGTAAGGGCATGCAAATTGTGAGTAGTTATGTAAAATTGTTTGACAAATACCAGAATAATTTTTGTAATATCCTTAGTGTTAAGAATAAGAAATTTTGTTCTAAAGCTTCTACGGAAGTTAAATTTGTTCCATGAGGTTCCATTTCATTATTCTCGAACGTTCTAGAAGGAATTTTTACACAAATACACCGGAAGTTCATGTCAAAAAGCTAAAACAATGAGCCTTGCAAAGTATAAAAGGAAGACCAAATTAGACCGAAAAACACTTCACGCTTGGAATCCAGAACAGACGCATCACCCACGACACTGATCACCGCAACCGAGGCGAAACCGAAGGCGAGAAGACGACACAAGAACGAAGAAAGGCTTTTCCCGTACATTGACAATAGACTGACTTAACCTCTACAAGAGTATACGCCAATGTGTTGCTGAAATAGAGCAGCAACACGGCACATTTAATAGAACACACGCAGCCAGAATATCAGCGGCCCAGGATTTATTTGACTTTAAATAAATTCAGTGCACAAGGAACGTCAACACGAAGAGGCGAGATTGAAAACTACCCGAGAGAAGTGTCCAGTGCGAGAATAATTACCCATCGGAACGTGAGTTGTTCAAAGTTAAAGTCATTTTTACATGGTTACATTTGTCACACAGTTGTACTACACATGCCACACACCTTCAAATCACTTAATTTTTGTAAAGCATCTTATTGATCTGTCTTGGTAGTTCAAAGGAGTCACGTCCTGAGAGTAAAGATTTTTCATATATTAAACTCATGCTTTTCAACTGAGTAAAATAAAATATTTGTTAGCCGATACTTGATTGGAGAAAAAACTTGTCAATAATAATAATTTATAATTTTTTGTAACTCTGCAATTTTACTTTTTCGCGAATGTTAGTCCTTCAGACGATTTTTTAAGATTCATTAAACATACTTTATTTTTTCAAACTCAAACTGTCTCGTTCACATTTTTTTCATAGAATTAAACTAACTGCTAAGAATTCAAAATTTTAATTTTAATAACATTTTCTTGGAACAAAAGATTCCAAGTGGCGCCCATAAACACATAGTAGATTAAGTTGTTTTGCAGGACGACATCACCGCAGAGGATCCAGTCATCAGTAAGTAATAAAAAGTGCGCGGAGTGTAACGCCCGACATATTACAAACACGACAACCCACACAACATTATCTTTCTTTTGTTATAACGTCTGCGTGTTAGATTGAGGGTATCTGTTTAAGTTTGTGAGAAGAGCGCCCGAGTGTGTAATATGAGTGTGAGAAGGTGTTGTGTGAGTCTAGAAAGAGACACAGCCAGCGAGAGAGAGAGAATGAGAGAGAGTGAGAGAGAGAGAGAGAGAGAGAGAGAGAGAGTGTGTGAGAGAGTGAGTGAGTGAGTGAGAGAGGGTGAGGAGAAAGCCAGATAATGTGAGAGAGGGACAGATACTGACAGAGAGGGAGAGAGAGGGAAAACCATGAGTGAGAGAGATTATGACTACCGACATATACATTAACTACATGAGACTATGGTACTCTGTATAGACCAAGTTCTTGGTAAATAACATTGTACAATAATGTAAATATTAAGTAATAACCATTTTCATAAAATAGATCTGTCATCTATAATGTTGTGTTGTAATAGTTTGTAACTCTTCAATGTAAGTTGTTAAATCTATACTGTTATCTTGTACATAATTCTCTAATTTATGTGAGGACGATAATGGTAATAGAAATGGTCAGTATTTTAGAGTGCCATTTGTGAGAGAGTGAGTGGGGGGGAAGATAAAGTGAGAGAGAGAGAGAGGGGAGAGAGATAAAGAGAGAGAGAGAGGGGATAAAGAGAGAGGGAGAGAGAGAAGTTTGGCAGAGTGAGAGAGAGTGTGAGAGAGAGAAAGAGAGAAAGAGGGAGGGAGAGAGTTAGTGAGAAAGAGAGCAAGAGAGAGAATGAAAGGGAGGAATAGAGAGGGAGAGAGCGATTTCAAGTTAGAGTGAGAGGTTGTGAGAATGAGAGGTAGAGGGAGAATTGGTGAGAGGGCGGGTGTGATTGTGGAATTTACAATATTCTATAGTACTCTGGATTATAATTTACAACAATATAATTACAATTATTATTCAAGTTTACTTGTTAGAAAAATTTACCATAAACTTGTGTTTGTAACATTATGTCAACTATCTGAGGTAAGGTCGTAAAATTCTACAGTTACTGTGTAATTTATATGTTTCTAAATTATGATTGTTTTTAATACCAGTAGTGAGTGAAACATGTTGAAAATAACTTTCAATAATTACAGAGTTGAACATCCCTCAATCTGTTTTTAGTTATAATATATTTTACTACGCTATAGGGCTATGTTGACTGCTATATGTATAAACGTTTTCTGTCCCAAACTAATATCTAATTGTTGATTATTGCTTTTATAATTAATTAAAAATATCATTACATACAGCAATTTAAATTGTAATAGTGTATAAATTAAGTTCTGTGATGTTATAATATTCTCGTTTTCTTAAAGAAAACATTTGAATATGTAAACAAATTATCTCAACTCCTTCACATATACAATGATACATATATACGCACGCACACGCACACACACTCACATACACGAACACGTTCACCCAAACAATTGTTCTGTTTTGTTTGACATTTCTTTTGAATTCATACACAGGTCCTGATGATGACAATAAACATTGTCGAAACGTCGACACAAATAAGTTAAAATTTGTGTTATTTTTGACCGATCCTCACTAACCCTTCACTGAAAAATTCATTGATTGCCGGTCACTACGAATTTAAGGATTTATAAGAATAATAATTTAAATAGAATTTGGATTAAAATTTACCTGAACTGTGATTCGTTGCAATATGTAACAGAAAATTGCAGTGCATCAGCGACTAAATTCACATTGTAATTATAAATAAATTTATTTAAGTTTGAATTACGTAATGCATAAACTTTGTAACGTGTTTATAACAAAAGACTTCTATAATAACTTCTATTGTTGTAATATTACTTTCAATAATATGAAAAACTTACAATATTATATATCCCGTTTTAACCGATCTAGCAAGAGTCTGCTGCATAATCGAATCATGACTGTGCAGTTTACACCCAGAAGGACGACACGCACGTAATCTGCAAAACCGGACTGAGTTACGATTAGATCGTACTTCTGTTATAATGAATTAAAACAACACTAATGTTATTTAAAGTGATGGCGCTACATTTGAATAAATCTGAACGAGTGAGACGAATCACATTAATAATAATTTGTACTATAAATTAAGTCAGTGATAACTGTACATACGTAGTTAAAAGGCATACTATTTATGGAAACTTGCTTCTCTAAACTTCCATGGTAGATGTAATAATATCAACGGCTACATTATTCTTATACGGTAGTAGATTACTTATGTGTAATCTGATTCTCTGAATTTTCTTCGTTTCTCAATTTCTCCTGGCTACCTGCTAGACCTTCTTCTTTCTTATGTCTTCCTTTCTGAGCTTCTAGGACTAGTTGTTTTCGCTAGTCGTTTCTTAGTATAAAAATAAAAAAATCTGGGCTATTACAAATCTAATTAGTGTATTTATTTAAGATTTTAGCATTGCGTTTTATCGCTTAAACATTATTCGTAGAGAATGTTTTCTTCTTTCCTGTCAAGGAATAATTCCCGGTGACCTGTTTTGAATCACCACTGTCATAATTTCTGGGATCTTGTAGTTGCATTTTGTCCGTGAATCTTTGAGAGGAGCGTTGAATACCCAGCGTTGTATAAAATATGGGACGCTATGTTATTTTGATGGACTGGCTCTTGACTCAACCATTGCTTACTGTGTAAGAGCAGAAATTTCTATATTATAGGTCTACAGACTTCACAAGTGAATAACAACGCAAATTAAGCAGAATGCAAGCTTCCGATGTGAAGTTATTGCATTATTCAGAATACGTAACAAGAATATACGTTCAGCACTAACAACTTCCTTATTAACTTATAAGAATGATGACTATCGAAATATTTGCAATACAGAAGGAACGACGACTTTCTACACAAGCAATCTTTTATTAGCCAAAATAGAAACGACCTCTTTGAAAAACAAGGAAACAATGGCTTGAATTTTCTTACGGGGGTAGGTGATATCACCTAACCTTTGAAGAAAAAAAAAGAAGAAGGAGGAGGAGAAGAAACAGAAAAAGAAGAAGAAAATAAAAAATAAGAATATATATACACCTTCTTTGTTTGCATAGTAATGGCAGTTAATATGGTATTTGTACACCATAATAACAAATCGGATAGAATGGTCAACGTAGATATGCGGGTGAACTGGAAAGTGACGAGTTTCATGCATGGTGAGTTTGTTACAGATTAGCTTGGAGGAATCGTCCATTCCTTCAGATAGGGCATCTAAATAAATTAATGCTTTTTACTCGATTGGGAGAAGGCATATGAGCCTAGCTGTACCATAACAGAGACGTTCGGCAGAGTTCTTCGATGATAAAAATAATAAGTCCGTGGCTCATAAGTTTTTTCTCATTAGTTCGCAGGAAAACGTTTCGTTGAATTAAATACATTAAGTGTGGACAGAAATGTAAGTACAATATAAAAATTAGCAAATACTGGCTTCATCTTACTAATACACAACTGTCACTATTTCTAATCAAGAAGAAAGTCTTTTACTTCCAACAAAAAATGTACACAATAGCCACTTTACAACAGGCGTTTTAAGGTATCCTATTACTAAAGGATCTTTAGCATCGCCCAGTTTCACTCGGGTGAAAATATGTTTGGAAAATAAAAAATGTTTTTATCCATTTAATTGACGCGTGTGAATAATGTAGGCTAATGAATTAATAATAAATTGAATGTTACATTAAATACACCGAAACGTAAGCAGATATAAAATATTTTTCTATCTGTTGTGCCAACTAATAAAGGTTTCTTCTATTAATCTAAAGTATATACAACTTTCAACTTCTTTTCTCCTGTATTATCAATGTATGTCATCCTTCTTTCTCATCCTGGCTTTGCCTAGCGGATTTGTGCGTGAGATTGTATACAACAACACAATCTAAAGAGGACATTATTTGCTATTCATACGTGTACATGTTTTTTCCGAATAATTTCCCCACTGAGGAGAAAGTGCACAATGTTTAGTCATACGTACGTATGTTGGCTGTAGTGACCTTCACAAATCGAGAACGGTAGCAGCGTGTGTATGTAGGCTAATTGTGATGAAGCCGTCGCGGATTCAGCATGATATCATTTAATCCGCTCCGTAATTACACGTATATCCTACGGATAAATTCGTACACAACACGAGTAAAATACTGGTTACCCAGCTGCTGTACAATTGAAGATTTCATGTGTTTTTTACGCATGCCAAATGTCGTCTTTCTGTATCTCTGTATTCGCGTTCATTCTCTCAAAGCAATATCTGTTCTCAGACTAACGTGTCTGCAAAATTAATTTTTTATTATACTAAATTTTATTATATATGTAGTAGAATATAACTTCAATTAGGGTAACAGATGAGGCATCAATAGTGGCACAGATTTTGGAGTAAGAGTTAATCTGTTCTATCCGATCGAATTATGTTTTTTTGAAGCCTCCAAATGAATTTCTGTTAGTTCGAAAAAATAACAAAAATAAATGTAGATATCGTTTATTTTAAAATATCGTACACTAAAGTTTAGTTTGTTTAATCCAAATGACTCCTTCTTATCTCCTGTCTTATCGATTTCTTTTATCCTTTATTTTTATCCTGGTTTTTTCAGCGGATGTGTGAGTACATTCACATCCACGGCATTTAGTATTATTTTCTTTAATGTATTTTATGCCTGAAAACCTATGAACGTCCTTAAACGACTGGATGAACATAGCAGAAGGAAATCGCGGCACTTCAGATGTGTATCAATGCCGCCCAGGGTAAAATACACAATAAGTTAGATCAAATTTTACCTTGGAGAGAATTTTTAATCTTGAATTTGTATGCGATACCCAACTTAAAATAGACACACAGCGGTGGCCAAAATGCTTGGTAATAATACTCGTTATGCAAAATAAATAATCTGCCTGATAACTGGTGTGCAGGATTGGAACATTATTTTATGAAAAATTAAGAGAATGATGTTGATACGTCCACAGACATTAATCTGGTAAAACGCCATTATGGAAAATTGAACGTTTGTAATTTAAAAGCAAGAATCTTCATGTTGAATTCAACGTTCATAACTACGAATTATATTAATTTATAGTATAAACTGTATTTCTTACAGAGTAGGTTTAATAAGTAGGCCTATTCGTGTGTAATTATAAGCTGCGTAATAATCCCGTAATACTTAATACTAAACATTGACTCCTCTTGTCTTGAAACACTGCCAACGTGGTTGATAAACTAAAATTAAATGAAAAATTAAAATTACATAAATATTAAAATAAAATAAAAAACTTAAATATATTCAGGTGTTGACAGTATTCAGTTATAAAATATTACTAATTATAAATTGTAATTAAAAAGTATACTGAAAATTAAGATGTACATTTACTTTTTAAAAGAACAAAATACTATTAGAACAAAACAGTATCAGTACAAAATACTGTTGTACTAATATACTATTTTATTAACACCATTATATTATTATAGTATAATCAATATAACATTAAAATAAATTTGTCGTAGAATTATTTATATATAGTCCTATTATTAAGTATTAATTATTAGTATTTAGTATACTCTGTTGTTGTTGTCTTTATGAATGAGTGTATGATGAAAAGCACGTACTTAAAACGATGGTAAAACTGATATGTGTGGGAGTAGAAAGTGTTGCTTGAGTGTTTTGAGGCGTGCTATAAAACTGAGCTTCGGAAAGTATTGGGGAATACTTTTACCCGCACATACCCCCCCATTCATCATTTTCGGAACAGAAGATCTTGTCCTTATATACTGAGCCGATATGTCTGAATGTAGTCATTTTTCATATCACACGTACGCGCACTTTGTTGTTTACAAATGCACAAATTTACGTACATACACATAGTCTTCCTTCCCCCACTCACCCTTCTCTC
This sequence comes from Magicicada septendecula, assembly GCA_034769895.1. NCBI lineage: Eukaryota > Metazoa > Arthropoda > Insecta > Hemiptera > Cicadidae > Magicicada > Magicicada septendecula. The sequence continues at coordinate 549,854,410 of CM068368.1, forward strand.
ACCCACCATGACTCTCTCTCTCTCTCTCTCTCTCTCTCTCTCTCTCTCTCTCTCTCTCTCTCTCTCTCTCTCTCTCTCTCTCTTTCTCCGTCTCTCTGTAATATACACACTACGTCGCTCACGTTTTCTCTCTAACTACCCTCCAATACATGTACCCTCTAACTAAGCACCTTTATACATGTAAAAGAAAAAAGTAATTTGTTTTCAAGAAGCAATTTTTATGTATTGAAATAATAGATTTTATTAGTATACATTGATTTAAATTTTTTTTCGAGAAGTTTGAGGCTTCTCCCGAAGTACAAGTCTCGGGCCGATTTGGGGCCAGGCCCCCTTCAGCCGTAAGAGGTATACGTAAGAAGGGACGCACGCCAGTGCGCCCGAAGGCGGAGAAAGTGAAGGCATCCAGAAGTGAGAGTAATGTGTAGGTGTGTATGTGTGTGAATGTAGTGTGGACAGCCAAATGGAGGTCGGATGATGTTGATGGGAGTGCCAAAATAATAAACAGCCGTGTTGGCGTCGAGCAGCGCAGGACGGGAGTGCCAAAGCGGCGTCAAGGTTATTTAAAGGTTCAGAATACAAACCTTTAAATATCTCTAATAACAAATGTAAATAATTATTAAATTATTCAAATTATAAGCTCGGTAGCTTTAATAATTAGACAAAATTTGAAGTTTCAATACCTCTTGAAAACTTTGGATCACCTTAAAAAAGTTTGTAAGCTATATTTACAAAAAAATTATGTATTGATATCAGTTATGTACATTTGTGAAAAGCATTAGATATAGGCCTTTCGGAATTATTATATACGATTGTCAGCTTTACAATTGTTAGTTAAAAAACAAATCTTATCCGAGTTTTCGTAATTGTTATAACTGAAAAATTATCTAATATACAAATTTGCCTAATAATAAAAGTTTTTCGTTCAAATTAGAAAGCGGGATCTACAGCTCATAGAACTTATTAGTATTTCTGAATTTTAGGGAATTAATTTACAATTTCACTTCATATTGGCCTGAACTATTAGTGTGAAACAGTAAGTATTAAATAGATAAGTTACTTCATGTTAGGTTCCATTAGTTTCTGTTTAAACTTACTTGTTTCGTTTGTTGTAGGCAGTATATCTATCAAAGTGACCTGAACAAAATATAGAGACTATTGATGAACAATAGATGTCAAAGAATATAATTATACGAACAATGGAAAAATATTTTAATTTAATGTACTGTAGGAATCGTAATGAAATAAATTAGAACGTTAAATGCTAAAAAAACTAATGGAATCAGTAAACGTTTTCTTAGTCTTTCACTATACAATATCAAAATTACAAATGATAGGCCTACCAAATTCAGTAACTGGAAATTCGTAACAGTACAAATCCACGTGGGATGCTTATCCCGGCAGGAGGCCAATCACTAAGTCTTGCCACTATCAGTGATAACGTTATTCATTACAGTATAAATGGGTCTGACTTAAACAACTTCATATGTTAAGTGAATATCGTTGGGAAATATAGAATATAATGGATATAAATTATTATTTCATTGCATAAATCATACATTGCAGTTTTTTTTTTACAAAAATCGAGGACTGTCTTGTTAACCTATACACATGCTTAGTATAACAAATTTAATGCAAAAACTTCCACTATTAGCTATTACCTTGCACTGTTACCTTGCACTAACTTAGCTATTAACGTAATTCAAATTATTAAATAAGATGCGATAAAAGAAATAAAAACGCGTATATTAGATCTTATTACAAAACAAAAGGGAAAATTTAATGTACCTATGAATAACGTAAAACAATAAAATCCTATACATAATAATAATCTATATTCAGATTAATTTGCTGTAATCAACATTCAAGATCAATTCACGCTCAGCCACTGTTATCATTGGAGGAATAAAAGGGAAACTACTTCTACCTTGAGATATTTTTAAGTGAAGAGAAAAATATGTAAAACATTGCAGTACGTTTTCCAGAAGTATAGTCAGCTCGTTTTCTACCATCCTAGTTAGCCTTACGATCAGGAGACTGTAGCTGTTGTTCGTTATGCTGCTTGACATGTTATGCTACTGTTCATTTGTTACGAACTAGTGCAAAAAAGAGAACATCAAAGGTTTGAGGTGGCTTCATAAGCAGTCACGTGTCAAATGCACAACTATTTAACGCTCAAAATATTTACTTAGGAAGTATGGAATTTAAATAGAAATCGGAGTACCTAAATGACTTTAACCGGAAATTAGTTTAGAAAACACTGGAAACCCTTAAACCAATTAAGAACGCCTTTATTCGATAACAATTTTAAATTAAAAGAAAAAATATTCTCCGTGTTTAATTAAAGTAAATGTATTTTTCGAAAGCTACCAACATCGGAAACAGATTGTTTTTCTTCCGAAAACAATAAAGTTTGGATGTGACAGGTAGGAAAGCAAGAAAAGTACTGCAGACAAATTAAGGACTACGATAACGAAGCACTAATAGAAGAAAATAAAAGTGAGAAATGTACAGAGAATTTCTTTGAAAGTGTGTATGTTCCAAGAATGTTTATCCAACGGCTGCCAACAATTACCGTTAAGAATTCTGTCTTATAGAAAGTTTAGTGATTAAGACATGGAAACTGGAACGGGTACGAAAATTCTTGAACTCCATACACACAAGAAGCTTAAGATTAATTAAGTAAATACATAATAGTTAACCAGTTGTTTAAAATCACTTCCATTACACGTGATCTCATTTGGCTTTCAAAATTTTAATTACTTCTGACCATACTACCAAAAAAGTAGCATATACGAATTAGTAACTTTATAATAATGCCGTGCTGAAACATGAGGGAACTAGTGAAGCATCGAAGCGGAACGCCCGAGGAGAGTGCGCGCTCTACTTTCTAACTTTTACGACAAAAGGCGTAGTCGAACCATATGTAATTTAAATCTTAAACGTTCGTATTATGCATTGAAGAATTGGAGATATCTGATTTAAAAGAGAATTCGTAGAACCGTAACACGCTATGAGAATCAGAAAACGAATTATTTAATGACGTTTGCTGAATTTTAAATTACGGTGAGCTGGTGAATCAGTGGTTTTGTAAACGAAGCAGTGAAATAAAATTGTCTTCTCGTTAACTGCGGCAATTTAAGTTTAAAGATAGTCTCTAATAACTGTTAACTTAAGATGTTTATAACGTTCAAGTAGCTCTTGTTATATAGTAGTGCTGATATTATTATTATTACTGTATTATCCTGTGTAGTGTGTTACTATTGTTACATAGGCTAAGCATTCGTCACCTGTTGAAACTGAGCTTTTAAATGATTATGGTAATTATTTTAAAATTTAAAATGTTTACTCCTTTAGTTTTAGATTACCTCTTTCACGAACACGAACACACACACACACACACACACACACACACACACACACAAGCCAAGCCAAGTGTTAAATCATGGTGAAAAGCCATTTTGGTTTTGACCTCTTGCTCTCATTTCGTAAGAGAAATCCATTTTGCCATCTATAGCTTCTCTATAGGTTTACCCAACATTTCTTATTCTTATATATTACTATAAAGTTGGAGGGAGGTAACAGTGTGCTGCTCTAAATATCTTACTGACATTGAATTTTGGTGAAAATATACACATTTCCTTTTGGGTAGTACTATCTGCGACATAATTACATATTTCTTTTTTTACTTTCTTAATTTTTTGAATCGTCGTCGTCGTTTTTCTGTTCAGGTTTAGCCATGTTTACCTGTTCCGAAATGCACCGTCTTAACCCCGGTCGATCCTCATTCATTTCTATGTAGGGCGTACTCCACTACTGTCCTCAGTTTTCCATCTGACATATGTAGGACCTCTCAATTTAAAAGACCAAATTTCATTCTCAATTTTGTTCATATTGTAATGATGAGCTGTGGTCACCAGCTCTTCAATATCTGATGCAGGTGATATATCATCATTACACTCCTCTATCCGGTCTTAAACACCCTTGTACCGCCCGAAGGAATTTTATTTCTGCTGCCTGCAAGTTACTGAAGTCCTTCTATCTTACTGGGTACTATGCTAGGTAGCGTTCCAAACCATAAAGTAACGTGAGCACAGCCATAACTGTATAAATCCTGATCCGCGTCTCCTGGCAGGCTTTCCTTCTTAATATTCTTGAAATTGTGCCTCAGGTATTTTGAAGTCTGTTTGCCTTAATGGCCATGATCTTGTCATCTTCACACGTCAACCACCCTAGGTAACGAAAGTGTGACACCTGTTCTATCACAATATTGTCAATAACAATCTTAGATCTTACTGGAAAACCTTTGAAAACCATAACTTTTGTTTTTTTCACACAAAGTTTTAAATTATATTTTTTACTGAGGACATGCAACTTATGAACGGCTAGTTGTAACTTTTCTACACTATATTGAATAACAGCCATTGTCAGCAAATAAGTACTACTGAGCCACTGATGAGCACTAATTTTTATCTCCTATGGAAGATGAAATCTTTCATTCTCAAATTAGCCCATATATATATATTACTTTAATATCTATAACTAAATTTACCTCAAGATATGCTTTTTTCCCTATTAGGAACATGTTTCGAGAGTTCCTGTACTCTCATCTTCAGCCTTCGCCATCTTGTTTCTGGTGAAGTATTTGTGTGTTGGCTTCTGGATGTTATTAATGTAGTTTGTTGGTCTTTGGTCTTTTAAAGTTGCATTATTGTGTGTGGTTGTGGTATCTGTTTTTGTATTTTGTGTATTTTCGATGTTGAGTGCTTTGAATATTGTGTCATGTTTTGTATTGATTTGTATTTGTTCTGGTATTAGTTTGTTTTGTGTTTTATGTTTGTAAATCTGTAAATTTTCCCAAATGTTCATTATGGTGCCTTTGTGTGGTATATGTTTTATTAGTGTTACATTGGTTATGTCTGGGAATTCATGTCCTGTGTTTATTGCATGTGTTTATATGTTATATAATATAACATATTATATACATCAAGGAACGGACTGTAGCAGAAAGTGATTGAAATATATATATATATATATATATATATATATAATATAGTGTGGGTGATGTACTACACCCCTGTTTACACTTTGGTTTATTAAAATTCCAGATATTGTACCTTTTCCAGTATCTACAATTTTTGTGGCGCGGCAGAGCCTTCGATAATATTTACTAAGTGTTTTTGGGATACCCTGTTTTCATCATAATTTCGAACAGCTTAGATCCTTTTATTTTATGAGATGCCTTCTCGTGGTCTATGAAGGCTAAGTGAGTATGCACATTTAATTCTCTTGTTTTGTGGATCAAATGCTTTAACACGAATACGCGTACATCGTCAATGCAGGATTTGCCTCTCCTAAAACCGGCTTGTTTCTCTAACGGTAGGGCTATGGCACCTGATATAGTGCGGAGCCTCTCATTAATTATTTTACTAAATGTATTTTTTGAGAACTATCTGACCATTTTGAATATTACAGGAACTGGTTAAAATTTGGTAGCTAATCAGACGAGACCTTTTAACGTACGCATGAACATTCATTAACATATTGGTTAATTCAGTTAGCTGTGAAACTATTGCGTATACAAGCATTGTATGTGTCGTATTCATAACGTGTGAACGACTAGATAAATAAATTTGTATTAAATATTGTGTTAAACTTGAACATTCGTCCGCAGAAACTATCAAAAAGGTTAAGAAAAGCTTTCAGATACGACTGAACGAGTAACATACAGATACAATTATGGTACAAATGCTTTAAAGATGCCTGCGAATCTGTTGAAAAAGTGATTCACGTTCTGGAGGACCTTTAACAAGCCGAATACCCAAAATTGTTGAACGCCTGCTGGTTGCAATGGTAACAAGAAAATCTGAGGTTTTCGAGGACTTGTGTTTCAAAGATTTTGACGGGAGATCTTGGAATAAAACGTGTGGAATTCCGTATCTCTGGAATACCACATAACATATTATACGTCAAAGCATATTATGTAGATGTAATAATCTAAATAAAATTCCTCCATACTTAAGCAGCTCAGAAATTATAGCATCTAAACCGCTGTGCTGTGCTTTGTCTGGCCCAAAGCAGCTTCCAACTCCACTAATTCCAACATATCCACAGTGACTTACTCTGTACTTTCCATACGTGATGACTCCTCTTGTGGGCTATCCATTCATCCTTGGTATAATGTTCACTTTGATATAAATATTTTTTGAGTTTACTTTCTTGTCGTCCACACCTCCCACGTTATCTGATGAGCTTGCCGAACAACTCCTTTAGCATGATTCAGAGCTTCATAATATATTTGTTTGGCCTCCACTGTCCTGTTCTGCAGATATTCTCAGTAAGTTTTATCTCTGCTGTATGACAAGTCTTATTTCATCATTCAACATTTTTTGAATGTTTCTTTAGCATTCTGATGACGATAAGGTTTATACAATGAGTAATAACTTTAATTAGAAATTATTAAACTTATTATGTACAATGTCGATTAAGAAAAATTAAGAAAATTACATACTATAAAATATAAACATAAATAGAAGAGATTTTATGTGTAAAGGAACCTAAGTATTTAAGTATCTGTTTCCCAATTTTTAAATCAATAAATTGGTTTGCGATATCTAACAGTATCTGTTAGAGGTTACTCTCCCATAGCAAAACTAGCGCATATAATTGCTTGGTCTGTATATGCAAGACGTCTGTCGGCCCGCTCTTACACTTTACCATTATGTCTCTTTTGTTTGCAAAACTATAATGTATGTGTGTAAGTAACCTAGGTACCTTCATTTTCGATTTTCATCGTCTTATAAATGGTTTTTATTGTCTCAATACTTTACAATACTTTTCTACTTGTGACATATTATCTCTGTAATCTTGTTAATCTACTTTTTGAAAGCTTCCCTATAAATACATCCAGTTTGAAAACTTCTACAGCTAATTTTTTTTACTGCCTTATTGTCAACGTCTCCGGTTAATATAGTTTAGGAAATATTTTGTTTTTCTAAAAAAGAAGTTGCAAAAGGATCGCAGGTGTGGCTGGGTACACAAGTTTACAATAAAAAACATTTCGACTATTCATGCAACTTTGAGGTCATAACAAATATTAACCTAACAGGTATTTTACTTACCCTAACTGCGATCGATACTCATACAAAATATTTTTACATTACACATAGAGACCATTTTTACACATTACGGATAGTGTAAATGTTTTGCTGGTATGTTTACAGCAGATTCGTTTAGTTAGACGCTGGACATAATCGGGCAACAAACGCACTCTGGATTCGATTTTGTAAACATCTTTACACGTATATTCAGAAACAAAACCTTCATGCGCCCGTTGATATATGGCTGAAATATTAGCATCAAGTCTTGGACGGGATCTACAAAAAATACTAAACAATATGGCTTAGTCTCCAGTGGCTAATATGAATTAGCCACCAGAATTATTCAACTAATTCAATGAATAAACCAGTGAATTAGTCTCCAGCGGCTTTAGCTGAATTTTGTTACAATAAAGCTTAACGAGTTGTCTGATTAGCAGTCGGTGTTAAGCCGCCTAACAGGTTAGTAACAAACATTAACATTGGGAGCTAACAATTTATTTAATAAAGTTATAATGTCACTATCTCAGTGTCTTTTCTTTTACGTGGGTTTTACCTTTCCGTCTGTCTGCTAAAGCAACTGAAATATTTAATGCCTATAAACGTAACCACTGAAGCTGTCATATGGTATCACGCACTTTCCAAACACTACAGCCTTCTTCATTCCACATGTATCTATTTCAGGTTTGACCCTTCATCGTTTCATAGGACTCCCCCACGTTATATGACATCCAAGAACTTTAGTATTCTCCTCCCCCTGTTAGCCTCTCCTACCACTCAATAGTAATAGTAGTCCATTTCTCGTCAGGATATATCCAGGATACGCCTGCTTTTCAGTATCCATTCATTGCTTTTTATCCATCCACCATGCCCCTCTTTGTCCTTCCGCGTCCACCTTTCCAGCTCTTCAACTTATCCCTAACCCATTTTCTTATTGCCCCCTTATTATACCTGATAGCCTACATAAGTAAAACAACTCAATAAGAAACATTTTACCAGTCTCTTCCTGAGATCTAAAGTCAGTCTAAATTTAGAATGCGTTTTTTCTACTAAACGTTTCCTTCGCCATGACCTAATCTCTTGTTCACTGGTCCACTCGTTAGCATCTCCGTTTACTCCATTCGTCCTTAATACCATTCTTTGCTTTATCTTCATCAGTATCATCTACATCTTCATCATTATTATCTATATTATCTTCGTTATCATTTACTCTCATCAATTTCGCTTTCCCTACTATATTTTCATCCAATTCCCTTCCATCCTATCTTCTTTGTATATGGTGTTACCGCCTAAACCGCCAAAATCACCATATCATTAGCGAATTTAAAACGGTTTATTCTACTCCTTCCAATGCTAAACTTTCTTTTCCCATATAAAATACAAATTCTCATGTTCTCTGTATGAATATTAAATAAGATCGACGACAAAGAACATCCTTGTCTCACTCTTAGTGCCAAACTACTCTGCAGACAATCTGTTATCTTTCAAAACTACCTTCTTACTTATAATAAACTTACGCTTATGGGTTAGTATATGATGATTTTACAGACTAACCCCTTCACTCACTCGTACCCCTTCATATTTTACAATTATGCTACAACAGTCTGGAAATTTCTCGACAATCTACACAGTTGCTGCCAACTAAAATGAAACACCCCAACCTAGAGTATTCCAGTGAAGCGCTGAGACGTGTTATTGAAACTCTAGTTGTGAATTTGCAATTCACTCTGTATTACATCTACTCAATTATACACCATCCTTGTATTATAACTTCTCGTCTACTTTTTCTGTTCCTTTTACTACATTTGTTCCTTTCCATTCATCTGTACAACGTCTCTTATAAAAAACATCATATTATCTTTTAGTTCTAAATCCTTAAGACAGTCAATCTTTAACCACTGAGTGTTTTGGCATTACCGACAAAACAATTGGTTCGAGTAAGAATATCGTTATTCACATTGACTGTCGTCATTATTTTCGCTGTAATTTTTGTTAAAGATACACGATTGGGAGTTCTGATGACAATTGTACGGTGTCACACTTTTTGTATTAGATTCGGAAGAAGTAGTAGACTTTATTTCTATATCAATAAATCAATTAATTTAAAATTTTCTTGCTGTCATATTTCAATTGTTGTATAAGTAATAGGTTCTTTGCGTAATGAAAGAAAATATCACATTTTTACAGAAGACCATATTCTTAAAATAAACTTAAATTCGAAGATTAATTTATAAATTTAAGTTTTCTAAAGCTTTTTAAGTGAGAAAATATATAGAATATAGACAAAAGAAATCGTGGCTCTAGGGAGGAGAAGAAATTGGTGGAAAACAATGGAACCCTTGTGAAAGTGGGTGACGGATTTAAAATAGCCGAAAATCCAGCGTTCTTTGAGGCATCAAGAAAAAAATATGATTTAACAGCTGTTAATCTTTCCATGTTCTTTTATTCCTGTTCGCCAGTATAGGCCTACATTTTACACGGCTATACATTGCTATACCAAATTATAATTACACGTCAGTTCTACAGACATTATAGTACAAAAGCATTCTCTGTGGTGACACGAAAAGACGAAAAGCTGTTTCCTTTTATCTAAATCGTAAATAGGCATTCAATTGCTCTTAAATGTATTAGAGAAAAGGGAAATGAAGTTATTGTAAATCACCAGATGTTTAAAATAATTGAAGGAACTAGTTGCACGTAACTGTTGTGTGTATCAGAACAAAATACCGCTCGTTGCATTCCAGAATAATGTCCTTACACATCTTCTTACTAATACACCACGTAATAATTATATTCCTGTGTCTTCACCTCCTTTCTCATCATAAAATACATCCAGCTACCACTTAGGTATAATTTTATAATATTTCCTGCGAAGTACTAAGTATTCAAAATTACGGGCATTTAATGAGGCGAATTTTACAGTACAGGAAATAATATACAAGTATTTTTTGTTTAATTTACCTAAAGTCTAGAATACAGTTTTAGTCAATTTCGTACATACCTATTTCATAAATAATCATTTCCTTAACGACTAAGACGTAATTTTGACCTAAAGATCGGCTATTAGAATATGGAAACACGCGCGTGCACTCAATCTTAACTGTCTTATAACGAACTAATTCCTTATATTTAAGAGTTCTAGCTAATTTTACGAGTTTTTATGCTGTTTCGTAAATTATACACAAAAGGTTATCAAACATTCCTTTTTACGTTATATTGAATTAGAGCAAGTCTCTAAGTCAGTTGTAAATATTGACGCAGTAAACAAGTTGGTTTCGGCTGACATAATAACAAAATTCAAGAATTATCTATCCTTGTATAGTATAGAATACAAATTACAATTAGTCATATGGTCATTCCTATGGTAAAAATTGAATTAAAGATCATTTTAATCAATTGCTACTGTTTAATTAAATTGTTGTCATTTTATGTAAAATTGTTAATACTTTTACAAAGGCCTATATATAGTGTAGTTAGTAGATTGAATTAGAATTTCTTTAAGTTAAATAATAATACATTTATACAATATGTAAAAAGAACTTACTCTGTTACAATGTTGAAAATCAAAGATACTTTTATAGAATAATAATTCTATAATAAGTTTTATTTCATTCTTCGTTCCTCTTAACAATCCTAAAGGAACCTAATGCACGTGTGTATATACTATGTATATCCTCCCCACCCCACATACACAAACTCCGCATTTTAAAAATATTTTAATATAACACAATACAGTCGCGTTCATGCAACTGATAAATAGATAAATCTGTCTTTACATATATTTTGGTAGTCTTAAGTATCACTCTCAAAATTGTCTAATGGCCACATTATTCGTAGACAGCGCCCAAAAATTCTGAAGCTGAATTCCGGAAGGTTAGTTGAAACCTTTGAAGTAAGTACACCCTAGGGAGTCAACTTACTTTTGGTAATACTTATATGATACATCTTTATCACATATACCTATAAGATAAACTGCTAAAAAATCGGATACTTGTAAAGTCATTTTTCTTATTCCACGCAAACGTAATTCTGGTTAACAATATGAATAAACAATGTTTCATTGTAACTAAGACACTGATTTATTTGCCAGATAATGTGCGCGAGTGTAATAGCTGCCGACGACGCGGCAGTCAGGAGAGAGGAGAACGACTCACAAGAGACGCTTGAAGAATTTCCTTTGGACGATACGAGGGAAGATAACTCAGCGGATCCTGAAGAGCGTAATGTCGACGAAGATACTGAAGACGGAGGCCATAGCAATATTTTAAACACGTGAGTAATCCTATTATGTATAGTAATATTTTTCATGTTATGTAGTGCATATCCTGTTATATCCAATGTACGGATGAAATAAAAACTAACTGCATTTCACGTGATGCTGCAATATTTCTGAGAAAACCACGATGGAATCGGTACAATAACGAAGCCTGTGTAACGGTCAAACTATGCAGAACTGATTCTTGTGCCAGCCACACATTACGGTTCAACTACCTTACACTTCCTCGTCTGATTCTTAAGCCTTACCATAGGAAGGAACTTGGAAGTAAGTGTAAGAGCTGAAGTTTCAAAACGATTACATCTATTCACGTTCTAGGATTAGAAACTGAAAAAACACCTTACGTCAACGTGAAATAATCTATTTAAGCAGGCTGAGGACTTTAAGCAACGAAGATAGTGGGAAATACGGAAATTAAACTGAAAAATTGCTGTTAACTTTTAAATAGATGTGGTTTTGGGGTTTAATGTTTATTTACATTTATTAACTCCTGATGCCTACACCGTAGTTGTGGTACACGTGGGTGAAATACGGCGCAAGTGTCAAGGAGAACTCAAGAAGACTTGAGACATAAGAAAAGGAAAAGTTTGTTGCTCAAGCATAGTTGGAAACAAAACGTTACATTCGAGTTGAAAATAGAACTACCTCAGTGAAACTTCAAATCATTTGCATCAATTGAAGAGACAGTCAACATTAATAAGTTATAACAAAATTCCCCGATATTTAGAAACGATTTATAAATAAAATTACAGAATTCTTTAGCGGCATTTTACTGTGTGGTATAATTTATGGGAAAATATTTTGTAACGTTAGTGTAAGTAATGACTTTACTTAAGAAGTGTGTTGTGAACTCATGAGAAGTGGATGGTTTGTTTAACAAACTAATACGTAATATATTTCTTCTTCTCCTTCTATCAGGAGTAGACTAATCGCTTGTTCCCATCCCAAAGGAATTACATCCACATTACCAAGACTTTCCAGGCCTTGCTATATCTCTTCGGCCAGTAGGCTTGTATTGGCAAACTTCCATGGGCAAGGTGACACTCACCATTCCACTCACATGAGCAACCCATCTAGGTTCTCTGCAATGTAATCTTGAATAACAAAAATTTTCAACTCCTTCATATTATACATTCCTATGTTTACAAAGGTAATTTAGAGGCATTTAATAGGAATTAAGAATAGTTTTTAGATTTTCGTTTTGTTGGTCTTTTTACTGTTGTCTGGATCGTAGATTCCGAAGTACAATTCATATCACGTTATGTATGTTCATGGTTTTAATCTAAAATTACTTTAAAGTGTATCTGTAACTTAATAGCATATTATTTTCTGATTGATACGTAACTTAAATGAGTAGTATGTATTTTAAACTGTAAGTGAATATTTTTAAAAGAACAGTGAACTGACTACCACATATATGACACTGTACTTGTACGTTAATAAATTTATTGTACTCATAATATCACACTTATCTTCACTCATACCTGTAGTTCACACTTTAGATCATTAAAGAATGATCAAAATTTTCATATCCTCCCTCCACAGTCAGCTCCCCCCCCCCCGCAAATTGCTTGCTCGATGCGCCCCTGGCCGTTTGTATTATGCGTCTTAACACAAAATAATTATGCTTTCAATTGGAAAAAGATTATCTTTGCTAAAAGAGAATGATTATCTTTTCAATCATTCATAAGTATAGGTAGGTAATTAATATATTCATTGAGCGAGTGAAGCGAGTTCTCAGTTTGATCTCCACCGTTTGGTACTTGTCTGTCTGTCTATCTGTCTGTATGGGATATGCCTCACGATAACTTTTGAAAGCATCAATCGATTGTCGTAAAACTTAGTATGCGTACCCATACTTTTACCCCATAGACTTATTGTTTTAAGATTACCCCTCCCCCCAAATAGGAACCAGGAGGCAAATATGTGAAGGTTCCAATTGTGAAAAGTTTCAAACATTAATAAAATTAATAAGGAGTGACATTAAAGAGCATTTTAAGAAAAATCTGAATATATTATTCAGTTTTGGAAATTTCAAAATATGTACTCCAGGGCTCGAAAAACGTCAAAAATGTTTGAAAACTTTCAATCCATGCGGGGTATCGATGAAATTTAATTTTAATCTAACGCTAATGCAGGTAATGTTTTCCCTGAATTTTTTTGTTAACTTTGTTAACACCAGGGCAAAAAGTCGAAGTCAAAATTGTAGGGAAATTGTAAAAGGCGATGTGGAGCAACAAGTTATGAGGAATTTTATTTAAAATACAAACACGGTATTTTTAATGATTTGACAATTAACATCTGTCAACACACCTTGCAAATTTTGGGCCTCATTTTAAAACATGTTTGCAAAAAAACCTTCACATACCGTTATCAATTATGTAAACAAGCGACAAATATTAGATACAAGCATACAGGTATCTATGGAAATATACTGTAACAACAGAACGCTCTCGAACAATGGAGAGCGTCGTTCAACAAATTTGAGTGGCTCTGTCAAGACCATACTCAAGTACTTCTAGAGTGTTCTGAAGAGCACTTGTAAATACGTATTATGCTGGCACGCCGCAGTAAGGATGGAAAGTTATTCTAGAACCTCAAATAGGGGTTTATCAGTTAGTTACTGTGAGCAATTTCTTTAGTGCGAATCGAGTGTTTGTGGAAATACTGTATGAAGTATTGTGGAAAGTGATTAGTGTGTTATATTTAGTGCTTAATTCTATTACATGACATTATTATTGCGTATAGACAAGTTTACCTTGAATTATTGTACGAGACTACCTTGTTGATTATAAATTGTTCTTTGTGATTAATTAAAGCTGGTAATTAGTGATTTCATTGGTGTCTGTATTTTGTTTCCACTGTACCATACGACGATCAGTGAAACCGTCGTAACAATATATAAACTTAAACACTAGGCAGTTAGGCATTGTTTGTCACCATAAGTTTAGCAAACTTCATCATTTCTTGCTTTTATAATTTTGATTGTTTTTATGTAGGCCTATGTCTGTTTTCTAAAAATTTGTCAAATGATGAAAACTATAACAATACGTAGTACAAAACTTTTAAAATCATGTTACTCCATTTTTTAATAATAGATTTTCATGCCATACACATTGTACTTCCCTGACTCTCTTATACTGTATAACTTACGAATTAACTATACGTATATACGAGCTTCATTAATTCACATCCATGAGAGTGAAAGAAAAACTGTCAGAGCTAAGATATATTCAAACCCACGATGTACTGCGTTGAGACATAATTTACTGATCAACATCAATTATATTTGTATTAACATTCAAATATTTTTCAGTAGTTTAAAAATTGTGTATATCTTTTACTGTCTTATGTGAGTACATATACGTTTGCACTTGAGGTCGTATACGTTATAAGGTAACAAGATTCCACCTCCAAAGAAAGACAAGTATACAATCAAAATTCACTGTGAAATATGCATAAACGCAATCTTTTGAGTAATGAAAGACACAGAAGAATAAAATAAATTTAATAAATACAGAAATGAAGAGACAATATATTACTTAAAGATAATTAATATTTTCAAGGAATTTTCAAGTAATCGAAACAAAAAGGGAAATATTATAATAAATAAATAATTGGGAAATAGGGAAACAGAGAATGCAAATTTAGAAATTAAAGAACGCAATCAACATGACAAAACAATAACTGACGATGACAATTATACCCAGAAGAGACGATCAAAAGAAAAAGAAAGTGTAAATAGGTATTAGTAAACAATTATAATGTACAAATGTTAAACTTAGCATGTAAGAAATCAGACATTGAGTATAGCCTTAGATTAAAACTATGAGGAGGTCTGCGAACCTCAAACAGTTATTTTGTGTAAGTGAACTACAGACTGTGAGTAATATAAAAATACAAATATAATAATATTGAACAATAATTATAAAAGTTAGGCAGTGTAACAGTGTAAGAAGGTGAGAACAACGCTGATAGACTTTAAAAAGAAAAAACAGTGTATAGTGTAAGTGAATAAACATATTTACAATATGAACATTGCATGAAACATGTAATTTATATGAAACAACAAGGTAACGCATATAGTGAGATTAAACCAAGGGTAAATAATTAAAAAAAAAATAAAGAATCTTCCGTTACAAACTTATAATATAATATAGTGACGAAGATAAAATAAGATTCTACGGAATCATATTAATTATAAATTGTGAAACAGAATCTGTGACCCATAAACGTATCATTGCCAAGACCTTGAATGAATTAGTGTTTTAGTAAAAAGGAAGGTATTGTTGGAAAAATATTGAAACCAGGCAGAACATGTCAATTTTACTGCTGGATTTTATACAAAAAAGGCAAATACGAGACGAAATGATACAGAAAAACTATGGAAATAACTAGAAGAATGATGTTTTAATCGATGGTACAAAAAACTGGAAGTCCCAGAAGCTAAGAATCAAGAAAGAAGCTCGTAAAGAAAACTAACAGATGGGTGAGATCTCTCCAATAATCAACTAAGATATTTGAAAACATTTTAACATTTCAAGATCGAGTCACAGCGATACACTATCACAAAAACAATAACAAACTTTATAATAGTGAATTCTATTTGTACACAAATGATTATTATTATTAAGAGTTCCTTTTTCAATTGTTCAATTGTTCTTTTGTATGATCCAAAGAACCCACTGCTACAAAACATACATCAACAACACCTGATTACTAAACATTATTTATAAATATTATGTTTTATGATGTTTACGACTTGTACTATACTTTGACATTACTTATATATTGACCCTGAGATTGAGATTTTTCATGCTCTACAACAGAAATGAGTTCAAAAAGAGTAAATAAAAATAATTGAATTCGAAAAAGAAAAATAAGGAGTTGATTATTTATTTTAACGTAAAGAGGCTACTTATAAAATTGGAACCAACAACTTGGCGCAAACAACGTAGACAAAAGTTATACACAGAGTGATATTACAACGTACACGAACGTGTGTGATTGAAGCGCTTCAGTATGTACACGATAACATTACTGAAGTTCCGTCACATTTAATCTTGCTTATAATGTGTTATGTTAATTAAGCGTGTAGGACTTAGTTTAACATTAGTGTGACACACTAAAATCAAGTAAATAATAACGACAGTATGTATGAAAGTAAGGCATGACGTAAGACCCAGTTTGATTTTATAACCTTAGAATTAATTACAACGCTATCAAGATAGCTCCAATCAGCGCTATATATGGGTTAGTAGATCTTCTTTTCCTACTTCCTTTCTTACGTGGTATAGGCCCAGCAGACCTGTTCTGGCTAAACTGGTTATCTTACGTCACTCCTGGTCCTAAACATTTCACTTCATTTAGTTTTTAAGATGAAATTTACAGTGGCAGTCTTAAAAAACACATCCATGTGTTTTACAACCTAACCTCTACTTCTGCCATTGTTTCTTTTGGATAAAATCGTCTCGATTTACGATGTTTGAATTAAAGTCGTGAATTTTAAGAACCTAACCTGGCGTTGAGG
The DNA here is from genome assembly GCA_034769895.1 of Magicicada septendecula. NCBI lineage: Eukaryota > Metazoa > Arthropoda > Insecta > Hemiptera > Cicadidae > Magicicada > Magicicada septendecula. The sequence continues at coordinate 549,871,310 of CM068368.1, forward strand.
AATTATTATGGTACAGTTATAGTTAACTTACAAGATCCACTTACTGTAATAATAAGTCATAATTATTGAATTTTCTCATAAAAATTATGTTTATATTCCTTTTTTCTCTTCTTTGTCGTTGTTCCTAACACGAATTGTTCCTTTCTTTCTGTTTGCAGACTTTTAATAATAATATATTTTACGTTTTATAGACTATTAAATTTTTATTTATTTCTTTATTGCAACCGATATTGTGTTAATGTTTCCATCTGTTTCATTAATCTTTTGTACCATGAATGTTTTTTCTATAATGCTTACACGTGAATACTACTAAAGGGTTACGTTTTACACGATTTTTTAATATAAAAAGATACTCTTATTCGCTTCATGTTCTCATTCTTGCAAGTAGTAGACACAGTCTCAATAGTCGAGTCTAATGTTCCCACCCATATTCATTCCTTTCGTTGACTACATTTCTTATGGAAGATCAATAGGACTACAATAGGAGAATAATTATATTCGTGCATTATAGGGTGAAAAAATGCTAAATAATTTTTATCATCCAAATTTTTAATTTTATATTGTAACCTTCTAAAAAACAAGTTACTTTATCTTTAATATTTATGGTAATATTGGTATAACAATTTACGTAATCTATTTTGTATTTATTATGACCATACTTCAATACAGAATTTTCATTAATATAGAATTATTCTAAAACTGATATTACTGAACAAAAATACTTTTTTATTTTTTAACTTCTTTTTAACACTTTAGTAAGATCTTAACCTTATGACCAAAGAGGGTCTAGTGTAAACCTATGAGTCTAGTAAAGCGAGTGTATTATGTATCGACGATTGTTTCATCGCTTTCCTCGAGTTTTATCGCGCATTTGTTAATACACCTCCATTACTTAGAACATGTTCTATTGAAGTTGTACCCGCATCTTACAATTCTCAGTACCACAGACTACGTGACCTGAAATGTACGTGCAATTAACCCAGTTAAAAAAAAAACGACTAGGCCAGACAGCGAGTACACGATGGAACATGCGAGCGCCAGTGTGTTAGTGGGAACAGTCACAATTGCGTTCGTCAACTATTCACTTAACTATGTCGCTTTCCTACTCTTTCCGGTTTTTTTCTGATACACAGCGTTGTAAATGCATTGAAAAAAGAAAATGTTTTGTCTTGAAAAGGTTATAACCACTATCACGGGAAACAATTTATTATGAAATGTCTCTATTAATTTCTGTTAGACATATTCGCTACATAAAACTTTATCAGTGGAAAAGGGACGACTTATATTTTGCTTACATAAATATTGAATTAACGAAGAATCATGTGTGTGTTGTGAGTGTGTGTTTCGACTCTATATAGATTAACGTCTCTCACTTTTACCTTGCCTCCTCTAACCCGTTCGTTTCCCTCGTACTAGGTGGGTTGCATGTCTCCCTAGTCATTTTCCGTTATACTTTTCATTCTCAAACCTTGGCCAAATCTTCCTCTATAACCTAAATAAAACTATATTAGGTTCGAAATATGGCTTTACGAGCTACAACGTTGCGACATGCTAATCTGGCGCTACTACTACATGAAGCCAGTGCCTCTTTTACCATACACCCAACAGTTAGGAATATACTATGCTAACGGCCGGTAGAGCCGTTATCTCTCACTACCTCTACACCAGGTAAATTCCTATTCTAGTTTCATTCGATCTACATTTGTAATTTTGTCTTGCTTCTACGCTATTTACACAATATTAGGCTTATATAAAATTAAAATAATTATAAAATATTTGATAATTTGATTAATTTTATATAAAGTAAATAAATTATATATAATTTTTTATTTATAAACATACCTTGCTAATTTTATATTTTACCAAAACAAAGGTACATGTGCATTAACAGATATAATGTAAATTATTCTATATCATGATCTCCTCACCATTTACAGTAATTTTATCATTTAGCACTAGGCCTGTATATCATAATTGCATACGCCAGTTAAATTTCAGTTACCACCTGCATATATAGACCAAGCACATAAAATTTGTGGAACGGGTGTATTAAGTACTGTTACAATATAACAGTGTAGGCTTTAACTCAGTAGTCATCTCTTGAGCCGTTGCAGCGGACGGGCGAATGTCGGTTTGCCCTGCAAATAGCGATGATGAATTCGGTATACAGTGTGTATTATTATTATTATTATTATAAATATTTTACTTATGATCTCAGTCTAGCTGACTAAGCAATAAAATGTCTGGTTCTGAGATATCGGCACGTCATCCACTGGCACGATCGTGCGCTTGTGAGTGTGTATTTCTCTACGTTCACGAATTCGTGAAATATTGAGAATATCAATGAAGACTGCTTCTTGTTGTCGCATATTCTCTGTTATTTCAACTAGAGTAAACAATCACCATAAATGCCAGACTTGGGATTAACGATAAAAAATTAACTATTAAATTAATCGTTAAAAATTAGTTAACTTTTTTCAACTTAATCGTTAATCGTTAACTTTTTAACTTAATCATTAAATTTTAAAATGGTCAATTTTAATCATTATCGTTAAATTTTTTTGCTAACGGTTAACGAGTTATTTTTTTGGCTACCTAAGAAGACTAGCCGAAATCGGTTTTGAAGTCGATGTTGGAGGAAGTTTGTTCCAGGCAACGATCGTTCCAGGTAATCCTAATCCGTCGACAGACAATGGACGGTTACCGGTAGGTTTCCTTTGTCTCCTTGGGAATGTCCGGCTGGCACGGATGGTTTTCTGCCTAATATTTAATTATGCGCGTGACTCTATCCTAGACAAGTAGAGAACAACGCTTCTTTCTTAACGTCTGTTGTGACCGAGCCCCCTAGCATGTTGTGACAGTGATCGCAGTCAAATACTGCAGAATCGAAGCTGGTGAATTCCGCCAATTGCAAGGTAGAGTTAACGCGTGAATTCAAATTGTCCATATGAACAAATGCATTTGTGGTTAAAACTTATGTAGTTTAAGAGACCAGGAGTTAGATTTTAGCCCGTACAGTCCCACACACGTACACGCACACACACACGCGCGCACACACTCAAAACATTAAGAAGTGAACGTCCGATATATCACTCAATAACGATAGGTAGCCTGTTTCACGAAGCTTCGTTAAAGTTAACAGGCTTTAAAACCGATGGTAAATGGAGAGACTTTTGGTCCGTTAAGTAACTAACGGCCATTAAAATAGGGATAGATAAACTTAAAATTTTGTTCTTGTCGCTTTGATGTATAATCGTGTTACTTTATGGTGGCCGGTTCATAGCTGCGCGAAAAATAAGGGTAGTGGAGAGCTTAACTTGCTCAGTCCTAAACTCTCAATTTCAAAAACGCCTATTTAACTATTGCTACATACATTATTATTCAGAATTACTAATTCAGAATTATTTAATGATTATAACTCGGATTTTACACATTGTTGGAATTTAATTCAACTACTCTTTGAAAATGTATTCATTATTACTTGAAATGTTATCAAAATGTTTGCAAATATGTATTTGTAATATCAAAACAACGTTATACAGTGTATGACGAAAGTACTAGACAACTCATTATTACAAATCAAGTAAAAAACCTACCCATAATACCTACCATTAAGATAACGACCGTTAACATAGGGCTATCATATTTCTAACCCTCGAAACGAGGAAACGAGAAATGTTTGATTGTCAGTCATAAAAATGACAACACTAGCCTATATATATATATAACTAAATATTTTTAAATGTTTAAAATACTTTTTTTTTAGTCTTCAGTAACACTACATTTTCGGTTTACATTTTTACTTATAGTTTACTATTATTCCCATTCATATTTTTCCGTTAATCTGATCGATTTTAACAGTTGTTTATCTCTTTTGTGAAAAAAATCTTTTTAAGAATGCATGTAAAAATTTCTGTAATTCTATTCAACAAACTAAATTCCATTATTTCTTTTATGAATTTGCTAACTGCTATAATTTTTTATTGTTCGACTAAGCTTTTCGTCATTAATGACATCTTCAGGTCTTAAACAACGACCTGAAGACGTCAGTAATGACGAAAAGCTTAGTCGAACAATAAAAAATTATAGCAGTTAGCAAATTCATAAAAGAAATAGTAAGGATGGCTGCTAATTTAAACAATACGAAGAATAAATTCCATTAACTGAATCCGTGTGAAATGTCTTCATTTCCTTCGATCAAATCTGCTGATTTCGAAAAATGTAGCTCTATATTTGCATTGTGCAGGATAGGGGACAAATAGAACTGTTGTTAAAAATTTCAAATTACAGTCTACGTTTTTATTGGTGAAATTTTTTCCACTTCCCATGTATAAACAATTTGCCAATTCTCGGACTTGACAATTTGACAGTTGTTTTTATTGTTTTTCTCGGACAAAAATTTTAACTCTTAAAAAGTGGACGTGTCCGGAAAAAAGAAAATGAATGGTAATCCAAAATTTTAAGGTTAGTTAAAAAATAGCCAGTTAAGAAAATTAGTTTCACTAACAAAGGTTGGTGAAATGGAGAATTAGATAGCCTATAGAAAGTGCACAAATTTGCCACAAATTTTCTATTATGTAGATTATTTCTACAATATTGGATTATTGGCTTTTGTTGTTCATAACGTGTAATTATCATTAATAGATAGATAATTCAGACCGTTTTGTTTCAAAAAGGTCACAATCACTGTCACGAGAAACAGTTAAACAGTTTATTATGAAAAGTCTGTGTCAATTGCTGTTAGACACATTTGTTAAGTAAAACACTATCAATACATAACCCACATATTATATTTAATCTACTTTAATGTACAATTTAGCTACTATACGCATTATTCTTTGTGTTGTGTGTGTGTGTATACGCGTGCATTTTCTTCTCTGAATGAGTTAATATTTCGCGTACGAGCAACATATATGATTTTTGAGTATTTCCATTGTCTAAATTACACATTCTTGAACTTTGGATAATGAAATAATCAATACTATTCATATATCTCATTAATAATCATTCTTACTGCTTTGATTATGTAATGCTTGGTATTTCATGCCTAATTTCAGTTTTTACTCATTTACGATATAAAGTAACGATAGCCTAGTACTTGAACACACTGAATTAATAAACGAAGTTTAATGGATTTGATTTAATATAATAACGTCGCACAACAAATACACTATTCAAGTAATATTGATTTGTGATTATGATGATTGATATTAAGAATTCTAGCAACCTCATTATATCAGTTACGACATCCTGATAATGTTTATATCTTACATATTTCCGTAAAATATAGTAAATATTGTACATAAAGTACTCTTTGGTGTAATGTTATGCTAAACGCTCAAATCATTTGATGCCGCACTACATGTCATTCCTAAAACTGGCCCCCTACAGGCCACTATTCCTAATTTCTGATCTTTTTTTTCGGTTTTTGTTAATTATACTCTTGTCTTTTCAATTATTTATTTCATTATGTAACCTCAAGCAGTCCTCTGATATACGTTCACGTTTGCAAATCATTGGACGCCAATAAATTAATCACGGACAAGAAACTTTTTACGATGTGTCGTTTCTCTAGTCCTTTCTACTGTAGAAGGTCCTATACCGCTTCTTAACACATATTACGACGCTGAACAGTGGAATAAAATAATTTAACACAAGAGAATCTGTTACTCAAAATTTTAACACGAGTTAAAATAAGCGAAGACGCTCGTATACAACAATTCTTCAAGTTTACGGTTGTTCACCAAACACTAGTCTAACAAACAAGAAATTAACACTATTGCAATAAATAATATAAGTCATCAATTACGGATAATTACGGATATTCGCACATAATTATTACTTTACAGTATATCACTGCCTAGACATATGCACCGAATGTACCATTTACAACTAATATGTTTTAATGCTTCAATTCGCTGTACGCAGCTCTTCCGAAACATCGAATTTACACTGTCTGTGTGGCAAAGTATGTTACCAGATTGTCGCAGATATCGGTAGAAAACGTCGAGAACCTTAGACAGTGTTGCACCACACAACGTGTGCAAAGTGTCGTGTATGCTTCGAATAATGTTTCCTATCCTCTCAGCGTAGCGTAACTTTTATTGTATATGCCTACTTCTACGCAAATGTATGTTGAGAAGGTTTTAACCCCCAACTTGTTAAGTTTAAAATATTTTGTTTACTTTTTTTTTTTAAAGTACCTTGAGTATTTTGCAATGTAACTTGCACATCAACGTAGTTTGTTACGTTTTGTAATTGAATTAGTTTTGTAATTAGTATGAATTTTGTACAGCTTAGAAGACCAGCAAGAGTTATTTACTACCGAAGAAGGAAAACAAGAACTACTGAAGAAAGTTATGACAGCAGCCATGTCAAGGCCTGGAGCTCGACAGCGCCTTGCGCAAGTGATGCCGATACTTCGGACGATGTCTTCGGCGCAGCGACTGGCGCTTGCCACTCTAGTGACGTCACAGCTCATGGCTCCCCCAGGTGCTACACCTCCTCCATTAAACACCACTAAGAACAACCTCACTGAGGAACTGATGTTACCTATAAGTATGGACATCGCCGCCATGTTCAGAGGTTTAGGCAGAGAGGCCGCCTCCGCCAGGAGTGCTCTTCACAGAGGGGCCGAGGTATGCTATAGTTTTCAGTTTGTCTAGAAATTAGTTGGTTAAAAGAGAGCAGTTGTTTGTGTACTGCTTAAATTAAGAATGCAAGTTCAGAAGTTGTTTTATAAATAGTGTTTATAGTATTTGCGAAGGAACATAGGTATTTATATAATTTTTGTGACTGTATCATACTTTGTATCTTTACCATCAGTGACTCCAGCTCCTGTATCACATATAAATATGGATAAGTAAATAGTTTTATAAATGTATATCTTGATCTGAGTGTCTATTCTTTTATTTTCCATAACAGTGTTATTAATCTGGTAGTACACGTTCTAGCTTTTTAACTCAGGCTTCTATTTTCCATTCAACAATTTCTAAAAATAATTCCAGGTAACTGTGCTCGCTTAAATATACATGTTGTCGTAGACGACAAATGTAGTTCTTCGCTTCGTAACTAAACGTCCTTCTTTTCCCACATTCAGTTTTACTTTCGTTATACTGCCCTACCAGTTTTTGTTATTTTACCTCAGTTTCTAGTTTCTACCACTATCCAATTAAAATTTTAACTGCAAGCTGATAAGATGTGTTTATTACAGGGCGTGTGTTACAATAGACGTGAAATAACGTAGGGGATTTTGACAATATATTGGAGAATAGAATACTGTAGGTCTGATTTGAATGCGTAGGACTCTTATCCACTAGTAACCAAACAGTCGATTCATAAACATCCTGTTACTCATAGCGAAATTTTTTTTTTTGTACATACAGTACTTGATAATACTTTCATGAAGAGTGTCTGTGGCTGCCAACGCCTCTCTGCTTCCAGTCGCCATTACCATCTGTTAACCTGCTGAACTTTCATATTAGTTGTCACCACACCCACATCTATGGTGTTCGCCGTGGGCGGCTTTTATTTGATCGTCGGGATAATATCCATTGCGTCTCAGGACATCTCTTCTCACATGACGACACTAGATAAATCGTTTCTGTTTTATAGCAAAAATATTTTGTTTTCATTTCTTCCCACTCGTAGGCGAATCCCTGTCATCAGAGATTATATCTGTCATCATTTCCTATGTCATTCTTTGTTTTTCCGAACCTGTTAAAACATTAACTCCTCTCAACAAATCCGTTTCAATAGTTATCACCGCTTTCATACTTTGTTGACAATATCCATACAGTACAATACAATGCAACTGTGGAACAAACGTCTGTTTAAAACAACTGTTTTATTGTTTTCCTACTCCCATGATGCAAAAAACTTGACCTAATTCAATTAAATTAACGCAGTTTATCCTTCACAGTGCCCCTTCATTATTAAAAACTAAACCACTCTACTCTCTAACATTACAATCTTTAATCCCACTATCACTGAATCTGCAGTGCTGTGACTTTCTAATGAAGAAGACTGCTCGCAACCATTGAATTTTGCAATTTCACACTCCTGGAGTGTGACGCTGTTCTTCTACCCGGTAACGTAAGCTGCCATTACTTTCTGATAATGATACAAAATGTGTCTTGGAAAAAATCTTAGTTTTGTATCTAGATTTTCATGGAAATCTAGTTTTTGTTAACTACGGTGCCTATAAACACAGCAAATTATAATTTTAAATTCTACAAGTATATGTTTGTGGTAATTACTAAACCAGTACATGTACCAGCAGGATTAGTGACTCTAAACATTTATGACTGCAGATAATTCGAGCGAGGTATCCGCCATACAGGAGACGACCTATTCTGACCAGCAACAACAGAAGAACAGCTAACGTAGCAGTCGGTAAGTCTCTCATACTGTATCTCTGTAACTTCATATAACATTTTTTATATTCAAATTTATTTTTCTGTCAGTATTTATGGGTTAGAAACAAAATGTAAGCTCTACATACCTCAAAAACGAGTTAGCGAGATGCCATTTTCAGCTAATAAAACGTTTTTGCTTGAAAAGTATTTCGCTCTAATTGAGTCCCGACAAACCATTACTTATTCTGAAATGTAAATTATTTATCGTAATTACAAAAATTCTTAATGATGGTTCTCCAGTGAACTGACGTTTGTCACTGCTGGCATGTACGTATGAAGACATCAGCCGCTGTAAATTTCATGGCAAGGGAGACGACAAATTTCCTAGTACGTCTGTTGACACGATGGTGTACTCACTGTTCGAGGAAATTTAAATAAATGAATAGATATTATTTTTTTAACAAACTGTATAATAATTTAATTGCGTAGTAAAATGCAGTAATAAAACTATTTTAGATAGTTTTACGGTCAATTATTATAGACTGGATCAGGTTACTTTCAATTGTATCTGCTTTATGTCGTTACTTTTACTATTTAAACATGTTTTATTTTTATTAGCTTTATACAGTTCATGTTTCCATAGAAAGTCGGTGTTACCATTAATGTTGACAGGGATCGACGCGACGGGAGAATTTCTGGCAAGCATTATACACCTGGATCACATCTAATCCTAATCCGCTCTATTGATACACGAGTAATTTGAAAACGTCGTAACGAAAAATTGAAATACTGCGTACCGTCTGGCTCTTTAAGTGGAAACTCCAGTACGGAAAACGTACCCATCTTGCATACATAAATGTCAAACACCAGTTATAGTGATCAATTTTTTTCAGAAATAACGTACGCTTCATCTAATTATGAAAAACGTTCCATCAGCATCAGCATCATTTGATGGTCAGTAGTGAGCATAGGCCTACAATTCGATGACTTACGTATTTATTAATCTATATTAAATTTTATATTCAGTTGCACATAAAGACTGCGGTAACAATTTATTTTCATACTAGCATGTTCATATCCTTGGAACTTGGTAGAACATTATGATACGTTGCCGTCTAGTACCCTATTGATTTAGTAGTTAACATATTTTTTCGTGTTTTAAATGTTATTGAGAATGGATTATTCATCAAATGAAAATTTTTCATAAAGTTAAAATTGTGAAATACAAAATCAGTTTTATTTTTCGTTTCAAAAGAACAAGAATTGGCAAAAGCTTGAAGAAAAACGCCACTCCTCAACCAGACTGCTGAAAATGTATATGGTTTTTGTTTCAGAAATGAAACCACCTCCACCACCGCCACCATCAAGACTCATGCCGCCACGACTAAATTTGCCGCCTTCCAAACTTCTCGTAAACAGGTTTCCGCCGTTGACGACGATAGATCAGCCTTCTGACGAACGTCAGCAGGCGGGAAATGACTGCGAATATTTCACGCATTCCGTCTGCCTTGAAGTATCCAATTATCCAACGTAAGCACACCATAAATTTCACAGAATTATCTGTTTGTCTTCTATAAGACTTTTTCTTAGTTTCCTAATTCAGAATTGATCGCAAACATTCCAGTATAATGTTGTGTTGGAAAGTTGTTTCTCGCAAATAAAATGCGTAAAGGTGGTTATCCGTCAGGATTCGATGCCTCATCATGTAGTGAAATGATCCTTCTAACTATTACGTTATTATTATGTCATTTATTCAGATCAGAAGAATTGGTTCACCACGGAAAGGACTGCAAGATATCGAAAATCGGAAATCTGCTGGAAGATCAAACATTTTGGAGCCTCCTTAACTGCAAGTCGGAGTCAACAATCTTACAAGAGTACAAGCATGTCGACACAAGTACAGACGCTCACACACCACAACACACACACACACACACACACACACACACACACACACACACACACACACACACACACACACTTTTAGCGTCTATTCATTCGCTTTGAGTAAGTCCACAATTATGAAAAGTGTGTTTGATTAGCTTTCATCACAAGGATCAGACCCCGCAGGCTTTCTGGATGTGTACTTTCACTCAAAAGTGATAAAGAAAACTTATCCTTTAAAAAGTGTACAGTCATCAATAATGAAATTGCAACTATTACAAGAAAAACATGGATACAGGAAGACAAAATATGCGGAAGCGAAAGTCGGCAACTAGGAGACCTTGCAGTGGCCATTTAAGTAGGCCTACTAGCCGGTTAGGTTGTACGTATGTTACTAACGTAAGATCAGAACGAACTAAACTAAAAAACATACACGTAATGGAGTACATATAGCTGAAGGAAGTTGAAGAGACATAATTAGACGAATGACCATTACCATGTAATACTACTTACTGCCGCTTCATGCACGACACATGTCCTTCTTCTGACACAGCACTTTGTTTTATAAACTCTTACGTTCAGTTTAATACACTCCAAGTCCTTGTATACAGATAACCATGTTGCACTAGTCACTATTTAAATAACAAATAGTTTAAGTAAACTTCAACGTATATTTTAATTGTATATTCACATTTCAACTGCTTTAAAGCTTCTCTTCTGTCTAGCAGATAAAAGTCCATAAGAGCAGATGAGTCCATATGAGGTTGCAGGGACTGTGCAAAGATTCTAAAGAATTTTGTTACTATTTTTTTATGTTTTATCTACAGGAGCCTTTTTATGTCTTTTCTTTTGCTACTTACTAAACTTGAAATCTCTGTAGGTTTACCGCTGTAGCTAATATATAATTGTACGGAATAAGTACGAGCTTTATATATGTATGTATATTGGTCGTATGTATAATTATGCCAAAACAAATTCTACTTTTATTTCATTGTTAAAACAAAATTACAACTCATCTGTAATAATTAATAATTACTTATCTTTCACGACAGTATTACTTTATGATGTTTTAAGTTATACTTTTTAATTTCCTCTAATACCGCAATTTCTGTCTCTTAACGACCTGTTTTAATTTTATAAAACACTAAACTCTTCACCGCAGACCCAATCTAATAAACAGACCCTTTTCACTTACTCGTGAGTTTTCTATATATTATTTACATGCATAAGGTGGGTAACTTAACGTCTTGTATAGAATTTTTTTATGTGAATGTCCACATACACATTTCCACATGTCCACATTAACTAGATTTTGTTAAAGATACGTTTGGTGTTACCGTGTCTTGAACTCGTAGTGTAAATAGGCTAAGTATAAAATATTATTAAGCATTCATTACGTCCCCGAAAACTGTATATCACAACATTGGATAGATCTTACATATTTGTATTATAAAAGAATTTTCATAATACAGCCATTGATATTGATTGATTCATAATTGCAGAAGGCATTGGAAATTTGTTACTAATTGTTAAATAATATGAACTAAGAAAATCGATATAATTTGTTTAATAAAATCTCAGAATAATAGTGATTCGTTTTTGTAACTCCAAATATTTTATGAGAAGCAGGACAGACTAGTACGTAAGTAATCGGTTCAATTACAAAGACGGTAATGTTGCCAGCATTACTCTTCAGACAGGTTGTTAACCCAGGTACTCATTACCACAGGGACTGAAAAACTCATTTCGATTTTACAGTGCTCCGGGTACTGAACAAACAGTAGCCTGGGAATCTAGGTTAGTAGCTCTAGGCCTATTGTTTTCTAATCCCGAAGATGACATTTATCCTTTACTTAAATATAATAAGTTATGTACTAATAATGGTTAAGATATGCCGTTTCATGGCTGAAAGAAGACAACTATAACTATTATTTTGAATGTTCATCACTACTTTTTTCACAGCACTTAATAATTATTATTTAATGGTACTTTCACTTGTGAAACTTATTTGTTGATATTCCCTCAAACGCCGTTTCGGAGTTGTATTCTCCTTCTTCAGTGAGGTTTGAATACGGAATCACTATAACTATTTGATACCAGCGTGTTTCAGCTATTTAAATTGATAAATAGAAATGAAACCTGTTTCTTCATTAAGTGACATAAATGTAACACCAAGTTGTTAACTGAACTGACGATTCTCCAATATTTTAACAACTTATTCAGTATCGTATGATATCTGTTTTATCGTTTGTAGGCCTATTTCTTTTTCACCATCAATACATACCGTTACAAGTGGGACGGTTGGGCTAACTTTCTTCATGAAACATGAGTGTAATACTTTAAATAACATAACATAAATAAAACAACTTTAGTGAAAGTAAATTAAAATATTTCATTACAAGTAATGATATATTCTTTGGTTTCCAACAGGGAGGACATCATGGAAACTATCAGAAACACTCCAAACAAAGCTTCTCTGGAGGCATTGCTTTCGGACTCCAAGCAGAACATTAGAGACCTTGTTCCAGACGAAGACAATAGTATGGAGAGGTCAGTAACTATTGATGAAAATGTGTGTGTACTGTAATACCTGCTTTAAACGAAATGCTAATGGCCCATGACACTTTTGCGTTATAGCCAGGTATTCGTTTCATGAAGATGTACGTACAAATATCAAAGACATGCACGTAAACGAGATAAATTAAAATACCTACCGTACTCGTTTATTTATTCGCATTATATATGATTAAAAACACGCAAACATTACACTCATTGGGAAAACTTACTGTGCTTACTTTTTCTTTATTTTACTAGCAGTCAAGCAGAGGTTTTTGTGTTTAGCTTACACTGTTGGTGCCCGATTTTCCACAAAAACTTTAGCCTGAGAAATCACATTAAGAATAACCGAATTACACTATTGCACGGAAACTTACTGTACTTTTCGCCTTCCAACGCGATACCATTTTCCCTGCTCCATCGTTTCCTTCCTCGTCCTCTTTTGTTTTCTAAAATTAAGAGGTTAAGAGGTTTGGAGGTATTTGTATATGTTAATGTATAGGGGAAGGTGTTGTACCTTGGGCCATTTTTTAAAAAACATTTTTATTTTTACTCTGGTAAATTTTATAGTGATTTCATTCATCATATATGGAAGTCCGCTATTTTAGGAATCTACTAACATTTTCAAATTGATAATATCTTATTAAATCTGGCGATGATACATTTTTATTACACCCTTGCAAGCATCCCAAGGTACAACACTATGTTGTACCTTGGGATACTCAATGATGTACCTTGGGATTGAGGACAAAAACTAAGATAAACACGTAGTTTTAAAAAGTATTTATTTTACAACTTTATTACTAACTGTCTAATATTATTACTGGTAGTTGTATTTGAAATTAAAAAAAAAAATACATTTTTTCTTTTCTAAACAAAATTATTAGAAATTGCATTACAAAAATGCTGTGTGTTTTTCAACAGTTATATAGAAAATAATGTTAGTCCATAGGCATTTCATAGGCACTGAAATTGACTGGAAATTTAAGCATATTCTTCTGACGCTCTGAATTTCCTGCAATAATTGGTGATGGTAGCTTGCTAATGATGTCATCCTCGTCTATTTCATAAACCATGTCGTTTTTCAAAACAAAAGTGTTTCTTCCTGTTTTAACAAGATATTTCACTTCACAGAAAATACCTTGTTTTTTCACAATTTGTCCTACATAGTAACAAATTTTTCTTTTTCCCATTACTTTCAACAAAACATAATCACTTTCTCCAATTGTAGTTTCTAATTCAAGATTTCCCTGAATTTCTTTGTCTTCCTGCTTATGTTCTTCTATAAGATCATTCACATCAAAGTCTTCTTCATCAGAAGACATAAACGTCATTTCTTCATCTTCAGAGGTGGATGTTTCATTGAAAACTCCTTTTTTATTTTTATTCATTTTTCTCTTCTTAGCAGAAAACAATCGTTTTGAATGAGTGATAGATTTTCTCATTTTCTTCCCTTTTCTTTCTTCTAACTGTTTCTTTTCAGGCGTGTCCGTTAGAACCTTACTTCTTCCTGGCAGTCTTTCTCTTGTAGACTTTCTCCGGGCAGCAGCTTTAGGAAATGGCCTAATCCGTTCAAGTGTAACAGGATCACTTGCTTGGTTATAATCTGAAGAGGACTGTAGGTTTAAGTTGGAACATGAAGGTGGGTTTGATTCAATAGAAGCTGAAGAAATATACCTTACATAGTTTGAAGTCTCTCCAGACTGGTCTTTGTCTGGAATTTTGTCTTGCTCAATCAGTTCACGATCTGTTACAAAAGAGGACAGAAATTCGTCATCCTTGAATATGTTCTCATTAAATGGGAATATACCCGACATATTAAACCAATTTTCGATATTTTCTTTTGTAAATGCTTTGTTATAAGCCTTACCAATCACTCCTGCAACATCATAAATTGTTATTGGTTTCCGAGGGTTAGATAACTACCATCCATTTAAAGCATCATTATAAAAGGTTTTGTAGGGACCAAACACCGTCCTATCTAGGGGCTGGAGTTTATGGGAGGTGTGTGGTGGGAAACTTAACATCACCACACCACTTTCCTTGGCTAGATCCAAAGCCTCGATCGAAATGTGGGTTTCATGGTTATCTAATATACGTAGGGTTGGTTTTTCAATGTTGGGCTTTACATGTTTAATGAAGTGTTTCAGTAGACCACTCACTAGAGTTAGCACCTCCAATCGAACCATTTGGAGCTCCAATCAGCATCTGCTCCTTAAAATTAACCCTAGGGAAAATTAGCATGGGTGGAATGCTATTCCCAATAGCATTTATGCAGGCAATCATTGTGATATTTACCCCTCTTTTTTCCGAAGTGACAAATCCAATTTGTTTGGTCCCTTTAGCACAAATGATTTTAGGGGGAACATGGACAGTGGAATTACCAGTCTCATCAAGATTGTAAATGTCATTTCCAAGAAACGTGTGTCTTTCCATAACCATTTTCAAATTGTCATAGAACTTTTTGACATTTTCTTTATTGAAGCCAGTTGCTCTGGCAAGACTGGTGGCTTCTGGTTTATGTAAACTAAGACTAGGATGGCGTTTTCTAAAACCACGCAGCCAGAACTCTCCTGCTGCTTTTGCCTCAATCCATTCTTTTGGTAATTTCGTGCCACTATTTGGCTGCTCTGATAGTGCTTTTGCATATTGAAAAGCTAGTTTGATAGTATCTTTCTTTGTGAGACCATAATGATAAATAGCTGACTGTTTCAGATAATCAACTAATTTTAATTCTTGTTCATAAGTAAAGACTTTCTTCACTGCGTTTCTATCACAGTCATAAACAAATGGTTTCACTTCATTTATCCTTAGTTTGAGATAGAATTGATAGTGTCTACTTACTGTAGAGTTGCTTAAATTATACTTCCCTGCAGCCTCATTTACTCTCAGCTTCCCTTGCGGTATTTCACTTACAGCATTTTCCATTGCTTTTGGGTCAATCTTCTTCCAAGTCCTGCCTTCTTTGCTTCGAGGCATAGTTCTGAAAAAATGTATCAATTAATAATTTGTGTTAAGTAGGCTATTTATGGAATGAAATTAGGCTACTGAATACATAAAACAAACAAACAAACACACACACACATATATTGTAACGTCGCAAAACGTTCCATAAAGAAAATAAGTGCAAAAGTAAACTAAGGTGAAATGAACGGTATTGAACCCAAGTAATCCAAAAAATTTAGTAATATTGTCCAATAGTTAATACCAATAATATGTAAAAACGACGAAGACTTTGACCAAGACTCAAACCCCATATATTGTTTAAGTGGAAAATAGAATAAAACTGATACTGTATAATAAGAGAAACAAATAATCTCAGAAATGACCAAAATAAGGTCATGAAATGTTAGAAATGTAACTCTGAATAGAGCATAAAAACCAATTTATTGTGAAATAATAGACAAGATCTATTATTATACTTTATAATATATATAAAATAGATGTATCAAATGATTTAAAACACATCTTAAATAGGATGTAAATTAAAATAAAAAACATGTAATTTTATAACACAAAATCAAAGTTTTAGAGTTGAGACCAATCACTCAGATGTATGTGAAAATTAATTGTTATGAAATTAAGAAAAAACTAGATGTAAATGTCAAATAGACAAAGACAAACAAAATACTACAAATAGAGAAAGCTGTAAATTGATTAGAAGTCAATGAAAATAATCAAAAACAGTGTTAAACTGAAAACATGTAGTGAACATGTAAAATTGTAAAATTTATGACTTTAAAGTTATAAAAATGCAACAAACTTGTATTTTAAAGTTGAACCACAATATAAAGTAACTATACCTATAAATATGACCACCTAAAACACTTTAATAACAGTCAAGTTATGAAACTAGTTACATAGACAATACTAGGCTGAGACCAAAAAACAGTCACAAAATTAGTCATATTTGACAAATTAATTGTTTAATATTAGAAGGAATATAGAAAAAAGATACAATTCTATAATGTACAATGGAAAAATACTTGCTCAATTGAAGACAAGCTTAATTTATAGAGACTTTTTAAATAAAAATTAGTGAAATTTGTCACACACATGAAATAGCTCATCTGTACAAAGACAGTGAGATGCTAATTGAGATATTACAATAAAATTAAAATGTATTAGAAAAAACAGGTATTCCCAAGATAAACAATATAACAAACTCTAAGTGAATACCCAAAAAATCCTAGAAATAATACCAGAAAAAACGAATTGCTATAAATAACAGTGACAAAAACTAGGCCATATGTTATGCCTACAGAAAAATGAAAATATTTATATGTTATGTGCTTTAATATTTGTTTGTTTTGTTATGTAAAGCTAATTATATTATGTGTTAATGTTATAGTAAGAGCCGAGGAACTTAATAACATTTTATTAATAAGAAAACTTGAATTTTGTATGAACACTACAAGGTAAGGATATGTATTTTATGTTAATTTATTAGATTTAATTTATTTAAAACCAATCATGAATGGTATCATTTTAATCAGTTGAAAGCAGAGAATCTAAAAATAATAATGACATGCAGATTGTAAGTAGTTCTGAAAAATTGTTTGACAAATACCAGAATAATTTCAGTAATATCATTTAGTATGAAGAACAAGAAGTTGTTGTTATAAAGCTTCTACAGAAGTAAAATTTGTTCCATGATGTTCTGTTTGCATATTCTCGAACGTTCCAGAAGAAAATGTTACTCAAAAATACCGGAAGTCATGAATAAAATTTAAAACAATGCACCATACAAAGAGTATATAAGCGAGACCAAAATCGACACAGGAGGACTTTATGCTTTGAAACCACGAGAGACACTTCACATACGAATCCGAACATCTAATCCAAGGCGAACTCGAAGAAGAGGACCCGAAAACTCAAAAAAGTCTTTTCCACGTACCAGACGAAAGACTTACTTAACCTAAAAAGGAGTATATCGCTAAATCGCTAACGTGCTTGTTGAATAGAGCAACAGCACGCCAATTCTAATAGAACGTACACAGCCAAATATCCAGCGGCCCTGAAAAGGACCGATTTTAATAGAGAAAAATCAAACTTTGCTGGTATTAGCGACATAGACTGACTTTGACAAAAACCCCCAAACAAATTACTAACGAAAGCCCACATCGAGTTTGTAACTAGCACTGAGACGGCAGTATAGCGAGGCCACGCAGTCAGCTGTTTTTTCGCCGGCAATTTAAAGCATAGAAACAGTACGATTTTTATTTAAATTGTGCGGAGTTTTCAAATCGTAAATTGACTTTTAAATAGTTACAAGTGAGTGAGGAAACGTAAATACGAAGAGGCGCAAGATTGGAGTCGTCCCCAAGAACAGTGTCCAGTGAAGGAAATACTTACCCACCGGAACGTGAGTTGTCCAAAATTAAAATCCTTTTACCTGGTATCTTTGTCACACAATTGTACTACATATGTCAAACACCTTCAATTCACACAAATTTTGTAAAGCATCCCACTGATTTGTCTTGATAGTTCAAAGGAGTCACGTCCTGAGTATAAAGTTTTTTTCAAAGATTAAATTCATGCAATTCAACTGAGCAATAAAATAATTATTGGCCGATAATTAATAAAATCTTGTCAATAATTTTTGTAACTCTGCAACTTTGCATAATTTTATTGTTAGTCCTTCAGACGATTTTTATGAAAGAAAAGTCGGATCATTAAACATATGTTATTTTCAACTAAAATTGTCTTGTTTACATTTTTTTCTATAACTAATTTAATAATTTAAAAATCAATTTTCAATAATAATTAAATTCTTGGACTAAATATCCAAGTGGCGCCCACACACACATATTAGCATAAGTTGTGTTTGCAGGACTACATCTATGAAAAGAAACAGGCAATTAGTAAGTATAAGTGCGCGGAGTGTAACGCCCGACATTTCTTATATAGTTATAAATTGGCAGCCCAACTAGTGAGGCTTGAAAGGAAAGGAACAAGCCCGGCAACTATCAACAAATCAAGATGCCACAACCAAAATGAAAGAAGGGGAAGAAAAATATAGAACCCGAATTAAGTGTGGAAGATGGGGAGGCAGTCCACGTTGAGGAGATAGAAATAGAGTCGCCCATACCAAAAATTGAAAAAACCATACAAACGGGAGATGAGCCAGAGGACCAAGCTAGAGAACGACCAGTACAAATGGGAGACCAAACAGATAAACCCACACAAAAAAGGGATGAAACAGAGAAACCCGAACCGGAACAAGCAACAGGGAGCATCGACATGAATGTAATAATGATGATGTTCCAAAGAATGGAAGAAACAATGAACAAAAATACAGAATCCCTGAAGGAGGATAATAATAAAAATAGACAGGAAGACAAGGCAGAAATAAAAGGAAGTATAGAATCCCTGAAGGAGGAAAATAACAAAAATAGACAGGAAGACAAGGCAGAAATAAAAGGAAGTATAGAATCCCTGAGGAAAGATAGACAGGAAAACAAGGAGGAATTAGATAAAAAGATGGAATCTTTAAGGGAATATATAACTAATAAAATCAATGATAATGGAAAAAAGCTGGAGGTATTTCAGGAGGAAAAAAAAGTATAGAGTCCCTGAAAAAGAAAATCAGTGCAAATTATGAGACGGTAAACCAAAAAATCGACGATAGTAAGGTCGACAGCGACAGGAGGGTCGAAACAATGGCGAAACAATTAGAAAGATTGCAGGAAGGAAATAATACCCGTCTTAAAACCATGGAGGAACGGACTGTAGAAACGAAACAAAGTGTTCAAACTCTCGATAATAAAGTCAGGCAAAATCAGGACGAAATTATGAAGGAGGTAGGAGAAGTCCGGAAAGATGTTAGCGAGAGGATACAAAGAACGTATGACAGCTAATAGGTTAGACGAACAAATAAGGACCAATAAAAATAATATACAGGAAATTGATCAAAGGGAGAAAAACCTGCAGGAGAGATTAGAAGCGCTAAGGGACACACCGATCTTAAGTACCCATACGTGTCATAGCGAAAATAGGGAGGTAATTAATTTCCAAAATTATCGCCGGAACCCTATGGAATTTTTAGAAAGGATGGAAGAGTTCATAGAGAGAAATAGGGAAACAAGATGGGACAGAATACGGAAAATGTTAGATGAAACATTCCGGAATACAAGGGATAATTGGTGGATAGCAATACGACCCGAAATAACGAACCTGAGTGAGTTCAAACGCCAATTCAAAGAAAAATATTGGTCAGAAACGGCACAAAACAAGGTGAGAATGGATATATTTTACGGGAAATACGACGCATCCAAGGGACAATCCTCAACATCATATTTCCTGGGAAAAATATGTTTAGCGCGAAAATTAATACCGCCAATCCCAGAAGAATGTTTGGTAAGACAATTGGCTGGACACTATAGCTATTGTATTAAAGACGCGCAATTATACCAGCAACACAGTAAAATCACTGACTTAGCGAAGTTATTAGAGAACTGCGAGTCTGCGGGAAAGTTTCAAGACTACCAACCCCCCAGTCGTAAGGTAGACTATTACAATGGTAACAACGGGCCAAATCGGAATGGAAGCGGAAATGGTAGTGGTTTCAACCCGAACAACCATAACAATAACATCCCAGTAAATAACCGCAATAATAATAATCAGAGCCCGAATAAGCTTAAAAATCCGGGACCAAATCGAAATAATTACCCAGAAAATAACTATTATAGAAATAGCTATCAAGGAAATAATTATCGGGGCAACAATTATAGAGGAAATAATTATAACCAAGGAAATAATTATCGGAACGGAGGCAATCAAGGGGGAGGTGATAGAAGGAATCATGAGTACAGACCCCAGGTAAATTATACGATGGCCAATAGTCAGCGACCATACCAACATAATTTACCAACTTATGTATATTACCCACAGCAAACACAAGGTAATCAAAATAATGCAACAAATAGCAGACCTGTTAGTGGTAACCCAGAGGTCAGACAGGAACCACAGACAAGTCAGCAACCCAATGTTCCGGGAGACCGGGCAAATGGGACAAACACTCATTTAAACTAGACGCGGCAGTGAGAAAGGAGGACAGCCCTTCACCGATCCAATATTATGGGGTAACTGGACGAGAAAATAGACATGACGAAGACGGGACAGTGACATTGAGAACAAATAATTATCTCAAAGATATTAGGGAGGAATTGTTAGAAGAGAGAGATAATATAATTGAAAATAATAATAATGGGAATAATGGAATAATACAGATTAAGGCCGATATAAATGGAATAGATGCAACATTACTAATTGATACAGGATCGAACGTATCGTTAATAGACAGTGTGGAGTTAGAAAGAATTAAACAGAATAGTAATCTACCCATACCCACTCTGCCTATAAATAACATTATACTAGTTGGAGCGACGGGAAGGCAGAATAAATCTATAAAAAAACAGGTGTCGTTAGAGATGACCAGTAATGGTATAACGTTGCCAATAGGACTATTATTAGCGAACAATTTACCCACGAATATTTTAATAGGATGTGATATACTTAGGCCATATAAAGCAATAATAAATTTAGACAATAAGGTAATAACGCTAAAGACGAAAGAGGGAATTTGGACCACTAAGTTAATTGATACCCAAGGAAGTAGTACAAGTAATACACATTATCAGGCCATTGTAAATCATTATTATTGTGCCGATCGACCACTAAACATGCCCTTACATGAGGAGGATAACCCAGAATTATGGTTAGAGAAATTGGAAGAAATAAGGGAATTCCAAAGGACAAAAACAAAGGGTCAGATTAGCGAAGCACAGGCCGAACGATTGATTACAATGTATAATAATTACCGACATATCTTTTCAAATGCTCCGGGCAAGGTCAAAAATTATCAATGCACTATCAAATTTAAAACCCCTGTAGAGTTTAATAAAAAATCATATCCGATTGCTTACTCACTAAAAAATGAAGTTAGGGAGGAACTGAACAGGCTGATAGAGGACGACATAATTGAATATAGTCATTCGCCCTATACTAGCCCAATAATAGCTGTGCCGAAAAAGAATGGACAGGTGTGAAAATGCCTCGATGCTAGGGAGATTAACAAGATGATTGTTAACGACCGCACATCCCCTGGGGAGATAGAAGAAATACTAAAAACGTTTCACGGGACAAAATATATAAGTTCATGGGATACAGTATGCAGCTACTGGCAGGTAGAACTCCACCCAGATAGTAGGAAATATATGGCATTCATATTTGAAGGCAGAAACTATCAATTCAAGCGATTACCCTTTGGTTTAATTAATTCAGTGGCGGTATTTGTAAAAATAATGAACAGGATATTGGGACAGGAAGTGCTGAAATTTACGACAGTATACGTCGACGATTTACTGGTAACTTCAGCTAATTGGGATGACCATTGCAATAGGGTTGAACAGGTGTTAGAGAAGCTATCCGAGAATAATATTACCCTCAAATTAGATAAGTCCCAGTTTATTGCAAACGAGGTAAAATTTTTAGGTTTTAATTTAACCGAGCAAGGGATTACTCCATCCAGAGAGAAAGTAGAGGCAATACAGAAGTTCGCCACCCCAAAAAACAGGAAACAGCTTCAATCATTTTTAGGAATCTGTAATTATTACAGGAAGTTTCGGTCCAATTATTCAGAACTAACTGCAAGGTTTCAAAAGCAGTTATCAACAAAAGACAAATGGATTTGGGGACCAGAGCAAGATGGAGTGCTCAATCTGATAAAGGAGAAATTTCTAGAAGCAGTTATGTTACATCACCCCGACTTTACGAAGCCATTTTATCTAAATTGCGATGCCAGTAATGTAAGTTTAGGTGGAGCCTTATATCAGGAAGATCAGGATGGAAACCATTTAGTGATTAGCTTCGCCAGCCGCGTGTTGAACAGTTGCGAACGAAACTACAATACCACAGAAAAAGAGTTATTGAGTGTAGTTTTCGCATGCGGTAAATTTCGTACATATATATTAGGATACCCCATCACGGTTAGGAGTGATCACAAGTCAATCTCATTTTTAAAACATTGCAAGCTAAATCATGGGAGGCTGACGAGATGGGTTTTGGCCCTACAGGAATATAATATCACGTGGGAGTATATACCAGGCAAGCAAAACATAGCAGCCGACGTTCTATCCCGCATCAATTTATAAAACCAGACATTTGACGGCGAAAAAGAACAAATAGCGAAGGTATATCATATCATTAAAAGCAAGGAGGATTTGAAAAATATTTTAAAAGATGTGAAGGCACAACAAGAGGCTGACCCAAAATTAGGAAATATTAGGAAAAGGGTACTGGAAGGCGATGAAGTTGTAGATAAATATTACTGTATACACGATGGTACTTTGTTTATAAGGAACACCCCACACCAAGAGAACTGGAAGTTAGTAATCCCACCAGGGATAGAAAGGCCACTAATTATTGATTATCACGATAGATACGGACACATGGGTGCCCTCAAGGTAAGGAAAGCGTTGGAAGAACAGGTATACATCAAAGGTATTAATAAAAAGGTGCAACAGGCGATACGGTCATGTGATATTTATCAGAAGGTAAAAAGTAATAACGAGAGAAAGGAAGGGGTTATGATATCCATAACATCCACCGAAAAATTAGAAAAGGTATTTCTTGATATCTGTGGACCATTTCCACGCAGCGGTGGAAGGCACAGGTATAAATTCATCGTAATTATTTTTGACCATTTCAGCAAATATACTAAGCTTTATCCGATAACTAGGGCTACGACAAAGAAAATTATAGAAATTATAATAGAAAGGTATATAATGGAAGTAGGCAAGCCACATTCTATAATTACAGACCACGGTACCCAGTTTAAAGGGAAGGTATGGAAAGAGAATCTTATAGAACACGGAATAAAGACGTATAAGACATCCGTGTATCACCCAAATAGTAATCCAGCCGAGACAGTGTTGAGGGAAGTAGGACGGTTGTTGAGGACCTACTGCCATGATGAACAGAAGAGATGGCATGAATACTTAGCGTCAACAGAGGACTTTCTCAATTTATCCTATCATAATACAATAGAGGAGTCACCGTACACAGTTATGTTCGAAAGACCCCCACCCCGGGAAATAAAGGAGATTATTAGTTTTCCCAGCGAACCTGAATACTAATTTGAAGGAACCAAATTTTATAATAGAATATTAGAAAAAACGGAACAACAACAAAAGAAATATGTTCAATCCCAACCAAAGGCTATTAAGTATAAAGTAGGAGAAAAGGTGTTAATCCGGAATAGAGAATTGCCCAGTACTATACAAGGTATAACTAAAAAATTATTACTTTTATATACAGGACCTTTTATAATTACGAAAGATAAAGAACACAATACATACGAGGTAACAGACACTATCAATAATAAAATAAAGGGTACATATAATCAGGCGTCGTTAAGAAGGTATTATGAATAAAAAATACAAGTCAACATATATTTACCAACTTGCCCGAACTTAGAGAATTAGAGAAAGGAATAGAATATTATTAATAAATACAAATACGAGAAGGACACCTTCCACCAAAGGCAAAAATATATATGTAAAATATAAATTTATTTCCAACAGCCAAGTCAACGTAAATTTACCAACTTACACGTACTTAGAGAAGGAGAGAAGGAAAGGAGGAAAAGACATAATTTACTATGTTATTCAAATTAATTAAATAAATTATTGAACAATCAAATAACAATTGACATTACTAAGGAGGAGAAATACTGTCATATAATTGATACTAAAAGGAAATAATAATTGAAAAAAAAAGGAAACAGTGTGTTACATAAGGAGGTGATGATGTTATAAATATAACTATGAAAACAACTACTAATTTATTATTACCATCGAATGATTTTAAAAGATAATTTTACCTACGGAGAACAGTATATTAATATAATTGAGAAATAATCAGAAGAGATTAAGAAAGAGAATTTATGTGTAGGAGCCTATGATCTTTGAATATGAATTTTATTATTATTATTATTATTTGTTGCGAAGGTGCAATTTATAAGTACGTCTTATATATTTTCTGGACAGAGATGTGTTTCCTTTGATTTCAGTGGTTATAGTTAGGGAACGGCGGAGAATGGGTTGCCAATGGGGCCCCTCTGACTCCGAACCCGCTATAAAAGTTGGGGAATTGTTAGGGAGTTATAATGTATCAAAGATTAAATGTTTTTCCCAAATTATCAATTTTAACGAGGAGGCATATGTAACGTCACAAAACGTTCCATAAAGAAAATAAGTGCAAAAGTAAACTAAGGTAAAATGAACGGTATCGAACCCAAGTAATCCAAAAAATTTAGTAATATTGTCCAATAGTTAATACCAATAATATGTAAAACGGACGAAGACTTTGACCAAGACTCAAACCCCATATATTGTTTAAGTGGAAAATAGAATAAAACTGATACTGTATAATAAGAGAAACAAATAATCTCAGAAATGACCAAAATAAGGTCATGAAATGTTAGAAATGTAACTCTGAATAGAGCATAAAAACCAATTTATTGTGAAATAATAGACAAGATCTATTATTATACTTTATAATATATATAAAATAGATGTATCAAATGATTTAAAACACATCTTAAATAGGATGTAAATTAAAATAAAAAACATGTAATTTTATAACACAAAATCAAAGTTTTAGAGTTGAGACCAATCACTCAGATGTATGTGAAAATTAATTGTTATGAAATTAAGAAAAAACTAGATGTAAATGTCAATTAGACAAAGACAAACAAAATACTACAAATAGAGAAAGCTGTAAATTGATTAGAAGTCAATGAAAATAATCAAAAACAGTGTTAAACTGAAAACATGTAGTGAACATGTAAAATTGTAAAATTTATGACTTTAAAGTTATAAAAATGCAACAAACTTGTATTTTAAAGTTGAACCACAATATAAAGTAACTATACCTATAAATATGACCACCTAAAACACTTTAACAGTCAAGTTATGAAACTAGTTACATAGACAATACTAGGCTGAGACCAAAAAACAGTCACAAAATTAGTCATATTTGACAAATTAATTGTTTAATATTAGAAGAATATAGAAAAAAGATACAATTCTATAATGTACAATGGAAAAATACTTGCTCAATTGAAGACAAGCTTAATTCATAGAGAATTTTTAAATATAAAAGTGAAATTTGTCACACACATGAAATAGCTCATCTGTACGAAGACAGTGAGATGCTATTTGAGATTTGAGATTACAATAAAATTAAAATGTATTAGAAAAAACCAAGTATTCCCAAAGACAAACAATATAACAAACTCTAAGTGAATACCCAAAAAATCCTAGAAATAATGCCAGAAAAGGCGAATTGCTATAAATAACAGTGACAAAAAACTAGGCCATATGTTATGCCTACAGAAAAATGAAAATATTTATATGTTATGTGCTTTAATATTTGTTTGTTTTGTTATGTAAAGCTAATTATATTATGTGTTAATGTTATAGTAAGAGCCGAGGAACTTAATAACATTTTATTAATAAGAAAACTTGAATTTTGTATAAACAGTACAAGGTAAGGATATGTATTTTATGTTAATTTATTAGATTTAATTTATTTAAAACCAATCATGAATGGTATCATTTTAATCAGTTGAAAGCAGAGAATCTAAAAATAATAATGACATGCAGATTGTAAGTAGTTCTGTAAAATTGTTTGACAAATACCAGAATAATTTCAGTAATATCCTTTAGTATGAAGAACAAGAAGTTGTTGTTATAAAGCTTCTACAGAAGTCAAATTTGTTCCATGATGTTCTATTTGCATATTCTTGAACGTTCCAGAAGAAAATGTTACTCAAAAATACCGGAAGTCATGAATAAAAATTAAAACAATGCACCATACAAAGAGTATATAAGCGAGACCAAAATCGACACAGGAGGACTTTATGCTTTGAAACCACGAGAGACACTTCACATACGAATCCGAACATCTAATCCAAGGCGAACTCGAAGAAGAGGACCCGAAAACTCAAAAAAGTCTTTTCCCCGTACCAAACGAAAGACTTACTTAACCTAAAAAGGAGTATATCGCTAAATCGCTAACGTGCTTGTTGAATAGAGCAACAGCACGCCAATTCTAATAGAACGTACACAGCCAAATATCCAGCGGCCCTGAAAAGGACCGATTTTAATAGAGAAAAGTCAAACTTTGCTGGTATTAGCGACATAGACTGACTTTGACAAAAACCCCCAAACAAATTACTAACGCAAGCCCACATCGAGTTTGTAACTAGCTCTGAGACGTCAGTATAGCGAGGCCACGCAGTCAGCTGTTTTTTCGCCGGCAATTTAAAGCATAGAAACAGTACGATTTAAATTGTGCGGAGTTTTCAAATCGTAAATTGACTTTTAAATAGTTACAAGTGAGTGAGGAAACGTAAATACGAAGAGGCGCAAGATTGGAGTCGTCCCCAAGAACAGTGTCCAGTGAAGGAAATACTTACCCACCGGAACGTGAGTTGTCCAAAATTAAAATCCTTTTACCAGTGGCGGCTCGTGGTTGTGAAGTTTGGTGAAGAGCTAGTAGGAGAATAATTATATTTACACATGATTATCTTAATAATTAAACTCACCTATTTCTTGTATACCAAATCGATCCTTCGGTCCTTTAAGGCGGCAAACTTGTCAGTAATGTCTTCATAGAATGGCTGTTTCTTCATTAACTGCAGTAGAAGTTCTTTCTGAATTGCAATATTCCCCAATGAAGAAAGTCTCTCTTCTGAAATTGCATTCCTGAGGTATGTTTTTATACGTTTAAGACAAGAAAAGCTTCTTTCCACAGATGCTGTAGTAGAGGAGATGGACAGAATAAGGGAGAACAATTTATAAGCGTCCGTAAAAATGTCCTTATCCTCATGAAGGATTTCGAACATCTTTTCGGTGGAAATCTGTCTGTACTTCTCATCGGCATATAAAATAGACAGTTCGTTTCTTAATCAAAACTCGCGTCTACACAGATCCAAAGAAATTTTGCACGTTTTCAAGTGCACTAGAAGGAAAGCATGTGTGGTATTCTTCAAATTTTGTGGTATCAGCAAGGCAAACAAATTTAATTTTTTCACAATCACGAAATCTCTCATCCATTTCCATCACAATGTAGTCCAAAATTTCATAATATAAGGCTCGATAAATCTGAACACATTCATCCTGAGGCAGGGAGCTGTACTCTCGTGTGAGGCACATATCCGTCATTTTCCTGGTCTTTTCAAAGATAACTGAAAAATACTGTTCGTCCCGCTTGTTTCTTAGCATGTCACAAGTAGTCCTTATTTTTGATATACAGTAGTTAACATCCAATGACCTCTTTTGCAAAACATCAAACAAGACATCTGTCAAACAAAATATGTCATGAAACACTACTGCCAGAAATAAGAATTCAAAACTGTTCATGTCGTGAAGAAAACCTCTGGCAAGTTGAGTAGAATTATCGTCGTACTGTTCACAGCAAACTATGGTTTCGAAAACCTCTTTCAACTTTTCCCAGTCGTCTATAATTACACTCAATAATTTCGAGTTGGAGCTCCAGCGGACAGGTGTTACAGTTGGAATGCGTGGTTCCGATGCAGAAGTAATTGCGTAGGTTCTCTTCACTGAGTGATGGAAAAAGGTAGGAATTCCAGTAATAGAAGAAAAAAATATAGGACACTTTCGTATTTTTTTGCAACTCTGTTGTAAGACTAGATTTAGGCGGTGTGCCAAACAATGCACAAATACTGCAAGAGGAGCTTTCTCCTTAATTTTTTTCTGGAGTCCATTTAAATGGCCTGACATCACGCTTGCACCATCATAACACTGTCCTACTAATTTGTGTTCGTAGCCAAATGGTCTCAAGAGTTTGTCCAATAAAGCAAACAAAGTTTCTGATGATCTGTCGGCACTTACATCATAGAAACCTAAGAAACGCTCCTTTAAAGCTCCATCAGTATTAACGAACCTCACTATTACAGAACACTGAGACACCTGTGTAATATCTGTCGTGTCATCTACCTGAACAGAAAAAAACCCAGCAGTTTCCAATTCAGTTTTTACAAAATCATTGATGTTGTCTGAAATGCACTCGATTAGTTCATTTGTATACTTTTTGATTCGCCACTGAACACACTTTTTATCTTAGAATACTGGTTTTGTATTTCTACAGGACTCCTTGATACCAGCAACGTCAACAGTTCCTTAAAATTCCTACGATTTATTGAGTCTATTGTTTCATCGTGGCCGCGAAATGCTAATTCTTGCTTACTTAAATAAAATTTTCTTAAATAAAATATAAGGGAAAATAAATTTTTCCTTATAATAATTGTTATATTATAAATAAATAATACTATATTATTATAAATAATTGGTGAAGTGCCACTTCACCTGAAATACTACCCCTGAATAGCCGCCCCTGCCTTTTACCTGGTATCTTTGTCACACAATTGTCTACATATGTCAAACACCTTCAATTCACACAAATTTTGTAAAGCATCCCACTGATTTGTCTTGATAGTTCAAAGGAGTCACGTCCTGAGTATAAAGTTTTTTTCAAAGATTAAATTCATGCAATTCAACTGAGCAATAAAATAATTATTGGCCGATAATTAATAAAATCTTGTCAATAATTTTTGTAACTCTGCAACTTTGCATAATTTTATTGTTAGTCCTTCAGACGATTTTTATGAAAGAAAAGTCGGATCATTAAACATATGTTATTTTCAACTAAAATTGTCTTGTTTACATTTTTTTCTATAACTAATTTAATAATTTAAAAATCAATTTTCAATAATAATTAAATTCTTGGACTAAATATCCAAGTGGCGCCCACACACACATATTAGCATAAGTTGTGTTTGCAGGACTACATCTACGAAAAGAAACAGGCAATTAGTAAGTATAAGTGCGCGGAGTGTAACGCCCGACATTTCTTATATAGTCAAAAAAATATATATATATATATATATTGTAATAATACAATAAAAAGTGATGTGTTGATGATATACTTATTATGGAGTATGTGACTCCGATGTAATCAAGTCCAATGTAATATGTTTAATTGGTGTGGCTCTCGACGTCTTACTGGCCTGAAACACTTCCTTAAGTTTCCCAGCTGGTCGAGTCCCAATGGTAGCAAGACCGGTCGAGTAGCGTAAAGTTGATGAAGAAATATATATGCTCAGCTTCACCGAAAGTTTCAAAACAAAAATTATTGTTTTGAAGAAAATTAAAAAAAAAATTATGTTTATAAAAAAAAATAATAAAAAAAAATTTTAATTTTATTAATTAATTAATTAGGATCAATTAATTAATATAGGGCTGTGAAGTTTTAAACAGTGTAATGCTCTTCTGAAAATTTTTATTAAAGTTTTAGTATAATTTAAATAATCTATCACCACTCATAAGACTGTCTGTAAACCAATCGATATTTGTTTACCTTTCTATTTTCTAGGTTATCTTCACTTACGGGTGGTAAAGTCCTTGTAGATTATCAATTAGAATTATATTATTGGTAATTAGTATTATTGAAGAAATAAAGAACTATTAAGTATTGAAAAGTATTAATGTTTTATTAAGTAACAGCAATATTGACTCTTATCGATTAGTATCGATTCTCAGGATATCGAAAAAAAGTTACAAGTATATGTTATAAAAATTATATAGGGTTCTTTAAACAGCCAGTTATTACCAAAGTCAGAGAAATCGGGCTAATATTTAAAAAGTATAACGTTACAATCAAATTAATAGTTATTAATAAACACAGACATTGAATAATAATTTGTAAATATAATAATTGTTTTCACCCAAACAGCTGTGCTGAACAAAGAAGGCGGCACTGAAATCGTCAAAGAAAGATGGCTGCCGTCAAGTCGATGAAAATGTTGCTCGTTACTGCTGCATTCCAAATAATGTATTTTTGACGCAATATTCCTGTTCTTGTGTCTGCAAATCTCTTGTTATATGTTGTGTAGTGACTGGTGTAGTGATTCTGGGTTGTATTTAGTATGTCTGTGTAATTATAAGTCAAACACTTTCTCCGATTCCGTCACTAATTTGGTTTAATGTATTATACAGTTTTCTAGTGTTTTATGGTGTTTTTCGGAGTAGACTTATATTGTTCTGTGTTATGGAGTGTTACTTGATCGTTTCTGTTATAATATGATAGTTTCAGAAGTATTTTACAAGTCACTCGCGATTTCACAATAACTCACTATACACTCGCTTGTATGACGATTATAGGTTAGGTTATCCACGTTATTAAATGTATGTCATGTTAACCGTTCAACTACCAATAATTAACTAACTGTTTCCTCCAGTTTCAATTAAACTCTTAGCCCATATAATATTATCCTTAACATTGTTCAAATATTTTTTCACATCCTGTATACATTTTTACATTTTCACTATATGAATGCCTAAACTTTGGTTATTTGTCAATTTTATTCACTAGATTTGATTTAAATTAATCTTTCAGTTCATTCTGGTTATTTTCAGATTAAATAATGCCATTTTATAGTGTTTTCTGTCCAAAAAATAGTAATTTCACTTTCAGTTTGGTATACTCTGTTTGGAAGTCAAAACATTAAAATTTACTTCCTGTCATTATATAAATTCAGCCATTTTATCAGTTATATTTAATATTAATAATTCTATATTGTATTAAAAGGTTCCTATTCCCTTATTTTCTGGTAATTAATTGAATTAGTTGTATTCTGAAACATTATTCTGAAATATATGACTCCCATGTCTAAATTTCTGAGTCTAGTCATTCTCATTTTTATTTATAATTCTGAATATAATTTATTAAAATCTCTCTAAATGGTATGTGCAATTATATGGCATGATCTCAAGTTTATTTTGTCTAAACCCCTTTTGTTTATTTGCTTTTAAATGAGTAATTTCTCTGTTTTGATGAAGTTTGGTTTCCATTCTTTGGCCTATGATTTTTTTTAAACAATTTTTCTTACAAAATAATTTACAAACAATATATGATGTGTGATACCCTCTCTGACTTTTTACAAATAGTATTATAAATTAAACATGTTTTCAAATTACACAAAAACAATTAGTATTGGTTACAATACAAATAATAGTTAAACAGAATAAAGAACATTTTTTTTAAATAAATGGTTGTCTTCAAATCAGACATTTTGCAACAAAATTCCCATTTCCAACATGTAAATATGGTTTACAACAAAGGTTTTTTTACTAACTAACATCTTAATTACTCTCTACTATTTACAAGTGGTAACTATTTTTATAGTTCTGATGTTAGTTGTTTCAGACCCAAACAAATGGCCTTATATCTAAAACATTTTT
The DNA here is from genome assembly GCA_034769895.1 of Magicicada septendecula. Taxonomy (NCBI): domain Eukaryota; kingdom Metazoa; phylum Arthropoda; class Insecta; order Hemiptera; family Cicadidae; genus Magicicada; species Magicicada septendecula. The sequence continues at coordinate 549,903,438 of CM068368.1, forward strand.
AAACATTCTTGTACTATATACATTAAAACCTTATATTTATATTCTTATTTCTAACTATTATTATAAGTAGGATTCTACAGTTTTTATACCGTCTTTTACATTGTCTTTGGGGAATTGTACCCTGTCATTAACAAATAAATAGTATTAATTGTTCAAAAGGTATTATGAACTCTGTTTTTCTTTTTTCATGTAAAACAAAATGTTATTTTAAACAGATTCATGTCTTATGAACAACATATTGTCACAGTACATATTTTAAGTCATTGAAAAATGCATATTTCATTGCATCCAATGTTTGTGATTGCCAAGAATGAAACACAAGGTTCATTTTTTATAATACCCAAAACTATCACTGGTTCACTTTGCACTTATATATTATGTTAATGCTAAATGGTCGTATAGTCTTATTAACATAATAAATTGGTTAGCGTTTTTTCAATGGAGATTTGTTCCATGGGTACTATATTATTGTTTCATCTTAGTTCACAGGAAACTTTTACTTTATACACTCCTCTCTCTTAAATTTATATACATGTGGTTTTTATTTCGTTATACTTTTATTTTTAGATATTTATTTTGGGGATATAGGGATTTGGGTGTCTTTTATAAGAGCATGACATCTTCTTCAGGATGCTGCCCTCTTCTTCTTTCTTCAGTCTTCTTTTCTCCTGCCTTCTGGGACTGGTATCTTCTCCATCTTCTTCTTGATGCCATCAGGTTTCTTGGGATCTTCTCCGTCTTCTTCTTTATTTCAGAAATACACAACCTGTATTGGTTGATCTTGGCTTATTTTAGGGTTTCTATTCTATTTATTCTCCCTCGTTGTGGGTTTGGTCATATTCAGTACTGCTTTATTATTTACTTTTTTACCTTCCTGGCTTATACCTTGAAAACCTTTGGTTATGAGACTGGTTTTGGATGACTCATTACTAGTAACTCCTTTTATTTTAATTTGTATTTTCTTTATAATAATGATTTCTTTCCACAGTTGATATGAATTAATCTATTTATATTAGACTTAATGCTTTCTTCCAAATTTAAATATTATAACTTCATTATTCTAATGATCAATTGCCATTCAATATTATGCAAACATCTGTCACGCTACAATATATATATATATATATATATATATATATATATATATATATTACACAGAGTCAGCTGATGTGTTTTTAAATCAAGAATGTGATTTCATACAAACCCTGTTGTACCTTGGGATGCCCCAAGGTACAACATGCATTTGGTCCCAAGGTACATAGTGTGCCGCCATTGAAAATTTAGCATGAAACACCGTTTGAGGTTAGGAGCACAGTAGAATGGACTCTACCATTACAAAGAGCATTATCCAAAGGTATAATTCACACCTTTACATTAAACACAAACAGCATTCGTAAAAATATAAAAATCGATAAGTATATGACAAAATATTTACTTATCATGTGTAGTTTTATAATTTTCTAAGCAGCAGCAACAAAACGTACGATAATAACACAACCTGCACTGCACACACAACTGGGGGTCGCGAGTAGTGCAGTGTCCCGAGTCTCAGAAAGGACTCCTGCCACTGGGCATTGCATTGCATTATGGATGCGGGGTGTCTTTGCACCCGTGGCTTGATTGCAGCATCTGGATCGTGTCCAATGGCTGCCAGAAGTAAACATAGTGCTGGTACATGTCGACAGGTTACCTAAAACTGGAAAAGGAAACCGCCAACCAGTTAACTGAGAAGGCGGGGGAGTATAACTTTTATTTGTTTAATGCACTGCCGCTGGTACCGATTCGAGCAACAGATGCTGCCCGTTTCAAGTCCAGTCAGCAGACGCCCTGAGGGCGTCGGTCGCTCCCCGCGAGGCGGAGAGCCTCCGTGCCAGTGATTGATGACAGCGACAAGGAGCCTGCCACTGGGTCTGTTTGAGTTCGTTTTATACTTTTTATCTAATTATGGGGGGGGGGGTCTGAAACGACCTGCGATTGGTGGATTTTACCACTGGGACTAGCAAACGAGGTCGCTTCCAGGACTCACCTGGTCGCGGGGTGTATTTACCAAGTCCGGCAATGAGGGAATTGTGGGTCACTCTGTCGGAACGAACATAGAATCGTCGCGCCAGGCGTCTCACGGTGTCATCAAGAGAGCGGACACCGAGTCCTCTCCTCAAAAGACGAGAAGAGTACCTCCGGGGGACTTTGCACGCGAGCTTCAGTCCCCGGTCGAGTACGCGCTGGAGCGTAATTCTATGACCACGAGCCAGGTATCCCCAAACAGGACAGGCGTAGGTAATCACGGGCAACACGTACGTGTTGACTATGAGCTTACCTAGCCGGGGGGTCATTGCCGGATTAGAAAGCACGGGCCAGAGTCTACTGAGTTGCGCTCTTGGAAGCGTTAACGGCAACTCGCCAGTCATCGGTCCACCCGACATACGCGTCGAGTTGGCGCTGGAGCTTAACTGCCGCATAACTCGCGTTCGGCTCTGAGGCAAAAGCCGCAGTGTCGTCCGCGAACAGCGACAATTTCACTCCAGGAACTCGGGGCGTGTCGTTGACAAACAACGAGAACAGGAGAGGCCCAAGGACACTTCCCTGAGGGACGCCAGCGGTAATACGCCTCTCCGAAGAGAGAGCGTGGTCTACTCTCACTCGGAAGCTACGGTCTCGCAGAAAGCTGCCGATCAAGTGAACGTAGCAGTCTGGGAGAAGGACTTCCGTGAGTTTGTACAGGACACCCTCGTGCCACACGCGGTCAAAGGCTTTCTCTACGTCTACGTCTAGGAAGATCGCTGATAAAACTACAAAACCTTTTTCTATGTCATTTTTTAGGAGCAAATTTTCTTCTTTTGTGGTTGTTATGTCCATTTGATTTAAAGCCAACTGGAGATCAGTTGCAGATTTAGGTAGTTTTGGCAGGCTCTTTAACCTAGCATGAGTTATATTGTTTCTATTCAATCTGACATCGTGTCTCGTTAGTGTGTCAGGGTTGACGGATTGTCACCTATTTCCTTCCGAATAAGCTTAGATGGTCTTTCATCTAAGCTTTCACCTTTCCTTTTGATTGAGTTTGAAATTGATTTCCTATTTATATCTTTTTCTTGAAATGGGTCATGATCGTGAATACCTTCTAGGCGTGAGAATAAGTTTTCACTACCTACAGTAAAAATTTTAACACTACACTTAGAGTTTCTCCCACAGCACCTCCATCCACGTTCTTCTGTCCCTTTAACAAAGCGATACGGCTTGAATTTAAAATTATTGCACATGAGGTGAAGATTACCGCGCTCACTAAAAATAGTCTGTAACACATGCCTCTCTTCCATTTCTAAATATTTAATAAATAAATAACTAAATAAAATAAATATCACTTTAACAGCACGCTTATAAAATTGACACAATCTATGCTACCATAAGTGTTAACTATTAGGTGTCACCCACCCAACTGACCTGTAAATGCCTCTCCACAGTGACTAATGCATTCCAGCAAGACTTGGAAAATCCAACGGTATTGTCTCCTGCCTGCATTGCGATGACTCAAGGTCGCCTCAGAGAATGGGCCTTAGATGACCCCCACCCCCTTGCTTCTGCTACCTGAGAAGAGAGTTGCCGAGTTCGTGCGTGGGATTAACTGACCCTTTTCCCCAACCTTATTTTTTGCTACTTAGAGTTGCCGAGTTCGAGTCTGCCCGTATTATGTCGCCGCTCTCCCTACACTCTCCCTGGCACTCATCCCGTTTGTTTGTTTGCCCATTGATTTGTGCGCGCGCGCGCGCGCGCGCGTGTGTGTGTGTGTGTGTGCCTAGCTACCTCTCTGTTCCTACTCTTGCTAATACTTCTATTCTCTTTGTCTGTTAATGCAGGGTATAAGCTCAGAGTTGTGAATTCCTGAACTCAATGTGGGCGGCGGCACGTCCACTGCTTGTCTACAACCATTTGCCTTATATAATTCCTTTCATGGTCTCCCTAAATCAATAAATCAACCATCCTCTTTTTATTCCTTCTAGTGTTATTGTCTTTACTCGTTTGCACCACGTGTATTTAAAACTTTTTTTGTCTTGTAGGCCTATACTGTTTTTTAAGGCTGAACAGGTATAGATTGCATAAACGTCATGGTTATAAATAAGGGTGTGCAGTTGTGTGTGTCTGTGTGAGCACTTTAGCACGAGCAACCATGCGTATTATATATACTTACTTACTTACTTAATACAATTTTCTTTATACAATAAAAGTTATAACTATAATTATAACCCAGATCTATGATCCGTAGCTTTAGAATGTAATGCCGAATTTAATAATTTGACTAATACGTTTTATGAAATCGTCTGCCTCGTTTACTATTGAGTTACACATAGAGGTATAGGATGTAGTGGTGACGTATACATATACGACAAAAGTTAGGAACATTGGCGATGACCGTGCGGATAGAAATGCAATTGTGTTCTCAATCATGTTTCATTGCAAGAAGTACTAGGTGACAGTGAGTATTGTCACTTGTGTTGAGGTTACGTCAATCGGTTAATAGAATCCCGTTGATTGAAAATACGTCAGTATGGAGGTGAGAACAGAATAGAAGCAAATCAATAGAATTCATCATAAATCAACAGAGAAAGAGTTACGGCGAAATTGTAAAGTGTCATGTAGTCAGTATAAAGAAGAGAGGACATCACAGGTTGTAGCGAGCGGCGCCGAAATGGCATGTTAAATTAATTTTCAAAATATAAACAAAAAATAAATAAAACTACGTAGAAATCTTGTACATAAAAAAAAAAATCTTTATCCGACTCTTCTATAAAAACTTGAGTTGAAGAACGAAAACAATAATTCTTTGGTTTGCACTGACGAGGGAAATTTAGTTAGTTTCTAAATATCATGCAAATCAAAAACTTTGAAACTGACATTTTATTCAGGGAAACAATAATTGTTTTGCTTTTATTATTTTTCCTTATTTTTATTCGTCTAGTCTAAATAAGTTACTATAAGTTACCTAAATGATCTTAGCTTATCCAAGAATGAAAGTAGTAATGTCTTTTAAAATTACTGCCTTCCTTGATAATTAGTGTTAATTTTTATGTATAATATGTTAATTAAAAACTTCTGAACTGACCTTTTTTTCTATAAAGCATTAATTGTTTTGGTTATATTATTTTTCCATATTTCCATTAATCTAATCTAAATAAGTTACTGTAGGACCGTATTAGTTAGGTACTAAATAACTTGCTGTCTCCAAAGAACAAAACTAAATGTCACAAAATTACTGTCTTATTCCATCATGATTAACTTAGTGTTAATTTTTATGTATAAAATCAAATATGTCAACTAGGGGTACAACCTTTTAGACTGATATTTTGTTCAAGGAGAGAATACTTGTTTTGCTTATATTTTTTTCTGATTTTCATAAATCTAAATTAATTACTTCGTAAGGTGCCTAATAACCTTAGTGTATCCAAAGAATTAAAGTAAGTTACAATTGTCTATGAAATGACTGTCTTATTTTATAATTACAGTACCGGTAATTTAATATTTCCACAAGCCATACTCACAAAATACCACTTCTTCGGAAGAGGAGGAAGGGCTATAGTGGGGGGGGGGGGGGCAAAATTGTCACTTTTTCAGAGGTACCAGAGGCTCTAGCTGCACCATTACTGTTTGATGAAAAACGCTCAGCGAGACCACAAACCGCACGCAATGCTGAAAATTAACGTCGTGTTAAAAAAACATTTGGCAACCGATCGACTCATTACCATAAAGTTATTTTATATATGGCTAGCCCAATAAAAACATCTGTTCATAGGATTGTTTACTTCGATCTAGGACACCGGAAAATGTCAGCCCGATGGGTACCCGAATAAATGGCTGAATAACACAATGCACAATGAATGAGTAGGTGCTTGAACAGGTTGCTGCCTTCTCTGGAAAAACCGGATTTCCTCGACAGTATTGTCGCCGTGGATAGAACGTAGATCCACATGATACTCCGGAAAAACAAAGAAGCTCAATAATGTGGAAACATCCGGATCTCCAGTTGCAAAACCGTTCATGGCAGCAACATCTGGCCGTAAAGTTAGAGCGACAGTGTTCTGAGTCAGGAAGTGACTGTTGCTGATTTCGTTCATAAAGGAAAAATAACTAATGCTACTTTTTATATTGAAATTTTACACAAGTGTTGGGAAACCATCCGTTGTGAATGTATCGAAATTCCGATCCGACGTGTTCAGGTTCTGCATGACAATGCACTCCACGCAGCTGAGAGAACACTTCAAACAATTCGGAGGATAGGTGGGAACTCTCGAGCCTTGGCTTACCACTTTTGTGATTCACCTATTCTGGAAGTTAATAAACATATTTCAGGAAGATGATTTTCGTTTGATGAAGACATAAAGTGAAACAGTAGAGTCGTTGACAAAGATAATCGTGAAGATTTATGAAGACAACACCAGATCAACGTGGACTCAAAACGGAAATTTTTCTTACTAACGGTGCAATCTGATTGGTGCACAGAGACAGTGTCGGAAAGTGTCGCACTTTGAAAAACACAATATTACATCAAAGTCTTCCGATTGGCATCCTTTTGGCCAAAGCAGTATAACGGTAACCTACCAAGGGTCAACTGCATTGTAACTTCAGTACGTAACTTTAATTTGTCCTCACGTAAGGAAAACTACCGTTTTTTTAATTTGATATTCAACATAGTGTAATGCTAGTATCGTTTATCTTTGTCTATTGTTTATGAGAACAATTATCTGTAATTAAAATAGAAGTAGATACGTTTCGTTCGTTTTTCTCGATATTTGGTTATGTTGGTACATTTAGTAAAAACTACCCGTTCATGCGGTCGAGGTCCTCCGGCTTCTTGACATAGTAATAATCTCCGCGATAAGTAAGATTTTGCAATGTCACCATCATCATCATCATCTCTTTATAAACAAACGACCGCGCTGCACCGCAGGAAACGCACACACATCAGGATACAATGACACCCCGCGCAACTTCAGTCTGTCTTTCTGTAAAATAATACTTAATGTTTGTTTTACACAAGGGACGTTGTGTTATTATGCCTACTTTCTCATTACGTCTAAATTTAACAAATATTCCGTTGTGAAAGTTTAACTCTTTCAAGTAATTAGTTTCTTTTTTTTTATTACAGGTCGGTAACCTCAATTTTTAAATTAACTATTATTAAAATAACTACGCCTTCAGCAAGGCGTAAACAGAAAATGGTCTATTCCGGTCGCAAGCAGACAGACTAGAGCTGGTCACTCCAACGCTTCTTAGGACCCTCACACCTCTCATTCCTTTCGGCTTATAATTCAATAGTTGTTTGGGGATGCGGCAGTTATCCATTCGGTTAAAATGTACTAACCATTTTAGCCAATATTGGGCAATCCTATCGAGCTATCAAGTATACTCGTAATATTCAGTTCCTGTTGTACATCGACATTACTTTTGCAATCTTGAAGAGTATATTCAGCCACGTAACTGAGAAATGCGATTTTGGACACACCAAAACACCAATGACAGAAGAATGAGGAAGGGCATCACCTTGTAGAACTTCAGGTGTGTTTCTTTACTCGTTGATTTCAGAGTTCTCCTGATGGTCCCACACATACGGTTGAACTTGTGCAGTTTCTTGAACATCATTGTTTGTTACGTATTTGCAATGACTTTTTGTTAAATGATTGGTCATTTTAAACGTGTTGATGCGTGGGATTTGCCCTATTGATCCCCAGTGCCTCGGATTTCACTAAACGACTCACGGAGCTCAGGCGTGGAGCCGGGTCAATAAATCCTTACTTGCACGCCATATCTTGCAAAGGGGCCTCATCCTAACTCCTTGCCTTACAAACGACCGCGCTGCACCTCAGGAAACGCACAGACATCAGGATACAACGACACGCCGCGCAACTTCAGTCTGTCTTTCTGTAAAATAATACTTAATGTTTGTTTTACACAAGAGACGCGTTGTTATTATGCCTAGTTTCTCATTACGTCTATATTTAAAAAATATTCCGTTGTGAAAGTTTAACTCTTTCAAGTAATTAGTTTCTTTTTTTTTTATTACAGGTCGGTAACCTCAAATTTTAAATTAACTATATTAGTTACTAATTATTATAGTAGCGATTATATGTACAGTTTTATACTGGTACCACAGTTGATATGTGTGCTAGCTATAGGAATCTTTGAATTGAAAAAATATTAAATTTATGTCCAAACTTTACACACACACACACACACACACACACACACACACACACACACTGCTGACAGTATTTTTGTACTGTAACAGATTGATCATAATGTTGACTGTGTATCATGAATGACAAAATATTTCGTTTGAGTTAGACACTTCAATAAACTACTTAAAGTAATAACACAAACTATGAAAATTAGTGGCAAAAAAATTAAAACTTCTGCTCACAATTTTTTTTCGATGGGTATAGCCTAAGTGTAGGAAATATTTAAGCTTGCACAGAAAAGGCTGTTTACTACCAAATCTGTTAATATTAGCACAGACAAAACCAATGGTGCTAACTAATGGTGCAGACTAAATAAAACTAAAGTCAGGAGGACACTAAAGTGTTTTTAGTATAGAACTGATAACATGGAATTTCTCCCTCGCTTTGTATTTAACAGTCACCAATATCTAAAGACTGAAATTATACTTAACAACAGTATATGTACTGATTTCTTTTTAGGCGGCAAGGTGACACAAGCCTTAGTGCAGAAGCCAATGGGCACATGTGCAGCTCCAAAGTGCAGGTTGCAAGACCCAAACGTGCCAGAACAACCAATGGACAGTGGAAGTTCATAGTCAACAGTGGTGACTACACACAGACTCTTAGACTGGAAATGTGCTTGTACGTACTTGTCTCATTAAATACCACTGCCTGTATTTTGTCTTTGATTACATTAAAAATAATTACTTAATGTTAAAGAATAATTTTTTAACATAACTTTGTTCATTAATGAGTAATACAAAAAATTAATAATTAGTAATACTTTATATTTTTAGAACACGAATATATTTTTTATTGTTTTTACAATGTTTAAACAGTTTTAAATTACTGTCATCATCAAAAGTAATGTATGATAAATTGTTAAATAAACTTGAAATCTCTAATTTTGAGTATGACTGACTGACTGTAATGTAATACACTCATGGTCTCATATGTTTTTTCTTTATATATTAGTTCATACGTAGTACCGTATACGTTTAGCGAAATGAAGGCTACTACTATATATGTGTATATAATAAGTGTACATGCATATATGAAAATACACACTTTTATGTATGAGTTTAAAAGTATAAAAGGACACACACATACAAATAAATATATTACATTTAATATTTATAAATAAATTTACTTCAAGATATACCTTCTTTTTTCCTTATTAGGAACATGTTTCGGGTACCATCTTGTACCCATCCTGGTACCCGAAACATGTTCCTAATAAGGAAAAATAGGTATATCTTGAAGTAAATTTATTTATAAATATTAAATGTATTATATACATCAAGAAACGGACTGTAGCAGAAAGTGACTGAAATAAATAAATATATATACCGGTATTTTTTTTTACTATGTAATATATTTAATGTACATTATCCTTTTTAACATTTTCTTAGTCTCTTGTCAAATTAAAACTTAGCATAGATGCTTTCATTTACTTGGTAATGCATTAAAAAACTTGCATCATCTGAACACTGTGCAATGTACTCTACTTTTAAACTGTCTTTATCAGTGAAGTTATAAGTCACTGATCATCTACATCAATTAACTAAATACGAGTAATTAAAATTTTCTGGCTCAACAGACATGTCTGTGAGGCATGAACTGCAAAATTTTATGTTGCTATGATTTTATTATCTCATGATGCAGCTAGTTTCTATCTTTATTTCTTTCTTTATTGTATTATATACAATATACAAAAAAAAAATATACATGTATTCTATGATATCTGAAAATGACAGTATTTCTAAAACTAATAATACAATATTCTACAATACAATAATATATTTATAAAAATAATACAATAAAATTTAAATTAGTAATATAATTTAAACACAAACTTATAAATACATTCTTGTTTCAAAAGGTTTTATCTGTTATTTTGTTATGAAATTCAGTATTCCATACAAATAACTTTCCTATATTAATGTTGGCCTACTATCAAGATTTTTTTCCTTTTTCTTGAGACATGTTTTCACCTCAAGATTAAGTAGAAATGTGAACCAAATACACTGCACTCACCGTCTATGGCTTTTTTCCGTGATGTTTTGTCCAGTTTACATGTTTCAAGGCACTTGCCTCATCATCAGAACTTATAAAATCAATCTATGTCATAAAAAATGACATTTGTCAAAATATTAAAAACACAATACGGTAATTAAACTATGTACATAAATTCGTTTTAAAAATGTTCGGTGTGCCTTGCAAGACAACACGCGCCGTACTGACGTAATCTAAGCCTTATCTCGACTATATCTCATAGCGGTATCGTACAGTATATTTGATTTATACTGTAATTGGTCGTTCAACACATGTGGCTTGGTACTGGCGTCGTTGTATGATTTGTAAATTTCATATTCTTCAAGGGCATTCAAATAACTCCCTTTACTGCAGAAATGAAGGGGTATTAAATTTGAGCTAAAATCCGTGTAACTGTGACTGTTGTCTATGAGGTGCTTGGCGAAATTTGACTTGATATTGTCAAAGTTGTAAACTCGTGTAGGGGGTCTATGTTCAGAAAATCTTTTCAAAAAACCTCGACCCGTCTGGCCCACATAAAAAGCCTCACAGTCGTTGCAGACTAGCTTATAAACACCCGTTTTATTTTCAAGACTGGTATGTTCACGGGTGCGGAGATTATTCAAGATGTTATTACTAGTCTTATAGGAAACGACTATGTTGTTAACTTTATTAATAGTTGACTTAAAAATCCCCGGCATGAAATGCGTATAAGGTGCCGCAATGTACTTGCGTGTCTTTGTTTCGAGGTTCTCATTTCTATTATTTACATCTTTAGTTTCATTTTTAATAGTGTTACTCTTCTTTTTCTTTTGTTTTTTTAAAATATTATCTACTATTCTTTCATTGTACCCGTTGTTAAACGCAATGACTTTAATGGTACTTAACTCTTCGATATAATCCTCGATGCTAAGGGGTATAGACAACAAGCGATGTATCATGCTATGGAATGCAGCTAATTTCTGTGAAATGGGGTGGAACGATGAGGCATGTATGACAGCGTCAGTCATCGTGGGCTTCCTAAATATATTAAAACACAGTTTTTTAGTAACAAAATTCTTAGTTACTGTCAAATCTAGAAAATGTAACCGACCTCCAACTTCATTCTCCAAAGTAAACTGTATCTTGTTGTTAATGCCATTCAAGTAATTGTGGAGCTTGTCAATTTGGCGATTTGTGCCTTTATACACCATAAAAGTGTCGTCGACATATCTACCATAGAACGCCACATTGTAATTATATGTAGGGTTTGCAAACAAGAAAGAATTTTCAAAGTAATTTAAGTATACCTCCGCTAGAATACTAGAGAGTGGGGAACCCATAGCTAACCCCTCCAGCTGTCTGAAAAACTGTTTGTTATGTGTGAAATAATTCTGGTCCAAAATCACTTCCAACAATTCTAATATTTCATTTATGCAATTAGCATCCAGTTTATTGGTGTTAACAAGGTTAGACCTTAATAGGCGTAAGGTTTCACTCACCGGTACATTTGTATACAAGTTCACAATGTCAAAAGAAATAAGTTTATAGTGGGGTTCAATCATCAGGTTTTTCACTTTTTCAACGAAATCACAACTATTAATCAAACTTCGATTATTAATCAAATGTAAATTATGTTTTAATATACTCACTAATTTTCTAGCTGCTTTGTAACCGGGTGCAGTGGTAAAATTTACTAGTGGTCTAATAGGAATCCCCTCCTTGTGAAGCTTTGGCAGACCTGATAAAACGGGCGCTTTAGAATTAATTGGTTTTAAGGAACGTCTAGTACGTTCATCAAAGAGATGTGTACACATGTTTAAGCTACGATTAAGACGTTTTACGTATAAATCCGTGGGGTCAGAGGTTAGCAGGGTGATATTATTATTTGCAATGAAATCGCGTATTTTATCGTCATAATCATTCTTATTTATAATAACCAGAGTATTACCCTTATCCGCTTTAGTGACAAGGGCTTGATCGTCAGATAGTTTTTTCTTTAATGTTTTTAAAATCCTACGTTCGGCATTATAATTAGTCATAGAAGGAATGGGAGAATGTACGTTATTAAGTTGGTTACGTATAATTTTGTTAAATTTGTTATTTATTATGAACCGTGCTTCATCTTGTTCTTTTTGTTCACTAATTGCTTTAATCACAGTTTCGGCACTAGCAACTTCAGTTAGAATGTGCCTTGTGTTGAAGTTCGGCTTATGTAATGGGAAATTGTATTTTAATCCTTTATTTAAAAGATTTTCTTCGTCAGTATTTAATTCAATCGAAGTCAAATTACATAGTCGTGTATGGAATACGTGTTTACAACTAGTATTACTGGTTTTAGGTATCTGAACGTCTATTAACCTTTGTAACTTGTTAAGCTGCGTCGTACGCATATTGTGAACAACACTTCCTATCGTACTGTTTATAAATTCCAGATAATGATCTAGTGCAGCTGGATGTATGTCATTAAGTAGTTGTAAGTGTGCTCCATACAATTTAGAATTAAGAAATGATTTCTTAATATATAACGACCTCAATTCCTCTTTAATTCTAAAAATCTCTGCGCGTTTTTTAGCTTTCATATCTGCAATAGACGTGCCTTTAAACTTTATAATAGCGTAATTCGGGATAACCTTATTTTTCAAGCATGCTTTATTAAATCTAATATGCAGAATGGTCTTATGCAATTGTGTTTTAATATTCTGAAATCTGCGTACTACGTTATCACGACTATTGTTATTCATTTTGAATTAAACGGAATAAATCCTATTGTAGTCCCAAGCCACGTGTTTGTTAACCAAATACACTGCACTCACCGTCTATGGCTTTTTTCCGTGATGTTTTGTCCAGTTTACATGTTTCAAGGCACTTGCCTCATCATCAGAACTTATAAAATCAATCTATGTCATAAAAAATGACATTTGTCAAAATATTAAAAACACAATACGGTAATTAAACTATGTACATAAATTCGTTTTAAAAATGTTCGGTGTGCCTTGCAAGACAACACGCGCCGTACTGACGTAATCTAAGCCTTATCTCGACTATATCTCATAGCGGTATCGTACAGTATATTTGATTTATACTGTAATTGGTCGTTCAACACATGTGGCTTGGTACTGGCGTCGTTGTATGATTTGTAAATTTCATATTCTTCAAGGGCATTCAAATAACTCCCTTTACTGCAGAAATGAAGGGGTATTAAATTTGAGCTAAAATCCGTGTAACTGTGACTGTTGTCTATGAGGTGCTTGGCGAAATTTGACTTGATATTGTCAAAGTTGTAAACTCGTGTAGGGGGTCTATGTTCAGAAAATCTTTTCAAAAAACCTCGACCCGTCTGGCCCACATAAAAAGCCTCACAGTCGTTGCAGACTAGCTTATAAACACCCGTTTTATTTTCAAGACTGGTATGTTCACGGGTGCGGAGATTATTCAAGATGTTATTACTAGTCTTATAGGAAACGACTATGTTGTTAACTTTATTAATAGTTGACTTAAAAATCCCCGGCATGAAATGCGTATAAGGTGCCGCAATGTACTTGCGTGTCTTTGTTTCGAGGTTCTCATTTCTATTATTTACATCTTTAGTTTCATTTTTAATAGTGTTACTCTTCTTTTTCTTTTGTTTTTTTAAAATATTATCTACTATTCTTTCATTGTACCCGTTGTTAAACGCAATGACTTTAATGGTACTTAACTCTTCGATATAATCCTCGATGCTAAGGGGTATAGACAACAAGCGATGTATCATGCTATGGAATGCAGCTAATTTCTGTGAAATGGGGTGGAACGATGAGGCATGTATGACAGCGTCAGTCATCGTGGGCTTCCTAAATATATTAAAACACAGTTTTTTAGTAACAAAATTCTTAGTTACTGTCAAATCTAGAAAATGTAACCGACCTCCAACTTCATTCTCCAAAGTAAACTGTATCTTGTTGTTAATGCCATTCAAGTAATTGTGGAGCTTGTCAATTTGGCGATTTGTGCCTTTATACACCATAAAAGTGTCGTCGACATATCTACCATAGAACGCCACATTGTAATTATATGTAGGGTTTGCAAACAAGAAAGAATTTTCAAAGTAATTTAAGTATACCTCCGCTAGAATACTAGAGAGTGGGGAACCCATAGCTAACCCCTCCAGCTGTCTGAAAAACTGTTTGTTATGTGTGAAATAATTCTGGTCCAAAATCACTTCCAACAATTCTAATATTTCATTTATGCAATTAGCATCCAGTTTATTGGTGTTAACAAGGTTAGACCTTAATAGGCGTAAGGTTTCACTCACCGGTACATTTGTATACAAGTTCACAATGTCAAAAGAAATAAGTTTATAGTGGGGTTCAATCATCAGGTTTTTCACTTTTTCAACGAAATCACAACTATTAATCAAACTTCGATTATTAATCAAATGTAAATTATGTTTTAATATACTCACTAATTTTCTAGCTGCTTTGTAACCGGGTGCAGTGGTAAAATTTACTAGTGGTCTAATAGGAATCCCCTCCTTGTGAAGCTTTGGCAGACCTGATAAAACGGGCGCTTTAGAATTAATTGGTTTTAAGGAACGTCTAGTACGTTCATCAAAGAGATGTGTACACATGTTTAAGCTACGATTAAGACGTTTTACGTATAAATCCGTGGGGTCAGAGGTTAGCAGGGTGATATTATTATTTGCAATGAAATCGCGTATTTTATCGTCATAATCATTCTTATTTATAATAACCAGAGTATTACCCTTATCCGCTTTAGTGACAAGGGCTTGATCGTCAGATAGTTTTTTCTTTAATGTTTTTAAAATCCTACGTTCGGCATTATAATTAGTCATAGAAGGAATGGGAGAATGTACGTTATTAAGTTGGTTACGTATAATTTTGTTAAATTTGTTATTTATTATGAACCGTGCTTCATCTTGTTCTTTTTGTTCACTAATTGCTTTAATCACAGTTTCGGCACTAGCAACTTCAGTTAGAATGTGCCTTGTGTTGAAGTTCGGCTTATGTAATGGGAAATTGTATTTTAATCCTTTATTTAAAAGATTTTCTTCGTCAGTATTTAATTCAATCGAAGTCAAATTACATAGTCGTGTATGGAATACGTGTTTACAACTAGTATTACTGGTTTTAGGTATCTGAACGTCTATTAACCTTTGTAACTTGTTAAGCTGCGTCGTACGCATATTGTGAACAACACTTCCTATCGTACTGTTTATAAATTCCAGATAATGATCTAGTGCAGCTGGATGTATGTCATTAAGTAGTTGTAAGTGTGCTCCATACAATTTAGAATTAAGAAATGATTTCTTAATATATAACGACCTCAATTCCTCTTTAATTCTAAAAATCTCTGCGCGTTTTTTAGCTTTCATATCTGCAATAGACGTGCCTTTAAACTTTATAATAGCGTAATTCGGGATAACCTTATTTTTCAAGCATGCTTTATTAAATCTAATATGCAGAATGGTCTTATGCAATTGTGTTTTAATATTCTGAAATCTGCGTACTACGTTATCACGACTATTGTTATTCATTTTGAATTAAACGGAATAAATCCTATTGTAGTCCCAATAGGACTACAATGTGTTGAACGACCAATTACAGTATAAATCAAATATACTGTACGATACCGCTATGAGATATAGTCGAGATAAGGCTTAGATTACGTCAGTACGGCGCGTGTTGTCTTGCAAGGCACACCGAACATTTTTAAAACGAATTTATGTACATAGTTTAATTACCGTATTGTGTTTTTAATATTTTGACAAATGTCATTTTTTATGACATAGATTGATTTTATAAGTTCTGATGATGAGGCAAGTGCCTTGAAACATGTAAACTGGACAAAACATCACGGAAAAAAGCCATAGACGGTGAGTGCAGTGTATTTGGTTAACAAACACGTGGCTTGGGACTACAATAGGATTTATTCCGTTTAATTCAAAATGAATAACAATAGTCGTGATAACGTAGTACGCAGATTTCAGAATATTAAAACACAATTGCATAAGACCATTCTGCATATTAGATTTAATAAAGCATGCTTGAAAAATAAGGTTATCCCGAATTACGCTATTATAAAGTTTAAAGGCACGTCTATTGCAGATATGAAAGCTAAAAAACGCGCAGAGATTTTTAGAATTAAAGAGGAATTGAGGTCGTTATATATTAAGAAATCATTTCTTAATTCTAAATTGTATGGAGCACACTTACAACTACTTAATGACATACATCCAGCTGCACTAGATCATTATCTGGAATTTATAAACAGTACGATAGGAAGTGTTGTTCACAATATGCGTACGACGCAGCTTAACAAGTTACAAAGGTTAATAGACGTTCAGATACCTAAAACCAGTAATACTAGTTGTAAACACGTATTCCATACACGACTATGTAATTTGACTTCGATTGAATTAAATACTGACGAAGAAAATCTTTTAAATAAAGGATTAAAATACAATTTCCCATTACATAAGCCGAACTTCAACACAAGGCACATTCTAACTGAAGTTGCTAGTGCCGAAACTGTGATTAAAGCAATTAGTGAACAAAAAGAACAAGATGAAGCACGGTTCATAATAAATAACAAATTTAACAAAATTATACGTAACCAACTTAATAACGTACATTCTCCCATTCCTTCTATGACTAATTATAATGCCGAACGTAGGATTTTAAAAACATTAAAGAAAAAACTATCTGACGATCAAGCCCTTGTCACTAAAGCGGATAAGGGTAATACTCTGGTTATTATAAATAAGAATGATTATGACGATAAAATACGCGATTTCATTGCAAATAATAATATCACCCTGCTAACCTCTGACCCCACGGATTTATACGTAAAACGTCTTAATCGTAGCTTAAACATGTGTACACATCTCTTTGATGAACGTACTAGACGTTCCTTAAAACCAATTAATTCTAAAGCGCCCGTTTTATCAGGTCTGCCAAAGCTTCACAAGGAGGGGATTCCTATTAGACCACTAGTAAATTTTACCACTGCACCCGGTTACAAAGCAGCTAGAAAATTAGTGAGTATATTAAAACATAATTTACATTTGATTAATAATCGAAGTTTGATTAATAGTTGTGATTTCGTTGAAAAAGTGAAAAACCTGATGATTGAACCCCACTATAAACTTATTTCTTTTGACATTGTGAACTTGTATACAAATGTACCGGTGAGTGAAACCTTACGCCTATTAAGGTCTAACCTTGTTAACACCAATAAACTGGATGCTAATTGCATAAATGAAATATTAGAATTGTTGGAAGTGATTTTGGACCAGAATTATTTCACACATAACAAACAGTTTTTCAGACAGCTGGAGGGGTTAGCTATGGGTTCCCCACTCTCTAGTATTCTAGCGGAGGTATACTTAAATTACTTTGAAAATTCTTTCTTGTTTGCAAACCCTACATATAATTACAATGTGGCGTTCTATGGTAGATATGTCGACGACACTTTTATGGTGTATAAAGGCACAAATCGCCAAATTGACAAGCTCCACAATTACTTGAATGGCATTAACAACAAGATACAGTTTACTTTGGAGAATGAAGTTGGAGGTCGGTTACATTTTCTAGATTTGACAGTAACTAAGAATTTTGTTACTAAAAAACTGTGTTTTAATATATTTAGGAAGCCCACGATGACTGACGCTGTCATACATGCCTCATCGTTCCACCCCATTTCACAGAAATTAGCTGCATTCCATAGCATGATACATCGCTTGTTGTCTATACCCCTTAGCATCGAGGATTATATCGAAGAGTTAAGTACCATTAAAGTCATTGCGTTTAACAACGGGTACAATGAAAGAATAGTAGATAATATTTTAAAAAAACAAAAGAAAAAGAAGAGTAACACTATTAAAAATGAAACTAAAGATGTAAATAATAGAAATGAGAACCTCGAAACAAAGACACGCAAGTACATTGCGGCACCTTATACGCATTTCATGCCGGGGATTTTTAAGTCAACTATTAATAAAGTTAACAACATAGTCGTTTCCTATAAGACTAGTAATAACATCTTGAATAATCTCCGCACCCGTGAACATACCAGTCTTGAAAATAAAACGGGTGTTTATAAGCTAGTCTGCAACGACTGTGAGGCTTTTTATGTGGGCCAGACGGGTCGAGGTTTTTTGAAAAGATTTTCTGAACATAGACCCCCTACACGAGTTTACAACTTTGACAATATCAAGTCAAATTTCGCCAAGCACCTCATAGACAACAGTCACAGTTACACGGATTTTAGCTCAAATTTAATACCCCTTCATTTCTGCAGTAAAGGGAGTTATTTGAATGCCCTTGAAGAATATGAAATTTACAAATCATACAACGACGCCAGTACCAAGCCACATGTGTTGAACGACCAATTACAGTATAAATCAAATATACTGTACGATACCGCTATGAGATATAGTCGAGATAAGGCTTAGATTACGTCAGTACGGCGCGTGTTGTCTTGCAAGGCACACCGAACATTTTTAAAACGAATTTATGTACATAGTTTAATTACCGTATTGTGTTTTTAATATTTTGACAAATGTCATTTTTTATGACATAGATTGATTTTATAAGTTCTGATGATGAGGCAAGTGCCTTGAAACATGTAAACTGGACAAAACATCACGGAAAAAAGCCATAGACGGTGAGTGCAGTGTATTTGGTTAACAAACACGTGGCTTGGGACTACAATAGGATTTATTCCGTTTAATTCAAAAAGAAATGTGAATTTACAAAAAATGAGTGACCTTTGTTTAATTATTTCAAAACTCTACAGATACTTTTAGGTTGCTAATTCATATTTATTACAGGTAACGGCAGTAGCGTGGTGTCCATGTAACCGCTGTTGCCAGTGGCAACAGTACTGGAAATAAGAGGAAATAATATTCATTATATCACAGAATAAATTCTTTGGTTACTGAATAATTTGAAATCCAACCAATATTAGTAGAGAAACTTGAAGAAAAGCATAGCATTGCTTTAGAACTGCTGGGCACTTGGACCGTCTTGTGTTGCCGGCTCAGACATCGGCAATGCTTTACTGTGTATGGTCATTAACCTTGCAGTAGTTGTCACTGTACAAACTGAGGAGGGGGGGGGGACACATTCGTCTACCCAACATGTTGCTGCTGTATAAACCGGCAAAACACTGAGTTAGCAGCTATGTTCGATTTCGGAACCAAACTGCAGCAGTTACTATGTACCTATTTGTGTTTTGTTCATTTAGTCATACGTTTATCTTTATTATTTTTAATTTGATTATTTGTGTCCTGACTTATTCTGTGTAAGTATAATGGAGTCAGATCCTGTTGAACCCTCTTCTTCTGCCATCGAATGACAGAAAATACTCTAAAAAATATTTCGGCTCTAAAAAGAACACTTGGTACTAGAAAAAATTCGAAACAACGCTAAATTAATGGAATTTTTTAAATTATACGTGTTGAATATTTAAAGGAATTTACTTATTATATTATCTTTAGGAAGCTATTATAGTACTCAATTATAATAGTATGTAATTGGCTATACCAAATACAACAGAATGTAAGTAGGGTGTATATTGGCATTTGTTACAGAATTACTTAAGTGTTTTAAAACATAATTTAGAAAGTTTTATTTAATTATTATTAAAAATTAGTGTAAATTATTAAGTAGACTGTACCAAATTCTTAGTAATAAAATGAAGAGTAAATAAAAATATTCTGTTCCATTTTAAGTCACTTCCATCTTTCAAGTAAAGAAAGTAGATTACAGCTGTTACTAGGAGTCTTTGTCAAGTCAGATTAGTAATATGCGCTTAAGGTTCATTCCTCACATTTCTCTGGTCCAAGAGAGAATCTCATAATGTGTTCCTTAAGTTTAATTCTAATATACGTGTATAGTTAACTACTATAAATCATTTAATAACATAAGCTCATTATTTTAAATTACAAAGTACTTTGTTTAGGAAACCACAGCAGACCTGTTCATACTTGTCAGAGAACTACAAGTCACAGTGTACACAGGTATACAATTATCACAGGCTTCTTACATGGGATCAAAAATCTGGATTAACTATGGATATATTTAAAGTAAGATATGTACTAAGATATGCTATAGTTTTTTGTTTTTTTTTATTGTTCACTACAAGCTCTAGTCACTGTTAACAATACCAAATAAAGACCTGACATTGTAAAATATGTTGTGAAATATTTACTGCAATGAGTTTACAGGTACTATTAGGAAAATTACAATTTGTATGGTTTAGGGAAGGCAAGGACTCTGTTCCTTTGGAGCCCTCTGCTATATGTTTTTGTTTGGCCCATGATACAGGAATTTAATTTCATTTAATTATTTGCAATTTTTAAATGTAAAAAAATATTATGACATTTTGAAATTAACAAAATATTGAAGACTGTGTCTGTAAATACTTCAGCTGCAATTAGAGAAGATCATTCCTTGATATACGCTTTCTATACTTATTCCTTTTCACTGCAGTCCTTGGCACTATATAAAATTTTGGCTTTTAGCAAGTCACTAACTCAAGGTTTATGACACACATCCCCATTTTTGTGAAACAACATTTTCTGTTGTCTTTACTTAACCTCTTAACGCACAGTGTAACGTAACATAACATGTTACAAACCCCTTTTCTTTAGTCTGTGACTACCAAAGCACTAGTAAACCACTACTGCCCATTGTATCTTATTTGTAACAATCAATTAAGCAGAATCAGACTGGTGGTGCACTCTATGACCAGTTTTAGTAACCTACAGGACTAAGTAAAGTCAGCCATATTGGAAGAATAAGCGAAGCTGCTGTTTACTGTGATTGAGAAGTTTTTCAGATAATTACAGGTAAGCTATTGTTTTGTACAAATTGTTTTCTTATTTTCTAATGTATATTCTTTAGTTTAGAACATTTGTTGTATAACCTGATTGATAATTGTGTGAATTATTAGTAAAAATGTCTTTGTATCACATTTGTTACAATGAGAAACTAGGTTATAATTTATGTAGGGTGGATTTATTCACATTTTACAAATATGTAAAAAAATTGTGATTTTCTTTTTTTAGATGGACTCTACATGATCCCATAGCAAACACATAATGACACATAATGTCTGCTTCTATACCTGAAGATAGTGACGATTCAATATTGTATGACAGTGACGAGGATCCTGAATATCTACCACATTCTGGTACGAAGCAACAAGCTAGACTCAGCAGATTATTAGGTAAGTGACATCAGATCTGTGTAAATCATATGCTGTGTATTATATTCTTACATTTTATTATTCTTGAATGTAACTCATATGCCTATATGTATATTTCCAGATGATTCTGAGAGTATTTCTAATAGTAATGATGAGGGACAGGAAGAAGCGCCTTCAGCACCTAGATGACACTATGGCTGGTATGACATCATTGGACCATAAACTGTGAAAGAAACTCCATCATGGACTGGACAAGATGGTTATTGTGAAGTTGATTCACCAATATGGTATTTCAGGAAGTTCTTCAATACATCACTATTAGAAAGTATAGTTGAACAATCAAATTTATAGTCTATACAACAGAATCCTAATAGACCCCTTAGTCTGGATATAGATGAATTAGAACAGTTTATGGGATGCTGTGTATATATGTCGATATATGGGTTACCACAGACTCGCATGTATTGGGCAATAAATACAAGAGTTGATAAAGTTGCTAATGTAATGTCACGAATCGGTGGGAAGCTATCAAAGCCAACTTACACTTCAACAACAATGATAATATGCCAAACCGTGAAGACCTTGCCCATGACAGATTGTTCAAGATTAGGCCTCTAGTTGATTATCTAACTGGAACATGTAAAGCATTACCCCTTTCAGAACAGATGATATGTGTCGATGAGCAGATTGTGCCCTTCAAGGGAGATAGCTCACTCAAACAGTACAATCCAAACAAACCCCACAAATGGGGCTACAGTTATATGTGTTGTGCGACTCAACTGGCCTTGTTCACAATTTTCAAGTTTTCACTGGCCCAATTTCTACTGTTAATGGTTTGCCTGATATAGGCTCTAGTGGTAATATTGTTCTAAAACTCGTTGAAAATATTCCATGCAATAATAGTTTCTTCCTATTCTTTGATAATTGGTTCTCTTCTTTGAGACTTTTTCTGTTCTTTTCAATATGGGTACTGAAGCCTTGGGGACAATTAGAATTAATTGTTTTCCTGGTCTCAAATTCTAAAATGAGGAAAGAGGGACGGGGAACATTTAAGGATAAAGGAATTATAGTTGGCAGCAAAGAGGTAAGACCTATAAAATGGGTTGAAAACTGTGGGTTTTTCTAGCATCCACATTTGAAAGTGCACATCCTGTATCTGAAGTACGGCGATTTGATCGAAAAACTAAAACAGAAATATCTGTCCCCTGTTCAAAAGCAGTGAAAATGTATAATAGCTTCATGGGTGGAGCAGATTTGTTGGACGGTTTGATTGCTTATTATAGAATTCGCATCCGTTCAAAAAAGTACTACCTTAGGTTTTTCTTCCATTTTATGGACATGGCAATTGTAAATGATTGACTAATATACAGAAAATACTGTGAATATGAAAATATTAGCAAAAAAGGTCACAAGTAGCAGCTGCTCTCTGTAATGAATGGAAATGCAGTGAAAAGAAAAGGGGACGCTCTTCAACTGACCCCATCAAAGCTGAAATTACCAAGAAAAGACACCGAGGGCCAACAGCAGAGATGCCAGAGTATAAATGCCGAAAAGATAAAACTGGACACTGGCCTGTGGTGGATGAAAGTCGACAAAGATGCAAGTATCCAGGCTGTAAAGGACTAACAGTTGTGAAGTGTGTGAAGTGTAAAGTTCATCTTTGTTTCACTACACAACGAAATTGTTTTACTGACTTTCACATTTAAAAGTTGTTGATATAAGGACATTCAAAATTTCTAATTTCATATGTAGTTTTCAATGCAATTTAATGTTTCAACATTTAGTTATAGTTCACTAAAATGAACAGTGTTATTAACTTAAGGAAAGAACCATTTTTTTCTACTGTGGTCCATTGTAATGTATATGTTACAAAGCTGTATTTTTTATATAAAATACATTTTTTGTTAAAACTGTTTTTACGTTATTTAGACTAAAATAAACATAAAAATTGGGGAAAAAATGTTTCCTCATAATTTTGTAATTTGGGCATTAAGAGGATGTTACTACTGTATACACATTAAGAAAGGTAAAATTAGGAAACAAGAAAAATAGACTTATAATCATGGAATGCTGTGCTTTCAGGGAATAATGAATTTTGGATTTTGTTGTAGGCCTACATGATGTGTCTGAGTATTAGTAATGATATGTATACACTCTTGTGATGTAAAACACCAAAATTAAAAAAAAAATATATTTAAAAAATTACTTTTGTCTTAACCATATTTTGTTCATTGCAATCTAATGAAGTGATGAATAATGAAGTTTGAATTGTCACCATATCATGTGATTAATGTTTGTGTTTACTATGCTGTGTTGGAAGAGTAAAATGTACACATTCGTATATCTACCACTTTTACTGTACTAAACATTAAACACAGACAGCCTGTAATGACTGCCTGGTTAAACAAAAAAGAATTAGAACATAATATCGTATTAGAAATTAGCAAAATAATTTTTAAAATTTGGATACAGAAAGCAGTCTAACCTAAGTTAAACTGATGAATGTGGTGAAAATATATGTCGAGCAGAGTGGCTTACATATGCAATTTTACAAAGTTTATTCAAATGTAAAATGTACACATTCATATATCTACCACTTTTACCATACTAAACATTCATCACAGGCAGCCTGTAATGATTGCCTGTGTTTTGTGTAGGAAATCATTAAGCTATTCACTATCAGATATGCAGAAAATATATGAACAGATTGTACACCTTGGACACTCACAACGTAAACACGCAGAGTCCTTTGATGTGATGTGTTCTTAAAACAGTGATATTATCCATGTATGCCCATCAGTTTATACTGTTAATAAGATGACACAAAGATGATTTGTCCATGTGTACTTAAAATAGGCATAATCCAGCAACTCCAGTTTAACACCCTCAATGAAGGCAACCCATTGTGTTGTTGTCATTCTGTTGTCAGTGTAAGCCTTTGTTTAAGTAATACATGAACATGTCAATTAATATTAACTGATAAAAGTTGCTTTGAATATGTTTCGAACATAAAAGGTTTGAAAAAATAATAAGGGAGTAAAAACTCTACAATTATACAATATACACTTAATTTTCAATAGGAAGTGATAACACAGTAATGACACGGCAAGCAGTATACAATATTATATAACTCTATAAATACCATCCAAGGGATGAATACACTCACTTAAGATATAATCAGAGATAAGACAAGCTATATCTCATATCCTATTGTTTATCTGGAAATGAGACGAAGAAGAAGAAGAAGAAGAAGAAGAAGAAGAAGAAGAAGAAGAAGAAGAAGAAGAAGAAGAAGAAGAATTTAAATGTATAAATGAAATATATGTATTTCTCATTATATATCAGTGTTAATGGATGAATAAATTAGAATCATGTAAGACGTTTATTAGGATAGGAAATAATTATATTAACTGTAATGTGCATAGTCCTTAAATAAAAATCCAAGCATTATTAATAGTAAGTATATATACAATTCAATATGCATATTATTTGTTATGTCTAATTTATTTTGTTTGTATATGTGTGTAACCAACTTATTGTACATATATAACCACACACTCATGCTCTCAAGCAGTCACCTGAAACACATAATAACAAATTTTAACATTTATGAAAAAGCTTTTATCGTATCACCTAAATTCATTACTTTTGAAGATGTTTGTGGAACATATTGCCCTCCATTTTATGACTAATATGCTGTTGCACGAAGTTTACTATATGTGAGTTATATTAAAAATACTTTTATTTGAGAGGACTCTGAAAATATTTGTTAACCCTTGTTGTTTTAATTTACTAATAGTCGTCTATAGCCTATGTTTGTTACAGTCACATGTAATTCATTGTTATAAATATTAAGACATGAAGGTTATTCTTAATATTTAGCTAAATGTTTGTTTCAGGTTCCAACATGTTGTTCATGTCATGTACAAGGATATTCCTATGCCTTTACTCCAGGCGAATCTATTCAGAGTTCTAGAAATCAACCACCACCATCACCACCAGTAGCAGCCAGTAATTCAATTGTACAAGCTCATATGCCACCACAAAGAGAACCAGGACCATATATTGAGAGACCAGAGACAAACTTTGTACGTGACGAGACTCCAGTTTTACACAGATTACCTCCAACTAAATATGTATGTTCAAGCAATATGATTCTTATTGTCATATAGAAATTTGGCTTGCTTTATAATATAGTAACGTTATGATGAAAGCTACTGCATAACTTAATGATAAGATATTACTTACACAGACACCATTTTATTTTACTTACAAATTTTAATGTTGTGTTTGATGACTATTTCATCCTGTAGTAATTTCCTACAACACTTTATCCTGCATGTACTCCATACCTTTTTGGGATTCCAAAAGACAACTGCCATGTTTTTGCTTACCATTCCATTCCCACAGTATCGCTCCCATTTGATGAGGTTCCTTGTCATATGCTCAGGACACTGTTAGTGAGCAATGAGGAGAATAGTGTTTGTTGCACACTTAGGACAAGTTAGACAGCCTTAGTGAACCAAATGGCTAGTCAGTAGATGTAATTGTTATGTCCAATTAGTACAGCACTGTTATTGGAACTACCTGCAAAAAAAATTGTCTTGTAGAAAATAAAAATTAACTGTTATGTATGAATAGAGAGTTTATTTAAACAAGCAGTCTAAATATGAAAGTGAAATAGATTAAAAATTTGATGCAGTGGTGTTATCCTGGTCTCAAGCAAACGGTGTGTTATACATGGTGGTTGACATGAATCTACTCAGTATTTTATATTAATATATTTATTAAAATAATCAATGTTTGCCAAATTAGACTATTCACTGTGTGTGCATATCTTGTTTAGTTTTAAAACAGTAGCTTTAAATTGAGTTCATATTAAATATGAACTATAAATTGACATATTAGGAATTGAGTGCAGATTGTAAATCTGGGTACTTTTTACACCATGCAGTATTTTACATTTATCATTTTCATTGGCATGTCAATAGATCGGACTACATGTATTTGAAAGCAATAAACTTAAACAAAATTTTATTCAGTGAAATAGTAGGTTTTGTGGTTTGGATTAGTGACTGAAGTGCTGGATTTCAAAGTAGAGACCAAATTTCAAGGGCTCAACAATATTAATTTAAAATTGTCATTCATCTTTAAATAATCTACTTAGAGCTTTACTTTGTGTACAATAACACAGTAATCTATTGATCTACAGTAATTTGCTTTATCATTATAATACAGCTGAGTGGGAAAAATTGTCAATTGAACTTCATCATTGTCTATTTTTACAACAATCTTATGGAAAGTCAATTAATTGCATAGTAAATATAGAAACTCATGCTTGAAATAATAATAATATTTATTATTACTCAAAAATATGAATAAAAAATGTACAGTATGTTTCAGTAAACTAATAATAACAAAACAAAAAAATAACATAAAAAAAACAAAAATAGGTTTCTTTTTCAAAATAGCACAGCACATGATGAAAAACTTCAATGAGAGTGCTATTAGATACTACGGTACACTACAGTTCTGTGTCGTATCAGTAACATATGCTACAATACATTTTATTACTCTGTGATAACCCTAATAATTGAATATATATATTGTAACGATTATATAAATGTGATATGTTGATCAATAAAGTTTAACGTAGGTTTCGTGGTTTGACCAAGCTCCACGTTGTATTCGTCAATTTGTAACACGTAAATTAAATCGTTACTTAAATGTTATGTTGTGTGCTCTTATTTACATACACCGCCCGTTGGAAGTGTCAATTTGTAACATAGATAAATAATGTAGCGACTAACTCGCACTGGAGTCGTCAATTTGTAATTATTAATATGTTATGTTGAACGGCGAATGGTTTTGTAATTTGCCGCTTGCTCCCACTATACCGCTCGTTTCCGTGACGTCACTCAACGTTGCCAACTGTCGTGTCAGCTGTAATCTGTGAATTTATTTCCTAAATGGAACAGCAATAATAACGACACAAATATAACATCAAACATATATCCTTACAGGAATCCTTTATTCAGAAAAGCACTGGTTAATTGTTTCTTAAATTTGATTATGACAATCACAATTGTGGCGCAAATTATACGTCTTCTTTTTACCAGTTGGCAGTAGTAGCCAACATTCAGTATTTTTTCAGATCAAAAGAATGCTTTCGTTAATGTTTCTAATAAAAATAAAGTATCTCAGGGCGTATATGGTTCGGGGATTACATTTAAACAAAATATTATTCTATAAATCAAAATACAAGTTTTACAATTAAAGGATATTACAAGGTTAGAGTGTAACGTGCACACAGGCAGTCGTATAGTGGTTACCAGTTCTGATAGGTTATGTCCAGTTTAGGCGTTTAATAATTATTATGTAAATCAAAGGTTCTTGTGGTGTTTGAAAAGGTGTCAATCTCAAATCGTGTTATTAGTGAGTGTTCTTAGTGTTGGTGTGATATGGTGTCTGTAGTTTTAGTTGATTAGTACTTAAAAGTCGAGTATACAAATGTGGGTGTTGATGCACAATATAATAAGATGTCAAAATCACCAAATCCTCTTCTTTGTATGCTTCCCGGTTGAAGATAGGGCCCACGTCCACTTCAGATCTTCTTCCTGGTTCTTGGGTCTTCTATTTCATATAATGGGTTTTCTTCTGTTGGTGTAAAGAGTTCGTGTTGTGTACCTCTAACTGTATTAATATGTTTGTATCGTTTTTTCACAGTTTATTTTATATTATGTAGGACGTTTTACAAACGCGTCTATCCGCTAAGATCATTGTCAAAGAAGTCTCTTTTTATTTATCCGAAATTTCTGGTTGCTAAGGGTAAACTTGGAATCTGGTTGGTTGATTCGGATATACATTGTCATATACTTTCATTATTTCAGAATCTAAATTTGTTCAAAACCTTTAAATTAACATAACTTTTCTGTACTGAAGGGGAATTTAAAACCATTATCAGCATTATTTTGATCTTTACATTTGTGACATTTAGACACTAAACGTGCCTACTTTTACTTAAGAACTACAGATGTTACAATTTTGTTATTTGAAATTTTCTTAAATAACTTGAGATGTATTATTTTGTTTCTATATTCATTGTGTATACTATTGACTATAAATATATTTATCCTTCCACATTTGTTTTACAAAATCCCTAACATTATTATTTAAAATTTACAAAAGTTGGTTTCACCTGGCCTATGTACTGGTGTTATTTTCATCACCATGTTTAAAACCTTTAACAGTTAAATTATCTCTTAACAATCATAAAAACTGTTTAACACATAACATTATTTTAACAAAACAAAAGATATACTATTCTATTAGTTTAAATTCATGCCCACATGGCTATGATTTTACTGAACCTTTGCACAAATAAACTGTCTTTTTACTCAAACTGTACAATTGTTTGACACTTAGCAATAACATCTTTATATAGTCTATTTTGCTTTGCCAATCAATTTATCACTGTTTAACACCAGTTCTATGGTTATATTTGTTAACATAAAAAAATGAAGTTAATATCATTTAATTGATATTCTTTTAAAACAACTGTTTCACCTGCTACATACAAAAACAACACAAATACCATGATAATAAAACAATGTGCTAAAACATAATAACATGCACATTTTTATAAAATAAATTCTGCACTAATTAATTAGTCTTTTGTCAGTTAATTCATTAATTACTCTGACACTGTCTATGTTATGCTTCACATTACTTGTCACTATGTTTGTCGTTTACCCTATTCACTTAACACTTAATAGGTTGTATTTATAAACATACTTATTGGGTTTTATAGGGTTTTACATTTTATTGTCATTAAAAGGACTTCACTCTTGTTATAAAAATGTTATTGCGAACAAGTTATTATTTGTTGTTTACTGGACAATCTTATGAACACTATTTGTTACAATTAGTTGTATGGTTCATGTATCTATAATAAGGTGTGTTACACTTTCATTACATCAATTAAATTAATCATTTACTAATATTTCTTTTACATAGTATTACATGTTTGGGCCTATTATCCCTCAATTTGTATTTTGATTATCTTGATATTATGATACTTTGAATGAAACCATTTGTTTCTTTATAGTACTGGTTCATAAGCCGTCTGTCTTTATAATTCTTTATTTGGTCATTATTGAAAGTTCATATCATAATTGGGGTTGAAGGTATTTTGCATCACTTTGCCTAAATCATTAATTTGGGTACGGTTAGTTGTCTTACTAGTCAGTCTAAAATGGTTAGTCATTCCTCTTCACTCTTGGAAGATAATGTTCTCCTTGTTAGCTTCTTAACCAAAGTCTTCATTAAATCAGGTACGATATTAAGTTGTTCCAAATGTAATGTTACAATATATATATATATATATATATATATATATATATGTCACTGCCTAATAATTGTAAAATATAACTTAGACATGTATTCCTAAGTCATGTAAAAAAGTGTCAGACATGTAGGATGTGTTGGGCACATGTAGCAGCTGGGGGAACATACACCCGTATTCATACTGTTTGTAGTAGGTCTATTATTAAACTGATATAAATATTGTGGTATTAAAGAAAAACTTGAAATCAAAAGCTGATGCCTTCTTTATCAGCTTTTCAGCTATTTAACTAAGTACTCACATTTCTACAGGCTTATTTTTCTTACAGTTGTGTTTATTTATTAGGTTGTAATTTTTCAGCCAAACCATTAACTTGACAGCATATTACAGGCATAAGACTTAAATACTCTTTTTACATCAATTGTCCCCATTGTTGATCACTAGGCATAATTCAAAAAAAGGTCATGCCCAATGCTGTTATATGCCAAGTTGCTTGGCATCGTAATGTGTAGAGAACATTATGCACACTTTCCATAACTCTCAAAGTGACAAGTTCTTTCATTGGAGGCAAAAATGTTAGGCCACAGACGATGTTAGTAGCAAAAAACCTATTTATTACAAATTTGATTCTTTTACTCACAAATCCCACCCCCTGTGATTTCTTCAGTGATTGATCCTCAGAACCACCAATCAGTTTCTTCAATACCAAACAAGCAGTTTCATTATCATATTATTCCTGCAGGGTAATTTCATTACTTGTTAATGAATTTCCATACTCTTCTTAGTAAACCCTAACCTAAAAGACTACAGTGCTGAATTAATATTAGTTTTATAAGAAAGTTAATTTGCTACCACTATTAAATTCTCAGTAATAGTGAAGATGCCTGTAGCCTTCATTAAGCATAAAATTAAATTATATTTAAGTAACAAGAAAGTATTCTTACATGTGTTTAAGTGACAGACTATCAACCAAGTACACACAAGTCAAATGAGTTATGCCTCTATGAAAATATGGGATAGTAATCATGAAAATAAAATGGATAAATAATAACTGTCTATTATAAAAATAACTCAAACAGTCTCTGACAGAAGATTAGAGGGATATTATTGTGTGTGTGTGTGTGTGTGTGTGTGTGTGTGATTGAGAGAGAGAGAAAGAAAGAAAGAGAGAGAGAGGTTGCAGTTAATCTAAATCTCAGACTCTATTGGTCAGATGTGATGAAAAGTGCAATATGTACAACTACTGATTCTTCCTTGATTCTCACTGATGCATACTATAATACTATACTATTGCTTGTTACTTACACTTTTTACTTCTATTATTGTGGGTCTTTAATACATCACAGTATTTCTGTAACGTATGTATCTAAGTATTTGTTATACTCTCTGTTATGCAAGTTAGTTATTTTATATCTTTATAATGGGTAACTAAATTAGTATTGTTGTTTGTGCTATAGGTATTCAAAGCTTAAACATTGC
The DNA here is from genome assembly GCA_034769895.1 of Magicicada septendecula. NCBI lineage: Eukaryota > Metazoa > Arthropoda > Insecta > Hemiptera > Cicadidae > Magicicada > Magicicada septendecula. The sequence goes on from CM068368.1 coordinate 549,934,692, forward strand.
TCTATTGTTAATAAAACAAAAGAAATTGAGAATGTCCATTTCTATTTTATGAAAGCAACTTTCTTATATTTTACAAAGCATAACTTCTTTATGTTCTGAATAATATTATTTAAGTGTTTCAATGTATATTTATATTTACTTACCTGAAAATGATATGACATCAAGTTGCTGCAGAACTAAATGAGTTAATAATAAATAATGCATTACTTCTGACTACAAGCACAAATTTTTAGATACAAATTTGTAATTTTTGTACCAAAATACTGGTAAATTTTTACCTTTCCCTGAACTGGTTTTTGCTTATTGTAAGTTTTGCAGAGGTGGTTGCTGGGAGTGCTCAGCAGTGCTACATTTTTTTTTTTTCAAAGCATATCTTTCATAAACTCATGAATAGTTTTATTTGAATAAATTATACTATGATTGTAGCAAATCCAATCATTTATTTTACAGATTAAGAACTGATAGTAATACTTCTGAAACTCAATGGCTGGATATTCAAATTATAACCAGACTGTAACTAAGTAAATTAACAACACCTGTCTAAGTAGTGACAAAGCATTTTTTTTTCCAGTGAATTATTACATAAAAATTTAAGTCAGTTCAAGCTATGTGCTTTAAATTCAGTGACTTGGCAGGAACCAGTTCACTTATTGGACTCACTACAGAATTTGCACTATTTTTAATATTGTGTTATAAAAAATTAGAAAAAACTGAAAAAATATTGTTTTTGTTTCCATACAGTAATGTTGGTGACTAAGATAAATTCTAATTGTTTATTACTTTTTTAAATTATTAAAAAACAGATGACAGCATTAATAAGTGGAATTGACTTACAGTTGACAAGAATAAGACCAAGTTCACAACATCCAAAAAGGGAAGGTGTTACAAAACGTCCAATTGTGCAACACAGGGGACCGCCATTACCTCTACAGCATGACAGGAATACACCATTAAACTTCAGGTATCCTCCATATGATAATATGGTGCGTCGGACAACCACAAGGAATAACAACACACAATCTGAAGTTACAAATAGTGTCAGGTATTTTGACTTGTTTATGTCACACTAAGAGTTTCCTTACAAATAATTATTAAGTCACTTACTCTACTATCAATCAATTTTAACAACTTATCAAGTACAGTATAAATTATCTTATTTTGCCCTGAAGAACAGTATGATTTGTTTTTGAGTTTAATACATAAGTTTTATTAAAAATCACCTGTTAATTGTAAGCATTGGCTGTCATAGATCATATGTGTACATCAATTACATAACTTTGTGAACCTATATTACTGGGTTTCACATTTTCTTTCAATAAGTCTAACAAATTTACTATCACTAATCAGTCACTATTAAGATCCTGGGTAACAGATTAATTTTTTCTTTGTTTCTATGAAAACCCATGCTAATTGGTGTCTGCATCTGTCTTCTGTACTGCCATAACTACCCCTGCTTAGATTACATTCTTGTTGCCATGATTTGCTATTTGTTAATGTTAATTAATGGTTACAAATCAATAATATTTAAGTCTTCCAAGCATAGTTAACCTTTTTGTAAAAAAATCATCACATCTGCTGAAGCCGTATGTTTTTTCATTAGCCTTCAAAAGTCATAGCAATATCTTAAAATTAAGTAGGAACCAGTTTCAAAAGAGGTTATGAAACTTATGCCATAGAGGAGTAGTCACAGGGGGAGAGGGAGAATAAGGTAGTTGATGATGTGGGTCATGAAGTGAACAGATAAAGTGAAAATAAGAAGGAATGGAGAAGATATTAAATGAATAAAAGAGGCATAGCAATGTAAGAGGTGAACAATGGGAGGAAGAGTTAGGATGAAATATCTCAACACTATCTCTGAAGTTAAGTTAGAGTGACAAGGGTTAAGTTGAACAAATCTGAAATTAAATAAGGATTTTTGCAGGATTTGTATATACAGTAGCCTGTAACCTGCAGTATGGGAATCTGGCCCCTCCAGCAGTCTGGCATTTTCAGGTGTGTGCTGGCGTGCATGGTGGAGGAAATAACTCACTGACCACAGACGTCAGTTCCATCATTAGTCCCTCGCTGTATACAGTGCCATTTATTTGCAGATGTTTTTTTATGTAATTATTTGCCGTGTTTACGTAATTTTAGATCAGAGTGCAAAATGTCGTCACATGGTGAACTGCATGAGTTGCAATATACAGTCGCTGAGAAACTAGTAGACCATACAGATGATTTGGCAACAGACGATGTAAACAAGTGGCAGGTGGTGACGAAGATGAAAAAAAAGTTTATGACAGACAATGAAATAGTCGATGTGATGACCATAGAAGTGTAGGAGGAGGAGGAGTAAGAGAGAGAAGCAGCGACAGCTGTTCATACAGTAGGCCATGATATGCCAGTTGACGCCTTCACAACTTGTATTAAGTGGGCGAAGAAAATAGTGTGTCTGCTTGTGAAATTTTCATGTTGAAAAAACTGCAAGATAAACTGTTAAAAGTGTCTTTCAACCCAAGAAATAGAAGAAAATGGACAGCTTTTTCATTCCAATGGAATAGTACTGTACATTACTCTGTGAGTTTTATTTTTTCCTACGTTTGACTAAGTAATAAACATATAACTAATTTGAATAATTAAAAAAATAGAAGATAATTTAGTATATTTTTAATGCAATGTTTTAATCATATGTAAGTTTTTACATGTTTACCATTTTGTACAATATACATTAATTTTTGTCATTTAAATGCGTTTTTTTTCTAATAACTATCCATTAATCCAGCATTCCCACTGATCTGGAACTACCCTGGTCTGATATCTGCCAGATTAGTGAAAGTGTACTGTAATATATATGTTTTCAAATAATAAAAACCTCCGCAAGTATATTTTGTTAATATATAATTGTATGACTTTTACCTGATGCAAATTTCACAGAATTAAGCTGCGTCATCAGAGGTTTTGTGTAAATTTATATAACATAATTTATAAATTTGTATAGAGTTTGTACAAAAACCTCTGATAGTACAGATTAATTCAGTGAAACATGTGTCAGGTAAAAATACAACAATTATATATTTACAAATGCAGTATGTAATATATTTATTATATAGGTACAATATATATTTAAGGCACTGCTAATTTGTATTTGCTAACACACATAATGAATAATGACATATTATTATTTAAAGAAATTCCTTAATATCTTTCTTAACTGTTGTATGCTGTTGTCTTATTGGTACTTCTTTGAAAGCCAGTGACAAGGTGTGGATCTAAACCTAGTGAAAGTAATATATGATCTCCTAAATGCATTGTCATATTTTTACATGAATTAGTTCTAAACTATATATAATTATGCAAAATAATAACTTAGGATTTATTAATTATATGTTTAAAGGAAAATAGATACCCATATTGTGTACAGACTTTACTCATTGTTAATTAATAATAGCTGGTAGTCTTTCAATTTTCACTAGTAAAAAATATCAGTTATGCAAATCATTATAAAAAGGAAATTACTCTCATTGTAGCTATATATGCGTGTGTGTGGGGGGGAGGAGTTAATTACAATAATCATAGAAAAGTAAGTAAGAATTACCAAAGAGGGCAGAACTAAGAAGAAATCTCTCTCTCTCTCTCTCTCTCTCTCTCTCTCTCTCTCTCTCTCTCTCTCTCTCTCTCTGTCTGTCTCTCTCTCTCTCTCTCTCTCTATCCCCTACCCCCCCCCTACACACACACATGCACGCGCGCATAAAGAATTTTGACAAAACCGAAACATCAAAGCATGATAATGTTTTGTAAACAAAAGATTTCTAGACTGTGGGGAATCGAAAGTGTGGATGCGTCACGTTTTTCGATGACGTTTTTGTGGAATGACCCCCAGCCTAAATACACTATCATGTTAAAAGATTGTTTCCAATATAAAAAATTACATACACATTCAGTTTCCATGATGGTAAAGCATGAACTAGTGTAGTCTTGGCAGTGAAGCTCATGGAGTTGTCACTTCCACTTATCTTGAATGACATAGTTGTGCCATAGGGGAATTCATTATTGGAATAGTTGTGACAGCTGCAAGCTTTTGTGCCAGTTCCTCTCACATTGCCAGTATGAAGAGCATTTGCTTTCTTATGACAAGTTATGCATACACTGGGATGGATGCAGTTTCTCACTCATCCAGCAAAATCATACATAACTTACGTTTTGATTGGTCTTTTCTGCTTTGTCATCACATAATACTCTGATACTCTGAACACTTTGATAAACCAATATTTAATTACTTTTAATTGAGACTTTTTAAAAATAGAACCGGTGATCTTATACCACTGATGAAAGCTTTTGTAATAAAAATAAATCATTAAAAAGTCATTTCATTTAAACAAGAGGGAGACATGTTTTTGTTTAGTAAAATACGTTTTGAATGTTGTTACAATCTGGTATCCATATAGGTACTCTTTTGGAAACAATAACCTTTGTTAACAAAGGGGCATGAGAAGGATTTAATGGAGACTAAAGCTGTACAAGAATTATAAATGTGAGCTGAAATAATTTATTTGGAATATAATAAACTATTACACAAGACAAGACACTTTTGGTCGCAGTCACTATTCATGAAATTGATTCACTATATATGACACCATTGTTTCTTAGCATTATGTTGTTTCTCAAGGGTTTTTAAAAAGACTCTGTACAAAACATGAGTTAATAATTAAAAGAAAATAGTATTTAAAAATAGTTTAAAACTGACAATTTATTTATAGCCTCTTACTGTAACAGAAGTTATTTTTTCTTTATGTATTCTCCATTCCTCTTTCGTATTACTATTAAGTTCTAAGTAGGTTTGACACTAAGATCATCAGTTACTTGATATTTGTATTCAGGTTAGGTCTTTCTGATGAATTGTGCCGCTTTTATAGTGACTGTAATAAATTCTATCCTCCTTTTAACTTCTCTTCCAAAAGTTTTTTAAAATACTTTAAAAGAAATTATAACGCCTATGTATTTTTGATAACTAAATAGACCTGAAAATATTTTTTGGGAGATCTTATCTTTGTTATATATAAATTAAATTTATCAAAATTACTCTGATAATGACTAAGAAAGAACAGATGAACTTTATTTATACGTGGTTACCTTACTCTGTTGTGTATCTTCTGTGGCATACATTAATTACATCAAAGACGTGCTCTTGATGAAAAGAGGATCAAGTTCTTCCTCAAGTTCTTGCAGTATTTATATGTTATATATTATATTGCCAAATAATAACATAAGACATGAATAAATATGAAACTAAATAATATTTAATGTTTGTTACTAGAGATTGCATGTCATTCACGGTGGCATGGAGTTTCAGTCAATATGAAATTATTAAAAGTATAACTCTTTAAATGTTGAAATCGTACACTCTAGTAGACATCATATGTACACTGTATATAATATGTATAAATTAAGTTGTAATGATTTGAAAACCTATCAGAAAGCACTTCCATGTACTATCAATTTTATTTCTTTGTATAGGCCATTCTTCCCAGTGCGTCCAACACCTAATCAGCGACACCCAGAACTGCCAGTGGACAATATAATATCCGAAACTGAACTAGCAGCAGTAACAGCAGAGGCATATACTACACCATCCACAATAGTTAGCACAACAACACAACACACAACCCCACCGTCATCGAAAAGAATTAATTACAGCTACCATCCTATCATAGACTTTTTCAAAACAGGTGTTTCAGCAGTGGCATTTGAAGAAAGAATTGATAATGATGATTGGAAACCAATTACAGATGGACCTAGAGTTATACCAAAATAGTTTGTTGAGTCTTATATGTTAAAAGTGTTGTTTTAGATTTAACATATGAAAACAGAATTATATGTATAAAACAATTAATATAAAAAACTTGCCATTGAATTATCTCAATATAAATTGTGCAATCTGTCATACTAGTGCAGTGGATTAAAACAATTCAAGTCTTTGTGGTCATGCAGAAATAGCTAACAATGGTTTATAGTGTGTAAAGGATGTGTGATGCCATTGTGTGTGATGCCATTGTGTGTGTGTGTGTGTGTGTGTGTGTTTTGGTTTGTGTGTGTGTGGGTAGGTTCTCCCTGAGTGAAAGTGAGAAATGTTTGTATCTGTAATATAGTTTTTCATCTCCTCATCTAAATTGCATGGCAGCTGGGGAGATAAGATGAAAAAGTATTTTTTGGGATCCTTTCAGATGAAGTACTGATAATTAATTGATTGTACTGCAAAAAATTTTGAAGATAACATCAACGGTATATCTTTTGAGAGTCAAAGCGTGGTGCACAGGAAAATGTTGGCAGAAAAATTTTAAATGAAAGAAAGTCCATATAATATTATATCAAACACTTTTTGCTACAGTCTGTTTCTTGGTGTATATAATATATTTAATATTTATAATCACTTTACCTCAATATATTTTCTCCTTATTTGGAACATGTTTCGGGAAGCCTTGTGTTCCCATCTTCAGCCTTCCTGATTTTGAGTCTTGTGAAGTATTTATTTCTGTGTTGGTTGGTTGTTGTTGTGGTTTCCTGTTGGCCTCTGGTACTTTAAATTGGTATTATTGTGTGTGAGTGTGGTGTGTATGTTAGTATTTTGTGTATTTTCTATGTTGAGTGTTTTGAAAATTGTGTCATGTTTTGTACTGATTTGTGCCTGACAAATACAAATCAATACAAAACATGACACAATTTTCAAAGCACTCAACATAGAAAATACACAAAATATTAACATACACAACACAATCACATACAATAATACCAATTTAAAGTACCAGAGGCCAACAGGAAACCACAGCAACAACCAACCAACACACAAATACTGTACTTCACAAGACTCAAAATCAGGAGGGCTGAAGATGGGAACACAAGGCTTCCCGAAACATGTTCCAAATAAGGAGAAAATATCTTGAGGTAAAGTGATTATAAACATTAAATATATAATTATATATATATATATATATATGTCTAAATAAGTATTATAGCTATGATAAGACAAAGGGCAATATTACCCTGGGAAAGTGGGAAAGCATCAGATTTCTCAGCAACCTCCATGCTGTATGTTATCTCCAAAGGACATATTGTTATTTTTTGCATAACTTCTAAACTGTAATCCATGAGGTGTAAGAAGAGTTAGGTAACTAAAAAAGCAAACATAAAATCATTTTATTCCAAATCTAAAGTAAGAGGCTCAATTCATGAATATAGAAAGTTACAATGATGATCCTTAGAATCTAGACTCGTCTTCAGAATACTTGTATAACATGAGTTTACATGAGTAAGGAAATCCCATTTAAAATTGCCAAAGGAAATTTCATGTAATTTTTTTTTGGGGGTTCTTAAAAAAATTTGGAGCATTCTGAAATTAAACATTTTGACTACATTTTTGGGGTCACATACACTAGAAGATATTTTCATATTATTATGAACTTTGGACTTTATAAATTTTAAAGAATATTGATTGATACTTGTGTTTCATAGGCTTCATGCTCACTTTATTAGATGTCTAATTTCACAATTCTCTTAGGTTTTATTCTCTGTGATATATCTGTAAGAAACTACTAAGTAATGCACTTTACTGACTTTGAAAAGTATAAACACAGAGGGTTCTTACTCTTGCTTGTAAGCTTGTAAACAAGTAAAAGTTGGCTTAGGCTCAGATAAAATCTAATTAAAATTTTATCTAAAAGTGTAGTGTTCCAAAACGAAAAAGTAGATTGCATAGTAGTTTATATTTCTATTTAAAATAAAACTGAAATTAATTATACAAACGGGTAACTGTTCAAGCAACACTATACAAAATCAAATATGATTTTAAATTGTAGGCCTACATTTATTAAAAAACCTAAGTGTTAGGTCTACTGTGATTTTAATAGAACATGTTTTTTTAGAGAATAGGGAAAGTGTACAAAGTGTATTAAGAGTTTATGACACGAAGTAAAATGCACTTTTACTAAGAACTGTATATTTGTAAGATTGTATGTAATTGTATTTAGAAAGTCATTATTTATTATAGCTTTAAATGACTAAAACCACCTTGATAAATTTAAATACTTTATGTGAAAAAAGTACTTTAAATTTTTGTGAAAAATTGTATTTTTTAATAAAATTTGTTTTTTATCTTAAGGAACAAAATTTTCTAAAAAACCTGAGTAAGTAGAATTCTGTATATAAAATCGCATAAAAAAAATTTTTTGTATTCTCACTTTGAATATTTCTCCATCCCCTCTACTTTTATATTACTGGACCTGATCCTTATCTTTCCTTCTATTTCTTAATCTGTGATTACTTAGTTATTCATAAACAGGAAAATCGAAATGGTTTTGAAATGAGAAAATAACTGAAATTTATCACTCCCACTAGGCTTTTTTAATATTTCTTTCAACTTGATGTTTTTTGATACACAAAATCTGTGGTCCTAGTGACTTCAAAATCTAAAATTATAATAATTTAGTATTAAAAACGTTAAAACTTGAATAACAGATACAGAAAATTTCTGTACTTTAGAATATTCATATTTATACCTGTACTCCTAATACAATATTTAAAAAGAATCATTGAACATCTGACAACACTGGAATTAAATGAATAAAATGAAGTTGAAAGACCACCAAGCAAACAAGAAAAAAAAACGCTGATAAAAAACAAAATTTAAGCAAATTAACAGTCTTATTTGAAAGCAATAAAGACAGGATAGGGATATGTAGAGGGTGTATGTGCAGAGGTACAGAAACATGCTGATAATAACGATTCTCATTATTTATATGAAGTAAGATATCATCCCATAAAACTTAAGCATGAAGCAAAGTCGTAAATGGCAGAACAGTGAACTTAATAGTGGCCGTTATCGTGATAGTTGATGCTTGGGGACACCATTTCACAAACCTTAAAAGGCAAATAAGCAGACAACATTCAAGAAACTATTAACAAATCCGTAGGAAGATCCAAACATACTAAAATCGAAAATGGAAAAGATAATAAGAACTCTCAAAACAAGAAAGGTAATGGTGATTACGTATTGTTGAAATAATATGTGCATGTAGGCCTATGCTTTAAGTGTTTATTGTGTAGAATATGGGTATTCGATCTGTATTTACGAAATTCACTAGATCTCTGGCATTCTCTCTCTCTCTCTCTCTCTCACACACACACACACACACACACACACACACACACACACACACACACACACACACACACCACTATAGGATATGAACTACAGTGCCGAGGCGTGGGTCCGAATTTGAGGGAAGCGCTCCACAACTTGTTTCCTCATGTGTTTTTAGATGAGTTTATAACAAACACTATTTAATTATGCAAAATAACATAACTTTTGGTTTATTCATTAAATAGTTAAAATGATATCGATGGCAATAACGACTGTGTCTTATAATTTTATTAGTTTTAATAGAACTTTTCACTTGTAAACTAAACTTACTTTGTTTTTCACTCAGTCACCTCCTTCGTCAGTGAGTCGTGGATACAGAATATCTGTGTAAACAAAGTAGTGATGAACATACAAAGCAATATAGACTTTGTCTTAGTTTAGCTGGTAGTCTTTCGCCTTTTGTTTCTGAAGGATCAATTACGTACCTCGAGCAATTATGTTACAAAAGATTATGTGGCGATCAATAACATATAACTTCAGCTTCCATGATGTCAGCGAATTCTCAGCAGTGAGCAGCATGACTATTGAATGTGAGTATGCTTCATTGTGTGTCAATTATAAAATTCAACGTTAATTAAAATATTTGTTATTATACACTATTCAATTCCTAGCATTAAATAATATAATACAAATTTTGAAACTTCCCAGTTTGTACAGATTGACAAATTAAATAACAATATTCGCAGAGCAAGCAAGAGTTGGTCGCCTACCCTTTGTTTGCCAAAACTGACAGAAACAGAATGGCATCGCAGTCAGCAGTCGTTCCTTAACGATAAATTACGCATGTGCTGGGTATGGTGCGGTATAGCTCCCTCGGTCAGTTGACATCAAAACAACCGTTACGAGTAGTAGTTAAGCTTTTATCTCGCGTCAGTATAGTTTTGCTGCTGACATGTTTCTGCCCACCATTAACAACGGCTATAGACACAGAAACATAGATTGATGTTCCTTTTTACAGTTACTTACTTTTCGACGATATGCGCTTGTCGTTGCAAATCGTGTTAGGTAATTAGTTTTAAAAGTATTTTCCCAATATCCGTACCAACACTACATTTTCGATGCTTTGAATATACGATTGTATCGATATACCACGATGTGAAGAAGAAGATGAAGAAGGAGAAGGAGGAGGAGGAGGAGAAGAAGAAGAAGAAGAAGAAGAAGAAGAAGAAGAAGAAGAAGAAGTGTACTAATTGTAAATGATTATATTTCTTAACGTAAAGCGAAAATACGTGTTGTTTTCAATTGTGAGGTTAGGTAACTAGGGTTTTTGTTTTTATCTTACCGTTTGCTGTAACAGAAGTTACCGTGTGGGTACGGATACTGGGAAAGTATCTTTTTAAATTATTAGATTAAGTTTGTGGTACACCTGAAGACGACCACAGATTATTAGTGGTCTCTGTACACTTAATATTTTAATCATGTTAATAGTGCGTTGGGACTCATAATATAATACAATTATTTACTTTTCGACGATTTGCACTTGTTGAAAATTACGTTAGGTCATCATTATGTGTTTTCTGCCCAAGGGCATGCTCCTTCCATGATTTTCTATTTTTCTATTGTGGAACAGTCTCTTAAGTTCTCTATATCGTCTATCAACTAGCGTCTCCTCTGGCTTCTATTCCGCTTTCCATTTACCAGCTCCTCCAGTGTTTCTACCATCACATTATCTCGTGTTTGCCGCACACAGTGTCCCAACCATTTTCTGTACCTGCCCTTGATGATATCCAGCACTCTCCTTTTCTAGGCATGTTCTCAATTGTTAATCTATCCTTCCAGAAAAAGTCCTTTCCATTCTTCTCCATTCCACATCTTCAAAGCGTGTGGCCTCTCCTATTCTTTCCTCAATGCCCAAGTATCTACCCGTATAGGAGCACGCTTCAAACACAATAATCTTTTCTTGTAATATAAACATGTCAGGTACAAGTCATATTACGAGTCATTAAAGTACGTATACTAAATGTAAGTCCCATTTAAAAACTTGTGGTATTTTAAGGGATTTAGGTTCCCTGTTTATTCATATTAACTTTTTTTTTTTGCATTTAGAAACCAAATGACACTTTCACGGCACCTATTCTACATGGCGACTATTGTCATCAGACACCATTTAAAAAATTTATAGCCGTTTAACACCTTCAAAAATACTCACGTCTAACAATTTAAGGGTCTAATAAATTATTTTACAATATCACGATGTGCAACTCTACACAACAGTTCTTACACACACACATACGCGGTGTGTGTGTGCGTGTGTGTAGTAGTAGTAGTGGGAGTAGCAGCAACAGCAACAGCAGCAGGAGAGCAGAAATAGTATAAAGAACATCAACGTTCACACGCGCGAATAATCAATTACAACACGTATGAATAGTGTGGTGACAGCAAAGAATTACGTCAATACATGTATAGTACGGATTCAAACAAAAACAAACAAAACAATATTTAAGCAATGAATGGCTCCTGTTGGTGCCGTGCTATGCGTTCTCACGTTTTCCATTGGTCGGTCATATATTAAGCAACTGGTCGTGTCACGTGATCATTGTTAAAACTAACAACAATGCTGACCAACGCCAGACAATTGTCGTAACGGTAAAAACGTAATTGAAGCCATAAAAAGTCTGCCCGTGTTCTACATAAGTTATGTCACACTTGGGCGTTTTACTTACGAAGTTATTGAAGGTGACAACGAATACGAGTATACCGTTATTGTAACTAACGGTGGAAAGCAGTGTTTACAATGGACAAATACTAATTTTTACGTTAATTTAAATAACGTAGTAGAGTAAAAGGTCAACAAGTAATGTTTATCAACAACGTAATGGATTAGTTAAATGCATTTTCTGAGGTCTTACTTTCTTGGTCATTTGGACGGTGGGCAATTATTGCTTCGTATTTCTTTTATTTTCCTTCTTCTTCTTCTTCTTCTTCTTCTTCTTCTTCTTCTTCTTCTTCTTCTTCTTCTTCTTCTTCTTCTTCTTCTTCTTCTTCTTATCACAGCTTAGCAACAACTGCCTCCTCCGATTCCACAAAGTCATATTAAATTTGTTTTCACCTTACAGTCTCACTAGATATTAGGCTAATACTTCTAAAGACCTCACATTTCCTAGCACGCACTTACTACCTTTTCAATTGGAATCATAACTGTCGAAAGAAAGTCTTCTGGCCACTCTCCCTTTTCATTGATCTCATTGAAAATGTATGTAAACCCCTCAGTCATTTTTCCGTCAGACACTTTAAAGCTTCTGCCAGAAAATCATCAGTACACGCTTTCTTGGTTTTCATTTTCTTTAATGTCACTTCTTCCGCTTCCAATATACAATACAAGACGTCCATCTTCAGGCACAAAATTTCTCTGTCCTCCTTTTAAGAAAAATATGTGTTTCTTTGATCTACCCTACATAGTTTTTCAGTGTAATCCTCCCATAGCCTTAAACATAATTGATTTCCATGACAACTTTATCTTCTTTGTCTTCAATGTCCGTTTGTGATTTTGCATTTTTTCTTGAAATACTATCTCCATGATATCATACTTTCCTTCCTTGTCTAGTTCTCCAATTTCTTTACATTTCTCCTCCTGCCGCATTCTCCTAGCCTTCGATACGTAGTACTATGCCCATCTTGAGTTTTTCCATTCTGTTCTTTCATCCATTTCATAAATTTCACCTGTGTCCCACTCGATTGTTATTCTATTAAAAGTATTTATACCAACCACTTCTTTTGCTGCTTCTTTAAGAGTATCTCTCATTTTTTACCTATTTATTATTTATTCCTATACTCTCTTCACCTCTTACCCACTTTGACACAAGTGTTTCTTCAAATTCTTTCGCTTTTTCCTTTGTTTCCTCAATACTACCCTCTTAAACGTAACCTGCAATTCTGCCACTACCATGTTGTGGTCAAAGCTTGTATCGTTCCTGGATATCCTTTTTACATTCTTCAACCAATTCTTATGTCTCTTTTGGATCAAAACATAATGTATTCGGTACCTGTGTACTTGATGTCCACGTGAAGTCTTTCTTTTATGGTTTTAAAATAATGTATCACTCACCACAAATTCACAAATTTGTGTTATTCATTGAAATAATAGTCAATTATTGGAAACGTAAATTATCTGAACCGTCTTTATTTTTTACATGTTAGGATACAACCTACACGAAGCACTCATATCATTTCCATACGTAATTACGTAGGGATGAGAAATTGTCACGATAGTCGATAATAAACGCGGGTGAATATTTTAGAAGAAGGAAATTGTAGGAGGATATTGTAGAAGGAAAGTGAAAATGTATAGTCATATCAATTACTTAATTAATCTGAGTGTACAGCTGATTCACAATAAGAAAGCTAAACTTCTAGAATAAATTGAGAGTACTACGATAAAAGTTGTTACCTCTTTTTATATCTATATTTAAGTGCTGGTGCTTATTTACATTCTCAGTATTTGTGGCTGTTGCAAGTTAAAGCATAGCCTAACTGCATGAAAAAAGTAATCGCTCGATGTCTGCTTATTGCACAAACTTACCACGGGATATTATCTAACTTAAGTTGCCATTAAACAGCGAACACGTGTAAGACACACACACACACACACACACACACACACACACACACACACACACACACACACACACACACACACACACACACACACACACACACACACACACACACACACACACACACACACACACACACACACACACACACACACACACACACACACACACACACACACACACACACACACACACACACACACACACACACACACACACACACACACACATTCTGTGTTTGGAGAGAAATAGAGAGGGGGGGCTGTGAACAAGAGGAGAACAGAGAAATGTCTGAATGTCAACACAAGCCTTATACGAGATACGGTTTAATTAGATACGGTTTACGGTGTGACGTAAGAAACAATATTGTCTGCACCTACAGTTACAGTTGCTGCTCTGTTTTCACAAGGTAGGTCATTTATGGGTTTCAGTAGTTCTTGACCCGTGATACATTAAAACGTCTGCATACATGTAACATCATTTTACAATATTCCAGGCATCATTATTACTTTGATGAACTATTTTAATTCTCTAAATGCAATATTTAATAAAAAGAATTAGTCTACTAGTAAATTACAACGGTTTATAGTAAATATTTGTATAAAAGTCTAAAGGTTTTTAAGGTTAACACTAAAACGGAAAGGAAAACAAAATAAGGACCTATTGGAAAGAAAGGTATCTGTCGAATCGTCTGATTTTCAGACTTTTATTGTATACCTGAAGATTTGCCTATCGTTCGGCCAAGAAAACCGAGTCTATCAGAATGCGATAAGTCTGAATATTGACCGTGGTGACAGGAATGCGATGAGTATGAAAATAAGACTTTTTTTCTTACTCCTACGCAGGCAGTTTTGATCCGGTTCCCGCTCGACTGAAGATGGTTGTCATGGAATACAGTCACGCGTCTTGTACACTACACGGGACTGACAGCCTGGGAAGTTTTTAATTTTGTCGACACCGGGCATGAGAGCTTACGTTCTTTTATTAGGCAAGTACCTGATACCGTACAGCATGATCTCCTAATGTGACCTTACGTCTATTCGTTTACTCTGTGAGTTGGAAGAGAGTGACCTACTGTTAGCTGTCGAACTGTAGGCCTAACTCTAAACCCAGTCCGCACAGTTGCAAATCCTGACGAACAATCCGTCACCGCTTGCATTACGATCTTGAACTGTGTATATATCTGACAACAAGCACACAATAATAACATTCGTAATTACGAAAGAAGTAATTTTTGTTATTTTGTTACTAGACTGACATTGGATGAAATATTACAAGTTACATACCGGACCTCCGACGTAGTGAAACTGTAATTACAATCATAAAAGAACGTTTTGGCTCTAGTAGTAGTAGTAGTAGTAGTACTTATCTAGATTACAAGAAATTAATATACATTAATTGATTTTAAATAATCGATTTTTAAAAGATAAAGAACTCGCTGTAACTAATTAGAGAATAAAATTGAACAGAATAAAATATTTACATATAAAGTTATCAATAATTTCCCAAGGCTGGAGGTCATCTGTGAGGGCTTCGCTAACGGATGTAGGAGGTTGGTGACCGGCATTGTCCAGAAAAAAGAACCGGTGATTGCGGTTGTCAAACGAGAAAACGAATCGTTAGTTCAAATCTCAGTAACAAGGACCACAGTCATATCAAGGTAACAGGTCTACCACAATCCGATACAGATAAAATTAATATTTAATATTTAAATTAATATTTAAAACAATAAATTTGATCTGCTAAACCTGACGCCACCGTTGTAATATAGTATATTCGAATGATTACAAAGAAGTAAAGTAAAACACGATAGAACAGTAGACTACTAATAGTATTAATACAGTACTAATAGTATTAATATGACTGACGTTTACCTTGATGCTGTACAAAATATTTGTATATTTGTATTTAGTGTATGTGTGTATGTGGTGCTTCTGAAAAACCACTGCAAGTGAAAGAGCACATTATTTTACCTAATAAATGTGACTGTGTTGCGTGGTTGTGTGATTTGTAATTCCAAATTCCATAAATGCCAATCTCAGTCTAGAGTAAATTTAAAGTATAAATGCGACTTAATATTCATTTTATGTATATATATAAATCCTATGACTTTCTGTACACCAGTAATATTACGGAATTAGAAGAAAACACTATTGCAGAGACTTTGTTCACAAATACAAAACGAACAAAGACTTGGAAAATTAAAGTGAATGAATTAACTTAGATTGATCCGTACAACTTCACGAACAGACGATTTCAGACTATCGCGATAACTAGGAGTATTGTATGCCAGTGAATCTAAACACCTTCCTTTTTTTTAAGCGGAAGAAGGTAATCAAACTAGAACTAGCCACAGTTATAAAGTGTTTTAAAAACCCCATAATAGTATAAAAGTAAAATATAGAGATTGCAGTAAAAATGTATGTTTCAATGTATATTACTTAACGCAGAAAAGATAGTGATTTTACATTTAGAACTATAGCTAGATAAGTAATAAAGCTGTGGCATATTGTTTAATAGCCTTATCAAAAGACTAGATTACAATGTTTTTAAAATAGTAATCTTTATTAAACTAAATACATTTTCCACGATTATCGATCGCTTTTCATGCATCTTGTTTGGCGAATGTTACGACTTAACGGGTTTTCAATTGCCATTATAGCCTATTTCTCCAAGTGAGTCAACATCGAGTCAACATTGAAGCGAAGGCCAATGTTGGGATTCGTGTAGGCGGTATCTTGTTGCTATCTTGGGTCGGCTGTAGAAACTAGAATACTTCGCGTTGATTATTACTGTCAGTACCGAACTAAACCTTCAATAATGTTGATAAGTTAACTTGCAACGTGTAAATTACACACTTTAAATCATAGCACGTAGTAGGTTGCAAAGTTTTGATAATTGTACTACGTTTTTTATACAATATATTGAATGGAGCGCACTGGGTGTTGGTACGTCTCATCAATCTTAAATAAGGCTCTCCCTCTACGACTGTTTGTTAGACTAATAAAGTTTTAATTTACTTTATTGGAGAGAAACGTTCATTAACGTGAGATTTTTTTTTTTAATTCAAACGCTAAACACTATTTATAAAACCAACGAATGTTAACCTTGCTGAATCTCTACTAAGCAGTTCGGAGCCTCTATTAGAGGTCTAATAATAACTGAACATATATGACGGAGTATGAGAGAAATCATCGACTCAAACATTCACAATACTAATTAACACAGTTTTTGTCATTTAGTGAACAAAATATTTATTATAACGCATCATATTATTGTACGTTAGAAGTTAATGTTTTCGTAATCATCTTGAAGTATGTTAAACATAATTTTTATTCCTAGAACACAATAAAATACCCTTAAATTGAGTGGCTCGAAACTGTTAACAGTACCAGTTTACGGCTCAAATATTTTAAATATTTACTAAGCACTTCTCCACTGTGTACTATCGAATAACATTCTATTTGACAAGTCTCAGATATATGGAATGTCTCTAATAATCATTTGAATTTACCACACACGCAACAAGAAACCTATTGGATAGGCTCTGCCAACTTAATGCGATGTATTATCAAATTCCGTATGACTTAATATGAAAAATAACCAGTAAGCACATAGAGATAATAATAATAATAATAAATCTAATTTTTTTACGAGGGAAACTGGAAAATTAATGTTTGGCGTAGGAAGGTCCGCATTCGTACGGTGTGTGGAACTCGCATCCACCAAAACCACAAACCCTTTTTCACTGGCATGGATCCTCACTTCGGGACACGGCTTTCGCAATAGCCTACTTCAAGGTGGTGCCATTTGTTTTTCGTCCGTGTGGACGTTCATCTGTTTTAAACCTTCAGCGGGTCCACGTTACCTGGTTTCTGCTATTCTGTCAGCGGCCCTAGCAAGATCATTTACTGCTTCATTCTTTTGCTTTAGAATTTTCTCCATGTAGGCTGCTACCTGATCCAAGTGGTTTTCGCTCTGCAGCGTTAGTCCGATGATACTTTCGGGTGAGATTTATTTCACTACATTTTCTAAAGTTTGCCTTTTCTTTTTCCATCTATCACAGGTGAAAAATTTGTGGTGAACATCGTCTAGTTCCTGTTTGCAGAAAATGTAGTCTGGTCTATCTACTATCCCCATCCTATATAGGTAAGTCCGTAAGAGGCCGTAATCAGTTAGAAACTGTGTTACGGAATAATTAATCATTCCATGTCTGCTGGTCCATCCCTTCGTGTCACTGGTCCATCTTTCCTGCCACTGAGCCGTAGTATGGGGCCTTGGCCTCCCTGTGAGCTTGTACTTTCCCCAATTTGGCCTTCCTCTTGTAAACCTGTTTCTACTCCTGTGCCAGCAGGTCGATTGGAATTATTCCAGCGACGGCCAGAACCGCGGACTCCGAAACCGTGCGGCAGGAGCATGTCATTCTAAACGTGCCACTTCACTGCACTGCTGATACGTGTTCTGTATTCTCGAGTTTGAGTGCATCGGCCCAGATCTCCGCACCATAAAGTAGTGTTGAATGTGTAAATGACATCACTAATCGTCGCTTGGAAGGTTTCGGCTCGATGCTGTTAGCCATAATTCTACTCAGCCCCGTGGTCACAGTTGGAGCCTTATCAGCCGCTCGTTTTATTTGTGCCCAAAACGTGAGCTTTGTATCCAGCAGTATCCCCAAATACTTAACAGCGGTTTTTGTCTGCACAGTTTCTTCCCCGACATGCATTGGCAAGATATTGGGCAGATGACTCTTTGTAAAAGCACGATCTCAATATAATACTAGTAACAATAATAATAATATTAATAATAATAATAATAGTAGTAGTAGTAGTCGAAGTAGTAATAGTAACAAGAATAATATTATTAATAATAATTGAACGAGCTGAGCGAGTTTTAAGTTCTAACTCGACCGTTTGGCATTTGCCAGTCTGTGTATCTATACTTCGGTCTATCTGGGGTGCGTCTCACGATAATGTTTGAATGCGTCAACCTATTTTTGTTAAACTTCGCATGTGTGTACATACCTTTACTCTACAGAACCCTATTGTTTTTGAGATTGACCCCCCAAAATAGAGGAGGCATAAACCTAAGTAGGTAAAATTGCGAAAGAAATCGCAAAAATGTGGAATATCAAATTAAAGGTAATTATAACCATAATCTGAATATAATGTTCATTTTTATAAATTAAAAAGATTTTGGACGTCAGGGCCAAAATAGTGGGTGAAAATTTGATAGAATCGCAAAAATTTATGTGGCATATTAAATTAAACTTAATTTTAACTAACATCTGAATATAGTGCCAAGTTTAAAAAAAAAAAAAAATTTTGTGATATCAGAGCCGAAAAAATTTGAATGTGAAAATCCAGCAAGGTGCCAAACTAAAAGGAATTGTAACCCGAATCCGAATGTTTCGAATTTTTAGTGTTTAGAGTATGTTTGTGAGCTGTACAATTGTTATATTAATAAACAAAAAAGTGGATTAATTGAAACTTTTGTAATTTTTTCCATTATTGTAAATGTAACTGGAAAGTCGGCTTAAGGTTTACACTGAGAAATTAGAACGCGGTCTACGTGGATGAGTCTTTGTTAACACTACCTCCGTCAAGCACAGAACGTTAGTAGATTTGGCGTTCCTGATAGTACTATTCTGTCAGTTATTTAACAGCATTTGAAAAACTCCAGCTGTGAAGATAATGAACATTTCCTGTGCATTTTGAATCTTAACTTTGAATCATTCCTTCCGCTGACGCGATCTGAAATAAAATGTTGGGTTTGCTTTATCTCTCTCTCTCTCTCTCTCTCTCTCTCTCTCTCTCTCTCTCTCTTCTGGAGTGTCCGGAACGTGAATCAGAGTGTACAAAAAATTCAGCTCACGCAGCTTTCTCCTCTTTAGTAAAGAATATGTTTGCTGTGTAACGTGTTCGGCCATTAATTCTGCGGTACCGTATCCTGGTTAAAGAAAAATACTTTTGTTAAAATTGAAACTGAATACAAAATTTGTCAACTAGAAGGACAAAATTACACATTACTGGACCGTGATGAAATCAACAGTATATCGGGATAGAGGTGCTTCACATTATATCCACTTTTCAGAGCCATCTTTTCCTCCAAAGTAATTCTAAATTCTGACCCACTTATGATTAAGCCGCTTTGATTCCCTTACGTTTAATTTCCAAAATAAAGAATTTTCAATATAAGAATAAGGTGAAACCAACTGAACACCTGGGATTCAAGACGACTCTTTGCCAGACTAATCTAAAAAGCTTTTACGTAATAAAACGCTGACGAAAGAAATAAATATCTGGCTTATTAGTCAACATGTAAAGACAGAATTTGTTAAGAATATAAAACTAAAGAGTGAACAGTTAATTTTTAATGGTTTAGTAATTGATGTTCTTTGTGACAGTTATAATTTTTGATAAAAGTGATAAGCTCAATGTTGAAACGTCAGAACGTATTTCGAAAAATGTGTGTAAGTTCAGAAAGATGACTGTAAACATAATATTTTGATCAGTATCAAATTAATGGGACTAGAAACTGCTAGTAATTCTCTGTAAAGTTAACTTCATTCTGTTTGCCAGTCACCATTGACGAAAAGAGCATATGACGTAACTGACTGTGTGTATAAACGTAAAGACTACGCTCACAACACATGCGCGCGCGCGACCTCTCTCTTTTTCTCTGACAAGTTTTCTTTACATTTTAAAGGTAGTATAACTGCAATCGGACATCTGATACTAGTCACATTCTTAGAAGTAAAGTCTAAATTAGACGTGATTTTTATAAAAATATTATTATAGTATAAGTATAAATCTATTTCGTAATTCGGCAGGTAATGATACCAGGTTAATTATCTGTACTTAGGTAGAAAAATGTTAACGCTGAATTGGTTTATTCTAAGCAATTAAGAAGATGCACTGAATAGAGACTGCTAGATTTGTAAATTCGAAGCAGGTTTTTCCAATTTTAAATATCTGCCGTTTAACGATTAGAGCAAAAGTAGCCCTATGTTAAATTTGTCCTTAATGGTAACCTGCAAAGAAACTTGAAACCTTGAAATATACGATATAAGCTTCGAAATGTGACCACTGGTAGACATTTGACGATATCTTTTTGAGACCAAATTCTACAAACGACGATATATTCAAGTAATAATGTATTAACCTTACTGGTTCTATGGAACTAGAAGCAGTAACCGAATATTTGATGAGATTTAAAAACTTCTTACTGTACGCTTTTAAATGGTTTGTTTTCTATGTTCCAAAATGTAAAATAATTGGAATTTGAAAAAAGGAAGTATTGCTTTTTATGTCCAGAAAAGGAAAATTCCACTTGCCATGTATGTTACCAATATGTTGCCATGTAAGGTATGTTTCCAATATGTAAAATAATTGGAATTTGAGAAAAGTAAGTATTGATTTTTATGTCCGGAAAAGAAGAATTTCACCACTTGCCATGTGCGTAAAGCAAAACGGATAGGGGCGTATCGCCTTTTGCGGTCGTATTTTGTACTTATTTATCAGATATGAACATGTGTTGCTATCTTATCACACTGCAATTTTAAGACTTGTAGATAATTTTTTTATTAATTTTGCTTAAAAATAGAAATTAGGCTACATAGACACGATAGGCGTCGTAATTTTACTGTTACAACTGCTACAGAAGATGTGCACAAAAATCTTGGATTTCATCAATGAGTCACGTTGGTCTGTGAAAATGCGATGTGTTGATTATGAGGATTAATGCGTATGAGTTATGTGAGTTATGTGAGTGAGTGGTTAATATCATCATGTGAAACGACTGGATTTCTATAGTAAGCTTATGTATATGTCGTGGCGAAGGCACTATTAAAGAAAGTTAATCATGGAAACTAAGGAAAGTGATGCTCCGTGACAAAAGTATTTTAAAATGCCTGAGAAAGAAAAAACAAAACATAACCTAATTACGTGTAATTTTGTGAAACAAATCGATTGATCTCGCCAATTAAGCAAATTCTGCCAAACGAAGAAAGTTTTACAGATGGAATTTGGAACGGTTTCTTTCCTGATGAATTAGTTCACTACTGGCAAAATGAACATAACTTAGTGTTTTCAGTCAAGGTAAACTACTTTTTCATTTATTCAGACGTAAAAATAATAAATTAATAGTTTTACGAAGTTAATAATAAAACAATTTATGATCTATATGTTTGGCGTGGTGCGGTGAGGGTGATCCTTTTGACATTTACACAGAAGCGATTAACATTTAATATCGAGTAATTATTAAAAAACACAAAATCGGCCACTACACTTGTTAGATTTAGAAATGTATTTTTTTGGTAGTAAACAATTTAGTTTTACAATTTTATAATTATATAATTTAATTTTTAATAGTCTGTAAACAAACCATTTTTAAATTAAGTTAGTTGTTTTAAAAGAAACCAAAATTAACTATTCCTACTTATAAAATGTTAGGTTAACAGACAATACACACATACACAAACACACACACCATATTAACTACCCACCAGATAGCCGACGAGCAATATAGGCCTACCTACACCTATACTAATTTTTACAAATAACGTTACATCACATTGTTTAAGATTTGCATACATTTTATGTCTTGTAAACGTTTTGGTGTAGCTTATTAACTCTTATATTTAGGTGTTGAAGAAATAATTTACCATTAATACAGAGTTGTAAAACTTTTACAACTCTTTAAGTCATTCAAGTGAAAATAGTTTATATAAATTCTGTGACACTTGGGATTGTGCGATTGAGACATAAGATGCATACAACATAATGTCAATCAATATTTTATAAGCCCGTACTTTTTCATAATTTAATTGTGTGTGACTGATACTTTAAAATACATGATTATGAGTAAACAAGGTAAGACGTGAAGTAATAATACTCAGGATTAAGCGTAGTGCTGGCCACACTATACGTCCTCCTTGCTAATATACAGCTCACATAGGATTCTGTATGTAGTAATATTATCAAATGTCGGCTCCTATTTCGTTCACTATTTCAGTTATGAATTAATTTTACAACTACGCTTGCTGTAAAAGTGAAGAAATGCTATAGGATAACAATGCGAATTACTCTGGGTTCCTTGAATGCCAAATAATAATAATGATAATAATTGTTATTTATTTTCGTCCAGTATGTAACACATTTACATTCAATATAACAGAAATACTTACACTCCTTTTGCTACAAACTGAACTTAATGAGTTAATAAGTTATAACAATATCTTAAAAAATTCCAATCCCTCATAGTTTATGGAGAACAAAGTAAGTTTCCCAAAGCATGTGTGATAGCAGCCAGCAGACTGTTAGGCAGCAGCTCGTATTCTTCTCTCTGCTTTGCATTGGCAGAATGGCGTGCAGTTCACATTGTCCGCAATCGGCGATATATCAGTAATCTGGGCTAAATGGTGTTTTCCTTTATGACTACTCCCTTCTATTTTGCCTTAAATTTTTTCACTAACGCATTCTGACGGAGTATATGCATTATTAACATGTCTCTCCTTCATTTTAAGTTTCCTAAGGAACTTCTGTCCTCCCGAGTTTTTCTAAAAAACATAATTTGTTATCTTTTCTCCATCTTATCTTGAGCATTCTTGTGTAGCACCAAGTCTTAAATGCTTGGAGCCTTTTTTATCTCCTTTCCCTAATGTCCATTAGTCTCTCACCCTACAGAGCAACAATCCACACTCATGCCTGCATCAAATTCATCCTTATCGTTAAACTAACGTTCTCTGAAATGAAATGGTTTCTTTTTATTAAATGCCACTTAATTCTGCATTGGCCTGATTAATTCTGCTTAAAATTTTTTTATAGCTTCGCCCATCACTTATAACTTTGCTTCCAAGGTAACGGTATTATTTTAATTCCTGAAGGACATTATTTCCAAGAATTATTCCGATTAGATTCTCTATATTTTGACTAAAAACATACAACTCTCCTTTGACTACATTATTTTACAGAATTTAAATTAATTTATGATTAACTTATAATATTTTATGTAGTGTGCAGATAAAAGTAAATTATTTACAAATGATAAATCTGAATTGAAGTAGTATCTTTGAATGCTCAACAATTCCAGCGCATCACCTAAATCTTAACAACTAAGGTTTTACACTTTATAAAAATACACCATTTTGATATTTAATCTTCTCAGGCCTTTGTAAACACTTTTGATGCAAGAAAGTAAAACACTTTAGTAATACAGCAACTGAAACTGTAAGTTGAAACTGTAAATAGCCTATACGAATTCGGGAACACATGTAATATGAAGCAACACAAATTTCATAATATAAGAGCAAAATACCTGCCTTGTCTACTACAGAGGTACTTTTGCAGTGAAGTTTGCTATTATACTTTATCTCCTCTTCTGTACTTAAACGTTAGTTGTACTAATAGTTTTAATGTCTGTCTGTCTTCTCCGAAACATTTGTTCCTGGCCAACCGCCCCTTGCTTCATGCAGAGAACGCCTAATCGCTTCCTTAAATGTGTTCGCCTACTTTATGAAGATGAACCCTGCGATTTTACCTTACGATTTACC
The DNA here is from genome assembly GCA_034769895.1 of Magicicada septendecula. Lineage (NCBI taxonomy): Eukaryota > Metazoa > Arthropoda > Insecta > Hemiptera > Cicadidae > Magicicada > Magicicada septendecula. The sequence goes on from CM068368.1 coordinate 549,958,966, forward strand.
TTGTACATGGAAGTGTTGATTTCGTCTGTCCTTCTAACTTAAAACCTTTTTATCTGTAGTTCATGTAATATCAGAAACATGTGTGTTCTGTGTTCCCTCCATTTTGTTTCAAGTCGAAGTTTTAGACACATTGCTGTCTAACGAGAATATTAAAGTTTCAGGCTGAATTTGTTTTACTAGCTCCGAATAATTTACCCTTTACGTATCAAAACACCTAAATTAATTTTATTTCAAATAAATTGATGAAGTCGTATACTGCCACTTAAACATTTGGCTTTTCTTGTACTTGAAAATTAATTTATTGCGTTGATGGGATTATACGTTATTTTCCGGTAATTTCAGTCGAAGATCGCGTATAGTATATACATACGTGCAATATACTGGTGCTTATACATGCGCCAATAAGAGCAAAATTCCAGTATTGTACCAATAGTATTGCTGTTAACAGATCTAGTTTAACAGTTCATAGTGGCGCTATTACGCCCTTCGTGGCAACAAAGTTTATTAACAGGCCAGTAATTTGGGAAATATCACCGTGCTTTAGCAAATATCTAAATGTCAATAAATGACATAGGGCGTATTTATGAGATTCTACAAACAACTGAATAAAACAGTAAAATTAATATACACTGATGTGATATATAAAGGTAGGCTTAAGTGAATACTGTTTACTGTGTTTGCTGGTTGACAGTGATCCCAGTGTGTTGCAGCATTGGGTAGAATGCAATGCGGGCATCGCCGAGTGTTGCTAACACATACGACATAAAACAAAATAAATAACTTGCTAGATTGTTCTACTTGAAACACATATACTAATCACTATACGTGAAATAAAATACTAATAGTACTGTGTCAAAGATATTTTACTTAATTTAATCGTTTCAACCATTACGAGTGTAGAGATCTCCGCCGCTGAACTTCCGTGTGGTCATCTACCCAATTCATGCATGAGACGCTTGACTTTGCAAGTGGAACCACAATGAATTAAACACATTACACTTCTGGTAGGTATGAAAGATATTTAATAATTAAAATATGTTTTCCTGCCAAAAAATATATTGTTAAGTAAATAAATAAGTTTTTTTCACGTTTAAGCGGTAGGCAGACGCGTTGTTTCGCTGCCGTTGTGGTCCCGCTTTGTTGTGCTTTGTATCAAACCAAGAGCATCACATCTATTTATTAAAGATACGATACGCATGGAAATGTACTGATTGGCTTTATTATGGATATATTATTTTCTTATCTTATAAACATATTCATTGTGAGTTACCCATGGATTCTAGGATTATGCCATCACTCTTTTAGAACGTTTGAAAAGTCCTCCAAATTGTATGCACTGTGGTGTCATATAATCCTGACTTTATTGTTTATGCTGTGTACAAATTTTTCTGAGCGTTTTCAAGTATTCCACGAATCTTTTTGTAACTGCTCAGCTTCTATTTTGCAGCATGCTACGTTACTCAAGAAGGTCTGCGCTATATATACTACTGAAAGAAATTGCAGATCGGTTCAGTAGTTCTTTAGAATATCCTCCCGTCTAGGCCGCCGAGAGGGGGGCAACCGGGGCAGTTTGCCCTGGGCCCCGGCCCCAAAGGGGGCCCCCGATGCCTAAGTGCATCCCATCAGGGATGGGAATAGGATTGGAAATGACAATTGGCGATCTATCTAACACTATATTATACATTATACACTAGTAATGTTCAGATACGGAGATACGCAACAAATCTTTTGTGTTTGTTGAATAGTTTGCATTAAAGCTCAGTTTACAACTAAACGATTAGGCTATTATAAAAATATCAAAAGGGTATAAAAACGTATTAAGAACCAATTGTATTACAATTGGCAACAATCTTCTTACCGTTCTGAGTAGCATCGATGTTTCGCTCTGTTTTGTTAGGTTAAGTGAGGCGAGGTTTAGGTTACCGACAATCGGCGGAACAAAAATATACCGAAAGAACTCAGGAAGAAACTCATAAGAAACATGGAAAAAACTTAAAGCGGTTAAAAGACCTTTTTATACACTAATTGCTGTCTGCTCGTATTTTACTTGATTTGCCAACATGATAAAGTTATCTCTCAACTCAACCTCAACATGCCTATTATTTATATTTGAGACATGATAACACCTTTCAAAGTACTTTTTATTGTAATTTTTTTAACAAATTCAAAACATTCCAAGTGTTAGGCGTAAATGTTTATTGTTGGGAAATCTCAACAGCACTATTTTAGGCTAATTATTATACCTTACGAGCCGTCTAGTTTCATGGAACCGTCTTGATAATTATTGCGTTATTCAATTCCTAAATTTTTAGTTTTTTTTACAGATGAAATAATAGGAGTTCAATTTATACATACTACGTGGGGTAATTCTGAATTAGTTGGTACTTGCGTCCTTTTTGAAATTTTTCCTAAACTGTCTAAAATAGTCCTAAATTAAAAATTTTTTTTTCGGCGCTCACACCGTTTTCCCGGACGGATAGTGAAGTGTGAAGATGATACTTGAAGTGGATAGTAAACAAATCGTAATTTTCCGATTTTCCGCTCACTATTTTAGACACTTTTGGAAAAAAATTTTCAAAAAAGTACCACTACCAACTAATTCAGAATTACCCGTATGTGGTATGAATAAAAATTTACGGCTATAGGATATTGTGTTCTTGTGTGTGTTTCAGGTTTCAGGTTCATAAAATAGAAGAAAAAATGAAACAGTCATGTCAATCCGGATCAGCAAAAAGAAAAGAAAAGAGAGAAAAGTTAATGCGTGAAGAACGAGGAACAAGAACGCTTCATGGTTTTTTCAAAGTGAATTCTAGCCAATCCGAATCTCCGAGCAACCTCGTTTACACTTCGATTACTGAGGAAAATAATCAGATGAAAAACGAAAGTATAGATGACAATTTGGAGCAAGTCAAAATGTCTAAAACTGCCGATTGGTCAGTGGTGAATGTTAATGAAAATGAAAATGAGTTTCCTGAAGAAACAAATGAATTTGATATTTCCCTTGAAAATAATTGTACGAATAGTAATGATAATAACAAGAATGATGAAAACCCTGAAGGTGTTCAAGATTTTCCATCCAATCGTTTCAATAATGCCTTCGAAAATAACAGTGCAGATTATGTCGATAATGAAGTAACTGAAGGAAAACATGAAGATTTCCAGGATTTGACTTCAAATGATCCTGCTAAATGGAAACCTTTAAACGCGAATAAGAGGGAATGGATTGTTTCAAAAGGGCCACCACCTACTCCTAAAAGCTTCCCTAGAGATAAATCAGGGAGGGGTTTTCCACAAGCAGTTTTTTTTTTAAATATCAGACCAATGGTGAAAGCGTGAAAAGGGACTGGATTTTTTGGAGCGAAGAAGCAGCATCCGTTTTTTGTTTCCCATGTACACTTTTTAAATGTGAGGACGATACTCAGCAAATGTATGAGTCACAATTATGTCAAGGTGGAATTAATGACAAATGGAGAAAACTATGAAAAAGTTAAAAGCCACGAAGCTAATATTTGTCACTTGAAAAATTATATTACATGGAAAGAACTTCGTGTTACACTTCAAGGCAAGGGGGCCATTGATGAAGCACTGCAACGAAGCATCAAGCAGGAAGAGGAAAAATGGAGGAGAATTTTGAGAGCTGTTGTTGATGTTGTTCTTTTTATAGCAAAACGAAATTTACCATTTAGAGGATCTCATTCAACAATCGACTATTACGAGAGTGGTCTTTTTCTTGCAACACACCAGTTAGTAGGAAGATACAATACTGATATTGCTCAGCACCTAGAAAGTATTTTTAAGAGCAGAGAATCGGGAAAGAGACTTTCGGCTCATTATTTGTCATGGAAAAGTCAAAATGAATTCTTGAGAGTATGTGCAGATGAAGTTGTAAAATCAATACTTGAAGAAATTAGGTCAGCTCACTACTATGGTATTATCGTAGATGGGACGCTAGACGTTTCTCATAGTGAACAGTTAGTATTTATTATTAATGTCTTGTGTTAAGACGGAGAGTGGAAAGTTCATGAAATATTTCTGACATTGATTGACTTTGAAAAGAAAACAGGAGAAGGAATAGCAGATCAAGCTAAAAGTGTTTTAAAAGATTGTCAGTTGGATTTGAGTCTGTGTCGACGCCAAGGCTATGATAACGCCTCTAATATGTCTGGAAAATTGAAGGGTGTTAAGGCCAGGGTTTTGAAAGAAAGTCCACAAACCTCTTTTACACCTTGCAGTGCGCACACCGTAAATAAAATCCTGCTTTGGAAATGTCCAAAAACTATACAATGTTTTTGCAGCAAGCCCTGCAAGATGGAAAATTCTACAAAATAGAGCTGGCATATCCCTCCATTCTACCTTGAAAACAAGATGGAGTCCAAGAATACAAGCAATTAGTCCTCTTACTAAACACTATAATGACGTATTGTCAGCGCTCAATGAATTGGAAGAACTTGACTTATCAGCTGAAGTTCAAGCAGATATCAATGCGTTAATTGAGTGGATGAGTTCTTACGAATTTGTTATTATCACCACAGTTTGGTACAAACTGCTAAAATGTATCGACATTAGAAATAAAATTCTACAAAGTTCCAAACTTTGACTACCAGACGCAACAGCTAGCATAAGAGGGCTCATTGAGGATATTCAATTTTTGATGATTCTTGGCACCAACTTCTTGAAGAATCGAAAAACATAGCTATAGAGTTGAAAATAAATCCACTGTTAAAGGAACTCAGATTACGGAAGAAAACAAGATTTCATGACACAGGTGTTGAGGAGAAGGAGCACACTTTCAAGTCGCCTGAAGAAAGACTTACAGTACAAATTTTCAATCTGGCGTTAGACATTCTTTTGACGCAACTGAAAGACTTGGCAGAAAGAATGTCAGAATTTTGAAGACTTTTTTCGCCAATATTGACTCCACCTACTTCAAAAAAACAAGAACACGGTTCGAATGAAGAAAATGGAAATTCCCAAAAAGAACATGTTTTCAGTGACAAAGAGATACAAGAACAAGCTGAAGAACAGCGTATCCTTCAGACTTGAAAAAAGATGAACTTAGTGCTGAGCTTTCTCTTTTTTACGAAGTTCGTAAAGAGTCAAAGCTATGTGTAAGTGGTCATATTTCTTCAGCTCTAGAACTTTTGAACATGGTTTTCAAAAAGGGATTGGAGTCCATCTTTCCTCAAATCTGCACGGCTCTTCATTTGGTGATAGTGGCACCAGTGTCTGTTGCATCTGGCGAGAGAGCTTTTAGTAAACGTACGTTGATTAAGAACCGTTTGCGGTCAATAACAAATGAGGACAGACTAAATCACTTGTTAATGTTAAGTATTGAACACGAAATCGCCAACAGATTGTCTTTTGAAAATGTAGTAAATAATTTCGCTGCAATGAAGCCTAGAAAAAAAAAGTTTTTAATTTCCACTACTGTGCAATGTTAGGTTTTTGGGCTTTCTAAGCTTGATATTCAGCATTTGTTTTTTTTCATAAAACATTTAAAATTGCATTGCTAAACTGATAGATGTAAGTTAAAAGCAGCTTCTTTGAAAAAAATATTAAAAAGAGCTTGAAACTAAGAATTATTGTTTATGTATAAAATTACCTCTGTATGTATTAATAAAACTTACTTTAATTTTTTTTAATTTGCCCTGAAATAGTTGATGGGACAAGGGACAAGTAGTATCAATTAGGGAATCGTTTGGGAGGGTAGGCCTGCTATAGGCTATAGCACTAAAATGTTAAAGAATGTAGAATGCGGAAGAGTGGCAAAGGTTGGTTAGGCCGTTGGGGTGGGAAGTGACAGCTGGTGGGGGCCCCCAACTCAAAATTTGCCCCGGGCCCCCAAATTTCTCTCGGCGGCCCTGCCTCCCCCCACCATAAAAAAGAGGCGTATCCTTTTTAGTAATATAGTTTTGTCCAAATCATAAATAATAATGAGAGTTATTATATATTACTTGTACTTATATTTTTATTATCAGGTCGTACATTCTCAGAATATTAACCTATTCATTTTTCTTGCATCTCCTATGATTGTACATTGCAGTTACTTACAAAATCACTGAACAGGCTTATAATTATTTAAAGTATTTTTTATAATACCTGTTGAGATACTGGTGTCTCTTTCTAATTAAAGTTTTTCCGGTCCGCGCTATCTTCACTGGGAGGTTCCATTCTTCTCCAGCTCTCGTCAATACGCCCAAATTTTGGACCTCCAGCTTTCACGCATCCATCTGTATACTCTAATCCTGATATTGATCTGTTTCTTACCACTTGTTATATGGTGTCCAAGTAACTAACTTTCTCTGTAGACGTTCAAATCAACTCAGCGTTTGTTCCTTTATGTTCTTGTTATTCATTCAAATAATGAACAATATCTTCTTGTATGCGCCTATTTGTCCAATAATTCTTCTACTTCTTGATTTTTCAATCTTCTTTATTTTTTATCAGGTATTTGAATCTGTATAAATGAAAGAAAAATATTGAATAGAATTAATATACTATTACAATTTCGAGTCGATAAGTGTGAAGAATTGCAAATGCCAAACTACATTTGTAAAGTAAAACTTATTAAGTACGAAGGTTAAAGAGCTCGCAATACATAAACTAATGTTGAAGTGTTGTCACAGATTACATTTGTAAAACATACAGAAGTGGATTTCGTGACATGATGACGTACATTAATACCATTGTACCATTTGTTTGTATGTGTGCGAACACTGGGCAATTTTGAAATAAGATAAGTGATTAAATGCATCCGAAATTTGAAAAAAACTAGAAATTGTTAGATCAGACAATCTTTGGAAGAAGGCAGAAAAAGGAAGTGGGAAAAAGGAAAGATCACTGAAAGTAGCAATTTAATGAATAAAATTCTAAGTTTGTTGCATCTTATATCATTTTTAACTTACTTATAAGTTGGAAAATTCTTAAAAAAGATATATAAAAAGAAGGAGATATAACAACATTTCTAGAAGAGGTTCTTAAAAAAAAAAGAAAAATAGGGAAAGAGGCTTTACAAGATGCCAAGAGGAAAAAGCCGACGGCAAAAATAAAGAGCAAGCAATAATATCACAAGTTATTTAGATAAACAATCATCATCGATGAAGTTCGAAGTGCAAGCACATGGAAACACACACTACTAAAAAATTTGAGGGAAAAATGAAGGTAAGAAACATTGTATGAAAGACGTTGGTACAATTACAGTATAAATGTTCCATTGTCTTTTATCTCCAAACAACACTATATTGGACGTCTGTTATTTCATCGAAAGTATTTCGTTGGTTATTACGTAACAGCGTTTATGGTTGTTTCTTTAGTTGAGTTAAATAATTTGCGTATTATTTTGTGTAATGACTTTCAGTTTCGCGCGGAGCAGACAATTTGCAATAAACCGTTCGTTCCGTTATTGTTATGAGACCGTTTAATAACAGGCCTTTCCGTTACGCGTTAACATTTCGCATGGAAAGTAAAAGTAAGCTAGTTAATGTGGTCCTTCGTCTCCATGCCTACTGAGCCTGTAGATAATCCGTTACGTTTATGTCTACATTCCAACATACGCTCACTTTTTTATTTGTGTGTATGAATTCTTCTCCGTACTCTCATTTCTTTTATATGCAAGAATAATAAAAAAATTCAGAGGCAACATTGTTTGCATCTACAAATGTTTATATTACAGGCGAGGCATAAGTGGCTTGCAAATATTCTCTCTGGCTCTTCTGTCTGTCTGTCTATCTGTCTCTCGCTCCCCTATCTACTGTACCTGTCTACTGTAAAATATTTTGCTTAAATTGAGCTTATGATTTATCTGCCGTTTGGAAAGATATTTACATTTTTTTTTTTAATTAAGTCTCATTTTTTCGCTTGACAATAATTTAATTGTTCTTGTGTCAAAGTCATCTATTTTTTTGAATCACTGAAATGTGAACTACGACATTTTTTATAATATAAATAAAAGACACTTACTCTTGCAAGCGGATCAAATGTAAAAAAGTATTAATATTTTATTTGAATTTTTTATATGTGGTAACAGGACGAATGGTTCTCGCGACACACACGTTTAAAGACATATTGCAATATGTTTTATATTCTCGGAGATTGATCGTACAACTTTATCTGACAACTAAACTTAGGTCGAAATCCTTGGTGTCGTCCTTGTTGCTACAGTCCAGATACGTACAGTCGGCTACCCGGAGAGAATCAGATTCTTCTGACAGTTAAGAGATGTTCCAGACTGCGAAAAATCCATGGAAATTACTTGTTATGATTCATTTTAACATACTTAGCATTAACACGAGTAAAGTCAATAAAAATCTATTTCTAAAGCACAATTTAATTAACTGAAAGTGCGAAAAGGTCCAACAAACTGTAACTTATATATTGTACACGATTCAGTCTAGCGTTAGCTATCCAACATACAGAACGGTTGGTTAACATGTTTATAAAAACGTTTATAACAATTCTGTAGAACTATTGTGAAGATTCATGTTTTTTTTTTGTATAACATTCAAGTCTACTTCTTACTTCAAGTCAGTCTACTTCTTACTTCCTTGCTCACCTTCTCCATCGATCTGCTCTACGTGATTATAGTAACTGTTCCGTACTGCGATACAGTAAACTGGACAAAATTTATTATGGCGAGAATCACTGGACTGGTGCTGGAGAGTCGTTATAATAGTAGTGGGTCTATAATGCTAAGTGCTGCTAAGTGATGACGCTTCTTCTGCTAGTGTTGATGAAGATGATGATACGTAAAGTGTTCTGAGTAACATTAACGTAAGAACTTGATAGTAAGATAATGTAGGATAGTTGGATAAATTTAGGAGAAGTTAACTGTCAGCTGCTTAAATTTAACTACTATACACCTAATCTAGTTCACCTGCCTTATTAAATAACCAAAATTTAAAATTATCAGAAAGGGAAAAGAAAATAAGAGGAATCTTTCATCAGGAAGAACCGGAGTAAGTCGTCATGGGTAATCTTATCTACAAATCCTCTGTCCCTTTCCTTATGTATAGTTACTCTACGATGAGATCTAATATTGATTACAGATTAATCACTTACGACTTTAAGTTTCTGGTCTTGAATCCAAGTGTATTTGTGTATCGACTTGTCACCCCAATCCGTTTAGAATACTAAGTTCCGTTTAATCTTGTATTTTTAATTTCCTCATTTCGTTTTTCGGAAAAATTGTCTTTGGTATTTAGGATTGATTGGACAGACTCGCATAACAATGTATAAATTTATAAACTTCAAATACTCTCTTTTAATCGATTTCTCATGTTGTAATATAGAGCTACTACTGTCATATTTTATATAGTTCTTTAGAGACCTTGTATCAGAAATCCTAAATCTCCTCCGAATCTGTTGTCGTTGTCTTTGTTACGTCAGGTTCCGAGTCTCATTTTGTTTGTAGTTTTTCGAGAATTTTAGAGTTTACCTTATGTCTCAACTCCCACTTTGAAAAATAAAAATTTATTCAAGTTTCATATTTTGTGTAAGGTTTATTTCTTCTACAGGTAAGGAATTCCTTTGCTCCTCTTGTTCATCCTCAAAACTAAACCGTTAAATACAAGAGTTTTATTTAGTAAAAATTAAAAAAAAAATTGTATTATAATGTTAAGTTTTATGGTATTAAGCACAATAATATTATATAATATAATAAGTTATCAGATTTTGAGATATTCGTTTTTCTGAGCAGATAAATAAATAGTAAGTTTCACGTAGATTGATAGGGAATAATATGTACATAAACACCTTTTGAAATATGAGTACATCCAAAAGAAATTGAATTTCGAACGTCAGAAACGAATTTTGACATTTTAGAGTTACGACAAATAATTTATAGTATAGAGTTGTCAGATTCAGTTAGACTGAGCACCATATGAGAACACTTTTTATAATTGCGAGTTTTGATAACTTATAACAGAGGACATAGAAAATCATAAAACAGGTTTGAGGTGCTCTATACAACGATTTGAATATGTTTGATATATAAAGTGAATATATTCCAAAAACAAAAGTCGCTTTCTCAAGAAACAAAGGTTAATTTTCTTAAGAGATGGATGTGAACGGGAAACACGGTAAGTTGCTGACTCTCTGTGGTGCCGTTAGAATAATATTGTGGTATCAAACAATGACAAACATAGCTCGGATATTACAGTACAGGTGCATCCGCTTGCAGTTCCAGTGGTTTTGTATGAATCAGAAGCCACGTCACTTTAGAAAACAAAGTCTAAGTAACTTTTAGGTTCCTGAAATACCTTTCTCAGAAATATAAAGGGGTAAAATCAAGAGAAGCTTTCTAGAAATAAAGACCGACTGTTAGAGAAAATCAGTAAGTAAAAAAGTAGTCGGAAGTTTTGTGTAGGACATGACCTACGTTTACTGCAGTTTAGATACACGGGGCACCGGAACCCAGAGGTAAACCGGAACACATGTGCAAGCTGAGAATGTACGATATTTAATTAGGTTAATAGAATTCAACATTTTCTGTTACAATAAGGACTGCAAAGAAGGAACAGAGAAAATTATTATTTAATTTTATGTTTACCATTCTTACACAGATGTTCTAACTGTTGGTTAGAGTGTTTATTCAATTCATGTCATTTTGCCCATGATGACGTTAGTTGGTTTTGTGTGTATCTGTTATTTACAACGCGTATCATGAGAAGCGGAGAAGTCGACGCAATTTGTTACAACCGAAGTAGCATAGTTATGGTGCTTTACTGCTACACGTGATTATACATTTCTAAGATCAGCTCAAAACATAACCTTTATTAAGAACGATGTAATACTACACTGGACAGTAAATTAACCACAGTCGTGTTCAGTTACCGTAGTACGCGTGCACGGTTACGCAACCACGGCGTTACATATTCCTGTATGATAATACAGCTTTACGTAAATTACTTAGGTAACATTTTAATTGTACTATGGGTTTCGTAACATTGATTAAATTTTTGACTGCACGAAGAGTCCACGAAGGCCTACAGTCTGTATTCCTCATTTTTTCTGTTCATGTTCAATTATTCCATATTCATAAGCGCCACAAAGATGTTATCATCATACTGAAATGTCATTTCCCACGCAGTATGTAAACCGTGTCCTTATTTATCCGAGTTGTATTTGTTATTGGCGTGCTAGGTGCTAATAAGTCTTCCGTTTTTGTGCATTCATATAACTGATTTTGAAATTGTGTATGTTTAAATAATGTATAAGTGATTTTCAGTTTAGGATTTTATCTGTTTAAAAATATAAGCTAATAATGATTATGTGATGAAAAAAATAAATTTACATATTTGGAATACAATTTTTCTTTATGTCTACATAAAGTTATTATATACGACCCTTAATGTAGGCCTTAGGCCACACTTCATATGGCCCATTAGGCCCTTGCATCAGATAAATTTGATACGAATTGTATCCACATTATGCTTATTAGCCAACCTGTCATTCAAAACAATTTCTAATGTACTTTTGAATATCAAATAAATGAATTAATACAGTCCACTCGCTCCATCATTTCTGCATCCTGGCGAATCAACTATAAGTTAAGTACAAAATTTCATACTCAACATTCTTCAACGAAACATTTTTCGGTCCACTCGGACCGGACACTTAACATTTTTGGTCCTCACAGTACGGATCACTCTTCTTACTTACCAACATTTTTGTCTGATGAACCGAAGACAGTAAGCGTATACGCGCGTTAGACGATGTAACGAGGAAAAGTCCTTAGAAAGGTCGATAGCCAGGGTAGACATTAGAGAAAGATTATGGGTATGTTTCTCTTCCGCGATGACTTCAGAAGACGACGGATTAGCAGGTAAAAAGGGTGGAAAAGGATTGGACTCTGAAGATTGAGACAAACAAGTGGGACCGTGCCACCAAAGCGAACAATCGCGCAAAACGTCAAGGAGACACCCCCTGGAGACAGCCTAAGTGTTTCTTCCTTGTTGACTTCTAGACTTCTAATCACACACACACACACACACACGCGCGCGCGCGCGCGCACGCACACAGAGTGTGTGTTTGTTCATAGTCTTCGTTTTATTCGACAAAAGTTACTTACGCACTTAAGTGCGTATTTATGTATATTTATATATGTATTTATGTATTTAAGGGTTATCCAGCACGTGGTATTAACGTTGACATAATGGTTTCTGCTGTTTCAGAAAAGTCAATTAAATTTCTTGTACCTCATAACAGGTATGATTCTTGTGACTATGGTTAATGGTAATTAACATAGCTAATGTACTATCGTCTGCATTCAAACCGACCAATCATTCACTTGAACGATTGTACACCATATATTTTTAAAACTATAGTCGTAGAACTATTAAATCTTGTTAAGCTGTAAGATTAGTTCTTAGATTACTCAATATTCGTTCTGCTAGATTTTGTCAGTTGAAGCAAAATTCAGTGATTCATAAGTTTGTTTAATGCAGATGTTCTTAAACATTGCCCTAGAAATTCATTTTCTAAAAAAACGAGGATATGATGTAAAAAAATTGCTTTAAGTAAAACTTTCCAATTTTTTGAATGACCATACAGTAAGGTAACATAACAATAATAATTAATTACGGAATATGTAGATTTAATCATTAATAAAGAGTTATATAGTATTAATATAAAGAGTTAAAATGTATTAGTACAGTTACGTCTGAAAAAGATTAGAATACTGAAGTGAAAATTTCTAGGAGAATCTGATGTCAGTAACACTGATCTAGTATATCACAAAATTGCTATTCATAATAAGTACATTATCTCACCGTGGATTAAACTGATTTATCGAAAGTAAGCGTAGTGTGTGGAATATAAATTAGTGCGTTTTATTTTACTGAAACTCAAACAGTCGCAATACCAAAGACAGATCAGACGTGGGCGAGGTAATTGCAACTTCCATTGGTCTGCAATAAGATTTTGAAATGTTTGTTTGTGATGATATGCGGTGCTTTAAGAAAATTATTAATTAATTTCTGCGGTAAAACGAGAAGATCGATTTAATTCCATTTGCTGCAGATTATTTACAGGCACGTAACTCACTAAGCCGAAGCTTTACAAAATTCGTAAATAATATTTAACACTATAAGTTCAGCAAATGATGGGAAAAAATGTATATTGTAATAAAACAAATTTAATTACAAATATTAATTGGTTAATACAATTTTTTTATTTTATTATTTTTATTTTATTTGTTATTTTTTATGTCATTATTTAATTTTAATTGGTGTAATTGTTTTAATTGTTTTTATATTCAATTAATAGAAAATACTGTTTAATAACTGTGTGTTCGGAATAAACTTATTTGTTCTTTACTTTAAATAGATTGTCTAGGCCGCATCGATTGCATGTAGCAGCCAATATAATATCTGTTCTTCTTCTTCTGCTAGCTCGTCTCCTTAAGAAGTTCACTTTTCTCTTAAATAATGAATGTAATTTAATTTAAGGCTTAACTGATCAATGAAACAGTATTAAAACAATAAATGAGTTTATTCGTCAAAACAATTATTTGAAATTGCCGCAACGGGCTTGAATCTAATTCGATATAAAGTTACAGTTCGATTATTTCATATATTCAAAATATTCAATAGTATAAGGGTTCTTTTAACTGTAGAAATAGTCAGGAAAGGCAAGAGAATTCAATACTTACAAACTATTAAAGACTTATTCATTAGACAGACAAAATAATAAAGTTAATATATATAAATTTAAATATTACGATACGATGGCTTGATTCGACGTCACTCGCTCTGGTCCCGTGAGCCTGTGCGAAGTTGACCAAAATGACAAGATGGCGTCCTCAATGTGGTTCTGCAATGAAAATTCAGCTCTGATATTCCGTTCCAAATAAATGTATTAGTTGTTAATTCCTCTTCAAGGATGTCGCTCTTGGAATCTTCACAAGCTGCAGTGTATAGTTGTACTCATCCGCTGGAGTTTGTTCAGTAATAGTAGTGTTGTGTCAAAATGGTTCCCTCACTAGGTTCTAGTTATTTGAGTTCAGTTTTGACATGATAATGTCTTTTGGCTGGCCATCATTTGAAAATTTCTGTAACGCCGTAAACTGTAACGCATCACGCTGCATGACGTCATTCTTGCGTGACGTCATTGGGATTGTTGCATGACGTCATTCTTGCGTGACGTCATTGGGATTGTTGTAAATAAACGTTTGTTTTGATACGTCGCAATATATATAATGTGTTAAAAATAATATCACTGCAAACAATTAAACCAGATTTATAAAGCGTCCTGAAAGTTTAAAATCAAGTGTTAGCACAATTTACCAGCCGGGAATCGTTAACTAAAACCGCGACCGCTAACATGCTAACGTCGTCGCAGATTAAAGACCTAACAAGCAAACAACACTGCATAGCTGTAGATAGGTTATTGTCTCTAGTTAATGGTTGTCTTCGTATGTGATTCAGCTAACTTCGTATTATGGTTACTGACTGACTGATTGTTTCTTTTGCGCAAATGTTGCGTTTAGCTGGCGGCTGAAAGACATTATCATGCTCTTAAGCTTTTACCATTTGGTAAACGGTACTGTATCTTTTTTCGTTCTTCAATCGTGTCTATATGTAGTGGTAGTTTAATTTCATATTGGTAATTATGCTCAAATTGCGGTGAAATATTTCTTTTCCTATTCTTCTATGTTATGTTATATAAAGACGGGACAAATAATTTTAAACGGCGGTCGAACCTATTTACGGAGAAAAAAAATTAAATAATTACTCCCATAAGCGCGCATGTAAAGTGAATGTCCGCCATGTTAACTGAGCGACGGCGCACAAATGCACAGCGAATGACGTGTATGACGTCTTAAATATTTTTTGACGTCTTAAATATTTAAAAAATGGTTCGCCTTAATTTTTGCAAGAATTATATGAAACAATGAACTATAACCGCGGCCCTTCGGGCCGCCCCTCCGAACCTAACCGGCAGGTATCGGCTCAACTCGCTTTTCATCCAACTCAGTTGTCTTATGTAATTATTTAATTTTTTTCTCCGTAAATAGGTTCGACCGCCGTTTAAAATTATTTTTCTCGTGTTTATATAGTATCGAAGAATAGGAAAAGAAATATTTCACCGCAATTTGAGCATAATCCGGATCGTGCACAATTACCTTAATATTATTTAAGGTTTCAGTGATCAATATTATAGTAGTCTTCACTTTGATTTATACTCTTTTATCACTGTTGTAAACTCATCATATATCTTGGTTGTGTTAGTGAAAAATTTCCGTTCACAATTCTCTGAGAAGTATTCTGATACATCTGTCCCGTTTGGCTTTTAACAATCAACTCCTTGATTTTTGTTCCTTCATATATAAAATTCTATAAGATTTTGGTATCATTTCTCATTGTTCAGCCATCAGCTGTTGTATTTGAATTCAATCTTATATATAAAAAATATTGACATTTTTATGTTTAAATGGCTATAAATTATTTGTTTAGTACTTTTATGTAATTTTAATTATATAACAATATTCCTGATTTATTTTATACAATTTAATACTAAATTTGACCTATTTTGGTATGAATTGTGCTTCTGAATTACATTCTTTGAAATTTATCTGTAGGCCTTATCTTGAATTACAGAATTACCTATTAAATGGTTTAAAATATGTTTTATGTTACAATTTATTTTTCACTCGATTCCTAATTAAATATCTGTAATTTACCTAATTTACATCTGGCTATTATTTTAAACATTTAACAAATTATTTGCATTTTACTAGTACACTTTACTGATTATGGCCTTATCTGGTACAAACACCTATTTTAAGTCAATTTTACATGTTTATTCCTTTCATTACTATTATAGGTCGTGGTTATTATTATGATAATGTATTTGTATATTGAATGGAGTAATCTACATCAAATTAGTCTAGGTTCTATTAATTTGTATTCTTTGATTAGATTTATATGGTCAAATTTGAATTTGTCTTGATCATCAACTTTCAATTTTCCTAGCAAAGTTATTATTAATTCATCTTATTAGTTTCATATCTTTTGATCCATTATTCATGGGTAGTTTGAACTATTATTTTGCCTTTCCTTACTTTACAAAATATAACTTTAATTAACATGATTAAAATACAATAAATTCTTACATTCTAACATCTATCATTTACTAGTATCAACATATCTTGTATGGTATTTACAAACAATAATAACATAAAATAATTATAAAAATAAATATATTAAAAATTTATATTAATAATAGTCTTTTGTTGTCCTTTTTTGAAACTGGTTTGGGGTGTTCCCCTTAATCACATCTATTTTAATTATAATTAGTTTTTACATCATTTTTAATTATATGTATTGGATTCTCTTATTTGGGCTATTCTTTTCATTTAAATTGGTATAGCTGATATAATTTAATTTTTTTTGAATTATTTACTTGCTGCTAAAGAGGTTACTATAAGTTCTTTGGGTGTATGGATTATTTTTTCCCTTTATTTCATTAGTCCTGGGCTATTACTCCTTACTGTTCCCTATTATTTTATTTTATTTGTTCCAAACTATTATTCATTATCATTACATATCTTGCTAATTGTCATGTTCATTTATTATTCTGGGCTGTTACTCCTCACTACTCCATATCTTACTGGGTCTACTAATTATTATACTGATATGATACTCTTATTATTTATTTTTTAACACTTTATGGCTATAAATTGACTACATGTAATTCCTTTGAATCGACTTTTCTAGTTCTGTAAAGTTCTTTTATTTATAATTGTAAATACTTTTCTGTTAATTTTTGTTTAAGTTGATATTATCCCTTCTAGATGACTTCTTCCCTTCCTTTCATATATTATCTTATTTTGGTAGAACAAGGTAAAAACTTCGTTGTGCTACAATATATCTGATATCGTTACTTGTTTATATTTTAATGTAAGATGTCATCTTTATTGTTTCATAATTTTAGAAACTTCGTTATCTATACAAGTAATCCTTATATTTTCATGATTCCAACAAAATAAATAGTTAACAACGAGAAATGTTTCTTTTGTTTTATCCACAAAATTTAACCTCCCATACCAGAACCTGACACACAACTTCCCCCTCAGAAAGCAATCCTGGCTGCTCCTTTGAATAATATATTGGTCTGTTGGTCTCAACAGCTTCACTTTTTACAGTGACAGGTTATTTTTTAGAACGACTCCTTGAAGGTCGAATAAAGAAATGTTTCCATTTACATTTAACCTTGGTCTCATTTCCAAGTGAGGATTGGCCGGACTTAGTAAGCCGTATAAAGGCGAGTGTATGCTAAATGAATTAGATTATAGTTCAACGATTCAACGAGGTGAATCAGGCCTATATACAACAATATATAAGAAGATTAGTTGTCTAGAAAGAGATGAAGAAATAAGGCGACAATGAAAATACTAACAATGCTTTCTGTAAATAGAGAGAGTAGAGAAAGAGAGAGAGGGAGAGAGAGAGAGAGAGAGAGAGAGAGAGAGAGATCGAGAGAGAGAGATCATTTCATAAGAAACTTGAACTTAGTTCTCTGGTCTAATAACAACAAATTGCATACTGAATATACAATGGAAATTTAATAAGCAACATTTAAGACATTTACAACGGATAGTGAAGAGTGATGGACGCAGTATAATGGAGTTGTTATGTAACTGTAGCATTTTAAATGGACAAACCTTGAAAGTCTTATGGTTAGAACATAAAAGAACTGGAGTAAACAAAGGACAGAAGTGGAGTTAATGAAACAGTTTTAAAACGGTTGAGACATGACGAACTCATTTGGTCTGAAATTTTCATTTATTTAGTTACAACAGCAATCAGAAGTTATAATAATATTTACAATCTACTTTGCTGGCTTAGGAACTAGTTGTTTAGTTCCTCTTTTGGCGTAATGAGATTTCTCCAGTAAGAATATCTCTGTTACCCTATGTCAGGACGGTTGACTACTTTCCAGTCCTCTGATGGGATGCTCTTCCACAAGCGGTTGCACGAGGGGACTAAGGTGCATTTCTAACCTTGTATTATGGTTGCTACATCGTTCGTGAATAATCTCTTGGATGATTGGTTATCAAAGATGTAGATGTAGCATATGGTTAGTGAGATATCATAGCGTGTCGGTTATCGCATGAAAGATCTTCGATTGTGTGCGTAGAATTAAGGCAGTGCTAGATTTACTGGCCCAAACCCATAATTTTATACCGTATGTTCAGACAGACCTAATTACGGTATGGATAGAAGAGTTTGGATTTTCCACCAAGTAGCCAAACGACTGTTTATATTTTCTACCAAGTAGCCAATACAATTCTTTCATCCTCAAGTCAATCTGATTACGTTTTTTTATGATACGTTTCCTCAAATTGAGTTTACTATCAAGATGAACAGATGAACTCCTAAATACTTTACGCACGTTGATCTAGGAGTGTCCACGTTATTCATAAAAACCGGTGCACATTGCTCTTTTCAAAAAGTGAAAGTTGCGAGTGTAAGTTAATATTTATTACATTCTTTAATTCTGATGCTCCGCTTCCTGAGCCACCCTTCTAATTAAAAGAGGCGATTTTAGAGATTTGATGATGCTATTACAGGATACATACGAATATGCACGAGAGCTGTGGTTTCGTCTGATAATGTGCCTGTTGTAGTATAACCACTTCCTGGGAAGTCATACGTGAATATTAAATGTAAGATTGGCCCTATAACACACTATCCTGGGCGACTCACGAGTTGACAGGCTAGAAATCATATGTTTCGCCACACTCTTGTTCTAAAATGTCTATCTAATAAGTATGATTTAAAAAAAAGTAATATCGTGTAGGAAGATTCTGCTTGATTTTATACAACAGGCCTTCATTGAAGACTTTATCAAATGCTTGACTCACGTCTAGGAAGGCCGCGGAACAATACTTTTTTCCGTCTGTGTCTTCATTAATTTTGTGTGCTATACGATGGCATTGTTGCGTAGTTGAAAGTCTGTGACGGAAGCCAAACTGGTGAGTTGGGACAATATTACTTAAATGGCCCTGGTATGTTAATGAAGTAGTTTTTCTAATAATTTAGATATTTAGGATAGTAAACTTATGAAGCAACATTCTCAAAGCCATTTCTAGGTTTTAGAATAACAATTCTTTCAGAAAATTTTAATATTTTCGATCCGAATTAGAGCCTGAAAATAGTGTTAAATGTTTACGTTAACATCAATAAACCTTTTTCTGAAAGCTATTTTAACTTTTGACAGGTCATCTGATCTAAACCGGGAGCTCTCTTGCTTTTATGAGTGTAAAAGTGTAAAATTGTAAAATTTTTTTTTCATTTCCTTAAGTTTTATAGCTGTTATTTGGGTAATACCTAAATTATTGCTTCTTAAGTTGTTCTAGATATATTGGTCTTCAAAATTATTAAAATGGGTGAAAACATGGACCAGATATTGTACAAAAATAATTGGCTTTTCCTGATTACTTTTGGTCCATGGTCATTTGTTTGATGTTTCTATTCGTTTGGTCGAGTTATTGTCACTAGTAGTCCTGAAACGATATTCACGCTTTTGTTTTAATGTTAATTTGAGTTATGTCTCCCAGAAACTGACTTCTATGCCAGTTCGCTCTAGTCTTCCTTTTTCCACAATAAGTTTCTTTATTTCTACGGGAATATTAATAGATTCTTGTTGTTTATGCAACTTGGGTGTGGCTTGTTTCGCAGCCTGTTGTAAGTTAACTGTTAGGGTTTTTATTCTTTCCTCTATATCGCTGTGAGTTTTGAGACCTTACTTTTAAGTTGATATTTTTTGTTTGTCATTTTTTATGGGTCATTGTTTTTCTAGTTTGTTTATGGGTCATAAAGTTTAGTCGTTCTTTTGATGTTTATTACTGAGGTGTTGATAGTGGCGATTATTGGTGTGTGATCTGAAGATATATCATAATTAGGAACTGTCAACCCATAAATCAAGGAAAGAGAAAAGTTTGGTTTATTTGAAATGACATAAGTAGTAGATCAAATGATGGGATGCAAAAATACTACTCAAGATGACGTTGAAAATTATGATTACTTCACGTGGATATTGGTAACAATTGTATGCAGTCCCCTGCAATGACCATACTTCTAAAGGTTACCATTTCTTCTACGTACAGTCCTTTTTATTAACTAAAGTCACGTATACAAAATGACACCTAACAGGAAAGAAAATATTAATGTGCTTTGAAGACAGAATTTTTAGCTTATTAAGATGCAGTATTAAACATCTATGCACGGAGAGAAACATGTAATGAGACAGGATCTTTTCCTCCCCTATTATGGAATTTAAACACTATGGAGTAGATAATTACTGGAGATGAAAGGGGGTCAAAAAATGTTCGAAATTCAAGCTAATAATGACCTTCTAAAAGAACAAGGTAGCGCTAACTGTAAAATATTATGAGGGACATTCTGTTGGATATAGGTACAGTTACTGACAAGTTGTAACATTAGGAAAAAGGTAATCATGATAATTATGCTAAAGGTCAAATATTCCACGATTGTTAGAATTATTTATAAACTCTAATTTTTAAGTGTTAAATAATTGCAATAAAAAAACTTATCTGGTTATTGTCCCAAGCGTGTACACACAGCGATGGAGTTATAACTGTATTATGAGTGACTTTGCTTTAAAGAAGACAGTTGCAGTTTTGTTTCCTGGAATCTTTAACCGCGTTGTAATTACCATTAGTTAATAAGATTTTTTTAATAATATTTAGGCAAAGTTGATTTTACTGTTTGAAGTTATATTGCTGAATCGGCATAGAAAAGACTTACGTGAATTATGACGATATACACTGATATCGTAGATATAGTTTGATGTACTGGTATAGATTAGATATAGATAGATATACACAAAGATTACTGATGATTCACGTTAGGGATTTAACTTTTGCTCCCTGGATGCCTAACAGTGTCAGCCAGTTGTTATAACGCTGATTATTACTTAATATTAAAAAACAGACTTAGATTTGCTTTACTGGTATGAACTTAACGCCTTGAAAACAAGTCAGGTCTTACAGAAGATTACCGCTAACACAGAAAACGGAAAAATTTTAGGCAAATGAAATTTTAAAAACACTATGAATTTTAATCTTTTTTGGTATTCTCGAGTTACCAATTCTACTATGTGTTATATCCAGTTTTATTTATTTTGTTTAATTTTATCGTTTATCGAGTATACATTCAGCTCTTGCCTTATATCTGCATTTCTTATGTGACCTCTTAGGGTGCATCCTTTGACTCTTCTTAAGAATTTAATTTCAGCAGCTTCAATTTGTTTTCTTTGATTTTGGGCGAGCGTCCACGATTCACTTCCGTACATCAATACTAGTGCCGCCATTACTTTATAAAATTTTTCAATTCTGTATCTTTTCGTATTTTCTTTCCCAGAGTCTTATGAACTGTGCCACACATCCTCTGGTGTCTGTTTATTTTATTATCGATATCGTCTTCATATTCTTAGCTTACGTCAGACCCTAGATAGCTGTAGTGGGATAAGAAAAAGGTGCCTGTGAAGACGGAACAGGCTGCAAGCCTAATCTTTGGAGTGAAGAAAAAGAAGAAGACTATACATTTTTAAGGTGAAACGTTTATATAGAAGCAGGTTATCCATGCAAGTGAGTAAATATGATCCAGTTTTCCAAAATAGAAAAGAGTAAGTCAAAAGATTTATTCAGTTTAATTCATAATCTCAAAAATCCGTTAGTTTTAATTTGTAAGATAAAAAGTACAAGCGGACGCGCTAACTAATTTTGCAAACTGCAAAATTGTTATTAATTACGGTTGTGCACATATCTCTGGTGAATTTCCTTCAAGTATAATGCTTTGTTTGTCCGTATTTATGTTTCAGGTACGGAGGAAAACACTTTCTGTAAAGAAAACCAACGATATACAATTATAGTTTAAAGGCGTATTTCAAAAATTAAAATATCAGTGTATCCATAAAAAGTATAAAATGTTTCCTTGACGGTGAAAGCATTAAAATACGTATTTAGAAAAGAATGTAAAAACACATCCTTCCATCACAAAGTAGAAATCACTATCAGTTAATGATATGTAAAAGTATCTACAGATGAATGAATTTTCGAGTAATGTATCTGTCGCTATGTAGTGTGGCACTTATAATCTGCAAGTAGCGTGAAACGCGCAAATAAAGGCTTACTGTACTATATGTTTGTAACTAATTTAACAGTTATCAAATATAAACTATATCTTAGCGAGTAGGCCTAGTGTTGAATCCGTGTAATGAAGCAGCTAATATAGGCCTAACTATCTTATCCGTGTGGTATTTATTACATGCGAGTCCAGACCGAAAGTAGACAGAATGGAATGTACGTACCACTGTATGGCAGAATAACGCATTGCGAATGAAGTACCGTAGTATCCTCACGACACGACAGCGTAGTATATCTGTTGTTGGTTTATTCTTGCTACGTATAACCAGTGGTTTATCCTATTAGAATCATAACGTTTATAGGATACTAGTTTGACATTTAAATATAAACAAATATGACTATAGTGAAAAAATATTCGTCTAACAAGTGAGAGAAATTCAACTGTAGATGGTGACAGAGAAGATTACAGTATCATTATTTAGAGCAGCTGAAGAACGAAACAAATTTGCTTTAGTGATTACCAACCTATGGTAGCAAGATTACAGGATGTCAAGTGAAATCAAGTTCCTGTCAACAGGTTCCTGTATTTACGTAAATATGTTACGCGTGTATTTGCACTTTCCTGTTACCAAAACTATGGTTTGCTCTTCATGATTGCATTTGTATAGTTACAAGCTGTATATTGTCGTATTTAAAGCTCCAACAAGACCACAAGGACGAGAAACTGTAACCAGTGAAGAGCACCGAGCTTTAGTTAAAAACTCAGAAGGAATCCTTTGGCGTTAAAAGTGGGTTAATTAATGAAGTCAGCTACCGTTCCCCAGAAATTTCAAATACTACGATGCAACGGGATGATAGTCACTTTGTAATAAATGAATTCCAAAACAACAACTCCGAAAGTATCGCCAAAGATTTGATAATCGTTTGTCTAAAACTGTGTCAACAAGGATCTCACGAGAAGCAATGCTGTATGTATTATCATACATTTTTATATTTTTAGAGTTACTTTACGTTTAAATGGAGTTTTGTTCCTTCAAGAGAAACTTTACTCCATTACCTCTTTATTGATCTTGAAGGCAGTTGTGGCAGTCTTGGCAATATCGACGTATGCCGTTGATGAGCACAGAACAAATTATTATTGATTCAAACTACAAACAATAAGTGATTAATCTGTTGACAGTAATCTCAAAGACATTTATTATTAGACACGCAATTAAGAAAGTATGTAATAGAAAGCGATGTAATTGGATTAGCAGCCGTCGAATCATTAGACTCACTTCATACCGTGATCGTTGGCTTCCTGCTATCGCATTTTTATGTTTAACTCCGTTTTAGAGGAAAGTGATTATGTATCAAATTACAGTGATATAGTACCCGTAATAATGTTAAAGGTAATTCTAAACGTAGGTTGCTTACTATAATTTGTGACAAAATGTACAAACAGGGCACTAGTAGTCCCTATTTTAAAAATTGTTCACGAACATGCAGTGAAAACTACAGGGTTACAGCTTAGGCCTACTTGAAGCAGCATAAAAAAATGTATCCCAAAATTGTTAACAATAAATTAAAGTCTATTGTAGTCTTGCTGGAAGAGATGTCAGGATTCAGGAAAGGAAGATCGTGTTCTGATAATGTGTATACATGAAAGTTGCTGATGGAAAGAAGTCTTGAAATAGGTATGGTGTTTCTGACTGTACAAATGCCTTTGATAATATAAGGCAAAAGAAATAATGGAGTATCATGCCAAAGCACGCATGATCTTCTCTTCATGGAGAAGAGGCAACCAAAGCACTTAATCCTTAATATTCCTTAATCCTTAATATAGTTCATATATTTAAGACTAAGATTGCTGTAGTTTCTATCCTTGTTTGAAATAAACTTACATTTGATATAATCTCATATCGACATCGTTCACGACAACAACAGCCGCACTACTAACCTTTCTTTACCTCTTCCTATCACGACCCTTATCACTTGCTATTGCTGATAATAAAATCCAATGTCTCGGAATAATGTCACTGACAATTATTTTTACCATGTCAATTTACCTGATATTTCCCATGCACACAAAAATTAAACGAGTTTATATTTTACAGATGATGAGATTCCAAAGATAAACAGTTTTCGTAAGTTTAAGTTTGTAAATGATTCTATGTTTCAAACAATCTTTCTCAGAATTTTCTTGTTAGTCTCTTTATCAGTTTATGTCAGTTGTAACCTGCTAACATCTTGAAATATTTAAATTTATTAATTTTTCGCCATTTCATAGTCCACCCTTAAGACAAACATAGACCGAATGTAATATATGGCAACGTTTGCTAACAGGCAGCTGTATAGTGTGTATATTAACTTGAAAATAATGATAGTAGATAATGTAACATAATTTTGTTTTGTTTATTTTTTTACATAATAATTTTTGAAATTGTTTTACTTAACCTAACACGAGTTTCGGAGTTAAACCACTAAGTTACAACAGTAAAATGCAAAGTACTATCTAAATCAATCTGTACATTCAGATATTAAACGGATAATATATTAGTGAATAAGATATAAGATAGAAGTATTACCTTTCATTATGTATGCACTGCTGAAACACTTATTCGGTACTAAGCACATAACAAAACATGCTCTATTTTTGTATATTGATTAAGATACCAGAACATACATGATTATGGTTATACATGTATAATCATTATATTATGATTAAACGAATGGTTAATTATAACATAGCGGCATAATTTGTTAAGTATGTCTACTTTATAAGTAAGAGAACATATATATGTTTGTACTGCAATAGCAGATTTTCATGTGAAACGTTTTTGTAAATGTATTTTATCCAAATTCCAGCAATCACAGAGCCTTTGGTATTGTACAAATCGTCCACTGGTTAGTGCATACAGTGCACTTGTACGCCGACAGTTGTTCTGATTTAGATTTAGGATTCGTTCTTGAGAAAATTTACTTAAATTAAGTATAATATAATTAAAGATAAATATACTACAGCCAAATAATAATGACATGCATAAACATATTAAAATATGAAGTGATTAATTTTTATTATAATTAGAAATATTAATTCGTTACAAATGTTAAATTTTTCTTTAACAAAACAAATATTTTAGAGTTATAATAAATATTTTAGAGTTACAATTAATATTAAATTGTATTTAAATGAATGACACGAATGTTTAACTTAAATTTGTGCACACACATGCATTAACCAATTAGGAATGAGCGCTAATATCTATTTTAGAAATTTGTTACATGTATAATAAAATTTAGTCCCTCCTAATCAGTATTATCGCTTTAATTATCAGATTGTTTTATTGTTAGTTTAAGACCAGTGAGAAGCGACAGATCACGGTCTGGTCTGTTACGGACGATTGACTGATGGAGACCGCAGCGCGAGCGTTCCGGCCGGTTTCCGGATTGCTTTCCACTTGCCGCAGAGAAAGGTCCAAAAGTAAAAGTGTATTGATATCGGCCGGTATCCGAGCCGAGAACTGGTTCAGTGTTCAGTCGATCGTTGACCAGTTCATTTCAGTCAGTGAGCAAAATGTTGCAGTGTTGTGCGCGGAACAGGTGTTAGTTTTTTCTTCAGTAAACGTTCTGTTTATATCAGACTGACTACCTGTTTGTGACTTTCCATCAGTGAACTACAGAGTACTTTTTTTTTATTAAAATTTTTAACGATGTGTTACGAGTGACAAAAGGTAAATATTTACTTTTCATTAATAAAACACAACGCTCGTTAAGAACTCAACCGATTTAATTTGAACAGATCGGTTAAAATACTTCGAGTAAACATATTAATGATGGACCTCTTATAGATAAAACAATGTTTAAAATAAAATTCAATATAAGCTGGACTTATTTGATTTTCAAAACGCGAATTTTATTAGCTGTGATTGTTTTAAAATGTTTGTTTACCGGTGGGTCGTGCCAGAGTTTGCAAGCCGCTCCTTCATCACCGGTACTGGTAACACTTTCCAACCCTAAGTTAGAATTTAGTGGTGTGTTTAATAAATACCGATTTAGTAATCCGAATGTGAATCTCGAACCACGAAATGCTGAAAGTCATTCACATCCGACCCGTTTAAAAACGGAAGCTATTATTAATCCAGTTCACATTCCAATAAGTCGTTTAAATCATGACGGACAACGGGCAGAAACAATTAGTGCAATAGTCAATAATCCATCAACTGCTGAGCCGAATATTAAAGATCAGAATGTGAAAATTGAATCCTCTATCGAACTGAAAGCCGAATCTTCCGTGTTCCCAACAGTTGGCGTCATTGGATTCAAATATCAGGAATCGGACGCAAACTGGAAACCCGAAAAGGCGTTGTTGGATATGACAGAGGCGTTTATAAAAGACGACGTTCAGGAATATTTATACAGGAAACATAAAGAAAAACTTGACAGTGAAGTGGTGACGATTGAAAAAAGCAAAGAGCTTATACCGGGTCCAGATTTAAGCAACTTTATTCCGCAGTCTACTAGAGAACCAGATTATGACGATGAAGCGGATAAAACAAATTTCGGTAACATCTGGGGGACAAACTATCCGCAAGTTGTGGCAGTATCACCACCGCAGAGCACCAGTAGCAGACCGGTCGACCCACGCTTCACCGCAATTTGGACAACGACAACGACAACGAAGAGACCGATTGATCCACAGTTTGCAGGTATATGGGAAACAACCACCTCTACAAGACCACCTATTGATCCACAATACGCCGGATTGTGGGAGACGACTACGTCCGCAAAACCTACAATCGATCCACAATATGCTGGATTATGGGAAACAAAATATGTAAGTAAAAACCAGCAACAAAATTTAGATCAAATCAATGAAAACAGTAAACAAAAAATTGCATATGATTCGTATAAACATAAAGCTTCACATGGAGAGTTCGTAGATGACTCAAGTCAACCGAAAATAAAATATTTCAAAGATGGGTCTTCTACCGGTAAAACTAAGAAACACCATCATGTAGGAAAGTACGGTCACACGGATGTAGAACCTTACTCTGCATCAAGTACTAAGGGGAAAGCCGGTCTAGTGACCCAACAGTCGTTTAGACATAAAAATGAAAAACCTTATCATGAACCGCAGGAGAGTTACGTTGATCAGTATAATGACAAAAAAAGCACTGAAGAAGTTTATAGAGAACATAAGCCTACTTATGAAACGCCAATAGAAACTCATAATAAAGCTTATGCTTACAGGGGACATGGGCCTACACACTACACGCCAACGGATAAACATAATGAACATGTCAGTTACACAGAACATAAAAGTTCTTATCACACGCCTACAGAAAATCATAATAAACCTCAAGGTTATACAAATCATGAGTCAGCTTATCACACACAAAGAGAAAACCGAAATAAATACCATGATTATGCAGAATATAAACCAACTTATCAAACACCAACAGAATATCATAATAAGCATCACGGGTACGTAGACCATGCCCCAACTTATCAGTCAACGATAGAAAATCATCATGAACATCGTGATTCTGCTGAACAAGGACCGACTTATCAATCACCAACAGAAAACCACAGCGAAGACCATGATGAAGTTCAAGAGAATGAAAGGAAACAGACAGATGGCGTTAGTTCGTGGCCGGTGAAGGAAGACGAAGATAGTGCGCGTATTGAAGGAGGCGGAGCTTCGTGGGAAACAACTCCAGAAAAGATTCAAAACGAGTTTTTACAACAAGTTCAATCGATTAAGGAAAATAACGGAAACTCATGGCAAGCAACGGGTCCAGGATCGGTATTTTACAATTTTCCTAACTCCGGAGCTTCTAACGAACAGGGTTTCGCAAATTCTCCTGTCCCTGTAATTCCTCTATCACCCATTCCAGACGGAGCTGGTCCCAATGTATACTACTGGCCACCAACCCAAGTAAACTTTTTTGGATACAAAGACCCTGGCACACAATATCACTGGCAACCAATTTATCCTGTGCACAGTAAAAATAACGGTGACCCCTATAGCGTTTACGATCATAGTACGGAATCTGTACCAAGCCCTCATCTTGAAGCAAGTACAACTTACAGTGAAGACCACAATGAAGAATCTGGTGAAAATGAACGACAACCCGAAGAAACATTAGAAAAAAATATTAGTACTAGAAATAATGACGAGGACGTAAATGGTGACGAGAAGTCAGAGGCCAGCTCATTTACCGGAAGTGAAGAGTTGAAGACGGCAGGAAAAGAAAATAGCGAAGAAAAAGAAAACGACGAAAACGTGGAAACGGAAAGTGAAGAAGAAACGCGGGGTGAAAATTATCAAGAAGAAAATGAAAAGCAAGAAGAAGAATCTCCAGAAAACAATGATAATACCGATCCCTATTACGACGAAAAGTTCGGAACGGATGCAGCGTTTAAGCCACCGCCACCTGATCCTGATGAAGAACGGGTAAGGAGTTTCGTCAGCGACCACGAGTTTCCAAGAAAAGTTCCGACAAGACTGGGATACCAAGGTGGTGGGCTTTGGGCCAGACCCCATTCCGATTCAGGAATCCAATTGGGATTTGTTCCGACTCAGATTTACACTCAAGTCAGGAGGCAAAACACGGTGAGACACCTGCCGAGGGAGGAAGCGTACGCTGCTGCATCCACTCCAGAGGAGATAATCAACGCTCCGAGACTCCGGGAGGTCATCTCTCACAAGAAGATACAAGAGGTGAGTAAACCTTTAAAAATATATTTAAATGCATACCAAATCTATTTACTACTCATTCAACATAGCTGATATGAATTATATAGTGGTGTCATCAAATAAACATAAGTGAATAGGAATCCTTAGTACCAAACTATCACTTGGTTTTTACACGTATTTTTAATTATTTAAATAACGTGTAGTTCTTGCTTTAATTTCCACTGTACATGGGTACCTAATTATCCAGTGTGTTTGTTTGTATTAACATACAAAAAATATTTTATATAATACACAACAATAACAAATTCTTAAACAGCAATAATAAGTATTTAGGTCTCTAAGCCGGAAAGTTTAACAATTAAGTTGAACTGTTTTTGGCACCATTTAAAAATTATCATTATCAACATCTATTAATAATTTTTATAAGTTTTACTGTCTTTAAAATTGATACAATATTTTATAACTATATCAGATAATAAATGTGAAAATGTTACAGAAAAACGTTTTTTTAATAACAGATTACCTCTTAATTTAATGTTTGTTGTCTTTAAAATAAAATTTAAAAATTCAGAAGTCTGATTAAGTCGATCACTGAATACAAAAGATACTAAAGGATAACTAACAATCATACAATTACAATAAAATGAACGCAGTCATAATCGACTATAGTATAAATACAATTTGCAAATTAACAGTACATATTTTTATTTAAATCATGTTACAATTTCATAGACGTATGCGTTTGTCTCATACATGTTTGTTGTGTATGATACTGTACAAAGCTTTTTATCGAAATTTTATTATATACATCTTTTATATCTAATTTTAAAAATATATTAATAAATTTTTATTATTTTAGTAATAGTTTTTTCTTTCCATAATTAAAACACGCAATCACGCACAGAATCCATACAGGATAAGTGGAGTGTAATTGTCATATTATAATGTACGACTGGAGGGTTTTTGAATTTACGTATGAACATAAATTATCGGTACTTCATATTTATGATGATCTACGTCATAAATCATCTAGTACCATCTAGTAACTAAGCATCTCAATTTTAATAAATGTTGAAGTTTATATAATACTAGTATATACATAAATTTTATTTTATTAAAATATCATTTAATAAGTTTTTAAAATGAATGATAAAAATAAAATAAAATAAATTAATTAAATAAAATAAACAAATTTTTTTATATCATTAAAAATGTTAACGGGAAGTTTGTGTTCTTTATTAAGTTTCGTAGAGAAATTACTGGTTTTATAATTGCAATAAAATTTTTTCATCACCACGAAAGTATTAGTATTTGTAAATAACTTATTAAAATATTAAATGTTTGTTATTGTGTGTAATTTTAATATGTTGTGTGTGTGTGTGTGTGTGTGTGTGTGTGATACTTCTTTGTTACCCTCATGTGTAAAATTGTATTTAGAAAATATATCCTAATTTCAGTACGTGCCAATTACTCTGCAGAATTAAAAATTAATTTTTATCAAACGTAATTATTGTTAGTGGAACAATTAATTTAACATTCATACAAATTTACACACATAAAACACATAACACAATTAATTTGTTTTAATTTAAAAACGGTTCACGAGTTAATGACGCACGTAACACACAAGAGTGAAGAAACGGTTAACAAATTAACGTTCTACTTCAAGTCACAATATATTATTTGGTAGATTTTCGCTCTTCGAATACGTATTTCAGGAAGTACGTGTATTTGGCAGGAAACTTTACAAACCGTGCCAGCAATCCTAATTATTGTACACTTTGGTTTTATTTGATTGTTATACGTTTTTGTTTTCTACGTTTTTAACCTTCAAAAAACGCTGTACTTTCGGTTTCAGAGTATTAAAAAACTATCCTTAGAAAACGAAACATTTTAAACAGCTGATAACGAAATACTTGTTAGCGAATTTTTATAACAATCTTTTCACTATTTACGTGCTTAACATTACACTTCATAACTATTACTCATGTACGTCACGAGACACTTAACATAAAATGTTTGCTCTTAGTGAGTATGTGTTAAAAGTGAGTACGTATTGTTATACTGTATAACTCATTATCGAAGGTTATAATTTGCATAGTGCATAAAAGGTCAACCTGTGAAACCTTGATTAGGGATAACAAGAGGAGATTACCGTAAGTACTTGATAAGATAACATATTATATAGTAATCGCAACATACAGACCATACTAAACAACTTTAGGCAAGTTACAGAACTACTGACAATCAGAACTTTAAAATCGTTCATGAAATGTCACGTAACTGAAGCTAAAGGTGATTGGAAAGTGTTCACAAACAATGTAATTGGAGAAAAAGTTCTGTTATTTGTAGACCGTTTTCAATAAACGAAACTTAAGCTTAGCTGTTTTAACTTTAGGTTTGTATTCTTTCTGCTAAACTATATTTCAAAGTTTCAAATAATCTTCAACCTACGGGGGTAGAACACTAAACTCCAAGCAATTCACTACCCACATTGGCTGAAGATAATGTAATGTTGATTTGCCGCGAAGAAAGGTACGAATATACACCTGGAACAAAAAAATGTGTACTATGAATGACATGCAGTTCTCCTTAACTTAAATGCAATTTGATAAGCCAAAGAAAAATGAGGGCTTGAAATATTAACATCTATATCTAGTAAATGACTTAAAATGGCAAATTAAATTTATAAAATGTTAAGAAACTGTTGGATAAATACAATGATTCTGCATTACACCTGTCTCCGGATCCGCAACGAGTAGGTGTACACCGACCACAGAAATTTCGTTCCTTTATGTGTTACAATTATTTTAATGTTTTTTATTTTGACCCTAATTACATTTCCCAATTTATTCATACAAAAAATAATTATTTTGTTGACTTTTACGTAACGTTGTATTTATTCGTACTGTGCTAATGTTGTGGTCGTCCGCTGAAGAAGAAAATGCATAAAGTTAGTTTATGAAGTTTTACCAACTAAAATCTCCCACTCGAGGGAAAACCATACCGCATCTGTTCGAAAACGTAATGATTAGATATCTGTAATTAGGCAAATAAAATAACACTCACTCCTCTCCCCCCCCCCAAATACACACATACACTAACGCACATGTATTTAAATTTGTTTCAAATTCGTTGTATATTGTGTACTGCCCCTGACACCTATATTTCAAATTTTTTAGACCATTAAGGCAGTACAAAATAGATTTATAAGAAAATTGTGCCATTGCTACTAGATGTTTAAGCTCAGTTGAAACTACATCCTCGATTGTTCGATGGTGTGTATTGTTCTTTGGGATGGTTTAGTCTCTCCCATGATTTAGCAACGTTACGTATGCATCTCGTATTGGTGTAAAAATTATGTTTTTATTTAATCCTATTGTTTGTGTCTGGTATCTTTATAAGAAAGTCAAAAATTTGGCTTCTAAAGACACATACTCCATGTTTTTATGGTGGCCTTAATATACGGAAACACATGTGTCATCATAACATACGCGTTTATAGTTTGTGAGCAGATATCAACTGTATCTATTGTATTCTACTTAATATTATAGATCGCCTCGTAATTACCCACTGTAGTAGTAAATTTTTAATTTAAAATAATAAGTAATTTAACTTAACACGTTTTACATACTTTTTAAATTTTTACCGTTTAAATGATAAAATTATTATAGGCTAATGAATTGCTTTTTTGAATTCACTAGATTTTAGCATCCCAAATTTCTTATCTCTACTTAAAAACATTAGAGATCAGACTAAAATTTCAGCATTAATAGTTACAGTCATTATATTCTAACACGCACTTATTAAATATAAATAAGTTATCTTTTTACTCTGCAAGATGTATCCGCTTATTTAGTTTTAAGATATATTTTGAATTATTAAATTCTGTGCTAGAACGATCGATGATCAAAAATTTCATTTTAATAAAATATACAAACCCGTAAAGTATACTTTTGTTTATGCTGGCGCGGTAGAAAACTTGGTGTTTCATCACTTGTTTATTGTTGTGTTATTATTTGAAAAATTATTTGTTCAATATAAATTTTCATTTCAGATAAAATTATGTGCGCATTTTTAGCAAAAATTTACTTTTTTATTCCATCGTTTGGAATTTTATCACTAGTTATTCTAATTTTATCGAATATTAGTGAATTACATATTTTGATAATATACTGAACTCACTATACAAATCACGCTGAATTATATACGAAGACAAAATTATATCATTATGTAATTATAGAAGTCATAATTGTGTGTGTGTGTGTGTGTGTGTACATATATATGAACACATATATGTAATACATAGTATATATCATTATAGATGTAAAAATTACATATGTTACGATGGTACAGCATTTATTATGTTTACAATTCATTTATCGAACCAACTCAATCCCTAAAGCGCAATATTTTTAGTGCTCTGTAAACAAATATTTTCACAGTGGAGTTAAACATAGAGTTATCAAAAACTGTAGTGATAAATTTTTAATACTTGTTGAAGTTGCTTTCTGTCAAGATTTATTGCTGACGGAAACGATGAGCAGATAATAGCGGGTTTTCGTAAATTGGACGAAGATTATGTACTTCTCAAAGATAAAAATTTGGAAAAAGAAAATAGAAACTGTGCAAACCGAAGTTTTTGATTTTTAAAGATAGAAAGACTGTGCTAACTGCCAACTTCGGTGACAAACGTATCGTGACGACGAAGCAGAAGTATTTCTAAGGTTACACATTGATATATATATATATATATATATATATATATATATATATATATATATATATATATATATATAGTCGAATTACAAGAAATAGATAAATGAATAAAACAACAAATTTCCCAATAAGTTTTAAAGGCTAAAGGAAAACAAAAGAATACAAAAAGCACGGCAATTTAAATAACGGCGGTTTATTTAAAGCACGTAATTATGCAAAAGCGACGAGACTTCTGGCCAAAGGAAGGCCGTCCTTCCATTCCAGGAATATTTATGAAGAAGTGATAAATATTTTACATGGCCACATATTCAAACTTAGTTCACATAACATCAAAGAACAAACGCTTTTATATAGGAAAACTCATAGTTTCATAACAATAATTATATGTAAAACAGTTTGATAATATGATCAAAATATTAAAATTATAATAATTTCAAAAACTTTCCTATTTTTATAATACGAGTTGTATCTCTAAAACCAGGATATATTTTCTAAATGTGATTTAATCTGACCTACATTCTATATAATTCCTATAAAGAGTAGTAAGGGCGTATAGTTGATCAAATCGTTATTGAATTGCTATAATAAAATATACAATTTTACGAAATATAAAAAAAATGTACAAATATCATCGTGTTATTACCAAGAATTTGACTGAAGCAATCAAACGACTAGAGGAAACAAAGTATACAGATTCGTAACTAGTCGGACACTATACCGAAACAATAAGACTTTCCTGGATTCCCAACGTGCCAATGGCAGAAAAACATATCGATATAATGCTATACACAGTAGTGACGACAAATAGTACACGTAGGTCTATGTTATGCATTAATGACAACGAATACAACCCATAGCGACTGTAACACGAGGTTGCAAAACTGGTTTATTCATTTGCCATAGCACATAATTACATTAGCACATTCCACTTGCACCATGTAACAGTGACCGGAGGCAAATGCACTCTACTTCATATTTATACTTACATAATTACACGTTTAACAAACTCTGCTTTTTATAATCTCCTAACAGGTTTCAATCCCGTTAGAAACCAGTTATCATCATGAATTAAGATATTATTATATCTTAAGATATATGTATATTAACTTATAATAACAGTTATATGTATTAAGATATTTAAAGGTCTTTCATCTGACAGTAGAAAAGGAAACAAATACAAATTGATTTAAAGTTTAAGCTGTTATTCACAACGCTGATATGTGTAATCACAGTTAGGTGGGAAAGCAACAACAGTTAATTCCATTCAAATTTATAGTTTGATTATTGTCTCCACTCTGTTTGTATATGACTGAAGTGTGGGTTACTGCTAGAAAGCACGATGTGCAATTCGCAATCCTCAGAGATGAGTTTTATGGGATACCTTGTGGGCTACACAAGTGACAGGGTCGGAAATTATGAGATAACAATTCATTCTCACGGTTCACCAGAAGGATAATTGCAACGCGCGAGTGAACTGACCAAATAGAAAAATAACCTTAATTCCTTGCCCTTCTTAAGGATTTCACAAATCATAAAAATTAACTTTAGGCTTAGCTGTGCGTTTGTTTTACTAGAATTCCTTTCTGTCAAAGTTAACCTAAATATTGTTACAAGAGGCGTGGGCAGTGAGTGATAATACAGAGGAGATTTGGAGAGATTAATTGTTTTATAAAAAGAAAGAAGAATTTCGACGAAACCGAAACATCGAAGCATGATAATGTTTTTAGGCTTTTGAAAAGTATAATGTGCATAAACTGCAGACTCTCCTGTTCAGCGATGTTCTATGTTGATATTTACTATATAACAAACATTATCATGTTAAAACACAGAGACCGAAGATTTCTAGACTGTGGGGAATCGAAAGTGTGGAAAAAATATAGTGTTAACATCACCTGGAGCGTTACATTTTTCGATGACGTTACACATTTTGCATCACGCATTTTGTGGAATGACCCCCAGCCTAAAAGAAAGAATTTCGACGAAACCGAAACATCGAAGAATGATAATGTTTTTAGCTTTAAAAATAAGATTTCTAGACTGGGGGAATCGAAAGTGTGGAAAAAACGCAATGATGACGCCATACAGCGTGACGATAAATAAAATGTTACAGAAAGTTTCAAACGATGTCCAGCTAAAAGACATTATCATGTCAAAACATTATCATGTTAAAAGATGTTACAACACGTGTCAGTTACAATTCACTGCACACGAAGTGTAATCCGGCGATTGTGCCTAATCGTACCTTAGGCCAAATCAGTACCAGAGCATTAACTCTTCCGGCATACTCATATGGTTGTGTGCATAGGTATATTGGACCCACAGTCTAACGGTGGTTTCCAGGAAAATCTGTAGCTGGTATTTTGTGTTGTCTAGTGGAATTGATTTCTAGGTTCTACCTTGATATTAACTACATTTCTTCATTTGATTAATTTGTTAGAAGTAGTTCGTTTTCACAGAGTTAACTTCAGTTTATTATAAGAAATTTAGCATAATAATATTAAGTTAAAATGTTGTTATTAACAGAACAGTTCCGTAACTGTAACGTGTTATTGTTAATTACCAGACTCCCGACTCGTATTGGCATTGCGACGGGACACTACTTGATTTAAGTAATAATTAAATCCTTAAATTTTGTCGAAACGTCGACGCAAAATAACTAAAAGTTGTATTATTGACCGATCCTCACTAACCATCCACTAAAACATTAGGTAATAATAATAATAATAATAATAATAATAATAATAATAAAATATAATAATATAATAATAATATAATAATAATAATAATAATAATGAGAAGAAGAAGAAGAAGAAGAAGAAGAAGAAGAAGAAGAAGAAGAAGAAGAAGAAGAAGAAGAAGAAGAAGAAGAAGAAGAAGAAGAAGAAGAAGACGAAGAAGAAGAAACATAACAACAACAACAACAACAACAACAATGAAAATAATAATAATATAAAAAATACAATCTTCAGTTCCGTTATTGCCAAAGTAATGCAGAAGCTTGCTGAAGAGGATAATAAAATTCGGAAAATAAAATTTTCGGTCATTTTACAAATATACAACACAGAAAGAATGTAGATACCACATTACCTTCACTGCTTCATGTTCATTGTTCTTGCTGTAATAAAGGCAAGGTATATTCTAAACGGTTCGTGCCATGGAATAATTATAACATCGTTCCAGTATCGTTACATTATTCTTGTTAGAAAATATGCCTTTTATTAATATTCTATTTAACAACACCCATCGGTTGTTATATTCTGAAAAGAATCCCTATAGCCATTCTCCTGTCACTCAGAAGCGTGGAAGTCTATATTTCTTTCGACCAATATCAATAAATATAGCGTGGCTGAATGTTGGCTATTGCGTTCAGCTTCTGGTACTGACTGCTTAGTAGTT
This sequence comes from Magicicada septendecula, assembly GCA_034769895.1. NCBI lineage: Eukaryota > Metazoa > Arthropoda > Insecta > Hemiptera > Cicadidae > Magicicada > Magicicada septendecula. Next base: position 549,995,874 of record CM068368.1, read on the forward strand.
TTAACTCTGCATAGACTGAGGACGGTTTTATAGACTTTATTATTAAGAGAGATAAATAAATTTATACTTATAGTTGAAAGAAAAGGGAAATGTTTATTTTTGTAGTTTTCGACAAAAAAGTCGGCGAAATTCAGTAGTAATTCACGGTTTTTAAGCCAAAGAACGCACATACTGGAGGTAGTGACATAATCCTTTCATTTTCCGTTGTACGAGGATTAATATTACGTAGCAGGTTCTATATCGTATGCAGACAATGTAGGCTTACATCTCGTAAAAGAGACGTAACACGGCTATTCATTTGCGCGCCCAACCGAAGAATGTAAATATTCATCAGGACGGGAGCGTTAGGCAACGTACAGAAAGTAATTAGTGAATTATGTAAATAATTAGGTAATTCATCCTGTGAGTAAGTCACTTGAAGCCATTGTAAATGTTTTCTGATTTACATAAATGAGCTACTGCCTCTATATGGTATTATCTCGTATCTTATTTAGACCATCGTATGCACGAATTAACACCGTGACGATTATAATTTTCTTAGTCCAAGCGTGAGTGTTGTATTACAGAAAAAGCTTAAAACAGCATATACTAGTAAGCTCCGAGCTGCAACCTTGCCCACTATCTTGAACGAAATACATTTATTATTACAATTAATCAAATTAATAAATTTTAATTCTTTAAAGCTGTGAGTGATGTGATGTTACTCGTATGTAAGATTCTTAGGTTAGCCGAGGAACGTCACGAGTAGGTGACCATGTCGTTTCTCATATATTATGTTTTCTTGACTTTATAATTTTATTACTTTTTTGTATTTTTGTATTCATATAGAAATAAGAGGTTGCAATTAATATGTTAATTATTGTAAATAGAAAACAAAAATCTTACGATATAACAATCAGTTTGAAGTGACAAAAATACGTAAAGCTTTTTGTAAACCTAGCTTACAAACGTATTATATGCCTTCCAAAATATGCATGAGGTATTGGAAGATAATGTTTGTCAAATTAAACAATCTGAACTTTGAAAACTTAAAAAATAATTTGATGGCACAAACAGGCTCTTACAATTATTCCAAATTTGTACTTTAATTTTTCGCACGTAGTGATCTAAAGTAAAAACATAAGTAAATAGTACAGTCCGATTTTAATTAAAATTCATTCTAGTCTTGATACCCGTCATTGAATTTTACAATTTCTTAAAAATTGTGATCGGGACCTGGTTTCATAAAATTCTGAAATTTCCAGGCCTGAACACTATTTTCACATTTTGGTTAAAATAATTTTTAATTTGTTACCTCATATAGAGTTTTATACGATGTTTTAAAAATTTTGCCCCTCACTTTTTCTCTCCTCCCCTATTCTTGGGGATCAATATCAAAAGGAAAAAAGGTCTTGGGTGGTAAGAGTGTGGAACAGGCTGAGTTTTAAAAAAATCGGTTGGTATATTCAAAAGCTTCCCCATGACACATCCCCACAGATAAATGCCAAACGGTCGAGTTAAAACCTATAATTCGTTTCCCTCATTCAGAAACTAACACTTTATCAAAAATTATTATAACGGCCACCTGAACACAAACGGTAGACTATATAGGGAATGGAATGCCCCAAATTCATTATAGTGTACGCGGGTTACAGTGTAGCAATCATTTATTGCTACCCAAAACACAAGAAAGCCAATAATAATATAAGCTACAACAGCAATCTAGCATCACACCCTTTCAACATGGATACTTTTTTTATGATACAGAAAACATTATAATTGTATAATCAAAAACCAAAAGTAAAAAAATTGACATCGTAGAAAAACTACACATATCTAAGGATTACAAAACAATAGACTAGTTCCCGTAGTAAATAGTATATTTGAATACTACATATGATAAATTCTTCTTCTATCGGGGACTACGGGACTCACCTGTTCCGGTTGCAAAGGAATATATCCACTTCACCAACGCTTCTTAGGTCTTCCTATACTTCGTTTTTTAAAAGGCTTGTATTGACAGATTTCCTTAGGCAACTTGCCATCTGGCAAGCTTATTCAGATCGGCAGTCCCTCTCTTTTTGTTATCTACAATACGATCTTGGCTATTAAAAATGTTCAACTCTTTACTAATGTCTTCATTGTAGTTCGTCGTGTGCAGACTTTAACAGATCACAAGAATCTCATCTCCGATGCTTGTATCTTACTCAAATGTTTTTTTCGTAGGAACACAAGTTTCAGAACCATAACACTGGCATAGCCATTACCTTATACAGTTTTTAGTTGAGTCTCATTCCTTATTTTCCTCTATAACACTCGACTAATTGTGCCGCATATTGACTGTAACTTAGCCAACATGTGATCAACATCGTAATCCACATCATAGGTGACGTCTCAGCCAAGATAGCGGAAATGTGACACCTGCTCTATACTCTTATTATACAATACAATACTAGTCCGTAAGGGTTATTTGCCCATAAATTGCCTAGTTTTTGTCCTCTGCACAGAAAATTTTATGTTGTAATTTGAACAGACTTGCTGTAACTAGAACATAGATCTCTAAAGCTTCCATTCATTGTTTAGGGTGATTACTTGATCGTCAGCAAACGGCATTATATTCAAGTATGTTCTATTGTTTATTTTTATTTCCAGACCTACTCGCAAGTTCCACACTCTAACTATGTCATAAGTATAGATATTAAACAGTGTTGGAGACGTGCTGCAGCTTTGGTGCACACCTTGATTACTGTAAATCTCTTCTGTAAAATCCTCTCCTATAGACAATACTATCCTTGTACAACAGTATGAGCTCTTTGAAACGTCTACAAGATGTTTAGGATAACCCCTCTTGCACATAATGTCCCACAAAATGGATCTGCTAACTCTATCAAACGCTTTCTCATAGTCAATGAAGGCAAGGAGTGTTTCCAAATTAAATTCCCTTTTCTTTTTCAATCAATATTTTCCAAGAGAATATGTCATCAATGCAAGGTAGACCTTTACAAAATCATGCCTGTTCGTTCTGAAAAAATATCCCAGATAGAACGTAGTCTTTCATTAACAATTTTTCGATATAACTTGTAAGTTGTATTTATCAAGCTTATACATTTATAATTTGATGGCACAGTTCTATCACCTTTCTTAAAAACAGAAATAACCTTGGCTACTCTCCATTCATCCGGGATCCTACATATCTTCCAGCAATATTTATTCAGCAATTGTAGCAGTCTGAACTTCAATAATGCACTATGTTATTTCAGCAAGTCTGAGTTTATCCCATCAAAACCAGCTGCTTTCCGATTTTTCATGGATGAAAGTGCTCCTTCCAGTTCCACAAATTTTATTGAATTTACACCTGTGTCCCCTCTTATGTCTTCTACAGCTTCCTGTAGAGTACAGCTTATGTCTATTCGTTAGAGTAATACCATAATTGCCTGTAATACTCAATCCATTTGTTCGTTGCAATCAAATTCAAAATCACTATCTCCCTCTCTTCTTGGTTGAGATGGCTTCATAATGTGTAAGCCACATTTGGCGTTCATGTATGTCGTCTACTATATTACCAATAAATCTATCCCATGATCTGTCATGTGTTTTTCGAATACTGTATTTCACAGCATTACGTTTATGCTTATAAATATTCAGACGTTCATTGGTCCTGGTCTGAATGTATTTTTGATAAGCCGATTGCTTTTCTCGTATCGCTTGCTCTATCTTTTCGTTCCATAGTTTGAAATCTCTTTCCGAGTATTTATTCGTTTCTTTCCAAGCTCTTCATTGCCTACTTTTTCCAAAAGGTTCCGCATATTACTCCATTCTTCTTCTATATTGTTACTAGTAGGGATCAAGTGTGCATACTCTGTCAACTTCTTCTGGTACATATATATCTTAAAAGCTTTCTTTCTGTGTACCCCAGAAATACTCCTAATGGTTCTCCATCTTGTCCAAACCTCAATTTTAGAGGCCACCATATAATGATCAGTATTGGACCTCTAAAAACATGCGTATCCTGAATTGTAAAGCCATATTTTGATTAACAATTATGTAATTAATTAATTATCTTAGTCCTCTCGCTGACCAAGTAGGCTATACTGTATTTGGTAATATCTTTTTTCTGCAAAATGTGTTTGTTACTTTACACTTACTTGAGTTAGCCAATTCTCTCAAGCTTATCCCATTTTCGTTGATAGATGACACTCTAAAAATACCATTAACATTTGTAATAGCTTGGTTACCAACTCAAGCATTAAGATTACCAGCTATAACTACATGATTCGTGTTACTGTACTTATCTATTTGTTTCTACAACTCATCATAAAATAAATGTGACTCTATGCACATGACATAATAACCTGACCTAAGCTAATCTTTAACAGTCTTTAACATTTTCCTGTGTCCAGTGGTAAGCAAATGCTACGCCACTCGTCCATTAATGGTTTCCATCAAAATACAATAGTTACATAGTTTAACACACTGTATCATAGTATTCTATTCAACCAAATCATCCCTCCAACTTCATTACGTCATCGCCGTGATCTCTTGACGTTACTTAGTCTCCCTCAATCCCGCAATCTTTTTGCCTAATCAAATATCCAGCCCATTTCCCCTTTTTTAATTTCGTAATGTTGTGAATGTTACCGTATATTCTAGTTTCCTTGCACATCCGTTTAACTGTTTTTCTATCAGACTTCTTTTGCTTTATTCATTGATTACTTAACTGATGATAACACAATACTAATTCATAGAATTATGTAAACAAAAATAAAATTAGAAAACAATTAGCGACAGACATGAAGTACAATATGCGGGATCCAGCGTTTGTGAATCTAAAGTTTTTTCTGAGTTAGATGTTATGTTACCAATTGTTAACATAAAAACATAAAAACCACGTTACCAGGCTGCCAGATATCATAAATTCATTACACAGAAAAGATTCACACTGCGAGTAATTGGAACGAGAAAGTGCATTAGTACCTGTAATGGGAGTATAACAATTTAAACGGGATTCATTATTTAGAGTTGGTATCATCCCTGTTTTTTTATAAATGAAAAGTAAAAATTTTGATCTTAAGTAGATTCACGTCGAAGGAGGATATATAAATTTTTTGAAATTCCAATAATAGGTAGAAGAGAATTTTACGAAGTGTTACTACGAATACCTGTTACGAATTGTGTAACAATTTATAAAACTCTTCAGCAAAGATTTTAAATTTGGTAACTATTAGTTGCATGAATGAACATCGATATCTACTTTACATGAAACTGTAAATTATGGTTTGCATTTGCGTTTCGAAAAGTTATATAAATTCATGTATCTGAAAAATACGAATACGTATTCTTTGTAAGACATTACGTTTTGTTATTTCAATAACACTGGTGTAAGTGGGGTTCGAACACACGAAGTTTTGATCACCGTTACGTCAGAACACTCTAAGGTGAAATATCATATCTGTGAGAGAGTTCTGACTATTAGGCCTACTTACGCTATGTGGCAGATGACGAGAAACCTGTTACTTTCAATAAAATAAGTGTTCAGATACAGCAAAAGAAATATTTGTTTGAGCGCGTCTATTTGTAAAAATGAATGGGAATGGGGCCATCGTCACTGCCATCCAGGTAGAGAAATATGCTAGTATTTCTATTAATCTGTTTCCAACTTCACCATGTAAACAGTTCGATCTACATTTCTTCCTCGACATGGTTCCTTCATTTTATTTGACAGTGTATTTCGAGACATAATATTCTTCGCCTTGCACGCTCTTCAAATCCCAGTGAAACTCCCTCTTATATGATCGTTTCCGTAGAATGCCTTTGAACTCTTTTGTACCTCCCAAAGGAATCTCATTTCAGTCTATATAGTTCCGGAGAGCAATTTCAAACAATGATCTTGGATGGAGGGCGTCATGGAGTGGGGAGGTGTTATCAAACTAACCTCAAACTAAAAATATATAGTCTACCACTGTGTTTCATATTCCGTGAATATTATCATAGAGAATATTTACATTTATGTAAACTCAGCCTTTGTAATGTTTTTTTTTTCAGATGAGTATTCTTTACTGTTGGTTGTTCACCCTAAGCTAAGATATTCAGGGTCTTGAAATTATGTGCGTTTACGGTCGGCATTCCGACCCGAAATACCATAGCATAGGCTAGCGTAGTAGTAAACTTTGTTACCAAACAAAGTTGTCTTTTAAATTCTATATGTGTTTCCTACCGGCCTATTCGTTAATATTCTGGAAATTGTGAGGTACATTCTTTAAAATGTGATTATTTTAACAATTATATCTTCATCTCCCTACCGAGTTTCATAAGTAGACAAATTTTTCTGAAATATATATTTCTGACTACCGCAATCTTTGGTTACAATTACTGCATAACACTATACTGACTATTTGAATGAAATGTTTTAATTTATCTAGCAAATGAAAAGTTGTAATTATTTTGGGCCTAAAATCGACTAAAAAGAAGGATTTATTATGATTGTTCATGAAAGTAACGTACCGACTAATGTGCTGAGACCAGATTGAAAACATGACCTCGAACGAAGGATCGATAGAGCAATAGCGGAATATGTTTTGGATCAAAATCAAAATTTAAACCGCTGTGTTACGCATTCTCTGAACGACATATTCAATTCAGTTCACGTCATATTGTTTTCAGTTAGTCGAATGCTGTTTGCCCTAAGGTCAGACATCCAGATGTTCACGGCTAGTGTAAGTTGTAAATGATTTATAATTGGTTTTGCTGCTTCACACATACATCGCGTGTTCCACATCACACTTGAGTACTTAATTTTGCATATCTATTGAAACATGTAGCTATGAAGGTTACTTTCGGGAATACCCGTGAAGGGTCGATTATTAATTTACATAAAAGAAAATTTTGTTGTATCCATAAATATAAAAAAATCAAATACCGTTATTAACTTATTGATAATTCATCGAGGTTTCTGTTTAGAAATGTTAAAGTATATTGAAGCACAATTTAAAAAAGTCATTAGCTTCTGCTACGGCAAAACACACGTATATAGAAATTGAATACGTGCTCGAGCTTTTTCAGATAAACACGCTCTTCAGACAAGACACAGACGGTGACACTAAACCATTCAGGAAATGCCAACACGAGGTGTTTGTCACAGCCTTCTGGATCGTAGGAGCGACACAAAAGAACGTATAATGCACTCGTGCCACATACATTCGATTGTATAAAAACTGCTGTGCATAATACATCGATCCCGTCGAGACAGGTATGATGTGTTGATCTCTATTCTTTTTTTACTCGCTTTTATAACAAAATATTACCAGACTACAGAGTTTAGTGTCGCACGGACTACTGGTGTGATTGTAAATTACAATGGCTGCGTTCTTATAGCGTAGTATAGGCCTACTAATGCTGCCTTATTTGTAACATGTGTCTGTAAAACTGAACAACCTGTTTTGCAACTTTCACTCTTTGCTCTAGTTGAATTGTACTTAAAAAATATAAAATTGCTAGTGTAATAAAATAAATAGACGTTATTTAATGCAATACTACAGCTACGAAGAAACAACGTCCTCACGGAGGTTAAAACCACTATTGAATGTAGGCCTACGTTATTGATAAGAAGCTCGGCGCGAGCTATAACCTTAAACCCGTGTATTCTGTTTCGTCATACAAAAAGTTACGCTTCGAGATTTAAAATATGTTTTTCTAACTGTACCCACAAGTACAAAACAAACGAGTTTTCCAGCTGTACTAACTACTTGTCCTTAATGAGGGTGTGTTATGGCAATTCTGGTTTGTACAACTGCATCCAGATTCCAAACAGTTTTAGTTCTTTACATTAATAGCGTTTTACAAATATTTTGAATGTGGAAAATGTAGACCACTGACGATTTATTGTCTATTTATTGCCTATCGTCATACGTTTTCCTCAAGGATTTGAACAAGCAGTTTCGCTTCATGTTTCGGAGTTGTCTTTTCATCGTTTCTTTGTTTTCGTATGGCATCACCGTCTTCTGTTTATTGTATCCCCTGACTGGTTTGATGCGGAATCTCATCCTCCAGCTCAATCTATACTCAGTCGTCTCTCAGTACCTACAGCATCACACTTTCTCAACAATCTGCCTCAGGTATTCCGGTCTCGTCATTCTCTGCATCTTCCCACTCCGGCTCTTCCTATTCACTGCATCCTCTGTCGCCGATATCCATTAATCCTGGTGTTTCCACGACTGCCCCTCCAATCTGTTTTCTCTTCTCGTAAACTTTCTCAATAAACATCTTCCCTTTTCTACCACTATTTCCATAATTTGTTCTAGTTTTTCCACTCATTTTATTTTTAACACTCTCCTATATTATTGTTGAATCTGCATCGTATTTCAAATGTTTCTATTTTTCGTTTTTCAGCTTTTCCAATGGTCTAGGTTTGTCATGCATGTAGTGCGATTTTTCAGACTTTTAACTTCAGAATTTTGTTCTAAATTTTTAACACAATATTTGCTTTTAGAAAAGTTTTCTTTTTGGAAAAATCCACAAATTTTGACTTGCGATATTCTACTTTCATTATTGTTTTACTGAACTGATAAGCTGTAGGCACGCTAAGGTCTTTCTGTCTTTTGCCTGCCGTCCATCGAACGTTCTTCAGTTACATAATAGGTGTACAGTTTTAACTAACTCGCAGAATTAACTGTCCTTATCTCCTTCCTCATCTTATCTCTGGAATTGAGTCTACTGTCCAAGCGTTGTAACAATGGCCTACACTCAGAACTATTTACGGACTAGTACAACTTATCCTCCTCACAAAGGTTATTTTGAACCTCCGTTGTACTGTGTAACAATAAAATACAAAGAATGAAACATCCACATATATATTCTAAATGTGTTGCTACTTAACGTGCGACTTAAAATATTGGAGATTGTAGTCAGGAATAAATTAGACTAGCAACTTGTTGCATTGTCTGCAAGCTGTTGGAATGCTTATACAACTACACACCCAGCCAATGTTTACGATTGTTAGTTAATTCTTCCAGTGGTACTAAAACTATGACTGATCCTAAACGCGGAGGCTACTACTCCAAGCGTTTCTGTCTCCCTTAGCCATTGGCCAGTTAGTAACGCGAGCATCTTTAGTGCATCCGTTTTTATACTGTACTGGCATCGTCTTTAAGGGTTTTCCCTTTCCTTGGATTGTAGTCAGATGCCTTTCAACATTCTTTTAAGGACACTATTCTTAATTGTTCTTCCACATAGTCACTGTTGGCTTAGAATACTTAGTTACAAACCAATATAATTTAAAATTTCCAACGGCCATTTTTTGTGAGTAATCCGCATATCCTACCCAACACCCTCCTTTCAAACACTATCAGCATTTATTAGGTCTATGAGGATCCACGTTTTTCATCCATACGTGACATATTGTCTTATCGGAGTTACATATATAGTAGCTTTGACGCCCCTTTGAACTAAAAATTATTTGAGGACTGCAAGTCCGTAAATTGGTTTGTTTCTTTTCAAACGTAATGCCTTATTTCGTGCGCGATGATATTGGTCTACGATGTGCTCCCCAAGTACGTGAAACTTGAGACAAATGACGAACAGTGACGGTGAGGTATCTGTGCTGTTTGTTTTCAGCCCCAATACAGGAGTTTTTGTCAGTCGTAGCGGCTTGTGCTAGGGAGAAGTAAGGAGCTGACGACTGCGCAATCGCCATGCCTGAGAAAAATTCCTATACTTTGGTCTTATCTACGTTAACTTCCAACCGAAAGATACGAGCCCTCTTTTTTAAGGTATCATAATATTCGTGCACTGCTTCAAGCGCTTCAGCGATTTAATACGAACATGCAAATATTTTTACTTCTTTATTCATAATGGTACCGTTTATGTCTGTCTGTAATCATGCGAATATTATAAGGAGTAGGCCTACTATGTTGAGCCATATGTCTGTAGGATGTGGTGTTTGAAAAGTATCGTGTACCCTTAAAGTTCTCTGTGCGTTTACACTGTACTTTACGTAACCTTTTCGAGTCTTCCATTGACATTCGCATTCACTACTTTAAGAGAAATCCGTAACACTATCGTCGTTTGAACGGTTGTTAATCTTCGTGTCGCTAGTGTTTTTGAAACGTATACAATAATACGACTCTTCCTTGCTTCGACGCTTTGTCTACTGGAGATCTGTAGCGGTCTGCCATTTCTAAATTCCGGTTGGCCCTTTCTGAGCCTGTCCTTATGTCAGTTAGTGTCATACAAAATACATACATCTTTCTGTAGTTTTCGACAAGCAAACAGTAATACATCAAGTAATTTTGTATCAGATTTGAACAGACAATGACTAGGTTACACTTTCATAAATCTGATGGAAACAACGCATGCAATTACTGTAGTTGGAAAGTAAAATTGGTATTAGAGAGTGAATGATCGGTGTCCAGGAAGTTCTCACAGCAACGAACGAAGCACGAAAGGCGACATATTACGACTGTACATACTCCAGCGGCTCATTGACGTCCCTTCAGTTATACGGCCAATAGTGGATTAAGTGCATTAAGTGGATCTATATGGAGTGTGTTTACGCCAGTACATGTGGCAACTTACACACATACGCGCACGCGCACGCGCACGCGCGCACGCCAGTAGCTTGTGGTTTCAGTTTCAAACAGCGGGTGCAGTTCATGCACAAAGTTTTCAGCGGTTTGGAAATCTTGAGTAACTACAGCAGTAGAACAATTTTGTTGAGCCTCGTTTGCATTACATGTAACAAAATAGGCCTACTTGATAGCTTTAAATACGGGCCTAAAAGCTTTTTACATCACGCAAGAAAAGTGCCTCAATGGCTCATTATTATGTGATTCAAACTAACATTTTGTTTGAATTACAATGATTCATACCATGTGTTGAGACGTTGCAACGGTACGGTTTTTGGATCAACATTAGTGGAAGCAAACGTTAACACGCTCCGGAGATAAAATGAAAACGTGTATGTTATATACAGAAACAAATTAATAATGTTGTTAACTATTATTATTATTATTATTGTTGTTAATACATTCAATAAATTATTAATGGTGAAAAACAATTCTATTGCTTTTTCATGTTCTCCTTATTGTTATTGTTATTGTTGTCGTTGTTGTTGTTGTTGTTGTTGTTGTTGTTAGTATTTTTAGCAGGGGCGATGAATAATAAACCTGAGCTGTGTTAAGAATAAAATAAGAACTCGTAAGCTTGTTAGAATAAAATAAAACAAACAAATTAAACAGTGGAAAAATTGTCTACGCCCAATATTTGTGATAGTGACAAATATCTAGTGGAAATGACCTTTAAGCTTAACTTACATGAAGCTCGATCGTAAACTTAGTGCGGTTTAACACACATCGACATATTTCCATTAAAACTAAAACGTTTCGCTCATACTACGGCGAGACATCCTCAGTGGTTCAACAAAAATAAATCAAAACATGCTATTGTTGCCTTGTAGCATAAACAATAATCAGCGCGTTTTTGCAGTATCTAGGCTAATATCATAGTTGATTCTAAGTGCTGACTTTGATAGTCAAACTTTGATAGTCAAACTTCAGTGCTTTACATTTTTAATTTAATTTAATTTATTGAATGGTCAGCGTAGTTTTCAGTAGGCAATGGTCAGTAGGCAGTGTTTCCAAATCAGCAAAATTTTTAAATGTTGAGCTACCAATCCATTTTATAATTTCACATCTTTAAACCTACCCTGTATTTCATACACTGAACTTAAATAGTATGGCTTGTTCTACATATTTGCGGATATGTGATAACTTACAACAGCTATACTACTTCTACTGCCTCTGGTTTGAATCTCTGGAATATCTGAAGTGTATTACCACTTTGGAATCTGCTTTTCCTGTAAATCCCAACACATACGCGTTATAAATCATGTATTAACTATGATTTTTCACTTCGTTTACGCATTACTACACACACACACACAAACATACATACGCATAAGTAATACAACTGCAAGTAGGTTTATTTTTACCTGACGTTTCACAGCAATTATTCTGTATCTTCAGAGAATTTTGCATTTTGATTTAATGTTTCGCTTACAATATAGTTAACGGATAATCGATTTTACGTTAACTATATTGTAAGTGAAACATTCGATCAAAATTCAATATAACCTCTGAAGACACAGAATAACTTCTGTGAAACGTGCGTCAAGTGGATATTATATTAATATTAATTTATTAATATTTTAATAAATAAACCATCTTGCAGTGGTATTTATTTGAAGATATTACATAGGAGACCTGCAGGAAACTCAACGAGTTACTTACAAAAGAATAATGGACATATACATTTATTTATATATATACATACACATATATGTGTGTGTGCTTGTGTGTGTATAATACCATAACGTGATACATCACAACATTACTGTAAAACTAATTTCACCAATTTTTGTTGTTGGATATCGTTAAATTTAGCTGATTTTCGCTGAGCACCTTCTCCTCTGTCTCAACCGGGTTTCAAACGTTACTGGAAGGGACAAACCCGGTATCCCCGGTAATGTATGTTACAAACGTTGTACATAGAACTTTTTCTTAACCTCTGGAAGAGTCTGTAAGTCGCGAACAGCTAATTCTCACTGGTATCGACTACATCGTATTCCTATTACAGAGAACACGTGTAAAACGTTTATTTTGTTATTGTTGCAAGCGTTTGATTTAATGACTATCTGATTTTATTCGAGTACAGAAACTATGGTTCATGAAACGAAAAACAATACAACGTCTCATAAATACACTGCCAATAAACTTTACTACGACAAATATAAAAATAACTTCAAAATAATTTAATAAAAACAAATTAACCCTAACGTATGGGAAAACACTTAATAAAAACTTAAAAGTTCAACCATATAGAAATATAAGTTGAAGAAAAAGAAGAATGGTCACGATATGCATGTAAGTTTAAATGAAATAATATGTCAGTAAAACTCGACTGATGAGTATCAGCCATTTAGTAGGTAAATCCTTTACTGTTGTCGCAGATGGAACGGAATGCGTTTAATAAGGAAATATTGACTTGTCCGTGTACATACTAATTTACTACATATATTGAAGAACAGCTAAACTATAACAGCAACAAAATACAACACAATTTAACTGAATTAATGCAACGAAATATTTTTGTTTTCAGAAATCTAACCTTTTCGGTTTATGTTATTCGTTCTGATAATAAAAATAATCAGGCAAACGCTTTCATTACGAGAATGATACAACTTAATGCAGTTAGGCCTACGATTGCCGTTAATTTTTATGAGTCGAGAATGAGAATCTACCTTTTTTTCAATAAAATAGAGCTCTATTCTTCGTCTGCAGTATAAGTGATATTTACACGTACCACTGTTGAAACGTTTGTGTAATAAACGTTTCGATAATTAATTAGAAGCCATTCAGATGTACGATAAGACAATTCGTTCTTCAGTTTTCTAAAACTAACTTTACTGTGATCAAACACGTGACTTATTGGACGTGTTTCTCAACTCGAATGTTTTCCATACGCTTAAACTTTATAAACGGCCAGCAACGATTACTCAACTATGAAAATTGCCGACAGACTACAGATTCTACGCGTCCGTTAGTGCGTGTACCTTCGAGAGAGAGAGTGTGAGAGAGAGAGAGAGAGAGAGAGAGTGTGTGTGTGTGTGTGTGTGTGTGTGTGTGTGTGTGTGTGTGAACACTTTCATTATTTCTATAACGCAGTACTATTGCAACGAAAAATGTTGAGCTAATTTTATTAAAATGGCTGCAAAATACACGCATTGTTCCCATTGTCACTTCTATTCCGTCCGTAGCAGACTACGATCACCAGATTGCGTCACATTACATACACACGCGCGCTCGGACATATCTGCGATTCGAGAAAGCGTTTCATTTCAACAAGGTCTCTCTGTCTTTCTCTCTCTGCCTAATGATGTAATATTCACGTATGTATAGATACAGTTTTCCTGCTGTAATTTATTTTATTTTATTGGAACAGTTTTAAACAACCAACTTATTTGCAACACAGTTTTTTATGAATTACTCCTCGTAACTGGTAGTTTCATATTATGTAAGTTAAGGAAATAATGCTGTAAGAAACTGCACTAAAAATGACTAATAAAGAATTTATAATAACGCAACAGATAATTCATCGTAAAAGAGTAAATATATGGTCGTTGTTTTTGTTCCGTAAATGAGAAAGAACAATTGTTACAGCGGATAATGCTATGGAATGTTATTATTGTGACGAAACAATGACGGTGTTGTTTTGTAACGCCAGTTGGTGACCATGCTTCCTGGATTATTGAATATACCTAATAGCAAATAACAAAGGCATAAAAAGATTACCAATTGTTGCTATCGTCATAAAACTTAGCAATAATATTCGTGTCTACAATGTGCTGAACGTCTATAACAGCAATACCTTTAAAAAAACTTCGAAACGCTGAATATTGGAAACGAGAACACGTACCAAAATACGTGTTCTTTAGAAGACAAACCAAAATGTGTAACAAGCTTCTCTGAATCGTCAGAATTCCTACACATAATTTATGCTTGATTTGAAGAATTATAAACTTGTAATTAATTGATTAAATTGATTTCTAAAATTATAAAAAATTTACATGTTTTTGGTTTTTATTTGTTGTCACTGCTTCTACGCATTAAGTCTAAAGTCAATCAGAATAAAGTCAAACCGCACAAGATCTTTATTTAATGCAGTTTCTTTTTTTAAACATAAGAAAGTTCTTTAATGAGCAAAACGACCTGGCCTTTGAATTAAGTGATCGTGGTGAGAGCATACGCATTACGCAAACATTATGGTTGTGTGTTTCTGAAATAGGTGACATCATGTTTCTAATCAGATTAACAGCTACCAAGTTAACACACCGATTTTAAGTTGGCGGGCGGTTTCTATTGGGCGAAGAAGGTATTGCCACAGGGAGTGAACATCGAACTGACTTTAACTACCGAGTGTTTCCGTCACATGATTTTGAATTAAAAAATAAAATTATTTTTATACAAAGTTATTGAAATATGATTTGACAATTTAAATAATAGTAGTGTCAGTTTCATTACATTTTGTAGTTCTTGTTTAACTATTCGACTTCATGATTACATAAAAATTTTAACAGCTAATAATTAATTGTAAATGATAATTTTGCAAATGTTATAATGTCACGCAATTTGTGCTAAAAAAATTAGCAAACATTTTGATAAGCAAAATTTGTAATAAAATTTGTGCTTATGACGAACCAAAACTTGTTTATTATGATCAATTAAATTCCTTATTTTCTTTATAATCCTTTTCTGCATGAAAAATCTAGGTTCTCATAATCCTTTCTCACCAGCTGTATTTACCGAAATAACAATCCGCGTTTCAGTTGGATGTATCTAATTTTATTTGGAAGATCCACGTGATATTTGTAAAAGGATTGTGCTCGCTAATGTCTTGTAGGCCTATAGTAGGCTATATGTCTTAATTCATCCGATTACCTTGAGAAACCGTCCGTGCATTGTTGCTCAGGGTATCCTTAGAGAAATGAAATAATTGGCCTTATTCGACAACTGAAATTGTAGCCAAATATTTATTAATTAAATATTACTGTAATTGATTAGGAACTGAAAGCTGTTTATTAAAGCGGTGCCAAACACGGCAGCTCCAATAGGTCCAGTCTGGTCACAAGGCAATAGGCTACTTGGATTCTTAGGCTTCAAATAAATATATACGTACTTGTTCTTACCATACTGTCAGTAACAGCATATAAAATCCAATAACTGATTACAGTAGTGTGGCTACTCGACTCTTAGTAAAGGTCTGTCACCATCCGAGTAGGCTACCAGTATTCCAGCCTACACAGGACTGTGATTCCGTAACACGACTATGCTTAGAGCCTGAGAAAAGATTTGTTAATTACTGTACGTATCAATCAGACACACAAAATTATATATGTATGTATATATATTATAACATAACAAATTGATATTTATTTAATTTGTGTGTTCCCACGATTTTGGAGCGCCAATTTGTATAACACAACAAATTATATAATGTTTTGAATTCATGGGTGTAATCGTAATAAGAAGATGATGCGTTATTTAAGTTTAAAATTGTTCCATTATTTATTTTTTTATTAAACAAAATCTTTCATTTCGCATATTGAAATAGTACTCATTATTATATCGTTTGTACGACTCTCTCGTACACAACTTATAGCTAACAAATTACATACAACAGGTTATACATAAATCTTATTATCTAATTTTAATTAATTAAATATTTATTTGCTCTCGGCTTACTCATTGTGTGGTTATCTTTTTTTCAATTGCTGATTAATTTACTTCAATAATGAATTTACTTGTATTCCAGTTTCTTTAATATTAATTGGTTTTAAAACTTTCTACTGCATATGCATTCTCCTTTATCAACAAAGACTTTATTAATTACGTTAACTCAAAAATCAAATATTTCTCTTATCATTTATGTTACTCTCAATTACTAAATTTTATACAAGAGATATTATTCTAAATTTCACTCTGCTTTTACATTTATGTACAATTAGTTATTTTAATACAGGTTGAATGTCTTTCATTCTAACTTTAATTAGTGCCTTTCAAATGTCTGTAATTACAATGGTTTTTCATCACCTCGTTTGACGTGGTTAATCACCCGTACGTCCTCTTTTGGTCCTCAGTCCGTGTCCTCCTGGTTCTCTTGTTGTGTCCTCCTGGTCCTCTGGTCGTGTCCTCCGTGTCCTCCTGGTCCTCTGGTCGGATTCCACTGCATGTGCTGTTTAATAGTCGTCTCGCCTCACATCATATGCTGCAGGTGTGTCCATTGACCTCCTCGTATGTACTCTGCTGCTCTGGTTGGACTTCTAGTTTGTCCTGTGACTCTTACTATAGATTTAAAATAGCGTCGTCAACTGACATAGCCTCCTGTGGCAACGGTTGAATCGAGAAGAAGAAACTTTATTAGCGCGACCTGGTATTTATAGTCAGGTCGTGCAAAAGCTCATGTCTGAATAATTTTTAACTTGTCAGATTTTGTCGAAGCGTCTTTTCCCCACTCTGGTTCAATTCACTATTTTCGCCTATCTTCGCGAATTACGAAGTCTGTTTTACACCACTCGATGCTCAATCGATCACTAATTTTTCTATGTTTACTATACGTAAATTACACTTCTTTATTGTAATTACAAAAAGAGCTATTCACTTTTTACGTATAGTAATTGCACTTTTCGTCACATTGGCACGGTCTTTTACCCCTTTGTTCACCTTTAATTTCTATACACTTTGGTGTCTTTTGTTTTACCATATCGTACATATTTTTCTCATAATTAAAATAAAACATAAAAACTGTCCTACTTGAAAGGGTTGGTTACATTTCAGGAACGGACAGGCTTCACACACACAAACAAAATACGCGCGTACACTACGCTAGCGACAGGTGTGCCAAGAATGCGGGTTCATGCATGAATTCTGCGCTCCCTATTTTTAACTACGATACAGCTTATGCAATCTGAATCATGTTTATTAATCCATATTTATTTATTTTTATTATTTATTTAATTTATTTTGGCAATGCACAGTACCGTTAATGGTTGTACTGTTGCATTATATGTGTTTATTATGACTAAATAATGCATATTAAATTTTGTATTTATTAACAAAATTAAAATATATATCTTATATAAAAAGTTTGATAATGTTAGTCGCAGTAAAAAAAAAATTGTGAAAATATCTATGAAACGATATACATATTGCAATAAAACATGCGGTAAGAGTCATTTTAAAAATGCCAAGATTCTATTACACACTTTATGACGTTATAGACATGTTTTAAATTGATTTTGTTCAGTAAAGTAACTGTAAGTTTTGAAATAAGAAATGGGTAATTATGAGTTATATGTCAAAATGCCCATAAATTTATTCTCTGTTATGTCAAGTGCAAATTTAGTCCGCGAGTGCGCGTGTTATTCGTGTTTTTTTTCTGAATAACTCCTAGAATAATTAACGTATCGGAATGAAACTTAGACAGCGTATGCATCATAAATAGCGCTACATTTTTCGTATGTCATAAACTCAAAACATATAATTTTACTATGTATTTTTTAAACTGAATTCGCTTTTCTATAGAAGCCTTATCTGCAGAAAAGTAATAGAACTTTTAGATAAAATCTATACAAGAGTTTGCAGACTATGGCATAGTCTTACATGATATTTAGCTATCAAGGTAAATATCTATCACGTGTTCTAGATTTCAACGAATCACGAACTCCAATTTCAATTTGAGATGTGCTCTAGTTAAGTCAAGATCGTCCAGTTCTCTTCTGTAACTCGCCCTTGTAAGACGTACTCTCTGTGCGAGTTTTTCGTGACAGTACACGTTTTTCTATGGGGTGACGATAGTCCAAGATCTTAGCTACGAGATGCTCGTATGCTAGATCAAGTGGTTAACAGAAAGCAGAACTCAGTTGAATTGAAGATCTAATAGTGCCCAATCGAGTTACTCAAGATTTCTGCATAGGATCGGTTGTATTCAGTGGGATACACCTGTATGAACGAGTGGACACATTAAGATTGCCGGAAGATGTATGCTAAACACACCGCATTAAATAATAATTAATTAACCAACTTATCGAACCTGAGATTTATAAATAAAACAATATCGCTTAGATAAACAGGTGTGTGAGTGAATCGCGAGTCACAGCGCCAGAGGTCAACTTTAACGTAGCAGCCTACAACCGTACTACAAGAAGGAATTCTTCAACCAAGTAAAATAAACAATTGTTCAAATGAACATGCATCAATAACTAAAGACAATATATTTTTAATAAATAATTTGTGTAAGAAATATTACATAAAAGATTTAAATTTGTTTTAGTTTAATAAATCCCTACATTCAGATAAGAGACTCTGTTATATATATTAATAGTTCTAATACACGTCTATGCATCCTCCATTTGTTTCGTTGCTATATATATACCGGTATATAATAATTTAAGTATAATATTTTATATTATACACGCAATCAAGTATAAACATATAATATTAAGTAGACACTATCAAGTTTTGAATATGCTATCGTTTGTGTTTGTTAAATGGTGACTGTAATTTTTCTAGAAGGTCTGAATTCCCTAGATGTCTAACGGGTGATGGGTCTAACCAAAAAACTTTTGCATCGTGGAAAACCGATTCTCTGCAACAAACTCGTCTTGAATGTGTTTATTATGACTAAATAATGCATATTAAATTTTGATTTTATTAACAAAGTTAAAATATATATCTTATAAAAAGTTTGATAATGTTAGTCGCAGTAAAAAAAAAAATTGTGAAAATATCTATGAAACGTACAGAGCCAATTCGCAGAGTTCACACCTCATACTCTGTCAACTGTAATGACCTTGAACGAAGTCTGCAATGTTTAGGTGGAGCTGGGTGACAGCAAGAGTTAAAACAACTACCGGTACCATACCTAAATTCCCAACATTCTTCTCTTGACATAATCTTGCACAGAGTGTTATAATTTATTTACCAATTACGTGTATACTTTTTATAGCTGGCAGCTGTTGGCTGTCCATAGCTTAAAGAGAATGTCATATGGTAGCAGCTAGGGATCAACCATCTGATCCATGTAGCATCCCAAGATACACTGTCTGCTATAAGTGTAATGATATGAAAAGCGGTTGTATTCAGTACAAGAGAATTACAGAATTTTAAATTTACTGACATTTTTTCGTTTTTACATTCCACGGAGAGGCTAAGAGTGTTTGACACTGGATAGTAGACTACAAGCGTCAAGTGTAAATTCTAGACTTTCATCTACTAAGAAATGTTAATTGTAAAGGTGATCGAACATTTCCCCACTGTGATGTGATTGCGTGCACATATGCATGTTTATGCAATAAACTCTTAATTAACTATTAATAAAATATTTAGTGCAATTTAGCAGTGTTGCGCAATTAAACTTTATTTACTGGAATGAGGTAATGCTATATACATCAAGTGGCACTCAGTAGCGTACGATAACATTAAGTCAGTGTTATGTAATTAAGAAAATAATTTTGAATAATCAACCCTTTACTACACATATCTAATTTAAATAAATTGTTAAATACCTACATATACATTTAACAATATATAACACTGCATACGTATCATATATATTATAACATATAACATAAGCCTATATAACTATTTAACAATGCAGTCGACAGGCTTAGGAGGTTTATTAAGCTTAAAATGAATGGAACTGTTTGTAGAGCGTTTTAGCTGTGCTGAGTGTTACAGGATAAGGCATTTAAACATAATTCCGATACCAACGCAAACAGATCACAATTAATTCAGTTCGCGGTGCATTTATGTTCTCCAGTAGTACAAACGATATACGTATGTCCTTGACCGATACACTTACCAACACTTACAGAAAAATTATTTATATTGCTCGGCCTTTGTTGCTTTAGTTTCTGTGTCTTTTCTCAAACCATCATCGGATCTACTCATCTTTTTGCGTTCTTTCCCCTCTTCTTTTGTAGATTTCATAATGTATAGTACGTCTACTGCACTGAAGACATTGTTTTTTCTATTCCTTGTAGGTAATTTAATTTTCTTCTTTACCACCTGGACTGAATGAAACTTTGCCATTAACATTTTCGCTGTACTATTCATGAATAAAATAGTTTCTTACAAGTTTGCATACGCGCAACAAGTGTTAATACGTCCTTATCAAAGTTTTATATTTGCCGAGTAGTTTAGGACTACACACTTATCGAAGCCATTTCCACAGGGAGGTTCATAAGGCCATTCGTGCGTGAGACTATGTTTATTGATATTTAACAGGAGTATATTTTGTCGTGTTAAATGCTTTTCGGCTCCTAAAATGATTTTGTTCATTAAATGCCTTGGTAGTCCCGTATGAATTATCCTCCAATTTATTTCATATCAAATAATCTGTATTATATTTTTACAAGTAGTGATGCGTCACCCTTTTTATCCGTACTGTACCAAATGATTTTGTTATTTCGTATTTGCCTTAATTTATCCAAAATGTACCAAATAATTACAGCAAGCGTTACAGAGCGTGTACCGTCGATATCAGCGGTATGAATGTAAAAGCAATTACATAAAACACGACAGCTTTGCATAAGGGCTGAAAAGTTGGTCAAAGAATACATTAACGCTTTCTCTGCGATACAGCGTCTGTGCCCATAAAATCTATTTATGGGCGTCTGTGTCTTCGCAATTCTATTTGTGCGGAGCTAATGTGTGTGTGTGTGTGTGTGTGTGAACACTCATAAATATGAATTGTTAATAAACGTGTAAAGAATGTATATACTGAATTACGTTTACTTTAAATTTCTAAAAAAAAAAATGAATTGTCTGGGATGACTTTTTTATATTTTAGACATCACATTGAGTTTTATACCGCGGCCTATAATTGATGCGTGTTTACTATGTTTTTAAGTACTGCTTTTTCTACATAATTCTATGAATATTTTTTATTTTACTTCCATGTTCCATATGGAAGTATGGTGATGGCAAAAAAAATCGTGGTCGAGATTATTGCAGATTCTGATTGTACTACCCTCAAAACATGAAAAAAAGTCATTTTTCGAAAAATGCCTGTGTGTGTGTCTGTGTGTCTATCTGTCTATCTATAGATTTTTTTTATGGCAAACGATAACAGCCGCAAATTCAAACAGAATCGAATAATGTTTCGCATACAGCCCTGAATTGTAGAGTTCTCAAGGTCTGTTGTTTTTGGTGAAGATCGGTTAAGGGAAAGGGGTAGTTTACCGGCAACGTTTTATGTTTTAACAAGGGTATTTCCTATGACAAACGATAACAGCCACAAATTCAAACATAATCAAATTATGTTTTGCATACAGCCCTGAATTGTATATTTCTCAAGACTTATTGTTTTTAGTGAAGATCGGTTAAGGGAAAGGGGTAGTTTACCTGCAACGTTTTATGTTTTAACAAAGGTATTTTCTATGGCAAACGATAACAGCCGCAAAATCAAATATAATCAAATAATTTTTTGCATGCAACTCTGAATTGTAGAGTTCTCAAGACTTACTGTTTTTGGTGAAGATCGGTTAAGGGAAATGGGTAGTTTACCTGCAACGTTTTTTGTTTTAACAAGGGTATTTTCTATGGCAAACGATAACAGCCACAAATTCAAACAGAATCAAATAATGTTTTGCATAGCCTACAGCCCTGAATTGTAGAGTTCTCAAGACCTATTGTTTTTGTTGAAGATCGGTTAAGGGAAAGGGGTAGTTTACCAGCAACGTTTTATGTTTTGACATGGGTAATTTTTTCTATGACGAATGATAACTGCCGTAAAGTCAATCAGAATCGAATAATGTTTCGCATACTGCCCTGAATTGTAGAGTTCTCAAGGTCTGTGGTTTTTGGTGAAGATCGGTTAAGGGGAAGGGGTAGTTTACCTGCAACATTTTTTGTTTTAACAACGGTAATTTTTTCTATGACGAACGATAACTGCCGCACAGTCAAACAAAATCAAATATTTTTTTGCATACGTTCATCAATTGTAGATAACTCAAGGTCTGTTGATTTTGTTGAAGATCGGTTAAGGGAAAGGGGTAGTTTACCAGCAACATTTTATGTTACAACAAGAGAACGTTTTTCATGAACGATAACTGCCGTAAATTGAAACAGAATAAAATAATTTTTTACATTCGTGCCTGAGTTGTAGAGAACTCATGGCATACTTATTTTGGTGAAGATCGGTTAAGGGAAAGGGGTAGTTTACCTTTAATGTTTTAACAAGAGTAATTGTTTCTATGGCAAACGATAACTGCCGCACATTCAAACAGAATCATATAATGTTTCGCATACAGCCCTGAGTTGTAGAGTTCTCAAGACCTATTGCTTTTAGTGAAGATCGGTTAAGAGAAAGGGGTAGTTTACCTGCCACATTCTATGTTTTAACAAGGGTAATTTTTCTATGACGAACTGCCGCACATTCAAACAGAATCAAATAATGTTTTGCATGCATCCCTGAATTGTAGAGGACTGAAGGCCTATTGATTTTGGTGAAGGTCGGGTAAGAGAAAGGGGTAGTTTACCTGCAACATTTTATGTTGTAACAAGAGACATTTTTTCATGACGAATGATAACTGCCGTAAATTCAAACAGAATCAAATAATTTTTACATATGTGCCTGAGTTGTAGAAGACTCAAGGCCTATTGATTTTGGTGAAGATCGGTTAAGGGGAAAGGGTAGTTTACCTGAAATAGTTTTTGTTGTAACAAGAGTAAAATATTTAATTTTGATAAATAAAGTATCCTGATAAGAATATCTTAATAATCCACTGTAGAAACGTAGATGAAATATCTATAAATGAAGAGGCTAGTTGAACGGGGTGGAAGTAATTTTCTATAAATGAAAATTATAGTTGAAGAGGGAGGGGATAATTTTTTATATATAAAGTATTTAAAATTTATATTTATATTACCTCAAGATGTTATTTTTCCTTATTTGGAACATGTTTCGGGTACCATCTTTTACCCATCCTCAGCCTTCCGGTTTTTGTGTCTGATGAAGTACATATGTGTTGGTTGACTATTATTATTGTGGCTTCTTGTTGGCTTCTGGTACTTGAAATTGGTTTTATTGTGTGTGATTGTGGTGTATGTGTTAGTTTTTTGTGTATTTTCGATGTTGAGTACTTTGAATATTGTGTCATGTTTTTTGTATATGTACTACGTTATCGGCAAGAAAGAAGTGGTTTGTTGTTAAAATTCCTTCCCGTCCTCTTTGGCCGTAGACCAAAGTTTTCTGCAAAACCAGATGTTTCGGCAGTGCCGTCGACTGCCATCATCAGTGAAAATCGAGTGCGATAACGTGTGGTGGTATACGTTAATGACCACAGTACTGTGGTTAAGACTGAAGCAATAAGTGGAAAGAAGTAGTTTCTATGGAAACATTTCATTTCGTAAATGATTTAAAATATAAATCTTAGAACATGGAAGTCATGTATGATTCTCCTTACCGATATTTTAATATAAATATGATTTAATATTTCAATATTTAATGATTTTCTTCTGCTTGTACGTATAGTATCAATACTAAAAATCATTCTTGTGTATGATTTTTCTTCAAATGCAGACAGATTATAATAGTGCGTACATACCGTACATTTAAAAATCTACCGAATACAGACAAATTTCAAAAATTTGTAATTACTCAAAATGTACTGTGTAGATTTCAGCGAGATATATTTAATACAGCAACAAAATCCATACTGATATGTTTTAAAGGTTTGAAAATTTTTTACACGATTAGGCCTACTCATATTTTAGTCAACAATATGCAGAAAATATTTTATTTTAAATAATCGGCCTTTTTATATACACTAAGACGGTTATATACTAAATACTAAAACTATATAAAAGTTTGCTTTTACTATTTTTTTTAGTTTCACCTGGCTTGACTCCTGCGAGGAGTAGCCTATATACCGACATTCTTGCTAAGGTGATTAGAAGTGCCTAAAATTATTCTACAAATCTATAATGTTTTATAAATAAATAACAAATAAATAAACAAATAAATATATATTTTGATAAATACTTATCTTTTTCTTGTTTATGTATTTTGTATTATTATTAATAACAAAACTTTTTTCAAAAACTTACGTTAATACTAGTAGTTCCGTCAGTGACTTACTTTTTTGTCGTTACGACGCGTTTCAAGACGAATGTCTCATCATCAGGTGTTTCACTCGATTGGTGAGGTCGTCAATACATTAAAATAAAATAAATAAACGAACACATAAAAAACACATAAAAACACTATCATCATCAGATTTGAATTTCATAACACACACACACACACACACACACACACACACACACACACACACACACACACACACACACACACACACACACACACACACACACACACACACACACACACACACACACACACACACACACACACACACACACACACACACACACACACACACACACACACACACACACACACACACACACACACACACACACACACACACACACACACACACACACACAGAGCATAACCCCGAGTTCGCGTATTACGCTATCCCGTGTGAGACGCGCTTTTTGGTCCCTGCACATCATATATAGTCATTAAAGACCCCGTTTATTGCGCTCAAATCCCTCATATCACGCTGTTTTTCGTTACGGAGTAAAACGTCTTTAAAGCAGATTTGCATGGAACTTAGTATCAAATACATTACTTTAATGCGACTGTAGGAAAATTTACCTTCCTAAACCTTTTATATGTATGTTTAAGTGATGTAACTGAAAGCCGCTTGATCACTGGAACAGTTATACGCCATATGTAAACATCCATTATAGTCTACTAGCTTATTTAAGAGATGTAAACATTTGATATTGACGAACGCTGCCTGTGATGTTCGTCGACAGATCAGCAATCAATTCTATAACGTGTTACCTTAACTATTAAATAGCCGTCTTGTAAACATCCATTCCCATTCACTCTCATGCGCTGACACATAGGTCTATTATTTAATTTTTAGTGGTCAGTGTCCATTTTTGATTAGCGTAATACGGCTGTGACTAGCTGTGTTAAAGTGGTTCCGAGTGTGACTAAAATTAATATTAAAACGAAAGCACTTTCTGTATCGAATAAAATAGAAATCCTACGAAAACACTACTCTAAATCAGAAACAACTTGCGGATTTATTAGGAATACAACCGTCAACGTTAATAACAATAATAAAGAACCGAGACTCAATCATTGCAGCTGCGACGTCAGGTGAATGTAAGCGTAGGAAAGTGAAATACGGATTCCAGGACGAACTGGAGAACATTTTGGTTGATTGGCTTCATCAGGCTCGAAGAAGCTCAACTCTGCCTATAAGTGAGCTTATATTCAGGAAAAGGTGCGTGAAATAGCACATAAATTAAACACTGCAGAGTCAGAGTCTGTCAGTAAAAGTGGAGTGTTGTATAATCTAATTTCGAGGTACGAATTCCGTGATATTTTCAATGAAGACAAATGTGGTTTGTTTTTTAACTAATGCCAGACAAATGATACATTTTCAAAGGAGAAAAATGTAATGGGAGGAAAATTAAGTAAGGACAGAGTTGCAGTCCTCGTTGCTGCAAATTCTGATGAGTCTGAGAAACTGTCTGCATTGGTGGTGGAAAAATCAGCTAAACCACGATGCTTTAAAAACGTAAACAACTTGTCATGTGTTTGTAACTTGCCATGCGCGTGGATGACAGCCGGTTTGTTTTTCACGTGACTAAACGATTTGTAAAACGAAATGATGAAAGCCTGACGCAATATTCTGTTGTTCATAACAAACTGCCCCGCCCACCCTAAGATTCTGGACTTTGTCTTTTTACGTGCATGCACAACACCTAAGCTTCAGCCTATGGGCCAAGTGTAATAAAAGTGCTCAAGCATTTGTATTGCAAGCGGGTCGTCCTGCGTCATTTGCAAGACACTGACAGTGGAGAATCAAAACGTGTCACTCTTTTCGATAATCAAATTCCTAATTAGATACCTAATTTGATAATCTAATTCGTGTCACTCTTTTCCTTTGCCAGTGCTACACAGAAAGGAGTCCAGCCTCTGAAGCAAATTGGATTCAATACGGTAAGAATCTTAAATTTATTAAAGTTTATGTGTAACGTGTATTTTCCTGTTCCCGCAGTTACTACCCTTTTTTGAATTTATAGGGTTCCGATAATTCAGTCCCTCAATCTGGTTCCTCTTCTGTTCTAATCCATGACGATGAGGATGACGTTTCCATACGCAAAAAGTTGGGAAACGTTAACTTGAAGGATTTCGTATCTACAGACAATGGGGTAGTGGTTTCTGAAACACGTGATGTAAATGATATTACCGACAACCACCGCCGGAGGTGACGAAGATGGGGACGAAGCAGACGAATCATCTCCCACACGGGAGAGAGCCCTCGCAGGGCTAAGAGTGATTACACAGTTTATATGTTCTTTAGAAAATGTAATTGTTCATTGTACACAATCACATACGAGGCACACAACTAAAAATTATTTTTTTTTAAATAAATAACTGAATACTTAATGTAAGTGAAATAATTTAGTAATGAAATACGTTATTGAAACAGATTCGAACTCTTTGTTTAAAATGTTTGTACTTAAATGCGGTATCTCGACAAAAGTGCTAATATATATAATGTATACTTCAAACATATCAATATAAAGTAATAGGCCTACAGTATATGGCTATGTTATTTGGTCATCTCTTGTTTAATACGCGGTTTTCCACGCGGTCCCTTGATGAGCGTTATAAATTGGTTTTCCTGTACACACACACACACACACACACACACACACACACACACACACACACACACACACACACACACACACACACACACACACACACACACACACACACACACACACACACACACACACACACACACACACACACACACACACACACACACACACACACACACACACACACACACACACACACACACACACACACACACACACACACACACTAAAGTAATGTAATATATTATATATATAATATATTATATATATATACATGTATATATATTATATATACACATAAAAGTAATGCAGTGATAGAAAGTAAGTTTCAACTAGTGGATAGCAGGAACGGTTAGGTGATAGAACAATCTTCGACAAGCAAACGAGGAGTGACGAGGTGTGTTTGTATACAGGTGTATGTTGGTTGTATTTTGCTACCCGAGAACTGATTCATGCAAACAGGAAGTCTTGTCTCGGTGTATGTTTTCTTTGTGTGTGTGTGTGTGTGTGTGTTTGTGTGTGTGTGTGTGTGTGTGTGTAACGCTGGTTAGGACATAAATGCAATGCTTTTTATAAATAAAAATTTGCACATTTAAAATAAATTTTGCGAACTGAGTGATGCCATTAGTGTTCAGTCAATGTCTGTGAGCATCGAAATCATTATGATGATGATCATCATGCTCATCTAGTGATCAACACACACACCCAAGCAGCTGAAACATTTTTTTCATATTTATGTTCATAAATGCCTTTATGTTTGTTGTTTTTATATTACTCATGAGTGATTTATAACATTTATAATATGTCTTTATGCTTTGTAAACAGTTCCTTAAAAAAAGATATATTTAAATTTGTATTTTTTAATTTTATTTTTTTAATAATTTTAAAAACTAATGATTTTTTTTTTAAATTCAAGAAGTTATTTTACGAAACTTAAATCTTTCTCCTCTCAACTAACAGTAAGATGTAATATTGAACGTAACGCACACACAAATCTTACGATATAGCCGGCAATTAAGCCACTATAGTTACGTTTAGCATTGAAACTGAAAGGTCTTTAAATAGTTGTAATGTTTCAATTATATGTATTGCTTAGAATGATGTACAATGCCTTGTTGTAAATATTATGCGTGAGCATGTTCATTGTTGTAACTCTTAATTTTCCGACAGACTTCTTCTATCAGGGACTAGGCGAATCACTTGTTCTGGTCCCAAAGAAATACACAAACTTCACCAACGCTTCCTACGTTTTTCTGTACTTCGTTGTCCAACAGGTTTGTATTGCCAAACTTCCTTAGGTTATTGCAGACTGCCATATGGCATCCTATTCAAATGAGCAGTCCATCTCTCTTGTTCTTTGCAATACGATGTTGGATATTACAAGGACGTTATCATTTAACAGTGTAATTAACGCTCTAATAACAGAATCCAATACAAATATCATAACGTTAGTCTGTCTTCCGTTTGTAATATGTCTAGGTGTATGGGAGCTACAGAAGCAGAGGTTAATAGTTTCTTTAAACAATCTGTTAGAAGTATATTATAAATACTTTTAAAAATTATAATTTCAATTGGCGCACAGTAAACTTAGTTCAGTATTTACTTTCAATGCACCGGTGCATTTCCTAATTGCTTTGTTTAACGGTTACATAATTATTTTTTCACTCAGTAGCGTCAATCTACTACTGACTTATTTACTGTTTCTTTAGTTTTCCCGGTGAAATGCATCTGATGTATCACGGTTCAAATAATCTGGAACAAACAAAACTTGCTTTTCCATGACGTGACTTAGAGACCGTGTTAGCTTTCACGTTTATGCGACTGCTTTAATATTGCAAGAGGAAGACACTGGAAACAGCGCTCATTCCTAAAACGAAAGCTTTCCGAGTCTGCCTCCTTCTGTGATTGAATTGTATGTTATGAGTACCTCCTAGATTCTGTAATTACACAATGGTCTGCATAATTGTCTAGTCTCAATAGGCTCTGCCCTTATTTTTTTTAAATATATTAGTTATTCTGTCGCTCAAAAAATTGGTACACGTACCTCTTAATTTATGATGCCAATATTTACCTACCTGTTTTTTACGGTTTCCTTATTTATGGGTTCACATCTATCACAATACATTTGATACACCAGTAACATAAAACTCAATTTGAGTTTGATATTCTTCAAAATTGACGGTGGATATTACCTAACATCTTAGCCAGGGCAAGAAAGCCTTTTCCTTGTTCGAGGTAATAATGACAAAATGAGAAGGAAAACGGACTTTACGATGTTAACTAAACTGTCATTGTCCAAGCGTTAGGCCATACTTGTTATGGCTTAATGAAACTCACCCTAAATCGGTTATAGAAAGAAGCAAACTACCAAATCTGATGAAAGCAATACACAATGGTGAGCTGCTGCTGATTATTGTGTATGTGTGTGTGTGTGTGTGTGTGTGTGTGTGTTTGAGTTTTGTGAGCGGCGTATTTGATGGCATGTTTCCCGGTCGTACGCGGAATAAGGTAGTCAATGTGTAGTCATTTGTTTTCGGAATAACAATTCAGTTGCTACGTACAAATTAGATTAATGTGTTGCTACGTAATTATTCAATTTCAGATGTTTCAGTAATTCACCAATAGACTGATCTTATCAAATTTTGAATTACTACAGTGGTTTTTAAATCTAGTACTCTTTGAGATATATATGACTTGGACAATTACCAAACATGGAAGCGTAGAAAAATTACAAGATGGTGTAAAATTCAACAACTTTGATTCGAAAATTAAAGTTAAAGTTTATGTAGGACTTTCTAATTTCTGGATAAGAAAATACCTAAATGTACTTATTGTAGAAAATGTTCCTGTAAAATTTACAAAACCGGAAAAATGTTAAACCGGACTTATTGATGTCTCACGGTAAGTCAGTGGTAACTTATAAAATGTTTACATACACATTTTTGCAAATAAATGTAGAAAATCACAGATTAGCAGGTAAACAGGCCGACTACCTGTGATAAAATCTATAATTACTTGTTATTGTTAGTTTCATAAAACAGATATGCTGTTCTATTTTGTCTTCCGTTTTCAGTTTTTTGTTATTTTAAAATCTGGTTTCTATACATATATAACATTGTAAAATTCTATACAACACTATATCCATTAAATTTAATTATATTTATACTAATTCAATAAAATGTTTTTATCACCGTAAACTAAGGAAACACAAGTAATTTTGTTTATCATTACTTGTTAAAATAACTTGTATTTATTTGTTTGGGTACAAGAAATTAATTTATATTGTGATTTAAATAATACTGTAAATAAAAATTCAGAAAAATAATTTGTTGAATCCTTTCCCTCCAACTCGAGATAATTCATTAACCGCTACCTCTGCATTACCACACATTTCAAGTAAGTTCGTATAACTTGGTCATAGCTCTCTTCCATTATCGGAATGAAATATATATGCATTACACACATATCAGAAATATAACACACATCTTCGGTATCAGTAACCGTAAGCAAATAATTTGATTTGTTTTGTATTACTAATTGGTGATGTAATTACGCTCGAGATCCTGAACAAATGTCACAAAATAAAGTTATATTTTTTCCATGTTTGTTAGTAGGCCTATACAGGCCTGTATACAGGTGTTCCACCTGTATATATTAACATACTACGAGATCTATTCAGAAATAGTAGCCCTAATTTAAAGTTATGGCAGATTATAAGATTAGAAAGAGTTCAGTCCAAACAATTGGAAATACATATAATTAATTGAGGCACGTAAATGGAAAAGGATGTAAGTGCCAAAAACAAAATTTTTCAGGAATAACAAAAAACTTATAGCTAAGCTATTAGATTTCAGAAAAAATCTAAAAAAAAAGGATCAATTATATTTACATTGACTATTTATAAACTTAAGCGTTTTACTTAATTATTTTAAAATTTAAATATAATTACCTTGAAATGGTGAAAGTGCCATCACGGTTTCGCCCTAAATGGCTATAAGTTCAAAAACTGTTTGTGGCACAGGAAAGGATGTAAGTGCCTTCTGGGTTATTTTAACATAATATTTCGAAAACGTAAAAATCTTATTTCACAAAAGTTATGTATTATTTATTTTAACATTTAACAAAAAATTAAAACTTTTTCTTGTACATATATATTATATTCATAAGTCTCTGAAATAATGTACACATGAAAGTACTTTTTAACATGTTGTCTGAAAAATTGTTATTGTGATTTCATTCATCTTGTAAATCTTCACTTGGGTCAATCGTGTCGCCCTCTTGTTCTTGAAGTAAAGCTTCATAGAATGTACGATGATGTGGTTCAGTAAGGTATTCGATCATTGCTTGGAGATCCTTCTTTTCTTCTTTGCTGATTTTGTTGACAAACTGCACTTTTGGAAGTTCTTCAGGAGATGGAAGAGCATTCAAATTTTTGTTTTTCTTCAAAACGTTTACCTTAGTCCACATCGGCGGGTCAAAAGAAAATGAAGTTGCAAGTTTTACAATATGAGGCTTTTTGTGGGAAATTTTAATATGTGATGCCTTCGTTATGTGAAGTGCTTGTGTAGTTAAGAACTCCTTAGACAGACCTGCGAATTCAATAAATTCATCTTTTTTCATTGAAATCACATTGAATGGGTTATTAATTCTTGCTGTTCGAACGACATCTTCCAGCTCGGATGGAATCATTGCTCGGCTTGTTCTTCTTCGTTTTTCTATCAAGCCGAAATCGCGATCACAGTTCATAAAACTGTGACCGCTTACAAGATATTTGATTTCAATCGACTCAAAAAACTGTTTCTTTATTAAATAAATAATCGCCATAACAATCATCTTATTCTTATTTTGTGCAGTGCAATTATCACACCAAACAACCAATTTTTTCTTTGTTATTCTTTCAGAAGTAACTAACTTGAAGAAACAGGAGGCTATTTCATTTCCACCTCGACCACCATTCCCTTCATGCCACATACACATGAAAGCAGTTCCACAGTCACTGACATGCAGGCCTACGTTATATGTAGAGACCTGTCTAGAATAAAACATAGTGTTATGCGTAAGCATGGGCACAAACATGACTTGTTGCAAGTCCATACAAAGCGTACTGGTATCACTTCCTGGGTTTTGTGCCTTGATCATATCTTCCTTCATACATTCCTGGGCTTTCTCTGCTTTACGATGATGAAGTTGTAAGTTTGTTTCTGCTTCCTTTATATCATTTTCCCTAGTCGCAATCGTTATTTTAACTTATCGTATTTCTTACACGAATCCACAGTCATTCTCCCAAACTTCAGTTTAGGAAAATCTAATTCAAATACTTTACTGTAATATCTGTATGAAACATTACTATCCGGGTATCTCTCTTCAAAAGCCGTAAAAAGCCGATGTTTGTTAAGATCAGGACTCAAATATTCAAGTGAACTCTTCTTTCTTGCGTAATGACTTTCGTGACGGGGGAATGACAAAATATGTGAGCTAACCAGATTTCTGTCATTGTCAGAGTACTTGCATTTATGTTCATGTGGTTTAGGATTTTTACCCCTATTATCAACATACACAAAATGTCCTTCTTCCTTTTTTGCTTGCAAATTTTGTAATTTCTTAGGTGTTAGAGAAAAAATATTTTTAAACGTTGCTGAACAAACTTGAATATTTTGACCATTACCATCTGGTACAACATAACTAAATGTAATTTGACGTCTACTATCTGTAAAATCGTCGTATGTCCCATGCCGTCTACGACTGATATTTTGCGCATGTATTCTATTAAGAAGATAAGTACCTTCTTGCTCTTCTGTTAACTTATATAGCTCTAGAAAGAGAAGTTCTTTTTGCTCTTCGGATATATCCTTACACTTATACTTACATTTACAAATAACATTTTTTGATGGTGGTTTCTTACCCTCTCGTGTTTTCCCACTAGATGTTTCAGAAGGTTTACCGGCTTGTCTGGCAAGTGTAGGTTTTTTGTTAGCCGAACACTTTGATTCTTTGTCCATGTTCATATTTTTTTAAGGTTACGTTACAAGTTCTGTTATGTATAAAACTCCAACACAAAAAAAGTATTACAATAAAATTAAATAAAACGAATTTAGAGTTATAGAAAGTTGGAAAATAAAAGAACCACTAAACACAAAACTACCGCACAAAACAGACGCGAACTATCACAAGCTAGCATCTAATAACAAAACACACATCGAATCTAATATGGCTGGGTGGCACATTCAGCCTTTTCCATAAAACCAGCTGGTGACTTCCAGCCATTATGCCACCTTGCGGCAGTTTTAGGAACTAAACAACATTATTACGGCACATTAAACCTTTTCCACGTTATTGGCCTTCGCACATACAGTGTATCCCACTTAAAAAAATAAATATAATTTTTTGGCACTTACAGCCTTTTCCATTTACATGCCTCAATTGGTTTTACATTTCCTTTATGCTTAATAATATTCATTATTTTGTTATCTATTCAAAAAAATTACTAGAGAGGGTGAGTAATGTCTTATAGCCTCATTCCTTAATGAAGGGAAGTATTCAGCCGTCCCTACAAGTGGTTGGCGGGGGATGGGAAACATCTACAGGTAGCTAACGTGGCTCTGGAAACCGAATGACATCTGATATAAGCTGTCCCTCCTCCAACTCGCCAACATGTAGAGGTCAGGGCGCCTTGTTGCCTTTGGGATAAGAAAATTACCCTTAAAGATGATGACTCTTTGTTGGTCAACACCTTAGGGTTTAGGAGGCATGGAGAAACCATCACATTAAAGATCCGTATGGATATCTCGAACAGGGGAAACTTGTATCTTTAGTCTGGTAAGACAGCCAGTTTACAGAAACAACCGAGAGAGAAAATCGGGTTGGTCATTAAGCCAGAAGGTGGCAGCCTCACCATCGTCTTACCTGCGATACCCAGTAACATACCCAGAGGACATATTGCTTACTGAACTGTTTCAAGTAAGAAATAAACAGACAGATCGAACGTTGCCGACTACAGCTGAATAGATGACTCCTTAAAAAAACTATTGAATCATAGCCGAAAGGACGGAGAGCTGTGGCACGCCCGAAGAAGCGTTGGAGTGACCAGCTCTAGTCTGCCTGCTTGGGACCGGAACAAACCATTTTTGGTCATACACTCTTACAAAATATGTCTTATAGTTATTTACATACAGTTTACTTACTTATACTTACATACATAAGTACTTACTTACTTATAGTTTACATACACTTGTAATAATATTATAAATATATGTTACCTTGCATATGGCTTCATAACACTGATACCTTGAACGTGTGAATTACCATTCAATTTGAATGAAATAAATACGTAAAGAAATATCATCTACCGAATAATTTAGATACACTACAGGAAGTGGAGAACAATTAAGTAAAATGAACATTTAAATTCCACGACTAAAACATTATAAATATAGAAACAAACAAAATATACCAAGTTAAAATAACATTTATTAAAAAAATTTTTTTTTAAATTTTAAATCCTATTATAAATTACAAATTAAACATTCCATACAAATCAACATAATAAGCAGAATAGGCAACCTTAGTAGAATATTCTGCAAGATTACTTAATATAAATTGAATTGTGTGTAGTAGATTGAATTAATGTAAATCATGTTTTACTGTAGAAAAGAAAAATATAGGTAATAAAAAACAAAGCATTGAAGGTTTTCGTAAGACCTTGTATAATCAGATCAGATTTAGGAATACGTGATGCAACCACTGGCATTGTCTTTCCTAAAATTAATATTATGTTCGTAATCAACCTATATACATAAGCAGGTATAGGAATTAACTTATTATAAAAAGTATAGACACTTATTATAAAAAAACAATATACCTAACGTTGATTGTAATAGTAGCACAAAATAAAAGCAAACACGGTAAGACATTGTACGAGGTCTGTCCACGTTGTATCCAGCCATGCTTTTTTATATAGAAACATAGCTTACCAAGCACAATGGGACCTTAATCCCCTTGCAGTAGTCCGTTTGGCACTTCTTCACGCACTTATTCTAGCGTTTCTTCCACTTCTCGAAACAGTATTTAAAGACCTCTTTTGGAACTGCCATCAGCTGGCTCATCACATTGTCCTGAATTTCATCCACTGTCTCAAATGGAGATTTTGGGAGAAATGGAGTGATAATTTTAACACTAGAAAGAGCCAAAATTCGAAGGAAACCAAATCGCCATTGTATGAAGGTGGATAAGCGAACCGTGTGATGTGATGTTTCCTAAAGAAGTCCTGTACCAGGTGCATTATCATGGCGAGGTGCCATTTATTATTTGCCCACGTCTGCTTCTTACAGCGTTCTTCAACCTGTAATAAATTTCTGTGTAGTACTTCTTAGTTATTCCTGGAGGAGCGTTCTCATGATGAATCACATCTGCATTGTCGAATAAAATACTCAATACGGTCTTGAAGTTGCCTCTAGATGGGGGCCGCTTTCTATGGATTCCCAGCGATCTTGAAAGTGGTAATCATGGAATCCTCCCCGAACACCCTGATAATCATTCAGAAGGTTTCTGTAGATGATTGTCGCAGTTAGAAACAAAACTTGATGCAGATTGAAACACGTATTCGCTCCCTCATTATGAATGGGACGGTCACACAAAACACAAGCTTTCTTAATATCACCTCACTGCCGAACGAAAGCTCCGACGAAAGTGTGACTGTCGTGCAGGCGCGGTAAGGTCTCCTGCGATTGACTACGTAGCTTCTTGAAGGCCACATGGCACAATATGGAGACATTCAAAATGACATTCATTACTATAATGAACACAATTAAAAGTAACAATAGTGCTAGAGAATAAAAAGAAAATTATATGACGTACAGACGTGAAACAGAATAATATCAGAAAAATAATAAGAATAAGAAAGGTAATAAAAAATCCAAAATTGTGAAAGCATTGATTCAAACATTGAAACTTTCACATAGTTTGAAAAAATGAGTTTAACAAGATGTGAAGTGATTCTTAATAATAATTAAGAATAATAAAATATATTCGAATATTCATGCTACAAATACAAAGTAATATGAATGTACAGAGTTTAACGTAAAAGGTGACCTCACTATACATATTTGGATTCTATGGATCAACATAAGAAAACGTTTCTGTAAACATATATCAGGAAATGTATCGTTTTCCGTCTGTCCGTCATTTTGTGTTATTTAAAGGAAACTTCGTGTCTCAAAAAAGGATTGAAAGATGTTAACGACTTCCGGTACACATGCTTACATTAATATCCTTTATTAAATAAAAAAATCTAGGTTACTTTGAAATATTATATTTTATAATGGTGTCTACATTAACTTGTTGATCACTAATAGCTCTGAAAATTTTTATTTTATCAAAATATAATTCATTTGGTGAATTGTTTAACAGTTTATTATGAACACAACAACGCCTTGTTTACTTAAATACAACAACAAATAACCGAGTTATGCTGGGAAACAGCCTACCTATGAATTCTGACTATTGTAATATAATTTATTACAAATTTAAATAAATAAAATAGATAAAATATATAGCAAGAATTATGTTGTCTGAATCTCGGTGTTGAACTCGCCGATGATACCGCTCCACTTTGGATTCACCAATTACAAAGAATAAATTAATTATAACTAATGTTTTATAATTAAGTGTGATTGATTGATAATAAAATAAAATTTTGTAAGTTATGAAAATTTTACTAATATTTGGTTTTTTGTTTAATTGGTTAATTTAATTAATTAATAATTAATTAATTAATGGTGTGCGTACTTTTCTCAGATATTTATTCTAGCACTGTAAATTATTTTTGTTTAGAAAAAAAAATAGTTAATATTAATTATACAAATAAAGACAACTCTTGTAACTGAATAATGATGTTCATTTATTGACATTCAAAATTATGCGCCATTCAAACTGCGCATGGCCAAGGCATTGGCTGATATGTGCTCCAGTCGGTAGCTAACAAGATTAACAAAAAATATATTTTTTACAAGGTTAGTAATTATGGTTCTTTTAACGAGTCGAAATGGTCAGAGGGCAAGGAACAAGATACATTCTTACAGGTATTCTTAAACTAAATTATTATGGCTGAAATAAAACAATATTATTATTTAAATTGTCAATTAGGAAAATTAATATCGAACCATTCGTTGAAATGACGTCACTCCCTTCAAGCTGGCCGTGTTTTCGTGCTGGTTCGGGAAACAAGTATGGCTGCCGTCACCTCGCTTTTGGCTGCTATGAACTGTTTGGGCTTCTCCCGCAGAAATAAATGAATATTCCCTTCTCTGCGAAGTAGTGTTGGTACAGGAATATAGTGTAGAGTGTCCTCTCTTCTCCTGCGATGTCGTTTCGTGATGGGTTTCTTGTGAAGTGTCCGGTGTTCAAATATGTGTATACGTGTTCTGCGAATATGGTCCAAAATTGTCTCAAAATGGCTGTTGATTTCTGGTGCTTGTGTTTGATGATGTTATTACTGTTGTTTGGAATTAGTGAGGTGTTAAATATTACTAGTTAATGTTATTTTCATTTTTAGATAACCTCTGTTACACTCCGCAAAACCACACTCGGTTTTACACAAAATTATTCTTTTTCGGTATTCTGTTAATACATTTTCAACTAGTCGTCTTCACGATTAACAATAGACTAAACTCTGAACGTCGTCGTTTTAGGGTAATTTGTGATATGTCTTTTTCCTCTTTATATTGTTCAATTATAAAAATATCTGTCTAAGACTTGGTTCACCATCTAAATATACATAATAAGTTTTCTTATTTTTTACTGTATTTCAAATATTTCTTAATTTTACATAAATCTAACTACTCAGTAATATTGATTAATTAATTTTACATATTTGGATATATAGCTGGGTTTGTTTCAAGTTCATTTAAGCCCAAAAATTACAATTTTTTATAATTATTGTATTCCTCATATTTTGTACAAATTTAGTGTTTAAATGGTTTTTAAGTGTTTTTCTGATAATAGTTCCATGGAATATTCTTAATAACTCCGTGATTATCTTTGTTGTTAATAATTTTGTTGTTAAAACGCTTCAATATTGATTAATTTACTGTTTATTCTGATTTGATTACCATTATAGGCCTAGTATTATTTGTTTCCAAAGGAAGTTAATTTTCTTTCCTTTGTCATTCCATTCGCTATTAATTGTATCTGTATTAATTACATTTTCAATTCCTGTGTTGTATGTATTGAATTCTATCCCCTATTATGTAATTTGATTCTCTGATAGATAGTTTTGGGTTTACATTACTAGTCTGTGTTTTCAAAAGTGGTGTCTTAGCTAGTCTGCTTGTACATTATATATGGTTTACAGTTTTTAAAAATAAAATTATTACAATCCTATTTCCTACTTGCCTCTCTGCCTTACAAACTTGAAAATTAAATAACATGATTTTAAAATATAATGGAATATCTTATATCAACTAAACTTTTTTTTTATATCATTTAAACATAACACAAACATCTTATGCCTAATAACACTTTCAGTTATCAACTGTCTCTTGTGTTCTTTATAACTATTTTGGTAATATAACGAAATGAAAATAAAAACATCTTATAATTAATGACACCTTCAGTTATTAACTGTCTCTAGTGTTCATTATTATTATTTTGGTAACACAATGAAATAAAAATAAAAACATCGTATACCTATTATTTTCTTATACTACTTAATTATTTGAAAACACTTTTATTATCAAAATTGACCTCAGTCATTAGACTGTCTTTTATTTTTTTTTATATAATATTTCCCTACACTGATGGTAGTCTTTTTAATAGATTTCTATTTCTTACACTACACTTTATTATAGTGTGTCACTTATTTTTGTCTACACTAATGGTAGTCTTTTTAATAATTTTTCACATATTATACTTATAACTATACAATTCGGTTTTCTTTGGGATGTATCTTGTAACTTGTTACTGGGTCTAAATATATTGGTTTTAATTTTGTTCAATGGTATGTATTCCATTATTAACATTTTTTGGAATAACTCTTCTTGTTTTTTAGGCTCTTTGTAGGAATCTTGACATATTTTGTCCTTTCTTCATTATTATATTAGTAATTCTGGTCTTGTGGTTTCTCTGCTTCGTGACCTTATAAATTTCCATTATTAATATGGTTTTCATCCTTTTATTTCCTTTTTCTTGTCTTTCCCTTTTTACTGCTTCCCCAATCTACTGGATATACTGCTGGTTTATTGGGTTTTTACATAGTAAGTTATTTTGATCAATGGTTTTATTTGTTATTTTTTATTCTTATTAACATTTTGTTGAACTAATATACAGTTTCTAGTTTAATCCTTAAAACAATTCATTCTCCTCACTCACTATGGAACTTTTCTTCTTTATTTATGTTGCATTAAGTTAAATGTTTAGCGTGATAATTTTGTTATGCTACACTATTCATTTCTTTTTGTGGCGGCCTTCGATTCCTAAATTATTAATCAAAGACTTCATTCTATCTCGGATATTTTACTTCTTGACAAACAGGCAGAATTTGTAAGTGCCGATCTTGACGTATTGATGACGACTTGATGACGTATTTCCTTTGAAAATATTGATTGAGAAAAGAAGAGAATTTAATTTAGAGACACACCTTACCATTATTGACTACGAGAAAGCGTTTAATAGAGTTAACAGATCCATTATATGGGACATTTTGAGTAAGAGGGGTTATCATGGACATTTTGTAGACGTTGTAAAGTTCTTGTACTATTATACAAGAATAGTAAGAGAGGATTTATGTCTGTAGGAGAGGATTTGGCAGAGGAGATTTACATTAATCAGGGAGTGCACCAAGGCTGTAGCATGTCTGCAACATTGTTTATTATCTATAATGATGACATAGTTAGAAAGTAGAAATTTCCACTGAATCCGGGAATAAAAATAAATAATAGAACATAAAGAAATACAATACAATTGGGGATGATCAAGTAATCACCCAAAACAATTATTCGTGCTCCATATATCCAGTTCCAGCAAGTCTGTTCGAATTACAACACGTAACTTTTTGTGCAGAAGACTAAAACTATGGCATTTTGGGGCAAATACACCTTGTGAACTAAGACTGTATTGGGTAATAAGAGTATAGAGCTGGTGTCACATTTTATCTATCTTGGCTGTGGCATGACTTATGATGTGGATTATGATGTTAATCATAAGTTGGCTAAGTTTCAGTCATTACGTAGTACAATTCGTCGAGTGTTATGTTGGAAAGTCAGGAAAGAGACTCGAATAAAATTTTATAAGGTAGTGGCTGTGCCAATGTTTTTGTATAGTTCTGAAACTTGGATTCGCGCAAAAACCATGTGAGTAGGATACATGCATCGGATATGAGATTCTTGCGATCTGTTAAAGGCTGAACACGAAGAGACAGGTTCAACAATGAAAACTTTCGCAGAGTTAAACATTTTTAATATCCAAGATCGTATTGCAGAAAGCAAAGAGAGATGGATTGCTCATCTGAATAGGATACCAGAAGGTAGGTTGCCTAATGACGTGTGGTACAAGCCTATTGGACAAAGAAGTATAGGAAGGTCTAGGAAGCATTGGCAAAGGGGATATATTCCTTTGCGGCTGGAACAGGTGATTCTCTTACTCCCTGCTGGAACAAGAAATGGCTGCGATTCCTCCAAAATATGACACATTTATTTAAAGTTATTAGTCTACTGTTTTTTTGGGAATTAACTCAGTGACAGTAATTTATAACAAAGTAAAGGATCGACTTTTAATTAAATTAATAACTTTTATCAAATTAGACTAAGTTATAACGTTTTACACATCATAATTTGTATCATAAAGAATTAAAATTATTTGAAATTAACAGAAAATGTAAGTGGCATATTTTGATTTGTAAATAATCTGTCTGCTTTAGTTCAGTTATAACACGTGTAGATTAATTAAATAATATCGTCAGTTACTTTTCTTAAAGACAGTACTTAAATTCATTTACTTGTGTTTCTTTTTTACTCATTGTTTATTGTTAATTGTGAAGAATGACTAATTACAGTTTTGCTGAAATGCCAGATACGCGTCTTCTGTACGAAAGTTAAAACTGCAGTTGTACAGACGCACACAAAACGCTTTCCCAACCGAAACTTGTCGAGTGAGAAAATTCTTGCTATGCTGCATAATCAGCTAAGAGAAACTGGATCTTTTGATCCCCAAACTGTTGTTGGAGGGAGATCTTTTATAACAAGAAGGGAAGAGTATTGAACAGAGTTGGGTAAAATCGTTAAGTGAGTACAAGGAGAATTGTTATCAGTATATTGTTATTCATTATATCATTATCACTATGCCGATCGCTCGACTG
This sequence comes from Magicicada septendecula, assembly GCA_034769895.1. NCBI lineage: Eukaryota > Metazoa > Arthropoda > Insecta > Hemiptera > Cicadidae > Magicicada > Magicicada septendecula. The sequence continues at coordinate 550,037,511 of CM068368.1, forward strand.
TATTCAGCATTTTAAAAAACCGACAATTAAAACTGTACCATCTACAAAGATTACAATCTCTTGAAGATGCTGACTTGGAACAAAGACGGGCATTTTTTTTACTTTACTTTTGTATATAAATTGTAGTCGAACCGCCCCTATCTGGTCATGTTCACTGACGAAGCACGTTTTAGAATTACTAATGTCCATAATAATCATTACTGGGCAGAAGAAAATCCTCATCACACATTCCAGTGTAGATTTATTATTGGTGACTTTTTGATTGCTCTTGTTTTTGTTTACTTTCTTTATTATTTTTTTTAAGACTTGGCCAGAATTATCTTGTATTTCTTCAAAATATTTTACCAAACTACGTTGTAGGGATTCTACTAGATACAAGAAATCAAATAGTTTTCATAGTTTTTAGGTATGACGGTGCTCAACTATAGTGTAAAATATTGAGATCTTACTGCAAAGAATTATTGAAGGTTGCCAGAAAATCTGAAGAACACAAAACGTTTTCCAGCAAGTGATAAGATCTTCGCAATGCAGACTAAAGATCTCTGTTGCTAACAATTTGAACATTTATTATGAATGCTCATTTGGTGAGATCCATTTTTTTATTTCGACTGTGATAATTACTATTAAATCCTATTCATGTTGACTACGTTTTTATTTTTGTTGTAAACATTAGCCTATTTTCGCTATAACTTGTCTATTTGATTTGAATAAACAAGTGTCGTTGCGTTTACAATAAAGTGTTCAACAGATTACCTGATATATCATAATCTGATAAAATTAAAATTTACTGAACTATCATTGATCAAAAAAGTAAAGTAGCTGCCGTTATGAAATTTGAGATCACAAAATAAACGTGATTTCTTATTGATTAAAGAACGTTAATGTAGACATTTGTAGCTAAGTTTATTAAGATACCTCAAACCCTTCTTGAGATATAAATTTTTGTTTAAATAACTTATGCTCTCATAAGATTCAATTGATAGGAACTTTTTTTCTTATATTCATGCATAGTTTTCAAGTATATATAAAATGTGTAGTTTTCACTCTACACAAGAGTGAGTACACTCTGTATGTAGTAGTATTTACGAAAACTAAAATACACCACTCTTATCAAGTAACCAGTTTTACTGTAATAATAGAGAGGCATATGCGCGCGGAGTGGGGGGTGGGTGTGTGTTTGTTAGAGAGAGAGAGAGCGAGAGAGAGACTCAAGAATAGATAAACAATTCAGTGTCATTGAAGTTTATCGCTGAAATGATGTGAAAGTAAAGTGTCGCAACATTTAATACGAACGTCGCGTGTGTATATAAAAATTCAGAAATAGGTATAAACAGAATTAATTTTCAATAATAATGTGCCTTGTTCAAATTCAATTGAAAAGTCAGTTCACGGAGCCACAGTTCAGGGCACTGACCCACGTGTATTTGAAAGCATTCTAGGTACGGAAAACAAATAAGAAACTTAATAAAAACTATGAATACTACATTACGTCTGTTTTCAATTAGTTGATTCTTTTCACATTTTGAGAGAGGCGCACTTCATTTGGTTCCTCTTCAGTAGAGCGGCAAATTACAGTTTACATTTGGTCAAGGGATAACATTTCTAATTACAAGTAGGTTTCTGAGTCTAATTTTTAATCTGGAGTTTACATCCACCACATACGCTACTGAACTATAATTATTTCTCTAAGTTGATGCAAGATTAAAATTCTTAATTTTTGGGTAAAAGTCTGTAATTTTGTAATTTACATAAACAAGTGTTACATTAGCAGGTGATATTTTGTAACGTGTATTTTAACAAAAGCAAAACAACATAATTTCATATTTGTGTAATCCAAAACATTTACTGCTATTATTATTTTCTGCTATTATTAATATTTATGGTCAGTCCAGATAAGTCAAATATTTATTTACACGATACACATATTTACAATGAATGCGGACACATTTTACTTACCAAGGTAACCTTTACTTAAGGTTTTACGTTTCCAGTTTGTATAGCGTTGAGTACTGTAATTGCGAAGTGGATTAAATTCTGACTCCGTGTTCATGGCCAATTATCATTTTGAGATGAAGATGAACCGAGAACTCACTGTCACAGAAGCTTGATCAGACTATCCGGTCTGACGTAGAATTTGTATAATCTTCAATAAGGCTTTACAAATATTTCCCGTGTAAATGTGGTTAATTTTATGAGTAGTCAATAAAAATCATTTCAGGTTTCTTGTGTTATTACATAGTACCACATTGTATTAGGCTCACATGTTATGTGTTATCTAGTACCACCATACATGTAATAAATTCTAAAGTAAGAGAAACGTCATACGGTCACCTCCTCATGCCGTTTCTCGGTTAATGCTACAGTTGAGCATACGAAGAACTTTACTTATGGCTTTAAAACAATTAATATTTAATAAATAATTTTATGTAAAAATAAACGTGTTTTGTTTACAATAGTGCAGATCAGGGAGCTTATAGTTTATAGATTGTTACGTCTAGAAATTATTTTCTTGAATAAAATCTTTTAAAGGCTTTCCTAACTATGTAAACGTATGTGTTAGTAGTTATGAGTAAACAATGAACTAGTTTTTTGATCCTAAACTGAATGCTATATAAACCGAAGTGTATATGCCGTTTTACCAGTAGCCTTCCTGAATATTTTACTTCTAACGTCATTGTCATTACGTAATTGTTGGGCTTCTTCAGTTCCTGTCATCATGGGATGTGTCGGTTCTGTATCGCTTCAAATAAACAAAACCCAGTTCTTTTAAACTCTTATATTACCGTTGCTTTTTCCCATTTGATTCCATACCATTTGAGTCTTCTTCTTCTTCTTCTATTAAGGACTAGGCACATAACCAATTCCGCTCCCAAAGGAATATATTCACTTCACCATCGCTTCCTAGGACTTCCTACACTTCGTTTTCCAACAGACAACTCTTTACGAATTTCTTCACTGTAGAGTCTACCTACACGTGTGCAGCCTTTAACAGATAGCAAGAGTCCCTTCTCCGACGACTGTAGTATCTTACTCAGATGCTTTTCGCTGGACCCAAGTTTCAGAACCGTGCAATAACACTCGCACAACCATTACCTTATAAAATTAACTCCGGTCTCTTTCATTGTTTTTCTCGATAACAATCGACGAATTTTGCCATTTATTGACTGAAACATAGTCAAATTGTGACCTCCATCATAATCCACATCATAAATCATGTCACAGCCAAGATAGTGGAAATGTGACACCTGCTCTCTATTCTTATTGTCTAATACAATTTTAGTTTGCAATGGGTATTTGCCAATAGCTATCATAGTTTTTGTCTTCTGCACAGAAGTTTTCATGTTGTTATTTGAAGAGACATGCTCTTACTAAAACATCGATCTCTGGAGCTCGCATTCATTGTTTTGGATGATTATTTGATTATCCGCAAACAGCATTGCATACATGTATCTTCTATTATTTACATTTATTCCAAGAGCCACTCGTAATTTCCTCTCTAATTATCATCAATTAAAGATATTAAAACGTTTTTGAGACATTCTACAGCCTTGGCGCACCCCCATTTAATACAAATCTCTTCTGTCAAATCCTTTCCTATAGACATTAGTATCATTGTACGATAGTATAACCTCTTTATAACGTCTACAAGATGTTTATGATAACCCCTCTTACACATAATTTCCCACAGAATGGAGCTGTTAAGTCTATTAAACGCTTTCTTGTAGTCAGTGATGTCACAGTGTGTATCTATATTAAATTCTCTTCTTTTGTCAATCAATATTTTCAAAGGGAGTACGTCATCAATGCAAGATTGGCACTTACGAAATCATGTAAAATTTCCGAGTTAGAACAATGTCTTTCATTAATACCATTTGAGTTCGTAATATATTTAGTTTCTTTATTCCTAGAACTTTTTTGTAATCTGTTTCAGTTATCAATCATAATTTTTTATGCCATTCCTTTTAAAATTAATGTCTAACCTTTTATCTAATCTTGATTTATTGGCACATTTATCTTTAGCGTCTTACGGCTTTTGATCCACTTTTACTTGTTTTAATAGTTTAATCTTTTCTTCTTTTTTTAATGTACATTTGTATTAATATTCAGTTGAGGAAAATTTTCCTTTTCCTTTCCTTATTTACACCTGCTGTACTCGGTTTGAAGTTTTTGTAACTTTTAGGACACGTATCTTGTAACTTTGGAAATTTGATGACTTCCCATAGTGACTGGTGGGTAACAAATGTTCCGTTTCTATGCAAACAGACAGTCATTTGTAATATGCCTTCCCCTATTTTACGCGTATTTTAGTGTCTTCCGAGTTAATACTGTAAGACTGAATACAGTATTCTACTGAATACTGTAAGACAGGCCTATCACAAATATTCAGAATCCGATCGTCTACATAATGTAGTGAGTACACTACTGTTACGACATCACAGAACAATCTACGTGTTTATCGAACGTTCCAGTGGGTCCCGGAATGTAATGCGGTGGCCTACGTGACACTTGACATGTGAGGCAGTATTATTATGTAATGCGGCACGTCTCGTGCGTTCTGGAACCATCTCAATTAGCCCAGCGGTGCGTGTTTCTGCGAAGGTCGCGCTTAAGTGTCCTCTAGAATTTTCGATGGCTTGTTAACGACGCATGTTATGGAACACAGTAGACTATAAATAGCCCATACCTGCTGCTTAGTTTTTAGTTATTGTCGCGCGATTACAAGCGATATTACTGTGTGCGTTCGAGTGGTTATTAGTGAAGTGTTGTGTTTTATAATCAGGCGGTATATTGTAATCCAATTGTGTTTTAATATTAGTGGACATTTTATTGCATGTGAACAATTTTTATTTGATTTGTTGTAAGAGACTGTGTTGTTAATTACGAACTGTTTAACCGTGTAAATTAAAGCTCGTGATTAGTGACTTAATTGGTGTCTTGTATTTTGTTTCCACTGTACCTACGACGATCAAGTAGACCGTCGTAACAATACTATAACTCCCATTGGTATGCTCAAGTCTACGTATTTCGAATTTGCTCTTCGAATTCCCTTCTGAGGATTCGTTCTTCTGCTTCGAAATTTTAGTCACTGAGTGGCGAAACGCCCAGGCGTTTTTATAATAAATTGATTAAGTTCCTTTAAATTCCAAAGTTTAAGAGCCAGATAATTCTTATTTACGTTACTAAATCACGCAATAGTTTAATCAACAGCTAGAATAGTTATCACAAAAATTTCCTGATATTGCCACAAGCGCTAGCGAAGTCATTGACTTAGAAAATTATATTATGATTGATTTTGTGGTAGAAAGCCGCTTAATGGCTGGCCGCTTAATGCAATGCAGAAGTTCGTGCTTGCGGTCAAAATTCACGGTCACCCTTGCTTCTTCTCAATACCTTGGCGGAATCTGATAGCTATATGACCCATTTCTATATGCTTCATTTTTCACAATTGTCTCTATAATTCTATCACACAAAGATAAGAAGAATTTTCTGTAATCGAATGTAGTTTCCTTTGTTCTTACCGATATACAAGTCCTAAGGATTTACTTTGTCAAAAGTCGTTGTAGAGATAGTCTATAAGAAAATCTACAGCAAAGTTTACTTACTTGCACTTAGCAGAGTTAAGAAATACGAGATTTAATTTCATTTAAGCCATACAGCATGGAGTAATTAGAGCAATATCAAATCTAAAGTTCGTTTAAATAAGTTTGAAATTTATTTAAAATTATTGGCAGTGCTTAATTGAATGGTGAAGCCGTAGCACACATACACACTTTTCTATCCTCTCTTTTTCAATTGTTGTATATAGCTAACAGATTTAAAAAAAAATTTTTAACAACACATTTAAAGTTTCCAGCCATGAAATTAAATGATCATATATTTATCTGGGTCGTCCTGGAAAATCGATAAAGCTATGTTGTAAGGTTATGCAAAAACGCACTTTTAAAATTTATAATTTACTCATTTAGTTTGTTCAAACTCCATGTCGGTGATGTTTTCTAATGCTATTGATTACCTATATTGACGAAACTGTACGCGATGTCTGTTCTTAAAATATCACACGATACTTTATCATGTCACTAAGTTTTATGTCTAAATATATATCAAATCAAATTAGAAATTCAGAATAGATTGTATCGTGTTTTATGGATAAACCAGCTTTGTTGAATCTATAGGATTAGTCTAAAGTACATAAGTGTATAATGTAGTCAAAACTTTATACATAATTACTACTATGTTTTTAATACATAGAGCTTTGACGAACATTTACTAAGATGACCTAATTGATAAAATCACTAAAATTTCTAACTTACCACAGGTAAGGAAGCTGCTGCCAAAAAGTGCAACTTTGTCAGCTCAGTGAAAAATTCATTTTCATTAATAGACTTATTATTAATAAAACCATACACATACAAGCACATGCACGCGACCACACATAACATACATACAGAAACATAGAATTATTTTTATGAACGTCTGCAGTAACACATATACTATTAATTTATCGTATTTTTGTCCAGGTCTATGAGGAAGAAGGTTACGAAGATTCAGGTTACGACCACGGTGGCTACAACAAACACGGTGAACACTCTCAAGATCATGAAAAAAACCTTGGGGATGACTCTCAACACTACGATGAACCTGTTAGAGTACCATCACAAGCGGAAGCGGAAAGAGAACATCTGCAACATATAAAAAACGTGGATAGTATTGATGACACCCAAGGAGCGGCTCAGAGGCAGGTCGTACAAAGAATCGAGGAAAAGCCGAAAATTCAAGGGCAGTGGAAACAACAGAAAGTTGTAACAAACGAGAAAAGTATGATGTTCACGGATGATATCGGCCGGGGTGGAATTTTGACAGAAAAGCTGCCGCCAAAAATGGAAGGAACTGTAGGACAGTATGTTAATTTGAATGGAAAAAGGGTGCCGATTGTGAGGGAACTGAATGACATTCCTCAAAGTTTAGTACAGCATAGCGCAGGAACGTCATTCCAGAGGGTCAGTCAACCGCCTGTATCTATTTACGACCAATCGGCGTCAATAGAAGGTTCTCTGTTCGGATATTCTGGGGAAGATTTTCGTTCGACAGAAGATGAAAGTAAACGAGGTAGTTTAGAGAGAATTCCTTTATTATCTACAGACAACGCACCTCTCCTCCACACTGATCATTCAGGAGGTTCATCTTTGGAATCTGAAATAAAGGAATCAAGTGATGAAGTATCTTCAGAACTTCCGCGTAACGCTAGCACGTATCACCACGGTGGTGTTTCTTCAAAGCCTGAAAAATTACAAAAGACGTCGGGCACAAAATTAATTCCAATTTTGCACTCAGATTTCAGTTATGTGACACCCGTTCTTCAGAGAAATAAATATACAGAGGATAAACATGTGAGAGGCTCAGTTGGCTTAGTGGATTCTGTAAACGATGAATCAATAAAACATTACACCAGAGCCCAAGAAGCGGAAATTTCACCTTCAAAAACGTCTATTCTGGATAATTCTAAGCATTCAGTTGTAAATGAGCCCGATAACAGTAACATTAGGGGTGATATTCCAACTAATCATAAAATGGACACAAGCGAAAAGGAAATTGTAAAAAACGGCAACGCAGATAGTAGAGACGAGCACCTTTTGTATATAATATATAAAGGAAAACCAAAGCAGAATGGTACAATCAAGAGTGTACATTCAGAATCTTTAAAGAATTATGAGGAAAATTTACAGTCAAAACATTTGACTGACAGAAACGCAGAGGATGAATTGTTATCGTTAACCAGTTCTTTGAGTAAACTGCAGCCAAAAGCAAAACATACAAAAAATAAAGTTCACGTAGTAAGGAGATCGAATAGAAAGTACAAGTTAATACCGAGAACAAACGTGACTAGGAGTAACGATGAAGAATCAAAATCTGAAGCCAGTCATGAAGATGCATCTAATTGGAAAATAAACCGCAATGAACACAAGATGAATACGCGCCATCCGTTCTTACCGATAGACGGAGGTACTGAGAAGATAGTACTACCTTTACCGCCACCAAGGAGAACTACTCCAGATCCCGAAGAAGAAACGTATACGAGAGCTCCTCAAAGAACGTCGTTGCGGGAATACACGACGAAGAGACATCAACAAACTACAACAACTGAACCAGTGCCTTCGACTACAACAAAACCTGTGCACATGGAAAACGCTCCGGACGGTTTATTATCTAAAATTAGGTCAAATGTGTATTTAGCTGCAGTGTATAACCAAACAATTGAAGATTTAAAAGAAGCATACCAACAGAAATCGGAAGATATGTCCTCGTCATCTACAGTGAAACAAGTTGAAGAATTAACGGCTGCACATTATGCAGAACCAAGAAACGAGAAACAATACAAAGCCGTGAGTTCATCTCAGCAAGAACGGATTTCAAACCTCGCTCGCCAACTGAATAACCCAACGGATAATCCTGACATGGTCTCCACAAAATTCATCGAAAATAGAAATAAAGAAAGAATTCGTAGAAATACTGATTTCGTTTCATTAGGCGCACAAAAACTTGATAATAAGATGGTAGTCGATGAAATTAAATACCCATTTTACAAAAGGCCTCCGATGGGACACTTAGCCAAGTATTCCCCACTTCGTTACGCTACAAATCCGAAAAACATACCCAGGAAAACAAATGGCGGAATGGAATTTTACGAGTCGAGAGACAGAATGGTATATTGTGAAGAACCAACTCCACCAAAAGACATTAACCCCAAACGTGGAAAGGACGGCGAGTGGAACAAAAACCCCACTCCTAAGGTTCCCAGATTAATCGGACTAGGTGATAAAATACTGTGTATGAAAATAAAATATTTCGATGAAGACCCATTAGACAATCCGTTTTTCAAAGAAGAAGATGTAAACATTCCCGAAGTATTTTCATCGGGAGCGTCCGTAAAATTTGAAGATCAATTAGGACTTTATGCAGACATATTAAGTCATATTAAAGATGACAAAAACAAAAATAAACACAGTGATGTTTTTGTGACCGCAGATCAGTCCCTTCGTCAAGTCACGTCATCTTCTACTGCGTCAGTGAAGAAGCATAATAATAAAAAAATCTATGACAAAAGAACTAAATCTCAACTTAAAGAAAGTGATAAGAAGAAAAATGCAGGGTATGTAGTGACCAAGGAACAGAATATTCCTTCAGATAGTCATAAGAGTAACATAGATAACACAGGTAACTTACAATCGTTAAATTTACTGACCACCCCTAGATCTGTTCCGAATGCAAATATCGATATAAAACCGACTGAAAATGAGAATTTAAAACGCCCTAAAGAAGGACAAACTGTTACCAGTCCAGTTAAATACGATATAATGAAAATAATAACTCCGACATCTAAGTACAATTTCCCAGACATTTCAACGCACCGACCAATTTTAGAAAGACGCCCAGCAGTCTCCAGTATGCCAACGTTCTTTTCTTACAAGAACCCTCTTCCAAATCATCTAGTACCTCCTGCCTCGTTGTACGGAAATTTGTATCAGACCTTGAACCGACGACCCAATCAAAGACACGTAATATACTTACAACCCGTTCCCGTTAAAGTTCCGATAAAATTACCGAGAAGTATTTTTGATTTTTCAAGCTACGGAAAGTACGATTTCCGGCCGTATTCACATTTTACACCGTATTTAATGCCTCAGGCGAGAATAACGGATCTACAGACTTCCCCTGCTTCATTAAGCGAAATAACCTCCGACCATCTTAATATAAACCCGAAAAGTAACGTAGGAACAATTGAGTATATTATTTCAATAGAACCTAAGATTTCTGAAAACACACAAGACAACAATCAAAAAGTAAATACCAACACAAAACGTGACATACATGTAGACGTATTAAACAGTAAGTGGTGGTTTCCAGCGACTTACGACAATAGAAGAGGAGAACCCAAGTATTTCACTTACAGGACTAAGCGGGATGCTGTCGACAAAAATAATGAATTTATGAGAGGAAAAGATAGTATAGAGTTATTGAATTCTTTACTGAAGAATCATAAAATTCCAGAACCGGACGTTGGGCGGACTGAAGATAGACATTCATATGACAGAAAAAATGTTAACAATACTTTGCATTCAGAAGAGGATTTATCGAAGGGTAGAAAACTGATAAACAGAATTCTTGGCGGTGGATTTGTTAGCAGACACAATCCGGCATACAGCAGCAAGTACAGTAAAATCGATCCATTGATACAGAATGAAGACACTGCAGGCGGTAATTCAACCAAAAATTCCAGGCGAGACGTTTCGAACAACACTACCGGTGTGTCTTTAAACAGACCCAAAGTGAGATTCCCGAAACTCGCCGTCGGCACCAGATTAATAGCCAAACAGGAAGTGATCAGGCCACCAAAGCAACAGGTACCGGAAACTACTCCGCCTAGAATAATAACTACAACAACTACAACCACAACAACAGAAACACCTATCACGACGACTAGAATGTACAAACCTAGACGAGTGGTGAAAAAAGATTTCAGTAAAGGAAAGATCGTTGATGCGTTCGCAGTTCTCAAAAGTCAGAGAGAATCCGCAGGGACCGAGAGAGTCGCGGACGAAGACGGTGTTACAGAACTAGTTCAGCTGGCGAGGCCAGAAAGCTCTACCAGCGCCATCAAACCTCGACGGCTACAGCAAGTCGAACACAGACGGGTCACCAAAGAAGAAATATTCAAAAAGACATACATTCCTCATTACGGAACGGAAGAAACTAAAACTACAACGCATCGTGTGGACACATACGACGTTCTCAGAGACCATCCCGATCTGAGCGGTCCGATATCTCGAGCAACACGTGATTACGAAGAAGACGATCTTGCTCCAATGGGTGATGAAATCTTATACAACGAAACGTTAATGTACGTTGTTAATCCTAAAACGGGTGAAGGGTACTGGGAGTCAGTACCGTACGATGGTACCCGTAAACCTGAACGACTGGAGTCACAGAAAGGTGAAGAGAAATTAGACAAAGTGAAGAAGACAAGAAGAACCAACAGCAGGAAACGAAATCGTAATTTACAGCCAGAAGAGGTTACCGAGTATAGTAATGAAAAGAAGGGTGTTCGTATCAAAGATGGAAGTACATTTAGGAAAAGAAACGACGAAGCAGAAATAACGACTACAAATGATGAGAAGGAGACTGACTTTACAGAAGCACCAACAACGACAGAAGGAGTGTCACACAACAGAAGAAGAAATAGGCCCAGGCATACATCTAGAAGACTGAAGAATAAGGTAAAGTATGATAGTCAAGGTTATTTATTACTTATATGTCAAAAACAGATTACCCACATAATTGAGAAATTTGGCTTTGATTATTTCACTTTAAAAACTTATTTTATTCACGTTAGAAAGTTTTTATATAGTAAAATATACACAGTAGTAGTATATGTGAGTCCATGTGTTCAAGTATAACTCCCGCGCGTGTGTGTGGGACGTAAACACTAATAATTATCACGTTACCATATTGCGTTACGGGTCCGTATACTGAGTCAACAGTTTCTTAATCTTCTATCAGTCGTTTCTGTTTTCCATTTTTCCAGTATTATAATCAATCCATTTTCTCTCTTGCCTTCCATGATTCCTTCTTTCCTCGTTCTATAGCCTACTACTGCAGCTGCTGCTACCACAACAAGAACAAAAACAACAACAACTACTACTACTACTACTACTACCACCCAAAGCGGAGTCCGTTCTTTTCTTCGCAAGCTAACCTCATTCTTCCATCTGTCATATGTTATGTCCACCTTTGACAAATCTCTTACTATATCATTCATCACATGGTTACCCCTTCTGAGTTTTGGTCGCCCTCTAGGTCTGTTCACCTGTGGTATGTCCTTGAAATTTCCTTCATTCTTTACACTATGCAACATGATTTTCTATGTTTCTGTAGTCTTAGGTGTTCATAAAGCATTTTTTTGCGCTGATTCCAGATCTGCAATCCGTTTCTTTCTATCACGTACAGTTTTTTTGCAAATCAAATGAACTCATCTTTTATTTACACGTAAGTTTCACAAGGGGAAATTTTATTGTGGGGGAGGGAAAGTTTATTTCGGTAAGAGGGATTAGTTGGCCACACTTGTTACACCCAGCTGGCTGTTAGGCGGGAAACAGTAGTTCATTGTTTACATGCTATAGTGCTGTGAGGTTATATTTTTGCTGTCATATATAGTTTGTGAACTTTCTGTAGAAATGAGTTCCCGGAAGTGTTTGAATAACCCAAACGTGTTCTGTTATATTTGTGGTAGCTACGTAATTGGTAAGCAAAGACAGGACATTAATAGTTTTGTGAGAAATGTGTATTACGCGTACTTCGGCATAAGGCTTGGTGATGAAGACAAAAGCTGGGCACCACACAAGGTATGTCATACATGTGTTGAGGGACTGAGACTGTGGAAAAATGGTGCAAAAAAATCAATGCCTTTTGCAATCCCAATGGTTTGGAGGGAGCCACAAAATCATGTTAACGATTGCTATTTTTCTATGGTTAAAATTCAAGGTCATAACGCAAAAAGTGAGAAGGATATACAATATCCGAACATTCCTTCGGCCTTACGACCAGTTACGCATTGTAATTCTCTCCCTATCCCAGTTCCACCTCCCGTTCTTGAAGATGTGCCACTGGCGAGCAGCTCAGAAAATGAAAGCGATAATGCTAATGATTACAAACCGGAAGAAGATTCTGCACCAAAATTATTCAGTCAAAATGAACTTAATGATATTACTCGTGACTTGAACCTGACAAAATATGCCGCCCAATTGCTTGGGTCAAGATTGAATGCAAAAAATCTTCTACTACCCGGAGTTACGTTCTCTTGGTATAGGTCCAGAGAGAAGGAATTAATGAAATTCTTTAAAGAAGAAGACTCTCTGGTTTATTGTTGTGATATTGAGGGTTTATTGAATTTCTTTAACGTCACTTACAATCCAAGTGAGTGGAGGTTATTTATAGACTCGTCCAAAACTAGCCTCAAAGGTGTACTTTTACACAATGGAAATTTGTTTGGTTCAGTACCCATTGCACATTCAGTTCATCTCAAGGAGACGTATGTAAATCTCAAAGCTCTGCTAAAATACGTGAATTATGAAAAACATTCTTGGACAATTTGTGGGGATTTAAAAGTAGTAGGTATGTTACTTGGTCAACAATCCGGCTACACAAAAATGCCTTGTTTCATTTGTGAATGGGAAAGTTGAGCCAGAGACAAACATTGGAAGAAGACAGACTGGCCCAAAAGAAAAACCCTCCAACCCGGTTCACAGAACATAATAAATGTACCACTTGTTCAACGAAGCAAGATACTATTACCTCCTCTGCACATCAAACTCGGATTAATGAAACAGTTCACTAAAGGTCTTCAAAAAGATGGTGACTGTTTCCAGTACTTGGTAACAAGATTTCCGAAAGTATCTTATGAGAAACTTAAAGAAGGGATCTTCGTGGGACCGCAGATAAGAAAGTTAATGAAAGACAATTTGTTTGAAAGTACAATGAATCCAGTGGAAAAAAGGGCCTGGGTTTCGTTTAAAGAAGTTGTTGTCAACTTTTTGGGCAACCACAAACATCCAGAGAACAAAACCATGGTTAAAAGAATGTTGCAGAGTTTCATGAAATTAGGATGTAACATGAGTGTAAAGCTTCACTTCCTACACTCACATGTTGACTTTTTCCCTGCGAACCTCGGCGATGTCAGTGAAGAACAAGGCGAACGTGTCCACCAGGATATCAAGGACATGAAAAAGAGATACCAGGGAAGGTGGAATGCTAACATGATGGCCGACTACTGTTTTATGCTAAAAAGAGACGGCACTGGTGAAGGGAGACAATCACGGAAGAGAAGTTTCAACCCACGTCAGAAAGATCTTGAAGCAGTGAATTCAGCGAAGAAGAGGAATTAAATTGTCATATATATGTGTTGTGTTTTCGTAATAATTATAACATTTTTAAGTGAGTGTATACCATTGTCTACTGCACCGCCATGTGTTGTGATTTTATGCAGGATTAAAACATAAACAATTTTGAAATCACAATCAAATAATAATAATTTTCCCTGTTCACAAAATCGATTTTTTAAAACTTCGAAATTGAATTGTATAAAAACCTTACGTGATACAGAAAAACTAAAACCAGATTTGAAATCAGCATGAAAAATACTTTTAAAATCACCTTACAGTCTTAAAACATCGTACCTAAAGTTTTAAAATGTTGCATAGTGTTATCCGTCACTTCTCTGAATCACATCCCTCTCCTAGCTCAATCTCTTGCTCTTTGTTAACGCAATAATATCTGGGTCTTTGTTTAATTCCCGTAACTTTACGATATCCCTTTTCCTTTTTCTTTCACTGGCCCAAACATTTCTTTCCTCATACGTTTCTTCTACACTTGTAAGCAGTAGTTCTCCACTACGACCTCGTCGGTTAGTATAGACGAAGTAAGGGTGTCACTAAAAAGGTGCGAATAATATCTCCCTAAAATTATGTCGTTTGTAATGAACTGTTAAAATACATAGGTGAAGCACAAGCTGATGAATTAATAAATTAATTAAAAAAATATTTATGTATGTGTGAGTACCTATTCTGGAAGAGACTTGTGACACTAGTGTTCATGAAAGGCGATAGAATGTACTAGGCAACTATCGCGGTAAAAAATGTATTAGATAGGCCTATCACTTTCAATAAGAAGAACATATAGACGGCTCGTTTTTTAATCGTTCACCCGTTAGTGCAAATTCAACGTTCCATAAAGTTTGTTAGAGACTATATAGAAAGATAGCATTAAAGTTAATTGAAAGTTAAAATGTTGCGACTGTCCAAAGTACTTCATAAATTACAAAATTATACTCAGTTGTTTCCTGCTGTGTTAAATTCATTCACGTAGCTAAAAATATTATTAGGTTTGCATTATTACATTTCTCAATCTTCTTACCAAGTACATTTTATACCTATAAGGTAAAGAATTTCTAAGTATGGGTGTAGATTAATTATCAGTGTTCTGATACTGTTAATAGTGCTGCAAATAATTGAAAAGAATATACTGTCTGTTTGCTTTTTGGTATCGTTTTGAAAATACCGTGAAATTTAGTATATGCGTCGCTGTTTTTTGTTTCCTTGTAATAATACCTTTTCTGGTTTCTTACAATTTTGACATCAATGAACACCTAAAGGTTGGTAGGTTTGTAAATTTATTCCTTTCGTAGCGACAGTCTCTTAATTATCACGTACCTTTTACCTTCTTTTATCTCATCCATGTCATTGTTTACGCCTCCCATCCTTCGCCTCCCACTATGTCCCTCTAATACACATCGTCATTCAAATATATTAGAAGTTTGGATTATTTCTTTCTTGTGAAATCTACATTCTTTAAAGCTATATGCATCTACGACCATACTTTCAAGCTCCAAAATCCTTTCATGTTTGCTAACCTACATTTAATGAGAAATTATTATTAGAATTTTTCAATAATTTCGTTTCCTGTCACAACAGCTGCTGCTTATATTCTTTAATTCTACGGGTTACAATACCATCACATATAAATATATGTCATAAAATACCATATGTATACCAAAACGTATGTGTATAAATAAGAATTTTCCCTTATTATCTTACCATTCTATCAGACTAGGTCAGCTGATAAGTATTTCTTTTATCGTCCTAGTCCATTCCTTGTCTTCAACACGTGAGGTGAAGTTAAACCTTCTATTACTTATGATTTAAACCTTTTCTTTCTGTTATAAAATTTCCAGTCTCTGTTATAAAAGCTTTTCCTTTTGTTCTCTAATTTCAAAGATCAATCAACTTGTGTCCTAATTATCTTCCGCTGTAATACATTTGTCGTCATATTATAAATAGAAGACCGTGCAACGTCCCGTATTCCTACCTGTCGGTGCTTAATGCCTGAATATAAATATTAACAACACTAAAATCTTAATAAGGGCACGATATAACAAACGATAAGACAAGACGGTATAGATTATCAATCATGTTATATCTAAAATAGTATCAATTTATTTTTATTTACAACTTTTTACTACATCGTAAACTGTAGTTAGAAGCGTTGAATTTTCATTCGGTGAGTCGTGTACCGATATTTGACATTGAATCTGAGTTTAATGACGTATATGTTAATTGAAAGTTAAATGATCTTAAACGAGTATCTACACGTAAAGTGTCTTCATTTAAAAAATTATGTCAATCTATCCGTTGTTGTCAGTTATGTGTAAACTATTTATAAGATTGGTAAATTGAAGATTCGCCTGTTTGTCTAGTTTGAAAGAAGTTCATAATGTCACAGGTGTACGTAATGAGTAATCTGATGCAGCAAGTACCTCCTTCAGTCCCCGCAATAGCCGAGGCACCTGATGTGGCAATCGAGATCGATGACTCCGACACCACGCCGCAACGCATCGCTAAACCGGAAACGAAAATCATCGTCGAACCGGACAAAAGGAAGTACTTCTATGTTGTTGATAAATAGAAAAGGAAGACACGGTGATTAAGTGTTAAACATAATTACAGCGAAGGAAGAACAGCGGGGGGGTATCTGAGTTCTATGCGGCTTCTTTATTTGCATAATGTTCAAACAAAAAACCTTTTCCTCTTCCTTTATGACTTTCTCTTCTATACACTCTTTACTTTCTTCAAATTAAAAAATTAATTTAATAAATAAATTTATAATAAAATGTTTTTATTTTTTTATTTCACTTTACTTATTTCTTTAATCCTTTCCTACACTGTACATAGCATCGCTTCGGTTTAGAAATCTGATATGATGTTCGATATTGAATCTGAGTTTAGTGGCGTATACGTAAATCGAAAGTTAAATCCTCTTTAACGATTATGTATACGTAACGTGCCTTAATTAAAAAAATTATGTCAATCTATCCACACTGTTCTATCAATCTAAATCTGCCACATTTTTATAACAGTCAGTAAGTATTCATTCTTTGTTATCTATACTTTTTAGTTTATGACAGCTTTCAGTTACTATTATAAATTCAAGGAAAAATTAGATAGGCTAAACTATTGAGATCCTCGAATGCTTTAAATTTAATGTTGTCCATAATGTGCTCATCATTTAATTTTGCCTGCAAGCTCATTAAATGCTGTGGTTTTTAGTGTTTTTAAATCTATACGCCTGATATCCCTACAAGCCAGACAAAAGTTACTATAAATTTGAAACCTTTAACATTTACTTTTTTATGTTTTATTTTAATAGGCAGAAGTAATTTTAAACGTTGTGTTAAACATAAAATAAAGCACTTCTTCAAATGTATTTAATAATTTGCAAGTACTTTCATTTAGTCTACAGACTCAAATAAATCTTAAGTATCCTCCCCTTAAATAAATCTTGGTAGTATACAGTTTAGAATAAGTCACCTTCTTTTTATATGTGTAAATAATTTTCTTAATTTAGGTTCTTGAAAAGGAGGGACTATGAAATCAGGAACCCTAGTAACACGAAAACTCTAGATTATCGCGAACAGTTAGAACTATAGAAACTAACAAAAATTAAAGCCCGTCATTCCATGGTGAAATATAAGAAATTGACAAGTTTTCACTGACTGGTTGTTGGCGACTTTTTATTTTCATTACACAATTTGGCTAGAATATTTATTTTTGCAACTATTGTTCTTGTCCATGTGTTCGTCGGTCACCTTCTGCTGCCAGAATCTTGAGGGTTCTATTGACTTGACTGTCATGAGATGTCCACATTTTGTCTGTTGGTATGGCCCAGCCAACCCCACTTACTGCTCTAAAATTATTTTTTAACCGGTTTCTGGTTTGTTTTACTCGAGGGACTTGTGTTGATAATAATTAGTCTAAACAGAAAATTTCGTGGGCAATTGGTTTCATGACTTTACAGATCTCTGAGCCGTACAAAGAGACAGCATTTGTCGCTTGAGTCGAAAATACGAATTATAGTTTTACTGGAATATAATCTTGACTTCAATTGTTTTTAGCATTCCAAACAATTTTCTTGGTTGCCGTATCCTCTCACCAACATCGGGATCGGTACCTGAAGCTTTATCTATGAAAGAGCCAACGTAAACAAAATCTGTGACAATCTCAATAGGCTGTTTGTTTGTCCAGATTCGTTCAGCGTTTTGAGTGTCTAGACAAAGCAGTTTTGTTTTGTTTTGTGTTTATTTTTCTACCAGCTTTCTAACCGTACTTCTAGAATCAGGTATCTTTCAGACTGGCAGGTAACTAGCTTGCTGCATCCAAGCCTCAGGGCTGCTGACTTTAGCACCCAGATCTGCCTCGATTAAGGTTGACTATGACAGTATTAATCACTATTACTGTTCCTGAAGTTAGATTGCTCATGTTCAGTTGTCAGAGCCTCGTCAGTTGTAAACAGGACATACCGCGCAAAAGTGAGCTACACATTCGTGTGGGAAAGGCTGTATTTTGCGCATCACCATCAGGTTAATAACGAAACTGCCAACATAACTTACACTGCAGTTCTTAAATGTATTATTTTATTTGAATTTTAAGCAGGCTCTGCACTACTTTTGTTTAAATCTATATATTTTTTTATATCCCCGTACTAATGTTATAGTTTACACCTATTTGAAACACTTCATGTCAATATTAATGGAAATCGTTGAAGTAATTGTTTAATGTGTAAAATATTTCCAGAACTGTATTTAAACCTGCATGTTAGCAAAGATATACTAAAAATGCCCGTTTAATTGATTTATGTGTAACAACAGGTTGCCGAAATCTATTCGATAACGAGTATTCGCATAGAAAAGCAACGTCACTCTGAAAATCAAATAACGTAATAAATGAGATTCCACACAACACAGATATAGGACAATCAGTTAGAATACAATGTGTAATATGGAAAGTCCTCTTCTTCATCTCCAAATACTAACCTATGACTTGCCCTCTAAACTAATCGAAAGCTTTTTTCCTACCTTTCAATGGGTCGGCTGACTCTTCCTTTGTCTCCTAGTTTCTTGTTTCTGCAATTTTAAGTATCCTGTTCTTCTCTATCCTGCAATACGCTCTTCCATTCTTCTCTTCCCCTTCCATTCTTCTAGTTTCCAATATTATACACTTAGCATCTTTTTTTGGTATCCCCATTTATTTACCGATTTTGTATGTGTTTTCCAAATATTTTTATTAATTTTATGATTTCTGATTTCTCTGTTTAGCTGTCTCATTTCCCCTCTCTGCAGCGTACATATAGTAGGTTTTATTACTGACTTACATATTCTCACTTTCTTTTATGTGTTTGTTATGCAAAATGGAATGTGCCAAGTACCCACGTATACTATCGGGTGTATCGTATATAGTAATATAGTAATTTAGTCTTTAATCTCTTTATTGGGTGTCTTGTCGTTTGTCAATATAACACCTAAGTAGTTTATTTATATGACTTGCTCCATGATCTTATTGTTTACCATTAATTTGTACCGTACCGAGTGTGGGAATATTCTCATGCACTTACAGTTCTTAGTGGATGGCATGTGGAAAGCAATGCGTACCCTATGTGTATACAAATGATCAATAATTTCACTTGTATACACCTGGTCATTCTGAGAAGGAACAGTCGAGCTATTCTGAAATAGAAAGAGAATTGGATGATCTTGGCTACTTTTGGCAAGCATTTC
Source organism: Magicicada septendecula (assembly GCA_034769895.1). NCBI lineage: Eukaryota > Metazoa > Arthropoda > Insecta > Hemiptera > Cicadidae > Magicicada > Magicicada septendecula. The sequence goes on from CM068368.1 coordinate 550,057,168, forward strand.
ATTATGTATTCTAAAAATTAAAAAATTTCAAAATATAATTTTTGTATCTGTAGTATTTGTTGATAACGAAACAATTTAGCCAAAAATCTCAAAGTAAATCTGAGCAAGATGATAACCTTTGGAAAATTTTCCCTATTAATTCATTGTTGTAAAACAAAAGGGAATCCTAAAGTGTCATTCAAAAATTGATAAAATAATTTGATATAAAAAGTTATTATTTTGTATTAACAGTTTGTATTTTATCCGTTTGTGACCCGTTGATTTATTCAGTCCTTATTTCGGTGATTTTAAACCGAGAGAAGTCTTCAAATCCAGGAAAGCAGCTAGAAAGCGCGTTTGTTGCAGCTCCAGTAACATAACACACGTTCATCGTATTCTTGTTACCTGTACCTTGATACCGCATTTAATTGTTTTACTAATAACTTTGAAGTAATATAATACGATTGACGTCTTAGTCTGATATCGTTAATTGCTTTCACAGAAGTCTTCAACAAATTATGGCAACAATAATTTTCCCTCGTTTAGCTTTTAGTTTTTCCTCAGGCATTTTGAAAACGTTTCCTGTGTTCTTGTGTGCATTTCCCTATTAATTCGAATGCCAGTGTCGCGATGAAACCGCAGACCATGCTGTGCCAGTCGGTAACTGTGCATCCGTTGAACCGAATCACTTTAGCTTCCAATTAGTGAAGACAATTGTGAGTATCTTCTTTTTTCTACAGTTTCGCTCATGTACTTCTTATGGCGTCTTACTATCTCTCTCCTATAAATCAAAGTTAAACTTTAGTAGAACTATAGATTCTCATCCGTTCAAACTCTGTATAAGTCGTTCTTTCATGAATTAATTTTTACGAATTTGTTTTTCTACGAAAATATTCTAATATAACACGTCTTTTATTTAATTTACTTTACACTTATTACTGGTGTCAATTGGATTAAGCCTATTTACGGGGTCAACACTGATTAAGTCTTGTCTTTAAAATAATAATAAATGAAACAAAATCTCCTTTTGATCTGTTTTTTATTAGTAACCGAAGTCGATATAAAATGGCAATCTTTCTGTAATGGTAATGCACTTTCCTCAACACATCTGCATCGGCACCGATGTGAAGACCCTGGATGTTCTTGCCTTGGTACTCACACCGCGTGTTATCTCTTTGCACCTTTCTACTTTTGCATTTGCTAGTTCGGGGTGAATGATATCTTATTTTGTCCTGAATTGTGTCGCCTTTCTTCTGATGTAGGCCCTACAGTTTTGGAGGGCATTTTTTAAATTTTGGTTCACATATTTTTTCAACAATTTAAAAATTTACTTATTAAATTCTTCAATAAAACTTGCTTTTTTCTATGTTAAAAATACCGCACTTACTTTTAGATTTAAGAACACTTAATTACAAGCTTACTGTTGTGCTCCTAATGCATGCTTTTAACTGCCTTTTTCTGATTATTTGTACGATCGGAAAATAAGTTTTATCGTTCAGATAGGCGCACCGCAAAAATATACCATGAACATGCTCAAAGTAAGACACTACTCACAAGTAACGTATATCCCCTCTCTGTCGATCAATACCAATACTATACTTCTGCGCTTATGGTGGAAAAAAGTTGTAAGCGAAACAAATTTTACAATTTTCCTTATCGCTGATTCCCAGAATGACTCTGTATACTAGCTGAGGTAAAACATGTGTTCTAGTCAGTGTACACAGTATAGTCTAAAAATCTGCCGTAATCAAAGCCGACGTCACATAGATAGAATGAAAGGATACAATAAACCAAACAACATTTGTTTTCAGTAGAAAGAAATCATTTTTCTTAATTTAAGATCACCTGGTAACTTGAAACTGATCACCTGAGACTATTAGAAACACATACGTTTTAGGTACTGGCTTCTTTGGCAGTAAAGAATGATCCTTTAGAAACATGTTACAAAAATAAAACATGTAATCTGTGGTATAATAACTCCTGAAGCCGTGACCGGCGGTCACCAGAGCGAAATGGTTTGCTGAAGCAAACTAGTCTCAAAGACTACTTCGAGCGGAGCGTCATCTAACTTCTCGTTTTACTTTTAACTTGTTTTTCTTTTACTAGCAAACAGCAAACAATCAGTTATTCCATGATTTTTGTATCTCTTCTTCTTACACATTATATCATGTAAAAAACAATATTCGGAAGCTAAATAAGTTATACAAACTGAAGATTTCAAGAGAACTTTTTGATTTCAATTTTGAAGAAAAAACGCAAAACACAAATGGCAGTATTGTATTAGACATACCATGTCTTTTTATTTGTGTTTTAGGAGGAATAATAAGAACAATAATTTTTTAAGAGGGGGAAAATACGGTATGCATTAAAAACCTCACCTCTAATTCACGCATTGATATTCGTCCTGAAACCATTTAGCTTATTACTTCAGGATGGAACCTATTGGACCCTTATCGGGTTAGTTCTGGCTATCCCTTTTGTGCTACTGCCCGTTGGCTGCAAGTTGAGCCTGTTTTTTTTTTTTTTTTATTGTAGGACCCACTGAATAAATACAGAAATGCCGTCCCATTCTTCCATGCCACGAAGCATAATTCAACTACGCCCTCGGGCGTGAATTCTCTGAGAGCTTCATCTCTAGTGCCACCCTCTTTCTTGTGAATCCGCACATTTGGAAAAAGCGTGCAAGGAATCTTCACTGGGTGAGTCACTGTACTGCCATGCTCGGCTTTGCATCTTTCCCATTCTGTGAACGTATGCGGTAAAATTGCCATGACCACTGAGGAACTGTGTCAGATAGTAGTTAACCTCGCCGTGTTGGCGGCCAATCCATTCCCTCAAGTTCGGCATCTCTGAACTTGCGTCCCATCTTCCTCTGTCCTCCCTATTCCATCACCTTTCCAGTGCCGGAGAGTGAATTCCCTGTCTTCGTACATTGCCGAATCTCTTTCAATTTCATCTCTTCTTTCGATTAGATGCTTTCGCTGGTGAACCAAAATTTCTACGGGAACCATTTCCGCTATCACTAGGATTCTTGGCTCATGGCACTGTCCGATAAAAGAATGCTATTCTGAGGGCTCCTCCTCCGTACACCGATATCATACGTTTCCTGTATTTATCCAGCTTTAGAGCATCGGCCCAGATTTTGTAACCATACAGAAGGATGGAACCCGTGAACGCCACTAACAACTTCCTCTTGCTTGCAGTAGGACCTCCTATATTGGCCATACGTCTACTGAGCTGTGATGTGATGTGAACCGCATTATCAGATGCATTCAGATGCATACTTGATTTGCTTCCAGTAGGAGAGCTTCGAATCTAGCCCCATCCCTAGGTATTTAACTGCCTTTTTTGTCAGTATAGCCTCAGTTTCCACGTTCACCGAAATGATTGTGGGGATTCGTCGCCGGGTGAGCAGTACTATCTCAGTCTTTTCTGTAGATCCAGGCCGTGTTCTTTAAACCAAGAGCTCGCTTGCCTGATTCAGACTTCTTTGTGCGTCCTCAGTGTTCCGAACTACAATCAATCACTGCCACGATATCATATGCGTAACCTACTAGGATAGTGTCTGGTGGCATCTCCATCCATAAGATTCCATCGTACAATTCGTTCTAGAGATCAGGGTCTAAAACTGAACCCTGGACAGTCCCGGCGGTGATCTTTTTCCTACTAGGTCCATCTGTGTTATTATATATTACTATCCTGTCACTCAGGTAGCATTTCCTCATCCGGGGGAGATACTGTGGGTCCGGGAGAAGTGCTCCAGAGCCCTAAGCATGTTGCTACAACAACCAGAAATAAAAGCGTTGCCAATAAGATTATCATTCTTGAATAATGATTTCCCTGTTGGGTCACATGGAAAGTTCCGACTACCTCTTCCACTGCCCAACAGTTGATCGCCCTTTCTGTAACCCGTATTGTCTGTTGGACAGGTCTCCTGCGCTTTGAATGGCTCCTAACAGACCAAACACTTTTCAGCTGTATCCAGCATGCACAAAGGCCTATACACTGATGGCGTACCCGCGTCACCCTTACCTTTGCTGATAAGCGTCAGTCTCGGCACTTTCCACAGTTTTGGAAAGATTCCCTTCCTTAGCAGCTGTTATACGAATTAAGGAGTATCCGTGGGCAGGAACGAGCAATGACCCTCAGAACTTCTGAAGAAACAGTGTTCGGTCTTGGCGTTTTGCCACTCTTCATTTATTCCTCACTAAATAGCGGAACTTCATCTGCTGCAACGGGACGGAGCTCGTGAGCATTTACTATGTGGGTCGGAAAGAGTGAATCCACAATGGCACCCATATATGATGCATCCGTGATGGTGCTGAGTGACTATAACCCAGTCATACGGGTCACCATTCGTCTCAGCCTTTAATTTCTCCCACTTTCGACGTTTTACGCTGCTGATAAAGTTTTGTCTTGCTTCTCTGTATTCTTCTGTTTCTTGTTCTGCTTTGTCACCATTCCTTTTTCTCCTTCTGGTAACAGTTCGCCTAAAAGAAAGAAACCTTTTACCCAGGATATCAATCTCGTCAGTCCACCAATAGGTCGCCTTTCTTTTTCCATTTGACTTTCTTTGCCGAGGCATTGAAATGTCGTCGCAGGCCTGGCGTATCAGCTTCACTGTGGTTTCGACTACAGACTCAACTGGAATAGTCCCTGCATAGCCAGGTCTTCTCAATGTCGACACGTTCCCAACGTTGATTACGTAAGTGACAAACGTGCGACCAACTCAGGCACACGTCTTCCCCTTGAGTCCGTGTTTGGCATACCTCATTCTACCACCCTGGCGTTAAAGTTTTCAACAAAAATGATGGTTTCTTCATTGGCGCCGCGTGACTTCTGGTCTGTCAAGTTTTTCCTGAAATTCATGTACAGTATACTCTCGTTTGGAGTGAAGTAGTAGCTCGTAAATACAATCTCCTCACTTCTAACCCAAACAAATCCCCTACAAGAACCGTGACTTCCTACCAAGACTCTCCCTATGTCTGGTATCCAGATAGCCAGTATCTAATATATCGGATCACCATTCTGGTACATTGCTGTCTTTGTACTGTTTGCTGATGAAGATAAAATCAGCTTTGGTGTCCTGCTGAGTCTGCACGGGAAAGTCAACCGTGACCCTGCTTCTAATTAGATTGTCCTGCAGAAACTTCATATTCTTTGATTCGTTTTTGACTCGTCCAGTACTTTCTTGAATAGAATAGAATTTCTTGTCCCTGGTAAGCAATGTCTAGTCTGGAACTACATTCTGCATTATGTTCTGGAAGCACTTTGGTCGGTTTCTGCAGTCGCTCTTTTTGTTCCCTGGTTCTCTGGTTCCCCGCGTTGTATACTAAGTCCCAGCTGCCTTCTGTTTGGTCCCTTGCAGTTGGCCGGTGGCCATAGCTAAAGTACGTGTAACAGCGTATGAACCCTACCCTATGACAAGCTCTGCAATTTGCCCAGCTATTTTTGATGCGCTGGGACTTAGCAGCTCTTCTGCGCCTTTTGTGTTCATTTCATCGACGGTTATCTTTTGTTCCCTCTTGTTGGCACATGTGAATATTACCTTTAGGTCACCTACAAACTCCCCAATCTCTCTCTTAATCCCCTCGATCACTTCTTCTAGGGGTGGTGAGGCTATCGAGATCTCTTATTTGAGAGTCCTCTTCGACTTCAGCTTCAGGACAGTGGAATAGGACACTAGGCTGCTCTTTAGAGTGTCACAGAATGTTACCTTGTCATGCGACTTCATGCTCAGCTTTAACAGGACTCTCCCAGACCCAGTCTGTTACTTGTTGAGCTAAGCATGCACGCCCCAGGCCGAAGTAATGTGAAAACGGTACCGGCTTAGTTGATCGTGGAGTGAGATGGACTTTTTAGTGGGTAAATATTTCAGACTACCGTACAGCATGGCTCCTGCCTGACGCATTTTAAAGCGTTTCCCCATCTTAAAAAAAATAAAAATAATAATATATTGTAGTAACTGATGTTACTTTCAGTTTAAAAATTACATGAAAATCAAAATACACAGGTCTGCAAAAGTTAAAGAGAAATTGAATAAAACTGTCAGAGAAAATCCACAGCACCTTCCATAAAACAAACATTATACGGACAGCAAATAAACAATAAAGGGTATACTTTTCACATGAAAAGTCTTGCCCCGAATTAGTCAACAAGTAAATTACATAGCTGACAAATAAGTTTTGGGTCAAAGTTTTGATTACATTTCTAACAAATATGATTATTTTCCCTGTAAATCCTATCCATGGACCCAGTGATGCAATAATTTTTCAATAATTTTTCGGACACTGACATTTGCTCTTTTATTTCTCTTGATGTTTCGACTTTGAAAATCCAAAATCTCATTAGAATTTTAGGGTACAATAACGGCAGTGCAGCGCACGACGACACAGTCTTTAGCACGGGAGAGATTGTAACAAATATTTCTATTAGAAGAGCCGACATGAATTTACTTTATTAGAAACGAGAGAAATTTTCCGGTACTGTCTTGTTGTCGCGATTGACTCTACTTTTTTGTGCTTTTACTGCTCTTATTCTCTGTTCAATTCAACATCATTTTCTATGGCTGCCTAATATTAGAATAAAAAGCAGGAAAAATCAAGTTTCTACCAGATAAAAGATGAATATAAGGCTTCTTACACATTCCATTCATAGAAACCACATCACAGAGGAGGTTAGGAGGGAGAGTTATAAAGGAAGAAATTCTTGTTAAAACTTCTCTCCCATTGTTTCATTGTCAGAAGGTAACCAATAAATGTTGAAGAAAATAAAACAATTAAACAATTAAAGATGGCAAAAGTTACCAGACGTGTCAACAATGTTAGTTAAATACAACGAAGATGGAGTATGGAAACAGGTGGCGCAACCGTCATTAACAGTTCCGACAGATCAGTGTAGACTAGTGTGATAATTTTAAGCGATGAAAGTAATATTATTTTTTGTTACTTCGTTTCTAGCAAAATTATCTAGAACAGGAAAGACTAGCGAATCGTCCTAACGATCAGAGCAACGATTTAATGTGATTTAAAGTGAAGTGAAAGCTTATTGCTTTATTATTAGTGAAACAAAAGCGTGTTGTTAATGGTGATTGTTCAACAATCATTATAGCTTGTACTAAATAACTATAGCAAGCACGGTGCCCATCACAACTGATTTGTGAAGGCGATTGACTGTGCTTTTATCTGGTGATAATCAGCGATAATAGTTTAAAGTTATTTTAATACATTCCTTGTACAGCATACGGCTGATGCCTGCCTACATTGCATCTCTAACACGAATTAAGTTCCATAAAATTAAACGTTTCCATAAAATCAGTCTTTTCTTCTTCTTCTTCTTCTTCTTCTTCTTCTTCTCCAGCCCGTTGCGCACTCGTTGATCGGCCCATCTTTTCTTCTGCGTTCCCCCTGGGAACATAAAACATCAGTTGCTTAGGTAGTTTGTCATGATGCATCTTTTGCACATGGTCCGTCTAACCCTGTCCAGATTGGCGTCAGAAGTGTCTTACTGTAACTTTCTTCCGAACAACCAGTACATTACAGTAATATGCAGAAGCTGTTTATTTGTTGTCCAGATGCCTGCCAATGTACTGTATATCATCAAAAGTAAATGTTAAATGAGTCGATTTCGATTTATTCAATGAGGGGTACGTTAATTAGTAAATTCATTACTTCTACAGACATAATAACAAACTGCGTAACTTTGACAACATAGTACATGCCTGGATGAATGAATGCCTTGTACAGTTTCAGTGACTGAGGCACTTATTTTCACATACAGTTATACCAGTACTGCAGTCTATAATATAGTACATTGCAAGTTTCAGCGGTGGGTGAAGTTTTCCCAACATTGCCAACAAGGGGACAAGTGCTCTGTGATCTTAATTTCAAGCCAGAAGATTTTGTTTACTTGTCCCAGGCATATCCAGTACCATCACTTCATCGACCTTCACCTGTGCCTACTTAAATTGTGGACCTGTTTCTACAGTAGAACTCCTGGCTACATCAGGAATTGTACAATAGTTTGTGGATACTTGTATTTCTGGTGCGACTACCCATCAGCACATCAACACCGCCTATTATACTTTCCATAGTTACTCCTGTTCTATCATTAGTTTGCATACCTTCAGAATCCGCCCCTGTTACATCACAATCAACAATCCACACTACAGTATCCGTTTTTCCATCTACCTCAGGTTATCCGGTAATGTTTATTTCCACTCTTAAACATAAAAGAAGACTTAACCATACATATCCCTAAGAACTTTTCAGGCTTACACACGTAATCGTAGCCCACAAATACTATATGATTGAATACAATAGTAATGATTCAGATGGATTTTAATTTAATTCATATAATGATTTATTTGAATAAATTGATTGAGAAGTTTACACTTCTTTAATATAAAATTGGTTACTTTTTCATTACTAATTTTACTTTGCCTTACTAGAATTTAAACATGAGTACGAGACAGTATGCATTTTGAAACAAAGTAAAGCAGAACCAAAAGTTATTCTTAAAAAAAAAAACTTATAAATGTGCTATAAATTTTTCACTGCCCTTTAAAAAACCTATCACCCTTACACAGAAAAGAATCATTGGCTGTTACTGCAAGTTTGCTGTACTTACTGGTTGTATTAACCTTACACTGCTGGTTATGTCGGTTTCGGTGTTGTGTGTTGTACAGAAAATTTATGAAAACACCAAAGCAAATTAGTAGCATTAGTTCTTAACAAATTGAACTTGCCCTTCTTACTTATTTGTATTAATTTCCGCAATTTATGTATGTGTGTCATTGTCTGATTATCCTCGTGTATAAAATTGCAATACAATCTTTGCTAAGAACTTACCTAAGGCTATTAAGCTAGACTTTGAACATGAGTACAAGAATAATTACTCTTGTTAATTGAGACATGAATTTAAAATATCGGTATGGAGAACCACACATGGCTTCCATGTTCTAAGATTTATATTTAAAATCATATTCGAAATGAAATATTTCCATTGAAACTACTTCTTTCTACTTATTGCTTCAGCCTTGACCACAGTACTGTGGTCATTAACGTATACCACCTCACGTTTTCGCACTCGATTTTCACTGATGATGGCAGTCGATGGCACTGCCGAAACGTCTGGTTTTGCAGAAAACATTGGACTAAGGCTAAACAGCCCGGGAAGGAATTTTAACAAAAAACTACTTCTTTGTTGCCGATAACCTAGTACACGTATAACAAATCTCCCCTCCCTCTTCAACTATAATTTTCATTAATAGAAAATTACCCCCACCCCGTTCACCTAACCTCTTAATTTATAGATATTTCATCTACGTTTCTACAGTGGATTATTATGAGCTTCTTATCAGGATACTTTATTTATCAAAATTAAGTACTTCACTCTAGTTAAAACATAAAACGTTGCAGGTAAACTACCCCTTTCTCTTAACCGATCTTCTCCAAAATCAATAGGCCTTCAGTCCTCTACAATTCAGGGATGCGTGCAAAAAAATATTTGATTCTGTTTGAATGTGCGGCAGTTATCGTTCGTCATGGATACATTTCTCTTGTTACAATATAAAATGTTGCAGGTAAACTACCCCTTTCCATTAACCGGTCTTCACCAAAATCAACAGGCCTTGAGTTCTCTATAATTGAGGTAGGTACGCATGCAAAACATTATTTGATTCTGTTTGAATGTGCGGCAGTTATCGTTCGTCATAGAAACAATTACTCTTGTTAAAACATGAAAAGAGGCAGGTAAACTACCCCTTTCCCTTAACCGATCTTCACCGAAATCAACAGGCGTTCACTTCTTTAAAATTCAGAACCGCATGCAAAAAAGTATTTAATTCTGTTTGAATTTACGGCAGTTATCGTTCGTCATATAAAAAATTACCCTTGTTAAAGCATAAAACGTTGCTGGTAAACTACACCTTTCCCCTAACCGATCTTCAACCAAATCAACAGACCTTGAATACTCTATAATTCAAAAAGGTATGCAAAAAAGTAGTTGATTCTGTTCGAATTTACGGCAGTTATCGTTCGTCATAGAAAAAATTACCCTTGATAAAAAACAAAAGTTGCTGGTAAACTACCCCTTTCCCTTAACCGATCTTCACCAAACACAACAGGTCTTGAGTACTCTACAATTCAGGGCTGCATGCAAAGAAGTATTTGATTCTGTTTGAATTTGCGGCTCTTATCGTTTGCCATAGAAAATACCCTTGTTAAAACATAAAACGTTGCTGGTAAACTACCCCTTTCCCTTAACCGATCTTCACCAAAAACAACAGATCTTGAGAACTCTACAATTCAGGGTTGTATGCAAAACATTATTTGATTCTCTTTGAATTTACGGCAGTTATCATTTGTCATTGAAAAAATTACCCTTGTTAAAACATAAAATGTTTCTGGTGAACTACCCCTTTCCCTTAACCGATCTTCACCAAAAACAATAGGTCTTGAGGACTCTATAATTCAGAGTTGTATGCGAAACATTATTTGATTCTGTTTGAATTTGCGGCTGTTATCGTTTGCCATAGAAAAATATCGGTATGGAGAACCATACATGACTTCCATATTCTAAGATTTATATTTAAAATCATTTTCAGCCAAACAGCCAGGCTGTGCCTTACCTGCCTTTTTATTGCTGTATTAAATGAAAAATATTATATTACATTAAAATGAAAAAATTATAATTTTATTGCCTGGCAACAAAATTATTTTATTTTTAACAATTACCATTGTTTCAAAAAGTTTAAATAAATTTTCAAGTACTTTACTCTTGTTAAAACGTATAAGGTTGCAGGTAAACTACCCCTTCCCCTTAACCGATCTTCACCAAAATCGAAAGTCATTGAGACCTCTACAATTCAGGGACGTATGCAAAAAATTATTTGATTCTGTTTGAATTTGCGGCTGTTATCGTTTGCCATAGAAAATACGCTTGATAAAAACACGTTGCAGGTAAACTACCCCTTCCCCTTAACCGATCTTCACCAAAATCGGAAGACATTGAGACCTCTACAATTCAGGGACGTATGCAAAAAATTATTTGATTCTGTTTGAATTTGCGGCTGTTATCGTTTGCCATAGAAAATACGCTTGATAAAAAAACGTTGCAGGTAAACTACCCCTTCCCCTTAACCGATCTTCACCAAAAACAATAGGTCTTGAGTACTCTACAAATCAGGACTGTATGCAAAACATTATTTGATTCTGTTTGAATTTGCGGCTGTTATCGTTTGCCATAGAAAATACCCTTGTTAAAAAAACGTTGCAGGTAAACTACCCCTTTCCCTCAACCGATCTTCACCAAAAACAATAGGTCTTGAGAAATCTACAATTCAGGGCTGTATGCGAAACATTATTTGATTCTGTTTGAATTTGCGGCTGTTATCGTTTGCCAAAAAAAAAAAATTTCCCTTGATAAAAAAAACCGTTGCAGGTAAACTACCCCTTCCCCTCAACCGATCTTCACCAAAAACAATAGGTCGCGAGTACTCTACAAATCAGGGCTGTATGCAAAAAATTATTTGATTCTGTTTGAATTTGCGGCAGTTGTCGTTTGCCAAAAAAATACGCATGATAAAAAACGTTGCTGGTAAACTACCCCTTCCCCTCAACCGATCTTCACCAAAAACAATAGATCTTGAGTACTCTACAAATCAGGGCTGTATGCAGAAAATTATTTGATTCTGTTTGAATTTGCGGCTGTTATCGTTTGCCATAGAAAATACCCTTGTTAAAAAAACGTTGTAGGTAAACTACCCCTTTCCCTTAACCGATCTTCACCAAAAACAAAAGGTATTGAGAACTCTACAATTTAGGGCTGTATGCAAATAATCTTTTGATTCTGTTTGAATTTGCGGCTGTTATCGTTTGCCATAGGAAATACCCTTGTTAAAACATAAAACGTTACAGGTAAACTACCCCTTTCCCTTAACCGATCTTCACCAAAAACAATAGGTCTTGAGAACTCTACAATTCAGGGCTGTATGCGAAACATTATTTGATTCTGTTTGAATTTGCGGCTGTTATCGTTTGCCAAAAAAACAAAATTACCCTTGCTAAAAAAAAACCGTTGCAGGTAAACTACCCCTTTCCCTCAACCGATCTTCACCAAAAACAATAGGTCGTGAGAACTCTGCAAAACCGGGCTGTATGCAAAAAATTATTTGATTCTGTATGAATTTGCGGCAGTTATCGTTTGCCATAGAAAAAAATCTACAGACAGACAGACACACAGACAGACAGACACACAGACACACAGACAGACAGACAGACAGACACACAGACACTTTTCGGAAAACGACTTTTTTTCATGTTTTGAGTGTAGTAGAATCAGAATCTGCAATAATCTCGAACACGATTTTTTTTGCCATCACCATACTTCCATTCCTTAAGGAATATGGAAGTAAAAAATTACCCTTGATAAAAAAAACCGTTGCAGGTAAACTACCCCTTTCCCTTAACCGATCTTCACCAAAAACAATAGGTCTTGAGAACTCTACAAATCAGGGCTGTATGCAAATAATTATTTGATTCTGTTTGAATTTGCGGCTGTTATCGTTTGCCATAGAAAATACCCTTGTTAAAACATAAAACGTTGCTGGTAAACTACCCCTTTCCCTTAACCGATCTTCACCAATAACAATAGGTCTTGAGAACTCTATAATTCAGGGCTGTATGCGAAACATTATTTGATTCTGTTTGAATTTGCGGCTGTTATCGTTTGCCATAGAAAAAAATTACTCTTGATAAAAAAAACGTTACTGGTAAACTACCCCTTTCCCTTAACCGATCTTCACCAAGAACAATAGGTCTTGAGTACTCTATAAATCAGGACTGTATGCAAAAAATTATTTGATTCTGTTTGAATTTGCGGCTGTTATCGTTTGCCATAAAAAAAATCCACACACAGACACACACACACACACACACACACACACACACACACACACACTTTTCGAAATATGACTTTTTTTCATGTTTTGAGTGTAGTACAATCAGAATCTGCAATAATCTCGAACACGATTTTTTTTTGCCATCACCATACTTCCATTTCCTTAAGGAACATAGAAGTAAAACTGTGTGAGATGTAAGTGATAAATTTAGAAAAACAGTGAGTGTTGACATCCCCAACTGAAACCGATAGACATTATTGTCTAACACTTCAGATTCAATGTTAATTCCAAAAATTTAAGTTTAATTAGACAAGTATTTAATTAAACGGTATTTAATTTTCAAGTTTCAATCAGACGAACTTTTAAATGAAGACCTTTATTGATGCAGTTTTAGCCTTGACATATATACTTCAGATGTGGAAATTGAAATTCAAATAAATCTGATTTACAGGCATGATATGAAAAGCAATATAGCAAGTCAAAATTTATCTGCTCTTTTTATCTGCTGAAAAGTTACAACTTAGCGTTTAGCAAAATGTACAAATAGCCAGTGCTATTCTTGCATCAACCACACCAACCACATAACAGGTCGTTCTTAGCCTTTAAAAGGTCAAAAACCTTCATAAGGAATACAATGTATGATAAACAGCTCAACAACCTGTTTTGAAACTTGAAAGAACATAAAAGGTGTAACGTCTTTTCGCCGCGTTACAAATCCAGGGAACCCCTCGTAATTAAACTCCGTTAATTAGATGGGCTGCCTACGTTGTAACAGAATTGATCACAAATAATTAATGTAACAAATTACTTACTAACTGTGTAAGGAAACAATGGCAAGGTATACAATTGATTTAAGCACTCCTCATATGTGTGTAACAAGAAGACTTCTCTTTATTTAACATTAAAAAAAAACATATACTGACAGATCCCATGACATTACTAATTCAATTATTAAGTTATTTGAAAGGTTTCTTTAAACTTTGAGATCAAACTTGATTTTATATAGCTATACCTCGGATCCGGGTCAACTTTCTGTATTTCTGTAATTACGACTTTTAATTATACTCATTTCATGATATTAGCTTGCAAGACTTTCTTTTATTCAACCATTGGAAGAATGATATTATTGCTTGAATTATATTACTCTACATTAGCATATAAACTGTTACAACGTATGAAGTTAGAATAGTTACATGAAATTCTTAGATTTAATTTATAAGTCTTTACAAAGTTAATAGTTTCTGAAAAGTCTCTTTCAAGATGTGTTGTGTAACAAATATTAGTAACCCTCGATAGACAGGCTATCGAGTCACCTTTTAATTGGTATGCAGAAGACTCGTCATAGGGTATCCGTCTTGGGAAACAGGAACAGCTACGTCGTCATCTCGGTCTGGCCTTCCTCTGTAAAGGGCTCCAAAAGTTCGCAGGTTGAACAATATGTCGTGTAGATATCTACGATGATCTTGTAGATTCTCGGATGTCCTGATCTGCATATTCTGTCACGTGCAGTAGAGTTTGTGGCTTCTGATAGTTCACATCTCCGGGTATGACTTTGGAATTGTTGTTATTTGTTGAAGCACGAAGTCATCTTGTGTTACACTCTTTTTTTTTACGTTTCGATTTTTTTTACTTTACTTTTCTTGTCTATTTACATGACTATATTAATTAACACATCCAGATGCTTTAAACAGCTACATCTGGTACACCATCTTAAGGTGAGACAAAATATAGTTAACATATTTTAAGCGCACAGCTCCTACGTCTATACTGTACGAAGTCACCATTGCAAGAGAGAGAAATTCCGCTCCCTTCGCCTGGTACTGGGCAAAAGTTAGTGGGACAATTTCCGCGCGAGAATATAGTTCCTAACTATATTTAAGTTAACATTTTTATTTATACAAACTATCCCTAAACAAATATACATAATTTAAATCAGTTGTTTTAGCGACTATTTATGTCTTCAGTTTTTTTATTATTAACATTAGTTTTTTTTATCTTATTCTAACTCACACAAGACTCGGAAAGCATGTCGAGTCTGGAATCAACAGGACAGCGCCTGCTTACAAGCAAATGGTTAAATACGATATTCATAACTCTTTACAATTTATCTTTTTATTAGAGTATCTTATAACTAATTAATTACTGCTTCCTCTCATACTGAGTACATACAGGTATTTTATATTAATACAGTGAGATTTAAATGGCTTAAGAGCTCGCAACCTTAATTTTTTTTTAAATTTTTATTTTCTTGATTATTTCTTTTATTTAAATCGTCACAAAGGCAACTGGTCAAAACTTGATATGACTAATACAGTAGATCATATTGTTATTAGCAGTAATTATAGAAACATTAACATGTTTAATAAAACTGATTCTATTAAACTCGAATGTAGAGAGTGTGTTTTTATTACTTCCATATTCCTTAAGGAATGGAAGTATGGTGATGGCAAAAAAAATCGTGTTCGAGATTATTGCAGATTCTGATTCTACTACACTCAAAACATGAAAAAAAGTCGTTTTCCGAAAAGTGTCTGTGTGTGTGTCTGTCTGTGTGTCTGTCTGTAGATTTTTTTTCTATGGCAAACGATAACTGCCGCAAATTCAAACAGAATCAAATAATTTTTTGCATGCACCTCTGATTTGCAGAGTACTCGCGACCTATTGTTTTTGGTGAAGATCGGTTGAGGGAAAGGGGTAGTTTACCGGCAACGGTTTTTTTTTAGCAAGGGTAATTTTGTTTGTTTGGCAAACGATAACAGCCGCAAATTCAAACAGAATCAAATAATGTTTCGCATACAGCCCTGAATTGTAGAGTTCTCACGATCTGTTAATTTTGGTGAAGATCGGTTAAGGGAAAGGGGTAGTTTACCAGTAACGTTTTATGTTTTAACAAGGGTATTTCCTATGGCAAACGATAACAGCCGCAAATTCAAACAGAATCAAAAGATTATTTGCATACAGCCCTAAATTGTAGAGTTCTCAAGACCTATTGTTTTTGGTGAAGATCGGTTGAGGGAAAGGGGTAGTTTACCAGCAACGTTTTTTTAACAAGGGTATTTTCTATGGCAAACGATAACAGCCGCAAATTCAAACAGAATCAAATAATGTTTTGCATACAGCCCTGATTTGTAGAGTACTCAAGACCTATTGTTTTTGGTGAAGATCGGTTAAGGGAAAGGGGTAGTTTACCTGTAACGTTTTATGTTTTAACAAGGGTATTTCCTATGGCAAACGATAACAGCCGCAAATTCAAACAGAATCAAAAGATTATTTGCATACAGCCCTAAATTGTAGAGTTCTCAAGACCTATTGTTTTTGGTGAAGATCGGTTGAGGGAAAGGGGTAGTTTACCTGCAACGTTTTTTTAACAAGGGTATTTTCTATGGCAAACGATAACAGCCGCAAATTCAAACAGAATCAAATAATGTTTTGCATACAGCCCTGATTTGTAGAGTACTCAAGACCTGTTGTTTTTGGTGAAGATCGGTTAAGGGGAAGGGGTAGTTTACCTGCAACGTTTTTTTATCAAGCGTATTTTCTATGGCAAACGATAACAGCCGCAAATTCAAACAGAATCAAATAATGTTTTGCATACGTCCCTGAATTGTAGAGGTCTCAATGACTTTCGATTTTGGTGAAGATCGGTTAAGGGGAAGGGGTAGTTTACCAGCAAAATTTTACGTTTTAACAAGAGTAAAGTACTTGAAAATTTATTTAAACTTTTTGAAACAATGGTAATTGTTAAAAATAAAATAATTTTGTTGCCAGGCAATAAAATTATAATTTTTTCATTTTAATGTAATATAATATTTTTCATTTATTTTACTTTTTACTTCCATATTCTTTAAGGAATGGAAGTATGGTGATGGCAAAAAAAATCGTGTTCGAGATTATTGCAGATTCTGATTCTACTACACTCAAAACATGAAAAAAAGTCGTTTTCCGAAAAGTGTCTGTGTGTGTGTGAGTGAGTGTGTGTGTGTGTGTGTGTCTGTAGATTTTTTTTCTATGGCAAACGATAACTGCCGCAAATTCAAACAGAATCAAATAATTTTTTGCTTACAGCCCTGATTTGTAGAGTACTCGTGACCTATTGTTTTTGGTGAAGATCGGTTGAGGGAAAGGGGTAGTTTACCTGCAACGTTTTTTTAACAAGGGTATTACTTCCATATTCCTTAAGGAATGGAAGTATGGTGATGGCAAAAAAAAACCGTGTTCGAGATTATTGCAGATTCTGATTCTACTACACTCAAAACATGAAAAAAAGTCGTTTTCCGAAAAGTGTCTGTGTGTCTGTCTGTCTGTCTGTCTGTGTGTCTGTCTGTCTGTAGATTTTTTTTCTATGGCAAACGATAACTGCCGCAAATTCAAACAGAATCAAATAATTTTTTGCATGCAGCCCTGATTTGCAGAGTACTCGCGACCTGTTGTTTTTGGTGAAGATCGGTTGAGGGAGAGGGGTAGTTTACCTGCAACGGTTTTTTTTTAGCAAGGGTAATTTTGTTTGTTTGGCAAACGATAACAGCCGCAAATTCAAACAGAATCAAATAATGTTTCGCATACAGCCCTGAATTATAGAATTCTCAAGATCTGTTGATTTTGGTGAAGATCGGTTAAGGGAAAGGGGTAGTTTACCTGTAACGTTTTATGTTTTAACAAGGGTATTTCCTATGGCAAACGATAACAGCCGCAAATTCAAACAGAATCAAAAGATTATTTGCATACAGCCCTAAAGTGTAGAGTTCTCAAGACCTGTTGTTTTTGGTGAAGATCGGTTGAGGGAAAGGGGTAGTTTACCTGCAACGTTTTTTTAACAAGGGTATTTTCTATGGCAAACGATAACAGCCGCAAATTCAAACAGAATCAAATAATGTTTTGCATACAGCCGTGATGTGTAGAGTACTCAAGACGTGTTGTTTTTGGTGGAGATCGGTTTAGAGAAAGGGGTAGTTTACCTGCAACGTTTTTTTATCAAGCGTATTTTCTATGGCAAACGATAACAGCCGCAAATTCAAACAGAATCAAATAATTTTTTGCATACGTCCCTGAATTGTGAAGGTCTCAACGACTTTCGATTTTGGTGAAGATCGGTTAAGGGGAAGGGGTAGTTTACCTGCAACCTTTTACGTTTTAACAAGAGTAAAGTACTTGAAAATTTATTTAAACTTTTTGAAACAATGGTAATTGTTAAAAATAAAATAATTTTGTTGCCAGGCAATAAAATTATAATTTTTTCATTTTAATGTAATATAATATTTTTCATTTAATACAGCAATAAAAAGGCAGGTAAGACACAGCCTGGCTGTTTGGGTGAAAATGATTTTAAATATAAATCTTAGAATATGGAAGTCGTGTATGGTTCTCCATACCGATATTTTACTTCCATATTCCTTAAGGAATGGAAGTATGGTGATGGCAAAAACAATCGTGTTCGAGATTATTGCAGATTCTGATTGTACTACACTCAAAACATGAAAAAAAGTCGTTTTCCGAAAAGTGTGTGTGTGTGTGTGTGTGTGTGTGTGTGTGTGTGTGTGTGTGTGTGTGTGTGTGTGTCTATGTGTAGATTTTTTTTCTATGGCAAACGATAACTGCCGCAAATTCAAACAGAATCAAATAATTTTTTGCATACAGACCTGATTTGTAGAGTACTCACGATTTATTGTTTTTGGTGAAGATCGGTTGAGGGAAAGGGGTAGTTTACCGGCAACGGTTTTTTTATCAAGGGAAATTTTTTTTTGGCAAACGATAACAGCCGCAAATTCAAACAGAATCAAATAATGTTTCGTATACAGTCCTGAATTGTAGAGTTCTCAAGACCTATTGTTTTTGGTGAAGATCGGTTAAGGGAAAGGGGTAGTTTACCTGTAACGTTTTATGTTTTAACAAGGGTATTTTCTATGGCAAACGATAACAGCCGCAAATTCAAACAGAATCAAAAGATTATTTGCATACAGCCCTAAATTGCAGAGTTTTCAAGACCTACTGTTTTTGGTGAAGATCGGTTAAGGCGAAGGGGTAGTTTACCTGCAACGTTTTTTTATCAAGCGTATTTTTTATGGCAAACGATAACAGCCGCAAATTCAAACAGAATCAAATAATGTTTTGCATACAGCCGTGATATGTAGAGTACTCAAGGTCTAGTGTTTTTGGCAAAGATCGGTTGAGGGGAAGGGGTAGTTTACCTGCAACGTTTTTTATCAAGCGTATTTTTTATGGCAAACGATAACTGCCGCAAATTCAAACAGAATCAAATAATTGTTTGCATACGTCACTGAATTGTAGAGGACTCAAGGGCTTTTGATTTTGGTGAAGATCGGTTAAGGGGAAGGGGTAGTTTACCTGCAACCTTTTACGTTTTAACAAGAGTAAAGTACTTGAAAATTCATTTAAACTTTTTCAAACAATGGTAATTGTTAAAAATAAAATAATTTTGTTGCCAGGCAATAAAATTATAATTTTTTCATTTTAATGTAAATCTGTACATAGTATAAAGTAAAGTCGGTCCGTTTTCTCTCTGTGTTTGAAATCGCTAATCTCAGGAAGTACTGAACGGATTTTATTCAAGTTTTCGCCAATAGATAGAGTGTCTATCGAGGAACATTTATGTGTATAATTAATACATATATGTTGTACATTAGCTTAGCTATCACGGTTTATGTCAAGTAAGTGGTATAGTTTACATCTTATATATAAAAATGAATGTTTCTTTGTTTGTCCCGTATGCGTTCCTATACCATTCATCCGATTGCGATGAAACTTCGGTGAGTTGTTGTGCGCACGTCCGCGAAGGTTTTTTCCACATCTCCTCCTAAACCACTGTACCGATTTCAACCAAACTTGGCACAAATATTTTACGCAACGGGAGAACCAACATAGGACAGGTGTTTTTTTCGATACGATCCTCTGGGGGGTCCTTTGCGGTTTTAAAAAACTATTAGATCCTGTTACTATGGCAACCCAATAGAATAGATTCTGTTCTAAATATATTATCGCATTAAACTGAAGACCACGCGAACGAAGTTGTGGGCAACAGCTATTTATTTTTAAGAAGCCTACTTTAATTAAACTTTATTAATTAAACTAACATTTTCATTACGTACAACGTGAAACTCCGTAGCGAAGCACGGGTATTCTGCTAGTCATGTATAAGAGAAAATATATCGTGCGTGGCAGGCAAGCATATCTCAGTTATGTACTGTTTACGTTTCCATTTTATTATTATCACTACCGCAATAAAAAGGCAGGGAAGACACACACACACACACACACACACACACACGCGCACACACACACACACACACACACACACACACACACACACACACACACACACAATTCGCGTTATTTCTGGCCTCATTCATGTTTATTTTCTTACATTTGCACGGTTTTTAAATGAAAAGTGCCGAACCCATACCAACATAACGCATGCAAGCCGAAAAAGTGTCCAGCGTGGATAGCGATTTGCTTCCTGTGGATCGCTGGGCAGTGTAACTGCACGTGTTTACAGAGGAACGATTCATAGACAGACTTTTCGTCTTTAGGGAATGAACCCTCTGCAAGATGCTGAGGGTCCATGAGTGACTTCGGAGCGCTCCTTCTTTTCGCGTGTTTATTCTGTGAAACTTACACTGTACATTCGCAGATTTATTCTAAGCAACGCTCAATAAGCTGCTTAGATATTGTCCACGGTGAACCCTCATACACACTAAACCTGCTCTGATGTTTTAATTACGGACATCATAATATTAAAACTTTGGAAACTTGAGCACTACTTAATGGAGATCAATCATTAACTTATACAAGCCATTAATTTTATGCATATTTTTTATATATATGTGTACAACGTTATCGGCAACAAAGAAGTAGTTTTTGTTAAAATTCCTTCCCGGGATATTTGGCCGTAGTCCAATGTTTTCTACAAAACCAGACGTTTTCGGCAATGCCATTGACTTCCATCATCAGTGAAAATCGAGTGCGATAACGTGAGGTGGTATATGTTAGTGACCACAGTACTGTGGTTAAGGCTGAAGCAGTAAGTAGAAAGAAGTAGTTTCTATGGTAATATTTCATTTCGAAAATGATTTAAAAATAAATCTTAGAATATGGAAGTCATGTATGGTTCTCCATACCGATATTTCTATGGCAAACGATAACAGCTGCAAATTCAAACAGAATCAAATAATGTTTTGCATACAGCCCTGATTTGTAGAGTACTCAAGACCTATTGTTTTTGGTGAAGATTGGTTAAGGGGAAGGGGTAGTTTACCAGCAACGTTTTTTTATCAAGCGTATTTTCTATGGCAAACGATAACTGCCGCAAATTCAAACAGAATCAAATAATTTTTTGCATACGTCCCTGAATTGTAGAGGTCTCAAGGACTTTCGATTTTGGTGAAGATCGGTTAAGGGAAAGGGGTAGTTTACCTGCAACATTTTACGTTTTAACAAGAGTAAAGTACTTGAAAATTTATTTAAACTTTTTCAAACAATGGTAATTGTTAAAAATAAAATAATTTTGTTGCCAAGCAAAAAAATTAAAATTTTTTCATTTTAATGTACATCATGTATAAGAGAAAATATATCGCGCTTGGCAGGCGATATTAAGATTTAAATATAAATCTTAGAATATGGAAGTCATGTATGGTTCTCCATACCGATATTATGGTTTAATATTGTACATTTGTACTGCGATGGCAATTTCGCTGCTGACTACCATTATATCGAGGTGAAAGAGGACAAACTAAAAAAGATAATTGTTTGG
Organism: Magicicada septendecula; assembly: GCA_034769895.1. Taxonomy (NCBI): domain Eukaryota; kingdom Metazoa; phylum Arthropoda; class Insecta; order Hemiptera; family Cicadidae; genus Magicicada; species Magicicada septendecula. The sequence goes on from CM068368.1 coordinate 550,078,812, forward strand.
AAATACATGTACACTGCAGTTTAGTAGTTACAGTGTAGATGCCACCCATTCTTCTTGCAAATACACATAGTGTACCTTTTAATTCTGTTTATGAACATGCGCCAATACAAAAAAATCCCTACAGTATGGCCAAACCTCGGCCCCCCCCATATTTGTCATGCTGGACCACTATGTGTATATATCCTGTTTATGTAATCTACAAATAATCTGCAATTGAGCACACACACACACACACACACACACACACACACACACACACACACACACACACACACACACACACACACACACACACACACACACACACACACACACACACACACACACACACACACACACACACACACACACACACACACACACACACACACACACACACACACACACACACACACACACACACACACACACACACACACACACACACACACACAAGGCGCTTGTCCTACTGACTTGTTTTCTTTTATTTTGTTACCAGTGGTAGTGGCGGCTGGTGGTTTGGCTGAGTCGATGGAAGAGGGGTTATTAAAAGACATTAAACTATCATAATCACAGTTATACAAAATTATTACTTCTATTCGCATATGCTCAATTTTTTTTCTTGTTATTTTATATTATAATTAATAATAATAAAACTTTTAACAAGAATATATTTTTTATTTCGTACATTACAAATGCATAACGGACAAATCAAGGCGTTTCGTGACACAAAGTTGCGCTACAGCGCTACTAGTGGAGCGTTGCAGAAACTTTGCAACCATCAAGCTAACATTGGGAATAATGTAGCGCACGTCCTCCCATATGTTTGTGTAGCAACTCTGCCATTTACTGTTGAAATTGCAAGTGGCCTACCCTACAATCACTAGCCTGCACGCCACATTTTAATTGTACGCGAACGTTGTCGCATAGAATCTGATACGCTCTCCGTTGAAATTTACGAGACTTTTAGCTGCTTAATGTTTTCGTATGTAATTTTAAAGTTTAGTAATTCTATATTGGTGGTTCTACAACGCTATAACTATAACACCAGCCGAGACTGAGACCAGTGGTGATATCCTCCTGAGACGGTCTTCTCGGTAAATAAAGTTTTTTTTTGTTCCTAATTCTTAATAATCTTTTTGTTGGTATGTGTGACAGACAATATCTTTTTAATTTCTGTCTAATGCTTACACGGCCGGTGTTAGTATTTCCAAAAACTATTACTAATTACCGGCTGTTAGGTCGTGATCGATTGCTACGAATTTTCAAAATATCATCGGCAACGTTTCGATTACGAAACCCCCCTCCCCGGGGCTCTTCTTCAGGTCACTTTGTAGCCCCCGAAGGGGGAATCGAAATGTTGCCGACGATACATCGAGAATTCATAGTAATTGACCACAGCCTAATAGCCGGGCATTTAGTAATAGTTTTGGAAATAATATCTTTTTAGTACTGGTAGATATGATGTTACAAACATTTATTTACATCTGAGGACGGCCTCTAGAAAGATTAGGGAGGTTGAAACGTTGTGCTTAAAATTGTTTCTAAAACGATAGCTAATGTCCAAAATATTATAATATGTAATAGTAATAATAATTTTAAAACTTATATACATTTTTTGATGAAGAAGTAACGCTATTTGTAAGAATTTTATAAAATTGTGGTGCTCAAAAAGTAAAAACGTCTGCAAGTTTTTAACACGTTTTGATATTATACCAAGTTAAAGTAAAATTTAAACTTATTTATGTTTGCGTAAATTGTGTAAATTGAGTTTGACCGTAAAATCTGTTAGGCCTATACTGTTTCTATCCTGTGATTTGACAGCGTGTTTTGACAGAAAGTGTTAAACCCTGAACTTCCAAAATTTGTGACATAAATATGTGCACACAGAGAAGGCCTACATGTAAAATGAATTTTTTACAATCGGATCAATAAATCGAAGTGTTCATTCTGAATTGGTCTTCTATTACAAGTGGCCATTAATTACTGAGTACAAAAAAATTTGTTTTATTATAGAAATTTTTTTATTAATGCAACATTGTAGCATAATATACATTAAGAATTCCAGTAAATGTACTGTAATTTGTTATTTGTGTGTTGTAATGTATCGTTACGGACATATTTCTACTATAATTTATGGCCAGGTAAACAAATAACTTGGTGTCTAAACACTGATTTTTACTGTGATTCGTATTATACACCAACGATTCATGTTATGAATTATACTATTGGTAAATAGAATAACAATAAGTATTAAACAATAAGTAAGTGCATGAAAGAACTGTGGATACAAAAGGATTGGTTAAAGAAGCGCAACAAAGCAGTGCACACATCACAAAGTAAACTCATATTAGGCCTGTTTATCATGTTATCATGTTACAAAATGTGATTGCAATAAATGTTGTTTATGTAATATATCTTCATCGTAAAAAAAAATATTAGTTTAACCGACAGGTTTTCAATCCCCTATACATGGATGAGGAAATTTTTCATGGTACATTAGAGTCAGTTATTTCTATTTATACTTGTGTTTGTGGTAATAATAAAACTACTAAAAAAATGGTTTTGGCATCTGCTGTGTACATAATTTTTGTAGAAATTTGTTATAAATGTTAAAGCGTATTGTATTCCATTTTATTATTATTTTATTGTTTTTATATGGCACAATATTTATATTGTCAATTTTTTCAGAATATTTTATGAGTTTGTGAAATATATACAGTAATTTTTCTAATTAATTCTTTAGGAGTTTGGTGTAACATGATTTGGAATTTTTCGCCCTTTCAAGAAGAGTTTTGTACATTCCGCCGTCCTGTATAGTTTTTACGCAATACAGAGAGAAACGTTCCTTCAAACATTTAACATTGGGTGTCAGTTCTATGTATTCCTGTATTTGGGTTCTCTATGCTGTAGACCGTATATTTAGGTACTTTAATATACGGTAAAGTGGCGGTAAAATGTGTTTCTGAGAAAAGCATTATGTCAATACTGTGTGCTTGTAAAAAGGTTTCGACTTCATGTGCATGTTGGCACAAGTCGTTAGCGTTCCATGTAGCTGCTTTTAAAAGTCGTGCCGTTAGTGTATTTTACTGACCAACATTCTTATTAAATTTAACATTTTTCCCATTCTTCCTATTAAGTTTTCCATCATTTTTGTATATCCGTTTGTTGTGGTGCTGATGTGGTTAGATTAAGTTGAGCAATGTGACAATCAGGTTGTAGGTGTTGGGGTTGCCACCTCTGCATAAATTATGTCATGTTGTGCCGAATGTATAGTTAGTGTTCTTTTTTAATTTGCATAATGGTACTGCTTTCATATTGTTGTAATGGTAGAGTAGAGTTGCAATGTGTTTATCATGCAGTTGTTGATATGCTTCGCAACCTTTGAAGTTTGCCGGACGATTTTTTAGCGCACTTTACACAGCGTGGATTTCTTCTACAATCGTTTTTGGTGTTTACACGTTTCTTAGAACGTATTAAGGTATTTCATGCTTAGTATATGGGGCCTCGAACCTTACCACAAGATTCATTAGTTTTTTATGTTATAAATGTCTTTATTGTTATAATTAGCTTTTACATTAATAAAAAACATTGGTAGTGACATGGTTGTATTTACATTCGATGTATTTGTCTTTCTGTGTTTAACATTCTACACGTTTACGACTTCGTGTCCAGGTTCTTGGATGCTATTTTTTATTTCTTTTTGTTTTATAGACGGGTGTACATTTTTTCAGTATAACAGGTATTGGTTTTGATTGTTCAGGTATGATAATCTGTTTGCTTTTCTTCTAACGTCCTAATTGATTTTATAAGTTAATGACTGTATTTTTACTTCATCATTGTGCAGTGCTTTGATTCTGTATTTTGTATAAGCAATTTCACCGAATACGTTTATTAGTGGTGTTATTTGCTTTACTAATGCAACACATATTGGTGGTGGTTTAGGGTCCTTAGGATTAGGGCCTATTAGGTTGATTTGTTGTGTCTATCGTGTTTGAATCCATGGCTGCATTTAGATTTTCAAATCTGTTACGTGTGCTTATTACGTATGTGTTCATAAAGTAACACAGTAACGCAGAGAAATTTTACAGAGGCTCCTTGGAAAAAAAACGCATAACAAACTCATGAAACAGTAGTCCCATGAAATCGCATCAATATGCCATAGTAAGGTTTCTAGGCCACTTTCTTTACATTCAGAAAGGGAATTATCTATCACTCAGCCATTTTTTTACCTTACTTATTAAATTAAACTAGAACTAATTACTACAAAAATAAAATATTTTAAATTATCATCATCGCCATCATATACTTCAGGGATTTCTCGTACCTATTCCGGCTTCACAGGTTTGTTGTGTCCACATCCTGGTACTCTTTTACCTCTTAATGTATATTGCCAAGCTTTTTTTGGTAATGTTATCATCTGATAATCTGACTGCCTATTTAAATGTCATTTCCGTTTGGTTCGAGACTGCATTATCTTCCACTTACTGAAAATATTCTCATTTGCTATTCTCATATCCTGGTGTATCATTCTATTGTGCATTCTAAATTACAATATGTCATTTATTGTTGGGGAGGTACGTAATTTTCAACTATTAGTCCAATAGCTGTCGCACAAAAGAAGATAATTAGTTAAGTGCTAAAGAAGAGGTAGTGCTAATTAGAAGAAAGGGTAATGCTAAAGTGTATTCAGTAAGATTGCAGTCTCATAAATGTGTAGCAGTTCCACGGTCAACGAATGAAGCTTTTAAAATGTCATATCCGTTATATTAATTTGTTCAGAATGAAAACATGGAACTGTATTAGTGCAATAGTCGCTTCCGAAGCAATTGTGAGAACAGTGACTAGAAAACTGAAGAAAACAAATCGTAATTTTATGTTATTATTCACTTCAAACATTTTCTGAATCCAAAAACAGCAAAAAACTGGCTTTATTAAAAGAGTGAAGGATCTGACGGGCAAAAAGAAAGGTCTCTTATATTGTTAAGAGATTAATAATTTATTATTTTATATAAAATCTGCTGTAGATATGGTGTAAACAATATAAGAAAGTCAACCACAGTGACTACTGAGTTTTATCTACATGACACACAATCATAAACTTTAAAAATTCAATCACTAACATTATTTATCACCTCCTATACATAATAGATAAATTGCACCTGCAGTAATAACTACTTCACCAATATTTATAAAATGTAAGTAAATTCAGTGGAACTTCCAAAGGGTTCTTTTTAATTTTATTAACTAAATACATTTCATTTAAAAAGAGAGAGTCTCATCGATAGTACAAAAAAATGATCTGTGCGAATTACAGAGAGAAGATACAAACACAGGCCGTAGCCAGGGGAGCCAGGGCGGGCGCCACCCGACCTAAAAAAAAAATGTTGCTTCACCTAACGCGTTTTCAAAAAAATTTTGTCACTTTTGAATCAACATTTTTATTTTTAAAATCTCATTAAATTAAAAAATCCGGAATATTTATGAAAAAGTACGAATTACAAATGTTGTTGATTTCAGTAGGGAAGTAAAACAAAGTTTCCGATACTTGAATTGTGTGGCCTTTAGTGGCTCTTATAGAATTATCAACGTATATTGAAAAAATGTTTAAATTATAATCATTATTTTAAACGTCGATTTGCTGTATATGGGTTTGCTGTGTGGAATAAAGAATAGCAACAGTGTTAGTTATGTTAGTCGATGTACAGTAAAAACCATTCAATAAAGAAAAGTGATTGTTCGGTGAGTGGGTAAGTGAATACAACATCGGGAAATTGTGATGTGACTGTTGCTTGTATGGTGTACGCTTGGTTTTAAACAAGAAGCTTCGAGTAGAACACTCTTGAAGAGGCTACAGTATGTGTCCTGCCTGTAGAAGACTGTGAACATCATACTGGTTTCGAAACCTAAGAAGCAGCCAACGCTTCTGGAAGCTACCGCCCGATGTCGTTCTTGCCATCAATCTCGAAGGAATTCGTGCAACTTGTATTGTTGCCTGTATCCGACCCCTGGTGAATGACACATGAATATTTAGGCATTACACTTAACAAGCAAGGGAACAGCACTGAAGAGATAATTGAAAGAATAATCAAGGGTACGAAAGTAATAAGATAGTTGAATTCCACCTTATGTAACAAAACAATAATAAATAAAACGAAAAAGAATATGTACAAGTATCGTTCAACGTAATAACGTATGGAGCCGTAACGTGTGATATGACAAAGAAGAAAAGAATTAAATTAATGACGAAAGAAAAGGACTTCCTAAATCGTAGCTTAGAATATCAAGATTAGAGAGAGGAAGGAATGAGTTTATCCGAGAAAAAATAAAAATGAATACACATATAGTGGAGAAAATTGAGAAGAAACAATTAACTGGTTTGGGCATACTATAAAACTGTACGACTTTAGATGGCCCAAGAGAATATTTAAATGGATACTGCCAGAAAAACCGGACGGCGAAGACTTCCAAGAAGTTGGAGCGATGATATAATATAGAGGAAGCAGTGATGTCTAGAGGCCTGGAAGAGGATACGTGCATACACAGAAAGATATGCACGGAAACTGGGAACGAATTTCTCCGTTATATATAAATAATTGACATCAAAATAATGTTCGATTATGACTTTAAAATATGTGTGGTACAATTTTAAGAATACTCAAAAAGATGGCAAGAGGAAGGAATTGAATACGTAGACATTTTTATTTCTTGTAGTACATAAACAATACAACAAAAATTGACAGTCATTTCCAATGATTACATACAGTATAAACAATAAGGTACAATCGACTGTTTTTACACTCGAATAAATTATGTCTAACCAAAGACAACAATTGCCTGAATTAATCTACATTTTAAATCCTTTGTAATTCTGTAAGAGTTTCCTTTGTTTTTGTTCTTTTGCAGCTAAAAATAAGAAATCTTTGACATTTACAGTTAGCATATCTAATTTAAATACTGTTTCACGTATCTGAATTTTCATGGTACTTGATGTAATGAAATTTCAAATTTTACGTATTAGGCATACAAAATGATTTCATTGTGACATAAAATAAAAATCAAATACCGTACACGTATTGCATTTATACCAATCTCTGCACAGTTATACTTTAAATTAAGTCTTTGAGTCTACATGATTTCAATACGTAGCAAATGAAAGTTAAAATAATTCCTGTTAAACAATTTTTCTTACAAAATGCAGGTAATAGACTTGAAAAAACTTCGTGTTATTCTATATCTCCTACCCCCTGGCATATGGCGAAAGGCTAGGCTGGTGGGATCAATATGTCACAATTCGGTTAATGTCAACCTGATGCAGGGACCAAACACTTGACCAAACACTAGACGGTTGCCGTAATTCTACGCTGAATTATACTCAGTACGGTCCAGAACACATTCAAACAGCACGTACCGAATAAACAAATATATCGAAACGCATGACGAATCTAAAATTTACATGTTTATAAAAACGACTATTGCATTTTTAACCGTGCAAAGTGTATGTACCATTTCGTTTCGGATTCATTTTTTGTATGGAAAAACATTTTCATTTAATGCAAAATGCTATTTTAAATAACACACATGTTTATTTTATAAGCAGTAAACTATTAATAAGTATTCATTTATTTATGTAATTAATATTATAATATGATGTACACAATACTGATTATGACGGTGTGTTCAGGACACCTATGAAACTTTAGCTCTCGGCGTTAGTCAGAGACAGATTCTGTTAATTAACAAAAATGAATAGCTCGACTAATTTTATAGTGATTACTTTTTTCAATATTTTAAACGTTTACTATTATTGACACAAAACAATGCTTATAAATTTTATGAATATTCCATTACGTGTACAAATTCATAATTTTAAATTACAATTTCTAATTCTCTCGATACGTGATGAACAATTTGATGTAGTATCTGGTTACCTTAATAGCATTCCACTAACACAGTCCTCGATATGGTTCCAGTCATCTGCTTGTTTGTTAATGATTGGTTGCGATAAGTACAAGTAATTTGGGCATCATAGTTAGGACCGTGTTATGGATTTTGCAAGATTCAAAACAAAACCTTATTTTATTAACTGAACTATAAAGAAGAGGATAAAGAACAGAGAAAAATATTTTATTTTATCTCTTTACTATTTTATTTTTAGTATTTTCATGTATATTTGTATTTTGTACTGCATTCTATTCCTGTATCAATGACTTATGAGTAATCTTAGCTGCATTACTTGAAATGTAATGTTACTTATATATTGGTACTTACTTAAAACATTAGTTACTTTTGTATTAATGTTTAAACTTGCATTGGAATAACAACGTTTAGTCAGTTCCTCACATGAATGGCTGGCTTACCTTAACTAAGAAGGCAGGTATCCAACACACTTATGTGTACACATGGTGTTTCAGTAATGAGAGAATCCATTACATGTTTAGTCTTCTGTTCCGCACGTGATAACACGGTTGTTCCGCAACTGATCCCATGAATTCAGTGTAGTTTCCTATGACAGGTGAGGTCCGAAATGTCAAGTAGGGCGTTTTAATTTAACTTGTAAACAAAACATTAATTCTACGTTGGTATTATTTGCATCGACAATAATGAATTGTACAATACACAAGTCCTAGTTACATGTCCCGGTTGCATTAGATTAAAAAATTCTGTTTTTAATTTTATATTCAACACTAAGCCATGTAATCGTGCCCACATAATTGAGCCATAGAAAAGGGCTGGACATCGATACAAATGATATAATGGTACATTTATATGTCTCACGTGCCGTTTACGATTTGATAGGTTCATATTTAATGCTAATCTAAAGTTAGACAGTATAGCAGACAGTAGACTAGTAATGTGGTGAAACGTATTTAAATAATTAACATATTTTACTACATTCGGAGATTACGTGTATACTTTCAGTTTCTTCAGCACTTTGAACTCTAGTCAAATGAGTTATGAGACTCCTGGAAATTGGACTAAACTTCGGATGAATGAGCAATTTTTGATCGGCAGCAACGACGAGAAAAAGAGGAAATCTCTGTAAGTGAGATTTACTACATTTGTGTAATCTGATATTCAGTACTCAACAGAACACACCCTACAACCTTTCAGTTGGCGAATTTAAAAGTAGATTTTTTACAGTGAAACTACAAAGGCATTAGAGATTAAAATTAGGTAGATTCAATACTAGTACAACCACAACGTATAATACATAATATAATATATAATGTATAGTGCTTTCGTGTATAACCTGCTTTCAAAAGGTCGAGACTCAGTATATCAGATGAGACTAGCAAGCTTTGAAAACTGAGAATATCTTTCTTTAGAATGAGTGCGTAATACCTTTACTTAATGATAAAATGTACGCGACGAAAATGACAGGACATCACAAAAGTATTGCAAACTCCTAAAACTTTACTAAACTAAAAAGCGTAACTTAAAACGTTTGATACTACAGGTCTATTTAAAGGCTTCAGAAAGTATGGAACGAAGTTTTAGGTACAGATAACTACAGTTTCTATCTTGTACTAAAATTTAAATATTTTATTTTCTCTAACGTTTTATGCCTAGCTGGTTTTTAATAGTGTGCAGAAACTCATAACTAACTGTCATCTGATATCCATTTATTTCCACAGGCAACAGAAAAAAGCCTTAGACTTATCATAGTTTCAAATTTAACGTGATTTCATGCAAACTTCTTCAGATTGTACTAATGCTTATTATTATTATTCAGATGTATTTTTGAACATTTTGTAATGGTTTGTACGCAACGTGAACATCTGGGTAAGTACAAAATGTACACAATTTCAGTATGTTTACTTAATTCAGGACGACCAACTTAAATATAATTTATAAGATTAGATTTTAATTGATTTCTCTAATTTTAATACAGAGTTAATGTAAAATCTTAGACAGCTAACACAACTGAAAAAAAGTAAAGGAGAATATTACAATCTAGAGATTCTAGACTTTCCTTGTAACAAATAAAGTCCCTAACAAACTTGTCCTATAATTTAAATATACTTGCGATATCCACTGTTTAATAACAGTTATTATTTTGTACATAATAGTTTTTCAGGTTTATCGCAATGGTTAAACGATTGTTAATATCAACTCTAATTTTTATAAAGTAGACAATCTTAATCTCGCGCTTTTATAGTGTTCTGTTGTTTACGCGATAGGTACTTCCTGGTCAGAGTTAATCGCAACTCATTCTGTAAATAATTTCGTTATTCACTTTCTCTCGTCATGTCTGTTTTCACCAATGGATATGTAGAAACGTTTGTAAAGTAAATCTTTCCCGCCTAAATATTAACAACTAAATATCACGTTTAGTGACTTATTGAAAAGAATGTTTTAGGTATATTCATAAACATATACTTATAGTTCTTCAATTTAATGCACATCTAGTTTACGTTATCGGCAGTTCTTTATCAAAGACTAATTTTTATCCAGTTATATTTTAGATATTTTAAACAATGTAATGCTATCTACACGTTTACGTTAAACACAAAAGATTCAAATACGCTGCAAATAAATGAAAGGTAGACTATTATTCCAGCTATTTCTGAGACGACCTTGAATCATTTCCGCTTTAATTGTCTAATCAACAGCTTGCTATAAGATACTTATATGTATGTATGTTGCTTGCTTGTCTAGCAACATACTTAAAGGAACAAAGTAATGTGTAACTGAAAGTACCAGTTTAAAGACAAATACGTTGGAAGTCTCATCATTTACTCTTGTTTGTTTTCTTTTAATATACTCAATAATTAAATAATATTTGAAGGAAAACAGTAATATTTTATAGTAAACAATGCCTCTAATACTTGCGTATATCCTAGTAACAGATTATGCCAATGGACATAAAAATATAGAGAAAAAATACCAAAAGTTACATGATAGAAACTGTAGGAATCATTAGCAGGAATATTATTGGAGAAACGGAATGAATTCTGAGTTTTTAATGGTACTCCTATTCGGAAATCTCAAATACACGATGGTTAGGACAGGCCTATTAAATGAGACAAACACAAAACCAACTATAAACTGAGATGCAGCTTAAGAAAAAAATTGTTAGTTAATGTGGAAAGACCTTTCGAAGGTCATTTGGGAATAAGTAATTAGAAAAGGTAGCGAATATTTAAAGAAATTGTTTTCATTGGTGCAAAAGAGCCGTAATTGAAGGTAAAAACCAGCTTTGTAAAACTAATGAGGAACATAATGTATACGACAGTTTAATTCATATAAATGCATCATTTCAGTAATCATATGTAATTTATACGACGTGTTAAAATACGTATTTTTGCCACCGAAGGAGGATGAATTTTGTAATAACATTTGCACTTATATTGTTTCAGTCGCTTTCTTTATCTTAGGGCCGTAATTTTTGGAGGAAGACTTTTCTCTAGGTCGACTAAGATACCAACGTATAGTGATTGTCCTACGTCGTATATCTGGCTAGGTTATGCTGTCTTGTTGGATACAGTCCTTACCTGAACGTATACCTATTAACTTCTTCCTTGTACTACTACCCGTTCTGTTGGCCGCCTGCCTGAAGTACAGTACATTTCTATTTGGCGATCCGAATGGTAGTCTTAACTTAATACTGAATTAACATGAAGACCAGAAACTGTAAGAAATCTTAATATCTGTTTGTAGCACCGTTGTAAGTTCGGCCTAAAGTTTGAGAAATTATTTTCTTGGCTGTCAGTGGATATTTAGTTTTATTTACAGCGTGCGTACACAAACTTAGTATTTGTGAATGCATGCACGCTCTTGCGTCTGTGCTTAATGTTTTGAAAGCTAATAATTGTATTGAGATAGTACGTTGATGTGATAGTTACTATTTTGTTTTTAGCCCTGAAAGGGCAAAAAATGAAGCATCGTCTGATCCATTTAAATAAGAAAAATAAATGACACGATTCGAACCAAATTTAAGAAATATAATAATGTTATTAAAAACCCTGGGAGAGTACGTAATAACGTTAAGCGTGAAAATATGACGATGAGGGTGGTCCGGGAGGTGGTTTATCAAATGATAATCACCCATCATTACATCTGGTTGAATGTTATTGAAGCAAATGGGTATACTGCTCACGTTTAACATTTACGTTTGTGCAAATACATTACGGAATGTGTGGAATAAATTAGCTTTAATTACATATACCTGTTAATGAATCGTCGTTCTAGTTAGCGGCTCGCAGAACAGACAAAACAGGAAGACTGCTCACCGGGATATAAGTGGTTTCAGTGTCAAAATCATTACATCTGTACATTACTAAAACACTTATATTTATTTATTTTACCGTTGTAGTGTAATAACCTGAAAGTGATCGGCAGGCCCTACAATGGGTCGTGTACCCATTTCATGGGTAATGCTACATACATCGCAACGGTTGAGAAAACTTGAGCGACAACCCCACACTACGCAGATTCTTGAAATAAAGGCATCTTCTAGAACAAAGGCTTCCGACTTATAATCTTTGGCTTATAAGTCAGTTTAAACTAAAGGAACAACAAATAAGACAGCGTATTAGCAACGAGGGAAAAAGATGCTTTGAAAAAACAATTTTTAACATCTATATAGGCTTTAGTGTTAACAGTGAGAGTTGTAATATTAAAAAGTATACGAAATTCTAAGAGCTGGAATATGGATAGTAATAAGAGGCGTACTATCCACAGAAATGTGTTAGTAAAGTGACTTGTTGAAGAACAAGACTTGCATAAGGAAGGTAAATCTGAAATCACTAAACAATAGTAAAGTAAGTAAGTAAATGGTGAGGAATTTTGTGAATTATGTAAAGCAGCTGTAGTTTCATGAAACTACGCGTATAATTTAGTAAAAATATACTAATACACTTGAAGTTAGATTTTGTATGCTAAAGAATTAGTAAGTTCATAAATAAATATTATCATGTACGAAATACAATGGTATAAAACATGTTAAGTATTGAGATAGTTAATTGTCTTATTGTGTTTCGTATTTTACAGAATCAAAAGTTCGATGCGGGAAAGGTAAATGCTTGCGGCTTTGACATACTATAAAGCCTGAGTGATATTCTGCAAAGACAAATATTCTTAAGTTCTCATGTTTGAACGCCTTAATTTAAGACTCCGAAGTAGTTATTTTTCTTAATGGGACGAGATTTTAGGCCTTTCCTGGATGTAGGTTATAGTCATGTGTTTTTATTATAATAAGGCTATAAAACCAAATTAAAAAAGTAAATAAGAGTTAAGAAAATAAATGTTAGGCAACAAACAGTTACATGGTTATAAAAAGGAAGCAGAAGGTTTAGGGAAAAAGAGGACAACAAAGTAAGGTGATAACACGGACAAAACTTGATGTGGATAGATGGAGTTGTATGGATAGGTGTAGGCGACGGGAGACGTTAGGCAACTCATGTTAGTGACATTAAAGGCATGGAGACACGGCGTGACACTGTATGCAATCTCAACACGTTCAGTTTCCACCTGACTGGCTCGCTACGTATACATGAATGATATAATTGACGTGTCAATAATAACCGATTAGTTATATACTTTCACTTGCCAACTATTTGTTATTATTTAAAAACCTGATGTTGAATACAGAGAGAGAGAGAGAGAGAGAGAGAGAGACAGACAGACAGACAGACAGATAGACAGACAGACGACAGTCACTACTTCACTATTGTTTGTTGTTGTTCTTTGGTCGGAGTCTGTTTCTTGTACCGCGGCTGCAAAAATTCACAATAACGACAAATCCTTTGTATTCATTCACTAATTATTAACGCTTTTGTAGATATCAATAAGAAACTTTATAGAATAGAGGTTTTCTGTTTCATAAAAGATCACTGTCAATCTTTTTCTTTTTAACTCGGATATCGTGTTCTTTTTCTATTAGATTTGTTTTCAGAACAACTGCTGTTACTGTCACTGCCCTGCTACTAACATAGCAACAGTAACGACAACAAAAACAACAACAACTACTACTTCTACTACTACTACTACTACTACTACTACTACTACTACTACTACTACTACTACCACATTTTTACAGGCATGTGCTAACAGATACCTCGAAGGAACCGCACTTCAAGGTTATGTGGGGTTACTTGGGAGCGATCCACTATAAAATCTCCTGGCATTTGATCCACCGCGGAACTAAGTATTCATAGTAGTTCATGATGGTGACATCTGGCTACCATTTGAGGCCTCCTTATTTATGCCACTTTTAAAATTGTTTTATACTTTTTCTTACTCCCGTTTCCTGCTATCAGGCTTCCCAGCCAACTTTGTTTCCTTTTTCTTTTTTCGCAGAATCCTTTCCGCATATAATACTGTATAATACTTCACCTGCATCATCTCCACAGTATTTTCTGATGTAATAAGACCTTGTAGCCTTAATGTTTCAATAATTCATTTGTTCTTTCTACTCGTACATAAAAACCATGTATGCCACGCATCGTCGTTGAAGCCTTCACTATGTGCACAGGTAGATTTGCTGCTTTTATATTTTTTTTAGACACGCCCTGAAAAACCCGTGCACACTTAGCAGCTATATAAGGTAATAATGTATTTCACCGTGTATTTTGTTATGCCATTTGGAAAATTATATTTGTTATAACTGTAGCTGTCTGATTCTTTTTCTCTGTGATAAACAGATTTTAAACTACTATTGCTAGCTAAATATCACTATTACATTAACGACTCGGAACACTAGGTTTTTTATAAGTGTTTAAACTTCGTACTTATGTAAACTTTATACTGTAAACACCGCATTGCAGTCGCGTGCAGTGACGTCATTTTTTTCTCCCCGCTATCTGCTGCCGGTTTGATACAGGCTAGCAGCAGTTAAATTAATTTAGTTACTTGCAAGGCTCCGAGTGGGCACCTCGCCTCAGTTCGCCAGCCGCGGCTACATTATCTTCATTATGTCTAAATTCTAGCATGATCAACATGCGATAGTTACTTAGGCTATCCAAGCCATTTTACGCACGATTCTGTCCTTCAGTATTTAATTTCTATCTCAATTATCAGGCATTTATGCCGCGCTAAACTGCACGCGCCAGCAACTATTTCTTATTAATTTTCAATAAACAATTAAGCTCAAATCATATA
This sequence comes from Magicicada septendecula, assembly GCA_034769895.1. Taxonomy (NCBI): domain Eukaryota; kingdom Metazoa; phylum Arthropoda; class Insecta; order Hemiptera; family Cicadidae; genus Magicicada; species Magicicada septendecula. Next base: position 550,093,896 of record CM068368.1, read on the forward strand.
CAGTCCACTTTGTTCAATCATTTCAAATCAGCTACCTCAACCATAAGCGTTCTAAGACCAACTTGAGATTTCATGGAGAGCGCCTAAGATGCAACATTTTGGTCCTACGGGCCACATTTTGGTTCACCATGGCCGGATCCGAATCGTGATTCGGACTAGGATTTCAGACATATTTCATTTAATGGGCCCAAACAACGTTTGGTTCAAGCCCGAATACTTTCAACCTTTAGATTGCTGGCCGTTGCACGCCTTCATTATTCTCAAAAAAAAAAAAAAAAATACTTCATACTCGACATCAGCAAGATTCTGCAGAGCATCAACTCTGAGACAACAAGACACTACAGGACATCATCATTTGTTCTACGGCAGCGAAATTCCAGAACTTTAAAATTATACGAAGAGCTACAACTTCAAGCGTCACCCAACCAGCAGAAACAAGAGTTGCGCCAACTTCTAAGGAGGCCTGAACAGGATCACCACTGAAACAACAGGATCGAAGCCAGCTTGAACACGCCGGGATTCAACATCCACGTGACTATAAACTTTCTTTTTTTATAATTTTTCATGTATTTGATATGTACAGCAAACTCAGTAATATTTTAGCACAGACTTAATAACACTTAATATAACATCATTAATAATTTTTACATAAACGGATATTAGTGTCAAGTGGCCATAAACTTGTATTTTTACCTAAATTTTCATTTAAGAAGCTGTACTATAATACATTCAGAAATTTAAGTGATGTTATAAGGCTATATGTATAGTGACACTTTGAATAATTCATATTTTTAATAACTTTCATAACTATTTAAAAAAAAAAAGAAAATAAGTACCTATTATAGTAAGTAATATATTAAGGTTTATACCGATCACTGACTCCCGCATCATATCAGAATTTAGCAAATTATTCAAATTACAACAATTGTTCACCTGCTCTATATTTAACTATCGTTTTCGAATCACATTTGCATTTAGTCATGGCTGATCGATCCGGACATAAGCGACCAGCATGCCTTAAAAATCAAACTCCGCCATTTGATGAAGTTGTCCGCGAAGAGTGACGAAATTCAGACTCAAATTGAGGCTGATGATTCCGATTTCACATCAGTCAGTGACAGGGTTCAAACAGAGGATGATCTGTGTAATATTGAGTGCAAGTTACACCATTTATTAGAGCAAGTAGAGGAGGTGAACAAAAAATCATTGATTCAAGCTGAGGTCACACCAATTAAAACGTCCCCTATACAGTTAGAGCAAATTAAACTGCCCTGCTTCTCAGGCAGCATTATTGATTGGCAGCATTATTATAATATGTAACTGGCGCACGTCAGAACTGACCTGACGGACATTCAGAAATTACACTATTTACACTCTTCATTAAAAGACGAAGCTTTAAATGTAATAAAATCTCTCCCAATAACCCATGACAATTATGCGGTAGCCATTGATCTATTAAGGGCCAGGTATGATAGCAAATTAATTGTCCCAGCCTATCATATAGGGAATGTCTTGGGTATGAAGTCCATTCAGCAGGAGTCCATGGTTGGCATCTCCAAATTCATTGACGAAATCACCGCCAATATAAATGCTTTAAATTCATTGAATTTACCGGTAAATACCTTTGAAATCATTTTCATTCAATACTTGACGCAAAAACTCGATAACCAGACATGTCGGCTCTGGAAAGAAAGCTTGTCCGACGAGCGATTTCCTAATTTCAATAACTTTATTAAATTTTTAAATAGTAGAAGACAATTATTGCAAAACGTCGGCAGCGCGACCAGCTCAGTAAGCAAAATACACGTTAGCGATAAGACTCCCTATCGCAAAGCTATTAAACCGGTTGATATTACTAGGTCGACATTCCATTCTCATATCAGCAACAACATCTGTCAGCTGTGCAGAGGTAGACACCGCCTATCTGAATGCCCACAATTCGTGGCTATATTTCCCCTGGAACGAAAAAATATTTTAATTAAACATAAACTCTGCCTAAATTGCATACGTCAAGGCCATGGATCTCGCGCACTGTCCTTCCAAATTTGCTTGCAGGACATGCGCTAAACGCCACCACACAATGATCCACATTCAGGCAATAACCCCTCGGGTAGAGGCAACAATCAATTTTCGCTGAAATTGCAAACAAACAAATCTATTTTATTATCCACCGCTCTCTGCATGTCAACTGACCATGCCGGTAAGAAGCACCCAGTAAGGATTTTACTAGAGTCACGGTCGCAAGCTAACTTCTGCACCATGAGTTTTGCATGTCGCATGGGTCTAAAACTAACTAAATCTCAATTGCCCATCACCGGTATAAACAATTCATTATCTCAAGCTGATTTCAGTACTAGGGTAAGGTTGCATTCTCGTTATAAGAATTTTAGTTTGAACGTACATTGCGCTGTGCTTCCCAGTATCACGAATAATCTTCCTGCGGAATCGTTTGATATCTCATCCCTAAATTTGCCAAAGGGCATATTCCTAGCTAACCCGCAACTGAACTTTTCTTCGCAAATCGACATATTGCTTGGTGCCCAGTATTATTTACAATTAATCGAACCTGTCAAATTCATCCGTAGCCCACATTTTCCCATAATACAGGAGACAAAATTGGGATTTATTCTCGCGGGCAACTTGCCCTTTAATGTCGACGTAACAAAACCTGTCTCATCATCCATAGCATGTGAAGATAATAATGCCATTTCCTCGCAACTAAAGGACTTCTGGAAGTTAGAGAACGTTGCTGTTCGTGCTCCCTCCGTTGAGGACTCGGAATGCGAAAGTCATTTTGTATCTAATACTTTCCGCAATAGTGATGGTAGATTTGTGGTATCCCTACCTCGCAGGTCATACAATTCTCATTTGGGCGATTCTCTTTACGGAGCTATTCGCAGATTTCAATCATTGGAACTCAAGTTCAAGCAGAACCCTGCCCTTCATAAGGACTATAGCATATTCATGCAAGAATATTTAACTCTTGGTCACATGATTTTGCTTGATGCTTACGATTTGTCAGTTAACCAGTCAGACACCTTTTACTTGCCGCACCACTCAGTTTTTAAAGGCTTTAGTATAACTACCAAATTGCGAGTTGTTTTCGACGGCTCTGCCAAAACGACAAATAATTTATCCTTGAACGACACATTGATGGTTGGTCCCACGGTTCAGCAGGATCTTTTCTCTATTATGTCTCGCTTTCGCACTCACCGATATGTCCTCATATCGGACATTGAGAAGATGTATCGTCAAATTTTAGTTAATCCCAAGGATTCTAATTTGCAGCGTATTGTCTGGCGCGACGCCCCCCCCCCCATAGGGAACTCCAACATTACGCCTTGAGGACAGTCACATATGGGACTGCAAGTGCGTCATTTCTTGCTACAAGATGTCTGGCTCAAATAGCCCAGGAAAATAAAACTAAACACCCTATAGCTTGCTCAGCCATCGCAAATGATTTTTATGTGGACGATCTCATGACCGGTTCAGATGACCCGCACATCCTATCTAAAATGCAATCCGACATTACAGATTTATTAAGCCAATACGGTTTTACCTTGCACAAATGGTTTTCCAATGATCAAACCATTATAGCTTCACACGCCAATTCTTCCCTCGACTTTAGCAAAAATCAAACTGTACGTACTTTGGGAATTCAATGGGACATTGACGAAGATAGTTTTGTATATAGTGTCCAAAGACATGTCAAGGTGGAGGTATTCAACAAGAGAAGGGTATTATCAGTTATCGCAGGTATTTATGACCCTTTGGGACTCATTGGTCCGGTTACATTCTGGTGTAAGCATTTCATGCAGACATTGTGGTTAACAGGTACAAGTTGGGACGAACCCTTATCAGACTCCTTATCTAATCAGTGGGTAGAGCTTTATTCTCAGCTGATTTCAGACACTTACTTTAAACTTCCAGGTTCTGTAAAGAGTATAAATAATTCACAAATCATTTCATTCCAGCTCCATGGGTTTGCCGACGCGTCAGCAAAGGGTTACGCGTGTTGTATTTATGTGCGTACGGTGTATTTAAACCACGGCATCTCATCGAACTTGTTATGCTCTAAATCTAGAGTCGCTCCCTTGAAGCAGATAACATTACCCAGACATGAACTTTGCGCTGTCTCTTGTTGGCTCAGTTGGCTTCAAAGGTTATAAACGCCATGAGTTACAAATTTGACGACTTATATTTTTACTCTGACTCGATGATCGCCTTACATTGGATTCACCAGCAGTCTTCCAGATGGAAGGTATTTGTCGCCAACCGTGTTGCTGAAATACAGCGTCTCACTGCCATCATGTCTCGTCACTTGACAACCTTGCCGACATTCTATCGCGTGGTTGTCTCCCTTGGGTTTTACACGGTCACCCACAATGGTGGTATGGTCCATCCTGGTTGTCCCATGAGTCATCATCGTGGCCCACCAATGCCTTCGATGCTCATTCTCCCTGCACTCATCCCGATCTTGAGCAGGAACAACGAAAGCAGGTCCAAGCCTCATTGATTGTCACTTCATCTACGTCTAGGTATTTTGAAAACTACTCTTCGCTTTCAAAACTCCTTCGTGTATTTTCGTACTGCCGTCGATTCATTCGGAATTCTAGGCTCCTCATAGCTGATAGGGACACTTCCTTTTTAACTTCCCATGAGTTACATGGTACACTTTTAGTTTTTATTCGCCAGTCCCAGAAATCGCACTTTAGCATCGAAATCAAGGAACTTGAGGCACAACGCTGCAACCCCAATAATAGTAAAATTCTGTCACTTAGCCCCTTTCTGGACAAGACAAGAATATTACGCGTGGGAGGACGCTTTCAGCACTCCCAGCTTACCTATGAGAGCAAACACCAAATCATACTCCACCCGCACTCTCATCTCAGCAAATTAATCATAGAAAGCGAGCATCTTCGTTTACTACACGCTAGTGTACAATTGACTCAGTATTCTCTACGGCAGAAATATTGGATAATTAATGATAAATCTTATATACGGTCAGTAATACACAAATGTATCACTTGTTTTCGATTCCGTGCCAGGGGCGCAAGCCAATTATTAGGACAATTACCCCCTTCCCGGGTTACGCCTGCTAAGCCATTTTCTCAATCTGCAGTCGACTATGCCGTTCCGGTACTTATACGTTATGGCGGGCAGCGTTCAAAATCGACGTCAAAGGCTTATATTGCTTTATTTATATGCATGGCCACTAAGGCCATTCACCTGGAACTAGTCTCAGATCTTACATCAGACGCCTTTATAGCAGCCTTAAAACGGTTTATAGCGCGTAGAGGTATCCCTGATCAGATATTCTCCGACAATGGTACAAATTTTCGTCGTGCTAGTAGCACACTTCACGAATTATACAAACTTTTTCAATCTAACGGATTTGAACAGACCACCCAGGATTTTACCAGTGCCCAAGGCATCAAATGGTCCTTTATCCCCCCTCAGCACCTCATTTCGGTGGCCTGTGGGAAAGTGGAGTCAAGAGCGTCAAGTTTTATTTGCTGCGCGTTGTCGGCGGAACCATTCTTACGTTTGAAGAGTATTACACTATCCTAACTCAAATAGAGTCCTGCCTTAACTCACGCCCCTTGTTCGCCATCTCCAATGACTCCAGGGACCCCGAACCTTTAACTCCAGCGCACTTCCTGGTTGGTTCTCCGCTCACTGCACTCCCGGAACCTGACTATTCCCAAATCAATATTGGTCGTCTGGGCAGATGGCAGCTGCTCCAAAGATTCGCCCAGTCTATATGGAACAGGTGGTCGAAAGATTATTTGCACTAGTTACAACAACGCAACAAATGGCGCATCCCGTCAAAAAATTTGACTCCCGGACAACTCGTCCTTATTCTAGAAGACAATTCCCCCCCCCCTATGCTATGGAAACGCGGGGTAGTCACGAATGTCTATTCGGGTCATGATTCTATAGTGCGCGTCGCGGATGTTCGCACCGCAAATGGTATCCTACGTCGACCCATTCATAAATTATGTCCACTTCCGATGGCCTTAGACTAATCGCATGAGCATTCATGCGACACGTATCAGTAATGTGAACTTTATCTCATTATCATGCATAATTGATTCGAACCTTTATCATGCTTTACATTTGTGATTTTTATTATATTATTATTATGTTTTTTTATTATTGTATTACCATATTGAATCAGTTTTTGAAGATGTTTTTCTTTTATATAAATTAAGTGTTATTACTAACGTTTGTTAAAAACTAAATATATGTATTTACTGGACATATGTTCATGCGTCAAGAAAGATTATGTTTAGTTATATAAGAACTTTGTTTTTATCATGAGTTTTTATTTTGTACATTCTTTAGCACAGAAATTGTTTTGTTTTGCTTTTGAGCTTTCTGATAGCTTTACTTAATTTTGTTATTTACAGATTTTTATGTCAGAGATGATTTACTTTAAACAAAAGGTCAATTTAATCTATAAGGTTTTCAAGTATATTGTGTATTGCTTTGTATATAACATTTGATAATAATTTATTATGTTTTTTACTATTGTATTATTCTATGGTTATGTATTTTTGAATTTTTTGGGATCATTATCCTATTATTATGTACTGCCAACTATTATGTCTGCCTGATTATTGTATTATCTTTTATCATTATCATGTTATTATGTGTTATGGAATTTTTAGTATCATTATTCTATTAATATGTAACGCAAATCATTATGCATTATGTATCCTTACATGAATTTGGTATGTCAATCATATTGTTATGTACTATTAACTTCCTGTATGTCATTGCTTGATTTTTATGCATGTCAATTATTATGTCTTTGTTATTGTATTATCATTTGTTATTCATTATTGAATTTGGTGTCATGTAATGTCAATTATTATGTACTATTCACACAATGGCTTAAGTTGCAAAGTCGCCCGATTTTGTGCGGGCAGTATGGTTAAACTTTGTACTTATGTAAAATTTGTACTGAAAATACCGCATTGCAGTCGCGTGCAGTGACGTCATTTTTTTCTCCCCGCTAACTGCTGCCGGTTTGATACAGGCTAGCAGCAGTTAAATTAATTTAGTTACTTGCAAGGCTCCGAGTGGGCACCTCGCCTCAGTTCGCCAGCCGCGGCTACATTATCTTCATTATTTCTAAATTCTAGCATGATCAACATGCGATAGTTACTTAGGCTATCCAAGCCATTTTACGCACGATTCTGTCCTTCAGTATTTAATTTCTATCTCAATTATCAGGCATTTATGCCGCGCTAAACTGCACGCGCCAGCAACTATTTCTTATTAATTTTCAATAAACAATTAAGCTCAAATCATATACAGTCCACTTTGTTCAATCATTTCAAACCAGCTACCTCAACCATAAGCGTTCTAAGACCAACTTGAGATTTCATGGAGAGCGCCTAAGACGCAAAAATAAGTAAAAGCATAAAGTTTTACCTTACAGCCTGAACCGGTTTTCTCCTTTAAAAGGCTTCTTCAGAGGCTGCCGCTGGTAGCGCTGTCCGTCTTGTTGTGGGCGACGGAATCGAGTTTCGAAAGATCGATGCTGTGTGTGTGGGGTGAGATATGGTCGAATAATGCGTGCGATTTGAATTGTGTCTGTTCGTTTAAGATGTCGTTTTTATTTGTTTTTGTGTGTTTGTATATTTCCAATTGTTCTAGAGTGTCTAGTTTTCGGCCTTTTGTGTGTACGTGTAGAATGTTCATGTTCTTGTCGATGTTTTTATATGTGTGGTTTGCTTCAATGAGGTGGTTTGCAAAGGTGGATTCTGCAGTGGAGTGGAGTGCCTTTGTGTGTTCAATGTATCTCTCTTTGAAGCTACATCCTGTCTGGCCTATGTAGAATTTATTGCAATTTGAGCAATTTAGCTTTTAAACACCGGGTAGATCGAATTTGATTTGTGCTTTGTGTGTGTGTTTTGATAGTGTGTGTTCTGTTTTGTTAGTAGTTTTGTAAGCGATTCTGTATCCTGCTTTTCTGAATTTGTGGGCTATTTTTTCAGTTTGTTTGTTGATGTATGTTAGTGTTATGAATTTGTTGTTTTCTGTCTTTGTCTGTTGTTTGTTTTGTGTTTTGTGTAGGAGTTTACTGACTATTGTTCTGTCATATCCGTTAGATTCTGCTAGATATTTTATCGTGTTTAGTTCGTCTTTGTAGTCTTTTTCATCTAAGGGGATGTTGTTAAGTCTATGTATCATGGTTCTGAAGGCAGCTAGTTTGTGTTGTATTGGGTGATTGGAGGAGTTGTGTATTAGTGTGTCAGTTGTAGTCGGTTTTCTGTATATAATGAATCTGTGCCTGTGTTCAAGTTTTGTGATGGAGAGGTCTAAGAAGTTTATGGTATTGTTGTGTTCGTATTCGGCAGTAAAGGTTACGTTTTTATGTACGTTGTTTATGTGCGTTAGTAACTGTTCACATTGTCTTTTGTTTCCCCTGTATAGTATTAGAATCATCAACGTATCTGTGCCAATATAATATTTTATGTGAGTGTCCGTCATTGTTTGTGAGTATTTTCGTTTTTTCTAAGTGTTGGAGGAAGACTTCTGCTAGAATGCTGGATATGGGGGAGCCCATGGGTAAGCCATCGTTCTGTGTGTAGTATTTATTGTTATAAGTAAAGTAGTTTTGTTTTGTGATAATGTTCAGAGTTTCTGTTATTTCGTTGATACGTTCGTCTGGTGTGTTGTTCTGTTTGAGTTTGTTTTGTAGGATGGTGATTGTTTCAGAGATGGGGATGTTTGTGTACAGGTTTTTAATGTCAAAGGAGGCTAATGTGGCATTATGGGGGATGTGTATGTCTTTTATTTTTGTTACTAGGTCTGTGTTGTTTTTTACTGGAATGTTGTTGTCTAGTTGTGTGTGTTGTCTGATAATTTTGTCTAGATATTTTGCGAGTTTGTGTGCAGGGGCATTACGGTAGTTGATAATGGGGCGGATGGGAATAGTTTCTTTATGGATTTTGGGAAGCGCTTGGAGGGTAGGGAACTGATGGTCGGATTTGTTTCATGTAGGGCTTTTGATTGTGTGTCATTATGTGTTTGGCTTTGTTGACTAGTTGTTTTACTGTGTTTTGGTATCTGTCGGTGGGGTCGTGTTTTAGTTCTGTGATGTTGTTCTGTTCCATGAAGTTTTGTACTTTTTTGAGTAGGTTGTCTGTGGGGATGATTACAGTCGTGTTGCCTTTATCTGCTTTTACAAATGTGATGTGTTTGTGTGCCTTTTCCCTCAGTTTGATGGCTGTGTGTATTTCTGAGTTGTGGTTATTGTTGTCTGGTGTCTTATGTGCTCTTATTATATGGTTTATATTATGTCTTAGTGTGTCTTGATGTTCTGGTGCTGTGTTTTGTATATTTGTTTCAGTGTCAACTATGAGTTTGTTAGTGTTTGGTTGTTATGTTTGTAATGTATGTTATGTTTTAGGCCTTTATCAAGGGGTGTTTGTTCGTTTTTAGTGAGTGTGACGTTCGTGAGGTTTACTGTACGTGGGTAGAATTTGTGTGAGGGAATTATATTTGTGTTGATTGGTGTCAGGTTTTTTATTTTTCTGTCGTGTTTTGTGTGTATGTTATGTATTTGTTTTTTTGTCCATTCATTTGTGAGATGTATTAGTTCAGTCATGTAATTGTGTCCATATATATATATATTGGCGATCTGTAGGTGTAGCGTTAGTGCTTTGCGGTTGATAGCGTCTTTTATATAGCTGTTTTATGGATTCTTTTATGTATGTCCTTTGTGCGATGTTTTGTGTTATTTGAGCGGCCTGGTTGTTGTGTTTAATTTTGATTTGAGCGTATTTTGGTGTTATTGATTTGTTTAGGCATGTTTTGTTGAATGTTATGTGAGCAACAATTTTTCTAACCTTTAATATTGTGAATTTGTACGTTTGGACTGTAGCCCGTCTTGCTGAGTTAAATTCTTGGATTTCGTTGTCCATGACGTGTCCGTTACTTAACTAAATATCACTATTACATTAACGATTCGGAACACTAGGTTTTTTATAAGTAAAAGCATAAAGTTTTACCTTACAGCCTGAACCGGTTTTCTCCTTTAAAAGGCTTCTTCAGAGGCTGCCGCTGGTAGCGCTGTCCGTCTTGTTGTGGGCGACGGAATCGAATTTCGAAAGATCGATGCTGTGTGTGTGGGGTGAGATATGTTCGAATAATGCGTGCGATTTGAATTGTGTCTGTTCGTTTAGGATGTCGTTTTTATTTGTTTTTGTGTGTTTGTATATTTCCAATTGTTCTAGAGTGTCTAGTTTTCGGCCTTTTGTGTGTACGTGTAGAATGTTCATGTTCTTGTCGATGTTTTTATATGTGTGGTTTGCTTTAATGAGATGGTTTGCAAAGGTGGATACTATTGCTAGCTAAACAAGCTGGTCCTCCTCTTCTTCACTAAGATTAGAAATGTCTTCAATTTTGCAATCAAATGGATTTCTCATCTAGGCAGTTTTGTTGAAAACATTGAAAAATATTCTTTTAAAGTTGTTGATATGATTTCCAGGTGTTCAGATATTTCCTACTTCACTTGTTCCAATATTTTTTCTAAAGAAGACACCAAAAATTGTTGCAGGAAAGGAAAATCGATAAAGGAATCTTTCTTTACACGTTTTGCCCATATTTGGAACTTCTTGATTATAGCAACGATCTTGTCCTCAACACGATCCAGTATGTGGGAATGTCCACATACTTTCCTTGCAAACTCAAATTAAGAACTTTCAAATGTTAAACACATCTGCCAAATAGGCAACCATACATAGATACAAAAATCAGAAAGCGAACCTGAAAAATTTGTGTCCAGAAGAAACTGATCTCTTAGTTCAAAAAATCGTTGAAGAATGTTGCGTTGAGAGAGCCAATGAACTTCAGTGTGAAGAAGAAGTTAAACATGATCGCTCCCCATCTCCTTGCATAATGCTTGAAATATCCTGGGTTGTACGGATTTACAACAAAGAACAGTATCACGTCTTTACGAAATTTATAATTTTTACTACTTCTGCAAAAGTTTTGTTCAGTAACTTTGGAAAGTGTTTCGACAAATACAGCAATGAGTCCATTTTATGTGTAGAGCCACAACCCTCGCTCTTGCCAAAAGCCTTGTTTTGTAACCGGACATGGACGCGGCACCATCTGTTGTTATGCCAACACACTTGTCCCAGTTGACACCATGTTTAGAAATAAACTGGTCAACTGCACTGAAAACTCCTTCTCCTTGGGTATGCATTCATTCACAAGAGAACAAAAAATCTTCAAACAATTTAACCTCCCATATCAAACGAACAAAACCAGCATCGTAGCTTTTTTTCGATACCTCTTTACTTTCATTTAACTGGAGAGGGAACATGTTGGTCATACAGATTCTAACAAATATCGTATTCTGTATATTTTCGGACAGATCAGAAATTCTTCTTTGAATTCTGTCGTTTGAAACAGGAACTGAACTAACTAGACTGGCTGGCTGTTGAGTCACCTAACATTCTCGTACAAACAACAACTGCAGCCGGGAGGGTAAGCTATTGTATGACACTTGCCAGATTTTGCGGTAAGCTGAACAACTTCATATGAAAGGTAGAATTTTCATTCGCATTGTGAGTTTGAGATTTAACAGTATTTTGTGATCTTTTTAACTCTCCTATCTTAGTTGTCTTGATTATTCATCACTTCGTTCACAGCACTAACACTTATCTAAAAATGAAACTTTTTCTTGTGAACTTACTGTTTATTCTCTTCTCGTCGAACGCGTTTCGGCGTACGTATTCGCCTTCTTCAGCTTAGGCGAATACGTACGTAACAGAATCATCTAAAAATGAGTATGTCTCTAAGCTGAAGAAGGCGAATACGTACGCCGAAACGCGTTCGACGAGAAGAGAATAAACAGTAAGTTCACAAGAAAAAGTTTCGTTTTTAGATAAGTCTCCTATCTTAATTTAAAATAATTTCGAAGACTTACTTTTATATTCTTGATATTTAGTTACAAGACGATGCCTCAATTTAGCTTGTTGCTTGTATTCGTTCTACAAAAGTTCCAAGCAAGTAACACACTGAGGCCTTGGTTTATCGTCAGAGCTTACAAATGTAACGCCGAATTGTAAATAGGCCTATTCACTTTTATATTTCCTTACTTTCACACTTCTGCTACTCTTTGGATCGCTCATTTTTAAGGTTAGGTTTGAAGCAGCTAGGTTCATCACTTACATGTAAATCACTTGGGGTTTCTTCTATCATTTCTTTGTGTTTAACTTCACTTATTGTTACTTTAAGCAAACCACTTTTAAGCCAACACTCCATGATTAAAAAGCACAATCACACAAAAATATGAAAACGTAACACAAAAACATGAACAAATGTGACGATTGAAAATTTGCCCACCGCATAGATATGGCAACAAAACAGTGGTCTTAGGTCTTAGACCCTTTAGTGAAGGGTGAGTCAAATGCTTTTCGAGCACGGAGCAGACATATCGATAAATCCAAAGTATTTCTGACTCTATAACTCGAACTACTCAAATTCCACGCGAAGTACGAATTGATAGAAATTTTGCTGAAGCACTGTGCCGGAAGTCCTAGGAACAGCTCACGGACCTCCAGCAGTCCGCTGACCACCATTTTAGAACCACTGTTTCAGAGCCAGAGGAAGTTGGAAAATACATCATGCAGAACGACATTAAAATTGTTGACTATGCGGATGTTATGATGGCGTTTGGTGAGAAACTGAGGAAGTAGGAAAAGTGATGCTAAGGGTGTCAAGAGAGGCAGAAACCAAAACATTATACTAATCCAAGACAAAATATATGACATGCTCAAGACGAGATACGAAAGGAACACAGATAAAACTAGAAGGGATGTACGAGACAATCCAATATTTTTAATATCAAGGAGTAGTGGTGAATAGAAAAAGGAAGAGATAAGTAAACAGTACAGTGGATGCAACTCGGGAAAAGAGCATATAGGAAATACCAAAAATTTACGAGAGGAATATTAATAAAGAAACAAAAAGAGAGTATTGGTGGCAGAAATGTTATTTATATGACGTATGACGCCGAAAATGTGAGCCAGTCGGACAATGATGACGATAAACTGAACAGGTTTAAAATAAAGTTGAGAAATTACAAGTCTAATGAAAATATCAGACAGACAATATCGAAGACTGAAATATCAGGAAGTAGAAGAGACAGAAGTGGAAGTAGTAAAGAGTAGTATAAGATACAGTATGTGAAACTACAATGTGTCTAAAGGTGGTTTGGACGACTTTCTTCTTCTTCTTGGTAGGAACGCAATTCGTCAACAGTATTCTTTTTTTATTTTATCGTAACGCTTATTGTTAGTTTGTATTTTATTTAGTTCATATTTTCATTTAAATTCTGTTTTAAGACATTAGTGTCACATTAAACAAATTGAGCTGGTAACGCCCATTATACAATCTTGACCTGTCTTTAGACTTTCCATTCTCGTTCGCGCATACCAGTCAAGGTTTGCTGCTACAACGAAAGTAAAAAAGGAATGGAAATGGAATGGAATCAAAATGAATAGTATTATATATTGTGGCTCCTGTGAAGGCCGTACAATCTCTGAACGGTAACATTCCAGCTATTACATTTTTAGTAAATTATAGGTTTCCCTAATGCGCATTTTATACTGACAAGTAGCATTAAACTACTGAGCTTGTAAAAACAGATAAATAATAATTTGAAGGGGAAATTACTGATTTACTGACGAACCTTGTAAATATTCAAAAAATAAAGGGAAAAGTGCAACAATAGGGAAATGTATTGGTATACGTTTCTTTATTTTCAAAATATCCTAACAATATATTTGTACTTTTGTCATTAACACAAAGTTACTTTTGTCATATGACATATGTCATAAAGTTATATTTATCATTATCATCAAATGTTTCGGAGTATTATTACGTTTTCACTTAGATCTTCTTTGGCGACGACCATAAGCAGTATTAAAAATCTGATGTTTTTGTCTAAAGACTGGTCTTTTACACAACATCAGTAGCAACAGGCCTCTTCAGTTACAAGCACAACATATACTTTAAATTTATACTTTTCAGTTTTCCGTTAGTTTTCTGACGTAGGTGACACAGGCTAACGACCCAACTAATTACAATAAGAATTGTATTAAATTATGTTGAATTAAATTATTATATTAAAGTTGTTATAATTACATGATATTTATTTCGAATATTTAAACACTTTTTGCTACAGTCTGTTTCTTGATGCATATACAATTTATTTAATATTTATAAATCCTTTACCTCAAGATAGTTTTTCCCTTATTTGGTACATGTTTAACTGTACATGTTGTAATAATAATACAACGTCTTTTTGATTATTGATGTAGTAGTAATAATAAATCACACCTTGTATCAATCACGTTGTAATTACTATGAGTTGAAGTATAATAGGTCACACGTTTTATTATGTGTGTAGAGATGTTTAATTATTATTATTATTTATGGTTTATTTGTTCAAAAGGTTTAAAAGCTGATAAGTAATGTTTTAATTCTCTCCTAGAACACTGGTAGATTTACCTTTTACTTACCACTTATTATTGTTTCGCCCTTCCAAAGTAGATCCTGTAATGCACTAAAATGACACAACACAGTTTATAAAATTCTTCACAAGTGTATATGTGTATGCACAGTAAATAAAATTATTTTGTATTTTTGAGACTGTTTTGATTTTTCAAATATTGGCCGCTTGTTCGCCGTACTGCCACTTTGTAAAACAATTGCTCTGTTAATGTTGTCGTTATTATCTACTTTGAAATGAAAGACTGATTCAAGTGTAAGTAAATTTGTAGTTTATTAAAAATAAGTTAATTTCAATTAAAACCCTTTAAAACAATTTATAAACATCAAAAAGTAATTCAACTCGTCACCGAGATTCTTGAAGCTCAGGGCTGGTAACACTGATTATTTATATTGTATTGTGTTAACCTGGTTTGGTTAGATTTTTGTTTATAATTACCAAAAGACGTGAATTCTTTTAGTGTACAAGATACTGAATACAAAAATGCTAAAATACGACAATGGCGTATTATAGAGAGTGACTACAACATTAACAAAACAAATTTAATTATAATATTAAAAATTATCGTATCTGGTCCACCTGCTATCAACCTCGTAGGCTATGTTGTGGAATGTACGACACGATTGAAATTGCTGTGTGTCGGATTAATATTCCTTGGATGGTTATTAATAACAAAAATATAATAATTAATTCATAATCTCATTTCAATTGAGTATATTTAAGCTTGTCTAATTTTAAAGCACAGCTCTGTATGGTTGTTACACCTTTTCGTAACAGGTAGGTTAGAGTGCCATTTACTCTAAGTGAATTATTAAAATATTTAAATTGATGGCATTGAAATCTTATAACTATACATAGTCTAATATTTATTCATGGTACGTTCATTATTCGTTAACTGTATTGATAGTTATCGGTTATTATTTATAAATGAATTGACTTTAGTCTTGGTTATAGTCAACTCAGCATCTAGGTTTAACCTTGTTTACATCAATGTTGGTTAAACTATTAAATTCGATTGTCATCTCTTTCTAAAATTAATAATATTTTATTTAAATAATTACAATTGAGAACTTCTGTTCAATTACTGGTTAATTAATAATTATTATTTAGTTTAGCCATGTACAACTGTACTTGACTAAAGTAGTACCAACGTAAAAGTTTATTATTTGATAAACATTAATATTCTAAAAATATCGCTAAAACTAGATACTCCCTTATTTTCCCACTCATCATTGCCGATATTATACACTGGCAATGGTTTGTTTATTATCTCACATCACTCGTTGCACTTCACTCGCTATAGGTTATAAACACTTTAGTTAGGTTAGATGTATTTGTTTACACTAGGGAGCGCGCACATTTTTTAAATTTACTCCCGTCGAAGACTCGTTCCGTATGCTTTGGTGGTCAGTTTGCTAGTAGTGTTCTCCTTCGATGCCGCTCTCGGCGTCTGTTGAAATCAGCTCTTCTTATTGGTTGAAAATCTGTTAATCTCGTACCCATATGCCTTAATAAATTAAGAAATTTTATTTCTAAGCATCTAGTTTTGGGTTTGAGAGTACGGAGATGATGCTATCAATTCTTTTGGAATTGAAGTAAAATTTATTATCGTTTATAACTTTTTCAGTACATTTCGGATTAAGAAATTAATGGTATCACTATTTTGCGGATGCTCGGCTCTTTATTTTGAGTTCACTCAAGCTATAAATCCGTCCATGATTAACTTAATTATCTTTTTGATGATGCACTTTTCGTGATTCTTAATTATACATAAGTTTTTTCCACTTTATTATAATACATGTTATTTCTAACACTCACTGTAGATATTTAGAGTCATTATCTCTTATTAACTACTCCTTAAATACTAAATTATGTACAATCTTTCCAAATGCATTTTCAGGCGTGTAGGCCCTACATGTCCTTGCATTAATACTTATTAATTCTAACATATATCTTATAATAATACAATTCCTTGGGGTTTATTTTGTACATTAGAGATTAATACATCTTTTGTGAAGCTTTGTATCCATTAACGTTGCTTTATTTATTTACACTGCATGGTTTTAATACACCATGTCATAGGTTCTGTCATATTGATATTCATGTTTTATTATTATTTGTGCATTAGGGATGTATTTTCATCCATTAATGTGTCCTTAGACTTTGTCTACAGTTTGTCTTGTGTATATAATACTCCCTGCTGTGTTAATTATTCATAATTCTCTGTAGGATTGCCATTTACATCTAGTCCCATTTGACATGTATATTTGTTTATTATTATTTTCATATAAATTTATGTATTTAATGTCTGTTAATGGTTCTCAAAGAGATATTGAGTATTCTAGTAACTACTGTCATGCTACTTTCCTCTCCTTTATTAAGTTTAAGTGAGTATTTTATGCAATTCTGATAGTCACCTTGTGTTTTGGTAATTTGACTGTGATTTGTTTAAACAATATAGAGTATATATTTGTATTTCTTAATTCATACTGGGTTCGTTATGTTAAATATTTATTCTAGTTTGGTTGTTGACTCAGGTAATTACTTTTGTCTGCATTTTTGTAATTGTTATTTGTGATTCTGTGTTGCAGATTCTGTTCAGTTGAGGTTATGTGTATCCTACTGAATTGAAAACAATGCTTATATGGATTTGTTTAGTTTCTTGCTTAATTCTTATATTTTTACTATGATATGTTATTACTATTATCTAGTACAATATTTTCCTTATTTTATTTGTATTATATACTATTTGTTCACACATTATTATTTAATTCTAACTTGTTATTGTCATATATATTATGTGTTTACATTTGGGTTTGGGTAAACTGTTTTGTTTTTCTAGTACAGGTTGTCTTATCTTTAATACATTAATAATTACATTCTGTATTGATTTTACCCTTCACTCTCCCGATATTTAAACATATATTTTATTAAGGATTTTACATTCAAATTCAGTCATTATTGAGCAATTATTTCTCTCTTTATTCTAAGTACATTTGTGGTCTTTTTTATGTTTTATTTTATTATATTCTTGTCTCATAAATAATACACTAATTGTTTGTGTTGTTTATTTGAGGTTGTTATCTATCTTTGTTATCACTTCTTATCTTCATCTTCCATAAACATTGCACTTTCATTGTTTGTGTTGTTTAGTTTGGGATTGTGATATTTTGGTATTAATCGATTCACTTATTAGTCACTCACTATTATTTGTGTAATTATCTTCTTATTGGTTGGGTATTTGTTCCATCTAAAAATACTTTCCTTATTTATTGTGTCTTCCTCACACTGGTAATGTGATTGTCTTGTTCCTTGTTAAATATTTTTCATTGTTTATTATACACTTTTCCTCTTCTTAATTATATAAACTTCCCCCTTCTTATATACAGGTTTCTTCCTCTTCTTATATATAGGTTTGTCACTTATTGGGTATTTTCCCTCACTTATATGATACATTGTCTCACTTATATGATATATTATCTCACTTGTATTATATGTTGCCTCATTTGTATTATATGTTGCCTCACTTATGTGATATGTTCCCTCACTTATATGATCTATTGGGTCCTGGTTGCTAACGTAGTTGTTCGGTTTATTTTTCCTCTTCTGATAATATTGATGATGCATTCAATTATATTTCTTCCTTCTACGGTGTTTATTTACTTCGAAATTATTTATCCATGGATATACGATTGATTTCGATATTTTAGAGTTTTTTGGTCATTTTGGTTTAGACATGTACATGGTAGATTTTTATTCTAGGTATTTGATATTATTTTTATGTAACGACAATTTTGATACGTTACAATGTTAAACACAAAACAGATTAATTCCTGCACAAATAAAAATCAGTACAAAACATGACACAATTTCCAAAGCACACAACATCGAAAATACTCAAAACGCTAATATATACAATACAGTCACACACAGTAACACCAGTATAAACTACCAAAAACTAACAGGAAACGATAACAACAACCAACCAAAATACAAATACTCCACAAGATATAAAATCAGGAAGGCTGAGGATGGGAACAATACGATTCCCGAAACATGTACCAAATAAGGGAAAAACATCTTGAGGTAAACATTTTTAAATATTAAATAAATTATTTAGAATAGTAACTGAACTCAAAATTATGAATTTTCGATATAAATTACTATTTGCAATTATGTTTTAATCTTTCAACGGCAGCACAGGCTAACTGCGATTTGAGCAACATTTATCAATTCACCTGCAGCCAGATTGGAGATTGTACAGCAGACTGAAAATCTCTCCTAAGAAAAAGTCCCTCTGCTTCACAGTTGTAATTTAGGCTATGCATTCGTCATGCTATGCGTGTTACACAAATATGTAATGAGTAACCCATATCTACCGTATTTCAGGCAGAATGCAGAGTCATAACAAACACTTTTTCTTCTCTTTGCTTTCGTCTCTAATACGCTGGCCTTAATGTTTTATTCAGAAACAGGCGTGACTCTTACTTAAACTCCAATTATCAACTATCCTTATGCCTAACCTATAAATGGCATTAGAAACTGTTACGACATTAAAAAAATACAGATAACTTTCATCCGTTAATATCTGCGGAATAATTATTCAGTAATCAGAGTACATTTATTAACTGAATTTTTTTAGTTGTCAACCAGATGCTTGTGCTTATAACAATAATATTCACAATCCCTGTAATTCTACTCATTGCCAAATACACGGATAGCGGATGGGTAAATATGTTGTTAAAAATTCAATAAAATCTTAACACTTCAGATAATAAACAGCGACTTTTAAAATATTTTCGTGTAAAAAAGTACGGAAGAGTGACTCATAATAAAAGCATGTGATGTCCATAAGAAAAAAAAACCTGGTATAAAGCAAAGCAGTGAATGAGATTCCAACGACCATGCACTTCTAAGCATTCTAACTATCCTATTTAATAAAGTTCTGCATTCATTAAATGCTTAATTAATTATATTGCTTTTCGAAGCACATTTTCATTATAAAAACTCATAATCAGATCCGATGCACTAATCGCACTTTATTCTTCATGTCGTTAGTGCTGCTCTTAGATTCCTTTCGTGTTTTAACATATCATTATGTGCGCTTCTTTGTTACTTAACGTTCGGATGTCTGAAGATCTAAAGAGTTTCAAAATAAATGAAATTCACATCTACAACTGAATTACGTTTTCTAGTTTACCAAGAAGTTTTCAACTTCTCATTTTTCACTTCTTACCTTATAGATACAGATGTTACATTGACGTACATTAGCTTCACTAGTTGTTAGAATCACCGAACTGATTAATGGGCAACATAATTAAGCTTTAATTAAACTGTAGTCGCAGTATTTATTCTTTTGCGACATACTGATTAATCAAAGTTCACGAAATTGAAACTAATACTGGTCAGTTTACAAAAGTTTACAAAAATCGATATGCGCAATGAACACGTTATTGATGTCTATGTTATATGGGACAGAGAATAACACCATTAAGCATCATTCTGATTGTAGAAAACTTTGATTCTGTTACAGAAACATTTGACATAAATAAAATATGTTATTTCTACATGTGATTCTAAGCAAAGTCAATTTCTAACTGCACGTTCATATTGTGCTTTTCAAATAAAATAACGAAAAATAATAATGTAATCTTTTATTAGTTAATTATGTAGTGTATGGGCTAGAGATAATAAATAAAAAGCTGAAGCGTTTGCTGAATATCTAGCTGACATTTTTAAACCAAATAATACCCACTCTGATACAGAGCTAGATGAAGATACAAATCATAAAGAGGAGGACATTCAACTGGTCTCCCCAAAAGAGGTAGCTAAGGAGATCAAGATAAACTTGAACCCCCGTAAATCACCTGGTTTTGACCTCATTACAGGTGAGATCTTAAAGCAGTTACCTAAGAAAGGGATTGTTATGCTTACATATTTATTCAATGCGGCACTTAGGCTAAAGCATGTTCCTAGTGTCTGGAAGGTGGCAGAAGTTATTATGCTACGTAAACCAGGCAAACCGCCAAATGAGGCCAAATCATATCGGCCCATATCACTGTTGCCAACTATATCAAAGCTTTTTGAAAAACTACTGTTGCAAAGGCTAAATCGAGTAATAGAGAGAAGAAAGCTGATACCAAATCATCAATTCGGGTTCAGACAAAAACATTCCACAATAGACCAAGTACATAGAATAACAGACACAATAGAGAAAGGACTAGAAGAAAAGCTAATCTGCTCGACAATCTTCCTCGATGTGGCTCAGGCCTTTGATAAAGTTTGGCATAAAGGTTTAATACATAAACTTAATAAAATGCTACCAAAACAATATGCTGACGTGTTAAAATCATATATATCGGAAAGATTATTTAGAGTGAAACAGGAAGATGACTATTCTGAGCTAAGAGAAGTGATGGCAGGTGTGCCCCCCAAGGGAGTGTTTTGGGGCCCATCCTCTATTTGTTGTTTACATGTGATCTGCCGCAGCCAGAGAATGTGTCTGTTGCTACTTTCGCTGATAACACAGTTATAATGGCGATTGGTTCGACCTTAGGTGAAGCTACCAACATGCTTCAAGATGCTAGTGACCAGACACAGCAGTGGACTAGGAGATGGAAAATTAAGCTTAATGAACTGAAATCTGTCCATATCAATTTTACAAACAAAAGAATAGAGAACAGTCTTCCAGTTACCTTAAATGGTGTTGTTAAATGGTGTTATATGGTAATATGCAAACACTGCCAAATATTTGGGGATGACCCTAGATACAAAGCTACGATGGAAGGAGCACATTAGAAAAAAAAGGACGGAGCTTGGTCTCAAATATAGACAACTGTTTTGGCTCTTGGGACGAAATTCTCAGTTCTCAATACAAAACAAACTTCTGATATATAACCAAATTCTGAAACCAATTTGGCTTTATGGAATTCAACTGTGGGGTTGTGCGAAAGAAACGAACATTAGATGTATTCAAACCTTCCAGAATAGAGTGCTACGGAACATGGTAAGTGCTCCATGGCACATCAGAAATAGTGATCTGCATCGAGACCTTAAGATCCCTGATGTCGCCAGTGAAATTAAAAGGTTTGCTGCAAAGCACGAATCTAGACTACACCAGCATATCAATGTAGAAGCTATTCAACTGCTTGACAACGCCAATACAGTGAGAAGGCTGAAGAGAACTAAAACTTTTGAATTAGTGTAGTGCAGTGTGTGCAGAAATCTAGAAAGTAATATATAGTACACCAGTGGGCGACTGTATAAGTAACTTAAAATTATAATAAACATTAGATGTAAATTGATGGTTGGTCTTTTAGACCAGTTTCAATAAAAAAAAAATTATGTAGTGTAATCAGCCACATATCTACGTATTCGATTTCTAACAGAATTACGTAAAATTAATTTTTTGTACCTCTGCTACAAAATACAGGAATCGACTAGGCATTTTTTAATTTTCATGAAACAAATTTTACCTAATGGATAACTTTAGATATTTATTATTATTACATACGTCTTAGAAAGCTATATAAACAAGACAAAATTGTTAGTACCAGGAAGCCACAATACTTGCATAATAACTGAAGTGACAAAACGTGCGGTTTAACAATTGGTAAAAAATGTTATAATTTTCTCTGTGGCTTCGCTGGCCAAATCTCGTCAACACCATGAGTAGGATTTTGCTCCCGTGGAACATTTAGTTTCAGTAGACACATTTTTATAATGATAAATCTTCGATTCACATAGTACAAAATTATTAGCAAAAATTTAAATTTTTAAGTGGCGGCTTAGTAGACTAGTGGGTATGGCACCTGGCTACTAATCTAGACGTCTCGGGCTCGATTCCCGGACCCGCACCATAAAATCAAGTTGCGTTTTTCAACCCCAAGGTCGACTCAGCCTGCTGAAAATGAATACCTGGGATAACATCCTGGGTATAATAATGGGCGGCTGAAGCGTAGTGCTGGCCACACTGCCTTCCTTGTATGCCGTATGGCTCACATAAGGCAGCCTACCCTGCCTACGCCTAAGCTAATTCGATGGTACACTTGGAAGCCATTATTATTATTAAATTTTTAAGTGAAAAATGCAAATACTACTCATTTTTGTAGTGATTTATTTTTATCATTTTTGAATACTGTGTGTGTGTAACACGTATAAGCATGTTAAGTAATATATACATATATAATACTCAATATACAACCCATCTTGACACCTAATCTACATAATATATGTGTCGTTGTCTTACAATAGACATACAGATTTGCAAAAGAGAGAGAAGAGAGAGAGAGGGGCAGAAAGACAGGCAGGTGGACAGAAAGGTAGACAGACAGACAAAGAGTAATTCAGAAAGACAGAGACAGAGAGATAGACAGACTCTGCACAGAGGTGCAGAGAGAGACGGAGAGGGTTTTAACTGAAGACAGACAGACAGAAACACATTTGTGTGTGTGTGTGTGTGTGTGTGTGTGTGTGTGTGTGTGTGTGTGTGTGTGTGTGTGTGTGTGTGTGTGTGAGAGAGAGAGAGAGAGAGAGAGAGAGAAAGAGACGGGGCAGATAGACAGAGACAGACAGGCAGGCAGACAAACTTCAAATCAGATACACAGATGAGTAGAGGAACAGACAAGACATAAACAGAATAATGGGCACTTTATTTACTCGAGGAGTTACACGTTAAGTAGTTACATTTAAATCAATAATACGCCTCAGTAAAACAGATTGATAATTGCAGTTACAAAAGTGCTGTGTGTGTAGTTTAAGTAGTTTAAGTATAACGAACCTTATAAAAATTGTATTTTTTCTTCGTGCCAACTTAGTTAAGAACAATAGAAAGAAACCACTAATGTTGCGTTTTCCGAATCGGTCGCTTTACAAATAGAGCACTCGTACACAACAAATTAATTAGTTTTGTATTCAGTAAGGCGTGTCGGTTGTCGTGATCTCTCATTGAATTCTAATTAATTATTATTTATTAAAGACATTATAAATAAGGTTACAAGGCTAAGCAGCGACTGAACGAATTATTATTGTACACTTCACATGCTCAAGGTGCTAACCTCTCTCACTTAATCGCACGACTCATCCATTGTTAAAGCAACAATAACGTACAATAATGGTCTGAGGTCAATTGTCGCACGTTTTTTAATTATTTATTATCGTTACTGAATGGATTTCAACCCTAAAGGTCCGTTGGTAGTATTGTCTGAAAACATCTTGGACAAAATGTCCTCCTGACCACATTTCATGAAGATACACTCCTTCGCTCTTACATTTCGTTATTCTTGTCCTACCTATTTTCTCGTTATTTGTTGTTTTACTTTCGTTCACAGATTATTATTTCGTTTCGCCAATGTTAATTATAACTACTGATTTTACCTGTTAGTTTACTCTACTCATTTAAGCTCGTTTCTAAAACAAGACGAATTAATATCATGCAATTACCCTATACTTTTTAAATTTACTGTCTGTGGATTTCGACGATAATCTAACAGAAGCGACTTTTATAAAGGTTTAGTAAAACGGACGGTCTGAAGAAAAGAATGATTAAAATTAGCAGAACAACAATTTTGAAATTTCTACATCAGTAATATATAAATTTATTAGGCCATGAATATGATGTAACTTTACTGTTAACGTTAACAATAAACGCTTCCAAAGATATAATTCTACTTAAAGAATAAACTTTTTCAATTAAGATTGGCTAATGTGTCATTCGCGCCTCCATATTACTCTTGTAATTGGCTATTGCGATTATTTCCAACTTTTATTCTCGTTCATTGTATACCGTTTACAAAAGCATTATTTTAGAATCATAATTCCGCCTATGGGAACAACTTTGCACCCTTAAGAAGGATGACGGAAGTAACTACTACATAGCAAAGTGGGAAACGTATTGTATAAACAGTCCGATTCTATCACTATCACGCAATCAAATGTTACATGGAGTTACATTTTCCATTCAGTCCACCAAGTTAACGATTTAAAACAAGAGATCAAACATAGTTTTCTATGCAACGTAATATTTTCATAAATTATCTTGTACTAATTATACTACGTCTAAGCGGTTATCTCAAAAGCCGATTTATAAGAATGTTCGGAGCCGTAGTTGAACTGGAGGTGTTGTAGGCCTACATTTAGCCTACTGAACGTTAATCGGTCCGTTCGTCTTGTAGTTTTCTTGTAATGACACCTCAGGTACCCAACCTCTCTTTTCTAATTTCATTTTTTTATGCCTTACCAGTCGCTTCCATTCTCCAATCAGCCCACTCTAGTTTTGTGCCCCCAGCTTTCCTGCATATATCTGCAGTTGATGCTATCATCTTATTTTGGAGTCACTCTTGATCCTTTCTTCAATGGTTTCCATGTAGTTACCTTCGCCATTATCCCCTTGGGTGAAATTCTCTGCACACGTCCAAAACTCTTAGCGTCTCTCGTTTCGGACCCTTATACATTTCAAAACTAATTTAATGTAATCTTTTATGTAACTGTTTCATAATTAACAGAACGTATATAATATAAATTCGACAAATTCCATATTTTTCTAAGACAGTTTCTAAAAACAAACGTACTTTATTTTCAAAGATACGTTGTGTCTAAGTAAGCAATCAATTTTAACACTACTAAGGTCATATT
This sequence comes from Magicicada septendecula, assembly GCA_034769895.1. Taxonomy (NCBI): domain Eukaryota; kingdom Metazoa; phylum Arthropoda; class Insecta; order Hemiptera; family Cicadidae; genus Magicicada; species Magicicada septendecula. Next base: position 550,119,070 of record CM068368.1, read on the forward strand.
ATGAATAACACATACGGGTTGATTCCACAACTAAGACCAAACTATGAGTACATAAAACTTTTAAGTATAGTTACAAAAAGTGTACACTCTATTAAGAAATATAGACAGGTACGGTATTGAGAAGTGTAAACGAAATAATGTACAAACAAAACGACAAGACAGTATACAATATACATATACATAATAATCGCATCAAACGCCATGGGCCAGCAAAGAAGACGACATTCTTTCTGTTCAACCTCCACACAACAGCGTAAAAAGACATAACGGTGAAGAAAATCATCAGACGTAATTCATATGGGTAGAGGACACTGTATGTTACGCGTCTAGCTGTAGGACTACAGGAAATTACGTCTCTGAACACCGAGAGGGCCATAAATTGGTTGGTCCTATAAGTTACCCTTAGTTTAGTACTGATCGGAGCGTGAACTGATGAACGATGTGAGGTTCAGCCATTAACTAGACACGATTTATAACGTTTGTGTCGACGTTTTGTCAAAACGGACAATCCAGAAATATGCATTAGGCGTACTCCTGCTCATCATATTAATTTTTTATTGTGTGTGTGTGTGTGATTTCCATAAAGAATAATAACTAATGCACGTATATTAGTACTCTTATATTAATAAAGTATAATATTAAGTTACTTTATACTAATAAGATATAATATTCGTTGTATATTTACACTTATTATGTACGTATTAATTATTTTTGTGTTGCCCGTACACACGTTCTAATGATGACAATAAGTTCTGTCGAATATCAGCACATTTGTTATAAAACTGTGTATAGTCAATGACTGATTCTCTCAAAACCTTTCATCACTAAAAGTTATTAAAAAAATGTATTATTACTAAGCGACCTATGACCCACTCTATATTTTCCAAATTTAATCCGAGTTGTAGGACGGTGTGAAAAGCAGACACATAAAGTTGGTAGTAGTAATCGTTTAACCATATCATGTTGAGGTAGACAGAAGTAGACGCTGCAGAACTGTATAAGTTTGAAATAACGGTATTTCAGTGTAAGCACTTTTAAGAGAAATCGCGAAAACTGATAACGTCATTGGTACTTGGAGGAATTTCGTCACTACAAACACAAACAATCGCACTCATTTCTAAATGATTTGTATTTTACGACTCGCCCCTGTATGTTACGTTGACACACGTGAAATTCAAATCTCTTTCAAATTTTTCCGTGAAAGCACATTTCACTGCCTTCCTGATTCTGATGCACGTCAGTCGGACTGTTGGACTGTTGCGAATCGCAGACAGACGGTGTAATTTCTGTGCTCAGTAATTTGGCGACCGATTGTGATTCAATTTGGTGTGGAAAATCTTAATCTTATTACTGTTATTGAGCACTTCTCTTCATGACACACCTATCATCTCGTCTTTCACTTTGGAGACTTGAGATGCCCCATTTTCACATGATCTGTTGTCGCTGAACACAATGAAACAGGATCCTTTAGATTCGCCGTATCTGCGCCTTCAATAACATTATAAGGATGGATATTATAATACTTAATTAAAACGTCAGTATGATGGTAATATATGAAAACTTTTTAGAATATTTTATCTTTAATTAATAGACGGGCAGTATTTGCGTGTGTGTGGTAGAGGATAAAGTGAAAGAAAGAGAGAGAAATGAAGAGAGGGGGAGAGAGAGGGAGAGACAGACACACACAGACAGAGTGGTAGGAAATAGAGAATGCGTATCTCTTTAGTGTAATGATTTTTTGAGTAGCTTGGAGAACATTAAGTCACACATTAACACTCACCTCTCCTAGCTACTGCTTAGTTTGTGAATTATTATTTATTTACTTTATTTATGTATTATATTAAACAATTTGAGTAGTTTTTATCTTGACTGTCTTGTGATGTATGGAGGATATATGTAGTTTTTGAAGAATTTTGTTACAAACGAGACACAAATACTAGTTCACAGAAGAAAGATTGTTGTGTGACACTGCTGTACTATTCGCAGGTCAGGATACCTGCGAACACAAAAAGAACACAAAAAGATTCAAGATTCTTGGAATGAAATAAATTTAGTAGTGATGTTCAAATAACATTTAAAGTTGAGCAAGCTATATACTTATGCCATGGGCATATTACTCGGCATAAGGTGTGGGTTCCATGGGCATATTACTCGGCCATTGGAACATAACTACGAACATCACAGTGTTTTAGAAGTAACACATGACTTAAGTTGTACATGCCAGCGAGTTCATGCGTTTTGTTATATACTTCGTGTAGCTTTGCGTAACTAATTATTATAGACACTAGTCTATTAAAATGCTATGTAATGTTAAATATAACAGAGACGCACTATGTGTCTCAGAGCAGATCGCTAGCAGGAATCAACGTTATGGTTACGAAACACCGTTTCAGTACTTCTCCACTGTGAAAACTAAATTCATGTGTTTACAGGTGCTACTAGCGACACAATAGATGCTAAGGAAAACGTGTCGTACAGTAAACAGTAGTACAAAAATGGAACGTTGACAAGGAAACGAAATGAAAACTACAAGAGATACATGCATTACAACTACTGGTCGATTCAGCCGAGTTCAATTGTGACAGACATAGAGCTAAAAGTTAGGCGGCTTCCGCGGTAACCACCTAGTCGTTTGGAGTTGAACACCGAGTACAGGCTATTGAAAATTGTTGTCGCGGGAGTCTCTGAAACGTTAAACGAAATTTCTGTCACCACGCCCAAGTATGCTGGTAGTTTTTACGCTGAGATATTGGAATAAGGTATCAACAATTCTTAATGTTAGACCAGCCTATCATGAAAGTTCTAAATACCATGTGGAGACAGAAGAGAGCGGACAATATTGAATAACCAATGCGATAATTAGAAAACAAGAACGTAGGACAGAAACAAGAATATGAAAGAGTTATAAGAGATCCGAATGTAGTAGCGTCAAGGCGTAACCAATCAATATGCAATTCTTAATTTAATATACAACTGAGGAATTATAATTTATCTCACCATAAGAAGTAATACAATTGAGTTGGTTTCATCTGTGTACAAGTATATGACTTTTTTGCACCAAGTACATACATTGCTTCATGTTTTCTAATTCACTGATTAATAACACTGTCTTAAGGAAACCAGAAATCAGAATAAAGTAATGAAGCCTAAGAAGCAAAAGTAACATCTAGAATTTTTGTTTAGAATATCTTTAGTGATCTTTAGTGATTTCAGTATAGCGTGTTACTGTTCCACGAAATATTTCTCTTGTTGTCGCAGGAAGATGGGATGTGTAGTAATGACCTATTGCTCTTTGAAACAATAAAATTTACAAGAAAAAATTCCACGGACCAAAGAAATTTCCAAAATGTAATATCCTTGGTCACAGTTTCTAACAGACACAGCGTTCCTAGGCACTGAGTTGTGTTCCTGACAACGAATCGTAAGAGCAATAGCGTGGACTGTAAAACGTGGTATTGAAGTGGTTATCACTAAACGTAAATTGATATATATTGCAACGTTACGATTATTTCATAAATTCACATAAATACAGAACCATGTACTCAACGCAACTATTAAGTGTAGTACATCGGCCTGGTCGCAGGATTTTTGTTTCTCGTTGCGTCAAGTATATGTAGTTGCACAATAATTAAATAAATTTTAAAAAGGAGTGAGATGTTGTTGACATGAAATAATTATTTAAAACCATTTAAAAATAATCATCCTAAGGTTTATTCATTAATAGAAAAATATTCGAATATTAAAAAATTCAAACATTAGATAGATCAAATAGGCTATACACTTTTAAATTTTCACACATATTAGGCTGTTCATAACATCTAAAAACTAAACAATCATATACTCTTATTAACTAAACATACATATTAAATATGTCATCTAAATTCTTTCATTTTTTGTGTGTCTGACTTTGATTCAATCTTCAAATGCTAACAGCAACTCATTTAAAAAGAAACAAAAATAATATTAAACTTAAGCATAAAATTACTAGTTGCTATAGACAAAATAAACTAATTACTTTTACTTTCAAACTATTATTTAACTCTATTGACACACCCAAATTTTTAACATATAACAAAAAATTTAGTAACTTTCAAATTTTCTTATAAAATTAAATTATTGACTTTAACCATTATTTACATTTAAAATTTGTAAGTCTTACTGTTCATGTAAAATTGTCTTTCTCAAAGTTCTTTTCACAACAAAATTAAATAAAACACGGTGACATCATGTGACCATAACGCTGTCTGTGTTTCTTCATCTTGTGCTACCTGGATGCTTTGTGCATACAGTACTTAATAAGTTGTTTGACCTGATCCACACAGCGAATCGGACAACTCCCTTGTGTATATCTGTCATTGTTCTTCCCTTGCATAATTAAATTCTCTAGATTTCAGATTCTTCTGAAATCATGTTCTAAATATCTCAGGTATGATTGCTCTGTTTCCGCCGATAAACGTGTAGAGACCTTAAGCTGATGTAAAATAGATGTGTTAGTTTAATGCTGTGTTCATGCAATTCTTCGCATCCGTCGGGACACCCAAATTTCAAAGGTATCAGTTATTTCTCACATGCGATGTTCATGGTCTAGGGTTCAGAGGTCAAGTGGCTACTGGAAATATAAGTGTTATTATTTACTATAGTTTGGTGTTCTGAAGTGTCTAGTTAGCTTAGTGTTCCAATCTGAGTCATACTTATTCTTCTTCTAATTTATTTGTGGCATTTTACTTTATTTGTTAGCAGTGAATTGAGGTAGTGAAATTCACAGACTATTTGAAAACCTGCTACTTTCCTAACGTTCGTGGGGGCACGATCAATTATCGTTTTGGCTTCATTAGCAATAAAATAATACACTAGTAACAATCCACGATAGTCTCCAGGAATCGAGGACAGACGGAGACAGAGTAACGGTGGCGTAATGACTACAAGGTAGGTCAAATGTACGCTTTATGCTCCAACATTAACAAACAATTTTTCTTGCTTCGCAGGTAGACAAACTATATATAGCACTTTGAACTCACGATTTGACAGTTTAGATAGGAATGATGTGTTTTTGTTATCATTCACGGTGCAAAGTGGTAATGACCGTGTCCTGACCTTGTGGCGGCGTCAAGGTCAAACAGTAGCAGATCCACACCGCTACATTCTCGCCGTCAGTTGCGTTTTTGCTTCCGCGAGACAATGGCCACATCAATCGTAAGTACATTGTTTACTGTTAATTCAGTCCCTTTTGGTAAGTACGTTACCATATCACTACAAGTAATCGTCTCACTTGCACAATGTGTGTAGGGCAGATTTAAGGTAATAAACACTATAGGCTTTACCTCATCATTTTGTATAGTATACTGTAATTCACAAACATATTTCTTGCATTTAAACGTTTCCGCAGATAGATTAATAAGTAATAATTTAAAATAGTAATGATAACGTTTCAAAGTAAACCTTTTATTATATTTATTATTTAACTGGTTGTAAAAGTGAAAATTATAAGCAAATATTTGTGTGTGTGTGTGTGTGTGTGTGTGTGTGTGTGTGTGTGTGTGTGAACGTAAATTAAAACACTCATGCGCACACACATAAATCATATTTGGCAATACTGTTATCAATTAAAAATGTAAATTAAACTGATTAAAATGCAAGTTATTTAATTTTACCTACGATGGAATGATTACTTGAACAGCTTTTGTTTGTTAAAAGATTAGGCCTGTATATTTCAAGTTGATACAGATACAGACCATTATTACTGTTAGAAGGAAACGAAAACGATTAAACCATGAAACATTAGTTGAAGTCCAATATCAAACATTTACCAGATATAGTCATTTCCTAGTCAATAAGATACAATACTTTAGGCTTCATTGTTAGTAAAGCTAGCAGGAGTAGTAGTAGTAGTAGTGGTAGTAGTAGTAGTACCATTAGTGCTACCAGTGGTAGTAGTAGTGTAGTAGTAGCAGTAGTAGTAGCAGTAGTAGTAGTTGTTGTTATATACCTTACAACATTAACAATTGTAACACATCATATTCATATTATGTTTTAAACTGTTTTCTGGTTGAACGATGTGCCTAATCTACTACTTACAACATTATTTCAGAGAAATAGTTAACAAAACTCATTTAACAGATCCTCAAGTCCAGGAATAAAATGTGCAGAACAAACTGTTATATTATTTCAAAAGGCGTGAAAGCGAATAAACGTTATTCCTAAATTCGTCCTTCGGGTTTTCCTTTTCCAAACCGTAGCGTCGTCATTTTAGTTCAGGGTTAGGCTACGTTCTCATCTAGGAAAATTTACATACATTTATATGTATGAATGGCTAAAATAAACAAAATAAAGTGAATTTATTTGAATCTGCATATTTTTCAATATTTTTTTATTCTGGAGAATTCCAGTTGTAATATGAGATTCTTCACTTAAAGATACTGTAAGGCAAGAGCGAAAAGTAATATAAGCGTCTTATGTCGTGATTAAATGACTCCATAACATAATGTACCTTCTGAATAATAATAAACTCCTTTTTGTAATAAAATTAAGTTTCCGTTAAGATCGGTGTGAAAGTCGTACTCTATAAAGTTTCCTTCTAACTGCCTCATTCTCTTCAAATGATGTAGGCCTATTTGTGTTTGGAGGCAACTTGCACAATTGATTTGTTACCTCGCATATGTATTCTTCCCCTATGTTGGTGAGGACATGAATATCTTTTTGTATGTCTTCTTCTGAAGGATGAAGGACTGCCTAATCATCCGGTAATAGTAGGCTCCAAAGAGGTCTTCCTGGATGGAGGAGAAATTTTTATTGGTAATAGTGCTTTCAACCTTTTAGTTTAGTCATCAATGTATCAATGTTGTCTTTATATGTTAAATAACAAGGTAAGTAGACTGCAATCTTGTCTATTTCTTTGATTTATAATTATCCATCCTTTCCGTCGCTTCCTTTAGAGTTGTGTGTACTTAGAATTAGAACTGTCGAATGAGGGCGCCAGCTCTATGTCAATTAGACTTTTTATCAACATTCTCTGGTCTAGATCCGTCGTATTCTGCGATACAGAGGGACCTTTAACCACCACGCATCACGCACGACGGTCTTAGCCAAAGAGAAGATAGAAGCTTGGTCATTTCGTTTTTACGTATTTGCCTCTGGAATTGTTCTCACCCACCCTCTCCCTACATACTTGTAATATTATTATTTGAAGCTGGAGGTCCAGGTTTGTTAATATTATTTGGGTATCTATTTCTTCATTTTTACTTCATAACAGTCCCTCATATACAGTACTAAATAAATGTCGTTTCATTATTTCTGACCCATTTTTTTTATCCTGCTGCCTATTCCGCAATGACACGCTTAGAGATCACCTTAACGTGCTCATAGTATACCAGATGTAGCGCCACATCTTCCGCATGTGTAACCACGATCAGATTATTATTCCTTCACATAGCCTATATTAAATTGTGTCATAATTTAAAGTACACTTTGAAAGAAACATTCCATCGTAATGAGACTTTATTAGGTCTCTACCATTAACAATAATCGGAGGGAGGGCGCATTATTTGGGCAATGGATTTGATTACAGTAAAGGGTACGATAAGAGCACCGAGCATTCTGATTGATCGGCATTCAGTCAACCGATACAAGGCTAATGAGCTTCACATATTACCTAACGGAAACATATATCGGTAAACTGAAGAAAAACTGTATCTTTCGAAGCTTGCTCACCAGAGTCATCCTATGTCTGGAAGTCTACAAATGCTTGCCAGAGGATTCTATTAATAATACTGCAAAAGAGCATGTCCATCATATCCATTGCTTCATTCAAAAATCTTTTTGTTTGTTGAGCAATTTCTAGCAATCACTTTGCAATCACTTTTGGAATTATTTTGTTGAGCACTTTTTGAGCAAAGTCTGTCCAGACTTTCACGATCATTTTTATAAATAGTGATCGAGATAGACATTATCATAGCATGCACAAGGATACCCAACTGAAAAAGTTGTTTACTGAATCAAACTGAAACAGATAAGGGATATAAAAATTGACAGATTTGGCAGACTAAATTGCTGCTAAAAAAGAATCTGCCCACTCATAGCCAGTATAGAATACAGACTTATAGGCGTGCAATTTTTTGTTTTGTTAATAATTTTTAATTTACTTTTGTATCTGACCACGTTAAGGTAATGGCAGTTTTACAGTTATAAGCTAAATATACTTCCGTATATTAGTTACTTAATCGTAACCATTTGTACAGACGCCTACTACTTAGCTAGTCTCTACACTAAGGCTGGCAATGCTTCTTATCGGCTCCAATTTTACTGTGATAATTTTAAAATACCTGTTAAGGCTACTGGAGTGGAAATTTATGCCTTAAACAACCGCGGTCGGTTTCTTAAAGAATACTGCCACGTAGTTTGTGAGTTTTGGGCAAACGTTCTAAGCAATAGGTAGTGTTGAGGGTTCACGGCGCAAGTAATCAAGTCTCGACGATGACGCACAAAAAGTGAAGTCGTTGGTAACAATTCCGTCTGGGGTCTCGAACACAAACGGACGTGCACTTTATAATTGTGAACTTCCTTTGGTTTGTTTTTGTTCTCGGCGATCGGAGCGAAAATTAATGGTTTCACGTAATGAAACGAATAAATTACAGACCTGGAAAAAGAAACAATTGTTTGGATACGTGGGGAATTCCACTTTACTATAAATGCTCAACTTAAAAAGACTGAGGTTGCCGATTAAAAAAGACCGAGTTGCCAAAACTTTTTTATTATTTATAGTCATTATTATTACGTGTTATTTAAGTTTCTCATGACAGCTACCGGATTTAATAATTGAACACCATATTAATCTACTTAATTTCCTCCGCTGTAGAGTGCTCCCGTATTTGATTTATCTTTTTCGCACTGAAAAGCCAAGAATACTACGAAAACACTCAACCTCCTTAGAGTTGATGAATTATCGATATTGTAATTTTGTTAGTATTAGGACGATAATATTTACATGTTTTTTGTTTGCATTTTTTCCTTCTGTTATGTCAAAAGTATTTTTTGAAAAAATTTTTTCGAAAATATCTTTTGTAATTAATGACAAATAAAATATTCCCAAACGGAATTACGTTTTAAAACTTGTTTCTGACGTATAAAACAACTAAGGAAAATATTCTTTTAGTTTTTTCAAGTAAGTCGAAAATAATTTCAGCGCGAAAAAATCTATTACCCTATGAGTCTGTAGTTTTCCAAATAACAATCTCGTCATTCCCATTAGTTTTCTAATATAATACGGTACAACCAAATATTTTTTTCTAAATTCGGTTGGTGATGGAAGCAGCAGTGTACGTGCAAAACTGCAGTATGATGCAGATGCACTCATTGTTAATAAATTTAACTTTTGTTATATACCCATTAACTCAATTAAATGTGTATTCGTAAATCGTTAGATGTGTCACCAACTTTGTCACTACTTATTGCCACACTGCTAAATACTTCGTTCTTGACGAGGCCTTTCGGTGTCTCCACCATCTTCAGGTCTTAAACAACGTTTCTACCTGACAAAACTAACAAAAATGGACATTAAATGTGTATACTCATTTAATTATATGTACACCGTTATGTGTGTTGAGGCATGAGTACGAGTCCACTGGAGAATTCTTGGAACGATTCTTTGCGGGTAAAGAAAAGTCAATATGGGTACTCAAATAACTGCACGCTGTTGTAAGTTCTTATTTTTGACCAACAAGAACTCTCTGACTTTGCAGATGATCCTGATTCTATACTCTTTCCAAAATTTTGGCCATAGATATTGTTTGAGGACATAAAGGACATTCTTGATACATAGATTGGGTGTCTTTCTGTGCATTATCATCTAGAGGTACTTACGACTCACCTTCACTGTCAAGCAAGTACTGAAGGATGGTCAGGAGGAAGGTACTGTCAAGGAACGCCAAAAATCAATGGTGTTTTTATTTCTTAATTTTTTTAATTCAAAGAAAGATGTGTTTGAATCGAATAATCCCTGTTTTTGTGCCTTCGAAGTCAACAAATGGAATAATTAAGCTGATGTATTTTAGACTAGATTATTAGTTCCTAATAAGGAACTGATTTTCATGTTTTTGAAGATTGAATAATTCTTAATGGTTCTTGACTTGAGAAGGATTTCACTCAGAAAAGTGGTTTCCTCTAAGGCCTATTTAAACTGTTCATGATTGTAACTGAAGTTGATTATACGTATCTTCAACATAGTTTTCATTGTAAAGTGTTCCAAGAATATAAATTCGTCTACTTATTGCTCACGTGTAGAATTTCATCCAAAACCTGTACATCCGAACTGATGCGTCAACGAATGTACTTTGCAGTTGCCCAGTAGGACACACAGATGATCGTTACTCTACCTGTATTCTTAGAATAGAGACTACTCACTTCGCTATATGAAATAACCTGTGGGGAGACGCTGCCTAGCAGTAAATTACAAGAAGCCTACAGTTGCAATGTAGATATTGTAATTCCCTATAGTCGAGTGGCAAGCATAAATTTTACTCTAAATCTGACATTTAGTTGTAGCTAGTACCATTCTTCTTCTTCTTCTTCTTCTTCTTCTTCTTCTTCTTCTTCTTCTTCTTCTTCTTCTTCTTCTTCTTCTTCTTCTTCTTCTTCTTCTTCTTCTTCTTCTTCTTCTTCTTCTTCTTCTTTTTTCCTGCATTGAAAATGACTAGCTACTTTGTATTACTCTCAGGTTATGTTCAGTGTGAAATTAACATTAACCGGTTAGTAAGTTCGATATGGAGTAAATATCGAAATATGGAGTATTATCAAAATGATTAAAAACCGGGCTGTTAGGCCGTGGTCGGTTGCTATATAATCTCGACATCATCGGCAACGTTTCGAATCCCTCCATCGGGGATCTTCTTCAGGTCGCAAAAAGCGACAGTGTTTGAAACAGTTACGATAGATTTTGGCCGAACGATACCCGACAACTTTTTCGAGTAAGAGCAACAGGCGGCCGGTAACACGAGGTATTCTATATAACATCGGCCGTCGGCCACCAGGTCTCAGCCAATCACACCACCTTGACTTGGTCTGTCCCAATAGGATCGTTCAGTACACCATGACATATTCTATTTAATGGCAGGCGTTTTGTGCAGGCGAGGATAATAGCTGCGGACAGACGACAAGATCTTGGTCTGCTCGAACAACACCCGATGTTCAGCGTTGTAGCATGCTCGGCAACTGCCTGAAGAAGATCCCCGAGAGCGGGATTCGAAACGTTGCCGACGATGTCGCTGTCATGTAGCAACCAACCATAGACTAACAGCTCGGCTTTTAATCGTTTTGATAATATTGGCAACGACCGTGTGAGCTTACGACAGAAATATGACGTATTTTTGTTTTGTTGTAGAATATACCAATAAATAGAGTACACTTCATGTTTTAATCTTAACATTTTTTCTTCATTGTACACAACAGTTTTTTTGCGATTACATCAGACATTACGGCTATGTTGAGCCATGAATACGATATTCTAGCCACGAATACGATTCACTGTTTAGCCATCGCTATAATAAGTAGTTTAGTTACATAGTACATTAGCTTATAGAAGCTTGACCAATTTTCATCTTTCTTAGGGGTATACGAGGGGGTACCCAAAAATAACCGGAATAGCGCTGCGATTGGCGGAGCTTACGTAGTACGCATTTCTTCTGCTAGGCGAGCGTAGCGCAACTCGTTCCGAGTTCAGTGCCGTCTTTGTTGTCGCCTGGGAAGGTTGTGTCCGGTCACAGAAATTCGTTTTGTAAAAGCAGTTTCGCTTGCTCCTCGTTTTTGTCATGGCGGATTTAAGTGAACAGCGCGCTGCTGTGAAATTTTGCTTCCTGTTGGGAAAAACGCCGCAGAAACTGTTGTGATGTTGAAAACAGCTTACAAGGATAGTGCTATGGGAAAAACTCAAGTGTACCAATGGTTTTCTCGTTTCAAAGAAGGTGAAATATCAATTGATGACAAACCTCGTTCTGGACGTCCGTCAACTTCCAGAATTGACGAAAATGTTGAAAAAGTTCATCCAATCGTGCTTGAAAACCGACGACAACCCATTGAAGAGATTAGTAAGTTATCTGGAATAACTTGGAGCTCGGTTCAGCGAATTTTGTCAGAAGATTTGGGGATGAGAGGGGTCACTGCAAAATTTGTGCCTTGGGTCCTGGACTGAACAGCAAAAAGAGAATCGAGTTGAAACATGCCGTGCATTGAAAGACCAGCTCCAAACCGACCCAGATTTTTATTCCAAGGTCATTACTGGTGACGAGTCATGGTGCTACGGTTACCATCCCGAAACTAAACAACAGTCAACCCAGTGGAAAACTTCATTGTCGCCTCGCCCAAAAAAAAGCTCGTCAAGTGAAATCAAACATCAAGACGATGCTCATTTGTTTGTTTTTTCGATGTGAGAGGGGTAGTGCATTCTGAATTTCTGAATTCGTCCCACCAGGTCAGACTTTCTAATTGGAGGTTTTAAAAAGATTGCGTAACAATGTGCGACAAAAAAGGCCCGATTTGTGGCAGACGAGGGACTGTTTTTTCCACCATGACAATGCACCTGCTCACGCAGCCATTTCAGTGCGACAGTTTTTAGTAAAAAAACAACATGACTCCTTTCCCCCCTCGCCCCTTATTCACATGACCTCGCTCCGTGCGATTTCTTCTTGTTTCCGCGAATGAAGAGGGACATGAAAGGACAACGTTTTGACGACGTGCAAGCGGTAAAGAAAAAAACGAGGCAGGAGCTGTCGGCCATCACAACAGACGAGTTTGAAAAATGTTTCCAGGAATGGGAGCGCAGATTGGACAAATGTATTAAGTGTAATGGAGAGTACTTTGAAGGTGATAAGGTTGTTTTGTAAAAAAAATTAAATACATAGCTTTAAAAAAAATATTCCGGTTATTTTTGGATACCCCCTCGTATTTATATTTTTAAAAAACTTAACAGAGGCAGTATGTTGCATGTAATTAGAAAAAATTAAATTAAAAAAAGTAGAGTTGACAAAAGGAATTTTACTTAGTTATATTTAGTATTAATTTTTGTAGTAATAATTATCTAGAATGTTGTACTATACGCGTCGGAGATTTGGTCTTCCAAAAACAAAGAAAAAGGAGGTTCACAGATCACCAAACCACAGTTGTAGTGACGTGCAAAGTAAATTGATAAGTTGGGAAATAACAAGAATGGTTTAAAGATATTGAAAAGAAATGGAGAACTAACAGTTAACACGAGAGCTACTATTGTAACGAGTACTCATTGAACTATGATACAAGGCATATCTTCAGATCTTCAGAGCCGGAAGGTAACTGGCTCTGCCTTACGACAAATATAGCCTATCGTAACAACAAAATGGGATCGGGAGTAGACCTATTTTGTTAACTGTCGTCGAACACTGAGTAAGAAGAAATTTCAAAAATATGCAGATAGAGTGGAGGAGGAGAGACAGAGAGAACGAGGTATTTTATATTATTAATTTTTAGCTTTACAAATATGAAAACAAAATACTTCTTCAAAAGAAGTATTGTTCACCGTTTTATTTTCGTTAGTGCAAGATTTTTCTCGTTTGGTTTTGTGCTCAGTGAAATCGATTTGGATTACTTACGTAACCAAGATTAAGGAAAAGGAAGCAGTAAATGTGTTTCCTACTGTGCAAGCGCCAAGCGCGCTTGTGGTCGACGCCGTTCTTCACATCTCATAATGGAATACGCAACTTTCTGTAATTTTTTCGTTACATAATAACACTTGCATCGCCTGGCAAAATCATATTTTCTTTTTTACTTAGTGTCAGGAAATCCACAAGGAAGTCTTCTGTACGACGAAAATTTGTTTAAATCTGATAACGCAGAGGAATGTACTTAGATATTTAATAATCAGTCCAATTAAAACGTTTTTTGTGCGGAGGACAAAAGTAGGCGATTTGTTATTGTAACAACATGAGCATAAAAAAGACAACTCATAGCTCTTAGTTAGATAGTAGTAATCAATTTTAACACCAATTACGTATTTGCCTGCCGCTGCACAGGTTGATCTGAAATCAGTGACTGTCGCCATTTGGGACCAACTGTCGCAGCATTGTTCTTCCTTATTTGTTCTATACCAATTTCATTCTATTAGTCTCTCATAATGTTTCCACTCTGCTTTTTCATGTTGTTACAAGTCGTTTGCAAAGATTTTGCACTTTATTTGAAACGGAATCAGCAAAACGTTTAATCACAACATCTGTTGCGGAGTAACTAATTATATTAACCATTTTCAAGCACCATTTTCTTGTGAGACTCCGTCCCCACCCTCGTTAACATATATATATAACGGATCTTTACATCTGTCGCCGTTTATCCGTCCCCAACTTCCATTGTAACCTGTCGTAGCATGTAAGTTCTAAATTTCTCGCAACCATTGCTTCCGCTACGTCATCTCGCCAACTCCTCCGTGGACGTCCTCTTTCCTCCTCACCGGTGGTATCCATTCCAATATTTTGCGGGGCCATCTGTCATCTTCCATTCTCTTCACATGGCCAAACCAAGTAAATTGTCTTCTTTCTATTTCATCTATTATTGTCCTGTAAATATTCATCTCGGCTCCAATAGTCTCATTTCTAAGCCTGTCTAATTTTGATCTTCTACAAATCCTCCTGAAGAAGTTCATTTCCGCTGCCATCAGTTTTTTCTTATTTACGTTTGAAACATTCCAAACTTCTGCTCCATAAAGGATTACGCTTTGCACCATGCTCTTATATGTATGTTTCTTTGTGTTTCTTGTTATACTTCTTTCCCATAGAAGAGAATTCAGCGTTCTTATAACGGTTCGCCCTTTGTTAACACGTTCTTGAATTTCATCTTTGCTGCTTCCCTGTTTGTTGAAAATAACGCCTAAGTATTTACTTTTTTCAACACCTCTTATCCTATCCACATCCAATTTTAAGTCCTTAACTTCTTCGTTGCCCACTATAAGGTACTCACATTTTGGCATGTTCATCGTCAAACCAGCTGCTTCATATTCTTTTTTTAACTTTCTGACCATATACTCGAGGTCTTCGTTATCCTCCGCTACCACAATCTGGTCATCGGCAAAATATAGAGTGAATAGATAGTCATCTCCTACTCAGCCCCATGCTTTTACACTTCTTTGTCCATCTTACTAGAGATCTGTCTAAGTATATTTTAAAGAGGGTAGGGGACAAGCAGCATCCTTGTCTTACGTCTTTTGTAGTTTCGAATGGGAGAGTGAGTTTGTTTCCTAGTTTGACCCTAGTGATATTTTGTTGATAGTATCTTCTGGTGCCTGCAATCAAATTTGCATTTATGTTCAAATGTTCCATCTCCTTCCATAACTGTGTGTTTGGGACGCTATCATATGCCTTTTCTAAATCTATTAAAGCTATATGCGTTTCTCTATTATGCTGTACTCTCTTTTCAATTGCTATTTTGATTGTAAAGATGTTGTCTACCGTAGATCGCCCCGCTCTAAAACCTGATTGTTCTACGCGCTGCTTGGTCTTGATGTCTTCTTCAATTAAGTATTTCAAAATCCTTGAATATATTCTCCCGATGGTCGAGATCACAGCAATTCCTCTGTAATTCCTAGGGTCCAACTTTGAACCCTTCTTATGGACTGGTGACTTATACGATGTTCGCCACTTCACTGGCACTTCTTCTCCATTTAGGCATCTTTCGAATAGTTTTCTGAGCATTTCAATCAGCTTGGGGGGCCCATATCTAACTAATTCTGGGTTTATTACTCCCGGACCTGAGGATTTCCTCAATTTTGTACCTTTTATTGCCTCTTGAACTTCTTTAATACTTAGTGTAATTTCTCCAGATACTTTTATTTCATGGTCGTTAACAATGAATTTATTTCTTGTTACAACCAGTAGCTCTCTAAAGTGTTGTAGCCATTTTGTTTCAGGTATGTTGTTAAAAAATATCTGTGTCCTGTTTGTAGTTTCAATGGCTTTAATTGTCTTCCAAGCTTCTAAACTTTGTGTACCTCCCAGCTGATTATCTATGCATTCACATCTTTTCTCCCAAGCATTATTTTTCTTCTTCACTACTTGTTGTTTAACTTCTCTATTCATTCTTTATATTCTTCTTTAGTCTCTTCATCTTTAGTTTGTAGTAGTTTCAAATATGTTTCCTTTTTCTTTTTGATTTTCTCTTCTTTTCACTATCCTACCAGAATGGTTTAGTCGATTTCCAATCTTGTCTTCCTAGGGCTTCCTCAGCCGCTTCTCTAATATATTTCTTTATATGCTCGTATTCTTCTAAAGTGGATCTGGTTGCTGTCATTAACTTTTGTTCTAATCTCCACGAATACAGCATTCTTGTACTATCATGCTGATAGCTCTTCAAATTATATTTTGCGTCTTCAATTTTCGGGTCAACAGTTTCTGCTCTTTCTACATGAGCTCCTATGAAGGGAATATACAATTTTGCAACGACCAATCTGTGATCTGACCCACATTCAGCTCCCCTGTGCACTCTCACATCCCGCACTCTCAAACCAGATCTTTGTCTCAATATTACATAATCTATTAAAGATCTTAGACCTCCTGTGTTCTGGTACCACGTATACTTATGGATGTCTTTGTGAGCATAGAAGGTATTCATTATTTTCAATTCATATTGTTCACATAAATCGATTAATCTCTCACCATTGTTATTAACTGTCTCTTCTCCGTGTGTGCCAACTACTTTACTGTTTCTTTGATTTTCAACTCTTGCATTAAGATCTCCTGCAAGAATTATTTCGTGACTGTTTGGGATGTCCTCTGTGATTTCTCTCGGAGCTTCTTCAAAATTGTCTTTGGTTTGAACTGTGGCGTCCACAGTTAAAGCATATATGCCAATGATTGTAATAATTTTCCTTCTTAGCTGAATTGTCATTTTTAAAAACCTTTCATTAATGGGCTCCCATGATTTTACCCGATTCCAGTATTTTTTATTAATAAATATGGATACCCCTGCGTGGGCTCTTTGATCTTTCTTTACACAGGAAAAGAAGTGTATGCATTCTTTTAGATTTTCATTCCCATTTACTTTTTTCTTCGTTTCTGAGAGGACAATAATATCTATTTTCCGATTCAGGCATTCTTGTAGTATTTCTTGCTGTTGATTTATGATTCCTTGAATATTCCATATAGCCAAAGTTCCTTTTCCGTTTCCGTTTGCTACCAAAATCCCTGTCCACCATCCGAGGCTGGTTTTTGTTGGGTTTGTTAGCATCTTATGGCTTTTACAAGTGTAGGTTGCTGGCCTAACGGCTCATCACCCATCCTGGAGGGCCAGGGTTTGATTTCAGAGTGTCCTTCTCTTAGGTAGGTTGCCTTCTCTGCGGCTGAGGAGCCCTACCTACCCCGCCTGTTGGTCCGCGGGAGGTATTTTATTTCCCTCCTACCCGCCGATCTAGCAAGAACCAGATCGGTTAGGGCATCCACTATCCGCCACCTGGGGACGCGCCCTCTAGGGGTACAGGCTCCCCCGAGGGCTCGTTAACATACGTTGTGTAAAACTTCAATAAATATACTGTAATTTGTCCCCAATATTAGACACAATGTAAATTTAAGATCAACTCGGAATGATTTCAAAGATCACAAAAATTCAAGTACTATTTGCCTTGCTTCTTTTAAGAAGAAATATTCGGTACCAGCAGGGTTCTAGTTACTCAAAATTGATTATCAGAAAGCGTATACAAGACATAAAGATACAAGGGGCAAAATTGAGGCAAGCAACACTGCATGATTGCTTAGTTATTTGTGTGTACTCGTGTGTGTGTGAGCGCGCGCGCACGTTGTACGAGTGGTAGTAGTTACGAGTTCACAGCTCATTAAACAGGCCGCTTAAAATGATTACAGATTCGCGAATCTGTTTTAGCAGATTTGGACAGATGACTGCTAAGAAACGTGAGATGAAAGTCACCGAACGGACATTAATGAGCTATGGGAGACTACTGAAAGCTCTATTGGTGGTTAAATTTAATCTGGGAATTACATTAGCCCGGAACGTAAATTTTAATTATATTTAATTAGCTACAGCTTTACTGCAAGATTCTTTAGATCCCTACATTCCTCTCTTCTTCTCATTCTTCATATATTTTTTTATCTTTCACTACAATAATCATATCCTCCACTTTCAGTAACGATTCTCACATGATTAGACCCTACGTATACAGTTCAAGTATACATCAACAGTGTAAATTATCAGAAACAGAGAATTTGAACAGATTAAATAAATCATTGTTTGCTAGGATTAAAGAAAAAGAAACAAAAAATCCTAATAATAAGCTATGATAAGAAAAAAATATCCTGCTCTCGATAATAATTTTAAAATTAAAAATTTTGGAACATTTCGCTAAATATGCACACACACACACACACACACACACACACACACACACACACACACACACACACACACACACACACACACACACACACACACACACACACACACACACTCTTTTTTAACCTTTCGTTAAAGTAACCAACATAATTTTTTTCCTTACTTTCAATAACAATTTTATCGACTTTATAACGCGACCATGCAGTTGATTTAACAAGTTAGACGCCATTTTCTTTCTAAAAGAACTGGGCTCTTTATGGTAAACATATTGTAGTTAACTACGTATTATGTTTTTGAGAACTTTACTACTATTGGTTCTTTTAGAACTGTTGATTATTTCTTTCTTTTCGGTTCACAGCATTGACTAAATACCTATACACATTGACATAACCCTACACACATCTATGAAAACATTCATGAACTTAAAAAACTTAAAAGATAGAATTAAAGAACTAAATTATTGTAGGTATTAAACAAAAAACCAATCCGCTAGCTGGGAGCTATTAGTGTGTATTGTATGAATATATGCTTTGCTTTATAACTGCTTTAATGTAGTTAGTTATTCAAATATATATTAAACGAGGTTTTGTAATTTTTCTGATAATTTGAAAATTATCTGATATTAAAATGTATCTAACTTAATAATCAAAATTAATATATTTTGTCCAAAATACTGAGGACGTTCTGCAGCTAAGATGGCTTACTAGTTAATAATAGGTCATGATGGGCGGTTGACTCGTTCTACAGGTTTGTTTGAATCCTCTGTCCTTGCATAGTACACGCGAATTGATTGTTATTATTAATTAAAACAGAAATTTTAAATTACCATTTGATTACGTCTAATACTTTGCTTAAATTGGAAATCAATTAAATTGTCGTTTGATCAGACACGTTTTGGCAGCAAAAAGAAGAAACTATTTTACGCATATATGACGTAAGTTGATGATAAATTATAAATTTAAATAGCTTGTAGTCTGAACTTTATTTATTTCACTTATAATAGCCTACCGCTTCATTCACGTCTGCAAAGTGCGTTTGTACACGTAGACGTATGGTACCTATAGGCTAAGCTACATATTACACCGGCTATGTAGCAATAACAACTACGAGCCGGGCGTGTCAGTCGGATCCTGATGAATTACCTGCACACTACATTCTTTGATTTAAAACAAATGTCAACAACTTGTGCTGAACAGATGTTTGTTGCAGTTAAAATGTACAAAATCTCCGGGCAAGGCACTAAATAGCCACGTGTTCCCGCAGACATTTTTAAAGTCAACTATTACATTCTTATAGGTTAACGAACCTTCTTAAGATTTTACAGTCTGGAAAATATTTTTTCTCGTTATCGTCAATTGCCATTCTAGTTTATGGCCATTTTTCTATTTGTCCAAACGCATAACGTTCAGTCCGTTTGTAACAGCTAACTGTGCTTATAAATTCGACTATTAAATCTGGTCCTACGTTATCAATACTGACGCTACCCTATGTTGGACTCATATGTACTGATCAAAGAGACTTCAAATCTGTTACCTGCAGGATCCTTGAAACCACCCGGCAAGACTACTGTTTATACACAGAAATTCTGAGTCATACAACAGTATACGTATTATATTGGTGCATATATATAAATTAATATTAATATTATTCTTCCAATAGAATTTAATATGAAACTTGAACTGCATTTCAACTGACTTTCCTGATTTTCCTGATTTCGTTACCAAAAACAGTTTTGTCTTTAGATTTAACAAAGGTTTTAATTTATGATCACCAAACCTTTTGCCATACTCCATTCAATGGCAAACATTTCTTCTCCTGGTTCTTCTTCTCTGCTGTCTCATTCTGCTTCTCCACTTCCTTTTACTCGTCGACATCCTTTTCCCAGTCCTCATCCCGTTAATTGTAAAACGATTTTGCATATCTTACCAGACTACATTCTATAACGCTTTTGAAAAGGTTTTACCTTAATAGCAAATAGAATTACCGTGTTTTCGAAATAAATATTTTAAACAAAAACATCATCAAGCTGCTGTTCCTGATACTGACTTTTTGCTTAAAAAAAAACCGGTTCAATATCTCTCTCCTATGGCGCTACAGCCCAAATCAGGCCCTGGCCACCACCAATCTCCGCCTCCAATCCACTCTATCCACTGCAACCCTCCTCCAGTTTCTTATCCCCATGTCTCTCGCGTCCTCTGCAACGCCATCTTCCCACCTCTTCCTCGGTCTACCTCTAGGTCTCGTCCCCTCCCATGTACCCAGCAAAGCCCTCTTAGGGTTCCTGCCATCCTCCATTCTCATATAGGAAAACATAAAATCTTAATGCTTGGAAAAGTATACTCACTTTAATCATAAGCTTCTGATTTAATTTTGAATACACTGCATATGCTTGAGCCGCTTCGGCTGCTCTGTCGTCCTAGGTAAGGGAAATCGAGAGTGCCTAATTGCGGAAGCCAGGCCGGAATAATCCTCTCCTTTACTCATATCACTGCGAACGAATGACCTCGCTGCACCGGAGGAACTTGACGTTCGTCAGACAGCGACCCGGACAATGCAAACACGTCAAAGGCGTCAATATACCTGCACAACGAATGTTAATCTGTCTGTCTTTTGATTTTGGGTCAATTTTTAAGCCTCACTCTTTAAAGCAAAAAATATACAATTTTTAGTATTCATTTTACATGGTTTTAACGACTTTTGACGTTGTAAGACGATGATGGTTTATATCAAATTAAATTATTTATAAGAAAATTAATTTATTTTACATAAAAAAAGATGAAACTGTCGTTGGAAATTTTCTTTCATTCGAATGGCAATTTTAGGAGAAATTATCTTTTATTTCAGAATTACTGTCTACTACTAGCGATCTTCCTGCTTCTCGTGACGTCACTTCCGGTAAGCAGAGGCGACAGCGCAGGTCACATAATGCCAGAAAAAGGACTAGCCTTCGGTAAGTGTGCTGTGAGATTAGGAACAAGGACTCCCATTGTTTTTGTTTTGTTTAACATTCAGTTCGTGAATCCGGGAATAATATTGTGAATAAAGTGAACATCTTTGTGATCAGCATTGAGTACTAATCACAATGTATGTACTGCCCTCACCTCATTACCCCATAAATTTGAAAAGTAAATTGAAAGTGCCATCTTTAGTCGTTTAACTAAATGCCATATTACCGTAATACATTCACATCTGGACGTAAAGTTACTTTGGCAATGCTTTAGTTGTATCAAAATAAAATGGTTAAGTTTCTGATTTAATGTATCTACAGTACCACAGCCATCGAACGGAATTGGTCTGAAATATAACTAGTGTAATCAGAATTACTTATTGTGTTTTACAAAATAGTCATTAGCCACATAGCTAACTATTTGTGTTACCTTTATGTATGCTTTATTTTTAAAAGCCACGTTTCGATTACAGTATAAATCGGGTGTCCTACACAAGTGTTTTCGTGAGCTAATGTGCAGTAATATCGTGAGCTTGAAACAATTTGCCAGCTTATTTCTTCGATAACTTATTTATCGGTGAAAATTTTTGACGTGTGATGATTCAAACACTCGTATGAGTTAAATAATTTAAACTGGCTTAAAGAGGCTTTTAAAAGACGAATTTAATTTATTGGAGGGCGGTAAAATGCTTTTTAAGACGGCAATAAATTGTTCTGTCTACTTTAGAAACTGGATTTATCCACAGCAGCATTGATCACGTGTGCGCTCTTTTCTGTCTGACTTGTAACCTGTGGTTAACCGGTTTCGCGACGGTATGCGGCTGACCAAACACGTACGGTTACTTATTGGGCTGTGTCCGACCAGCCTGTAAGGAGTGCACACCGATTTGCCGCCTGCTATGCAAATTCGTAACCGACCACTAGTTTGTTGACAAGAAACTCTTCCATTTATCTAGCGTCATTTAGGAAACAATCCACACGAATAAATGCTCCAATCTTTACCTCACGTTAGTATCGAATTTACTGTAACCATTTAAGTATGAAAGACACTGGTGTTCACAACGTCCGGACAATGGGCCTGTTCTAGGCTATGTACCCTCTACAATGAAAATATATAGCGGGTCGCGCAGCTTTTACAGTATCAGCTTTATTTTTGTTTTTAAAAATAATGTTAAAAAGAAAGTTTACTGAACCCTGTTGTCTGTACTATTGACATGATCTTAAGTGTGAGATAAACATCTGCTATTACATTCCTGCCCTTTCCAACTCAAATAATTTTGAACGGATTCTGAACACTGCGTAAAAATGTGCTAGCTTTAGGGTCGAAAGACATGGCAGTATTATCTTGACAATTAATATTTCAGAAAACAATCTGTAGATAATTGGTTACATTAATTTTACAGTAAGTAATTATTTTTGTGACGCAGTGGCAAGGGATGCTGATATTTGCTTAAAATAAAACGATGAACATCCATCGCCAAGGACAGGGAAAAATGGAGGCGGATAATTATGGAGGCTAAGGTTCGACTCCGAACTGTGACGCCATAGAAGAAGAAGAAGTTATTTTTGTGAAAGCACTATGCAAAATCTCTCCATCCCTTTCTAAATTTAATATTTAAATATAATATATAGGTATTTCTAAGACAAGTAGAAAAGAAGAAAAAACAAATATGAAAGAAAAGGAAACAAAACGCATATGTATTATTAAAGAAGGTTTACATTTTCTCACTGCTATAAACCTTTTTTATACCACAAAGGATAAGCAAGGAAAAGTTAAAATTTGATGATTTTTGGTTGATAGGTTTTTGTTTGTTGGTTAGTGGTCGGCTAGTCGGCTATTAGTCTCTTATATTAGTTTCACGTTTTAGATAGGGCTACTTTTAAATCTGGGTATAACTAAATAACATATATATATATATAAGTTGTGTAGATTAATCCTGAATTCCCTTAAGTATGACTTTTTGGCGTAACCACTTACCCAAATGAAATGGGAAGACAATTGTAACAAATAGTAACTAGTTCTTCTTGTTTGTATGGCACATGAAAACATTCTGGTAAGTCACTTTTAATCTATAATAATTAGTTTGTTGTTGGCCTGCCTTGTTTTACCTATCATTCATCTCTTCCTATAACGCCATTTACCTATTCAATAAATTAATATTAATAATCATGTAATCTAATTAACCAATATATTATACAAATCTGTTCGTGTATGTATAAATAACATCTGAATCATATAACGGTTAGTCGAAAAACCATGCAACCCAGAATTTGAAAGTGTACCTCTCGATGGCAGAGATATATAGGGAAATTAGAGTTATAATGTCAATAATATCCCATTTATTTATTAATCTAACATAAGTTTTTAACAATGTATTGCATAAATATAGTCAGAACAATTGTTTTGTAAAGTCTATGTTGTTTACAGATATATCCACATGTGTCAAACGAGTTTCTCATAAAAGGCAACATCTGTTTATATTAGAAGGTCTACAAATGAATTTTTACAAACACACGTAAAAATTATTTCAGAATAGGTTTCCGAATAAGTCGTACATAAAACGTGTGCTTGATTGATTTCGTATTGCTCTTTTGAAACCTGCAGATAGGTAGCATTACCTTAAACAAGATGGCACAACAGCAATATGGCCCCATCAGTAGATAGTGATGTTCACATCAATAGATATTACTATGAAGAATTGAAAAAATACTGTGTATAGTAATTCTGGTAACACTGGAGAACTGACAAGCAACATAAAAAATGGAATTAGAAAAACAGCAGACGTCACGTTACGAAAACTGCCCAAAAATGTGATTAAGATAGTGTAAGCTTTTCTAGGAGTAGGTGATGGATATTGTTACGACGGTCTACTTGATCGTCGTAGGTACAGTGGAAACAAAATACAAGACACCAATTAAGTCACTAATTACCAGCTTTAATTTTCACAGTTAAACAATTCGTAATTAACAACACAGTCTCTACAACAAATCAAATAAAAATTGTTCACAAGCAATAAAATTTCAACTAATATTAAACACAAATGTATTACAATTATCCTGCCCGATTATTAAACACTTCACTAATAACCAATTGAACGCACACAGTAATATCGCCCGATAATCACTTGTAATCGCCCGACAATAAACTCTCGAAACGCACTGTAATTTATAGCGACTATAACTGAAAACTAAGGCCGCTGTCGCCTTGTATTTATACATCCGCGCACAGACCAGAAGATTCCAAACTGCGTCTTAGCGCCAGTGTGTCCGACGTAATTAATTGTGGCCTTGACACAGTCCGCGCGGCTGGCGGCCTCCAAGAAAAATCTCGCGAATGCGTCGAGAATCACGTACACCACACAGATTCCGCTGGATACAACTAGAATATTCGATAAACACGTAGATTGTTCTGTGATGTCGTAACATTATTCAAAAATAACGTTCTCTTTAAAAATAAAATATATCTGTTTTCATGCATAGACTATTACTTATTTTATATTGTATTTTTTATGTTGCGTAACTTTTCTACCATCACATTTTTAGTTTAATTTAATTACACTGATCGAATGTTTGCTCGGCACTTGGTAGAACATTTTAATAATATTTAAATTGAAAAAACGCTTGATTTAGTTCTACAGATCTTGAGTTAATTCTAACCTCTGAAGGTGCAGTAACTGATGACTGACGTAGCTGTTAGAAAAATGAAAAATTTTTGTAGAACTAAACCAAGAGATAATTTTAATTTTAATTTAAGTTAATAATTTTTCGATAAAATTATTAAAAATGATGTAAACAACGAACAATATTATAATGAAATAATACAGTATCTCACTATCATAATGATGAAATATGGTCTTGTAAATATCACCTTTAACATTATTATAAGGTATAAGTCTCTGAACTAACTGTAAAAGTATCTACTAACTGTTCAATGTACCGAAATTCTTATAAGGCTATCTGATAGCTTGGCTGTTTCATGATTTTCCCCTTTCATCCTGTTTAGCTAATTAAGTTGTTTGGGTCAGCTACAATTCTCCACACCGTTTGGAGAAGTGTAATTTTAGCTTATATTTTATCGTAGTGTGTGTGTGTGTGTGTGTCTAAACAAACATGTAGATACCGAGCTGCAGTATATTCTCATTTAATAATGCATGTACATTGACTTGTACATTCTCTGTTACAGCTGGTTACGGGACACGGTAGTGTTGGAAATCGGATAGAATCATTGCCAGGGAGACTAACCAAACAATATCTAAGAAAGGCCTTTTTTTTTCAATTTGAACAAAATAATTTTTTCCGTTTGTACGTTTTGGCAAATCCGTTATTTTCTAAGAAATATTGAACGATATATTTATCACCGATTGGGATTTATAGACAGTTGTAAAGTTCTATTTGATTGCAGATGAAATAGTTTTTAAGCTAAAAATCATAAAACATCAAAACAGAAAAGAGTAAAATGAGCAAAGCCGAAAATGTTTTTGATAAGACTACGTAATATTTGTAAATGTTATTAAGAATATTAAAGAATAATAAAAAATTTTTATTTCGTTAAGAAAGCAACAAAACAGATTATGAAAATGGCTTAATTATAGCTTTTTCAAGAGGGACTTCATAATGCTTTAAAAATTTGTTATCCTTTTATTAAGAGTTCGATGTTCTGGACCGAGACACTATACGCTATTTTAAAATTATCAATGTTAGAAATCAAGCCTTTGAACCACTGTAAGTGTACATTCTTAGGAAAATTAAAAAAATATTTAATCCCTTAAAAAAAGCGCAGAAGCCAAATTCCGACGAATAACTGAAATCAAGCAAATGACCTGCACGGTCAGTATTCACAGAATAAAAATCTACATTGCAGTATAACGCTGGCATAAACTACGTTAACGACATTTTAAACTAAACAACGTCTTGTGACATTTTATTTAGAGGCCATGGGAGGACAGTAAAGGAGAACGCTATTAATAGACCTGAATATTGTGTACCGTGTGACTGCAGAATGTTCAGAATGCCAAGGTCAATATATGTATGAAAAGAGATTTTAAAACAGAATTCTAAATACTGTCAAGTACAGAAAATGTGCTTATCAGGCGAGATAAACTGTGTGTGAACAACATTCAGAGGATAATTTAAGATAATGTTGAGCGTCATTGAAATGACCACTTTTGGAATGGCAAACGAAGTGCCGTTAAAAGGAATGAAAAAATATGTCGCATGGTAAAAGATATTGAACTTGGTAACTGTATCAAAGTGAATAAATTGTACGCAACAGACGCGAAAGCCATTTGACAAGTATGCTCTTGAAAAACTTATAGTTTCAATCGTGGCTCAGAAGGTGTTTAATGAGAAGTGCCTCTGTATAATTATTACAAATTATTGTAGAGTATTTTACGACTTAGTCGATGGCAAACGGAAGTATACGTGTTCCATTGTTGTAAATTTAGTTACAATATAAAATACCTGCTTCAAATAGCGCAAAATGTTTAGCAGGTACCATAAAGTAATTATAATAAACACTCTCAAATCGACACGGGTTTTTCGCTGACACATTTCCTTGAAATAAAAAACAAAAATTTCCCAAATTTTAGTTATTCACGGAAATCATGAGGAAAATTTGTACAATTAGTTTAACATTTAAGGCAAAAAACAAGCTACAGTGTTATTCCGGTTGAGCAGTTCTAAATAATTGTTTATCGTGTTCGTTAAATGTGAGTGGCTAAACTCTGTAATTTACTGGTAAAGGTGACAAGTTAAGAGAACTGCTAAAGGTGGCATGTGAACAAGATACAAACAGATGCAAGTACATGTAGATAAATTTATTAAAATATTTAATTTTTGTTTATAGGACGAAGGGAAACTTGATTTTTGTTCAGCACCAAGTGGAACTTGATTTACTTTCTCTTGGTTGAATCACTCCTTTATTTGGTTATTGCACATTTGTTTCGTGTAGTTTAAAGAAATGATACTATTAGCTATGGTAGTAAATGCACCTATGGTCAGTGGCACAAAATATTTACTTGCACAGCAAATATTACTAAACTTATTATTAAATTGTAATTGGACCGCTTCTAACATAAAATTCTCGTTTTCAGAAACAACACTCTTTCAATGAAGCTTCTGTCCCTTAATACTATAAAGCATACACACGCGCGTGCACTCACCCACGCACACTGCGCGCGCGCACACACACATGTATACACAGCATGTTAAACCTATGTTTACTTAACATTATGAACACCAAGTATGAAATGTACTATGAAGTGCTAAATGTGATAAGTGCACGCGTATACTCATATCCACTATTTAAGCCTAGTAAATATACTCGCCTAATTGATAACAATCTCTGTTACCTCAATATCAAAATCCGAGCGCGGCGCGGGTGTATTTAGTTACCAAAATTAAATCAAAATTGAGAAAAACGTTTCGTGAAATTAGAATATGTTTAAAGGTATTATAAAATAATACATTGGGTAATGAAGCACATTAAAAAAATACAATTGTTACAAACCTTATGAGGATTATAGGTTCTCGCCAGAGATATTCTAACGTCTGATAACGTCTTTGTGTTTTCATGCTTCCCTTCCTTCTCTAAAGAAATAAAAAACACATTTTCTATTTTCTTGCCTAATCGTTTTTACTCATTCTCTAGTAGTTACAATATTTCTCAAGAACGTCAAGTGAGCAGAAAGAATCGAGATCTGGAACACTTTTTTGCTATAATAACTTTCCAATTTACTGACTAAATACCAATCTATTGGGAAATGCGTAAGGTCGTGAAAGGTAGCGAATAATGAGTTGCAGAGCGATAATTAACCTGTGGTTACGGTGAAACTCAGACTTGGCTAAAACGATGACCACAGTGAATGCGTGGTTTATATATAATCACTGGGAATCTCAATAAACATCTGAACATATCTGTTTTGAAGACATATATATTGAGAAATTGTATCCTTTTTGTTCCAGATAATTCGGTTTAATCACGTTTGAGCTGCATATAATATGTGAGTATAATAAACTGTGTGAGTGTAAAATACCTCGGTATATAACTGTTTTTGTAGAATAATATTAAAAAACGTTTAAGTATTTTGCAAAAAACTAAAAAATTCACTTTTTCTAATACAGAAATCCAACAGCGATAATTTGTTTGTAATCCTTACATAAAAATAATACAAATCCTGCAGAAAGTGATTAACATGTTTATACTTATTCTAAAATACATAACCAGTAATAATTTCTAGATTACTTTGTTTGTTGACCGTATAGCACGTAGACCTGGAAGTCGTTACACACAGTCCGCCTTCAGATACGTTCGCATCCATGCCGACGGAAGCAAGTGGATTAGTGATTACTCATCTCGCACTCCCCTTTGAGTTAGTGCTTACCGAAGTTACTACGTCGTGTGATCAATTTGCAACACTTAATGTTTACACAAAACATTATCTTTTGTCAGATAAAGGATGAAAGAAAAACTTAGAAAATACTAGATAAAACGGATGACACCTAATCAGTAACTAATCGGGAAAAGTAAGACACATCCTTTCTTCCATACGTTTAATGAAGGAAAGAGTGAATGTAAAAAAGCTTAATGAAATTAATTAATTGATAAATACTAGAAAGAGTAGAAATTGAGTTTTTTTCGGAAGCGAGTGCATTGAAGAAACTCTGAGCATAGTCACCAGTCAACTCTTAGAACTGGTAACAAAAAACGCGAGTATTTTGATCGGAAATTTTAAATTTTTTTACTTGAAGTAAAAGTGTTTAACTTTTCTGAGGATACCTCAAAAATTTATTTAATTACTTTTTTTAAGGAAAACGAGAGATATTAGTTCTATGCTCTTCCAGACTGAGGCAGAAAAGAGACGAAACGCTTTCGAAACAGTTCTGTTCATGTGGGCGGTAAATACAGTCGAACTGTTCAAACTTTGGTGTAGAGTCAATGTTTTGTATAACGCGCGCACACACACAAGTACATAGCATAAGGAAAACCAATTTATTAATACTAGTATCTTTTGAAGTTCATAGCACGTAAATAATTTTGTTTATGACATAAAGGTACTTCCATTTCCACGCAACCAGGAAATAGAAAACGTTAGTTACATATTTCCTACGATCGGATGTCACCGTGAGACGGACAAAGTCGTGACAGTTTCACGTGTATTAAAGCATGTAACGCGTAGTCTAGCCAGAGATGACAGCTATTGTACACAGTGTTTATTGTATTGTTTGTCTACAGGTGGCATTCCATACGGAAGCGTGTCCGGGAGAGTGGCAGAATACTTCCGGTCTGGCGGTGCAGTGTACCAGTACAAGCCTAACACCATGGACAACTTCGACGGAAACCAACTGTACAACCAGCAGGAAGACTAGCAGCAAGATGCATCTGTGTTTTGATCGGTGTTACACAAGGACCCTTAGATAGCCACTACTATAATCTACTGCAATAATTTAAAATCCAGTGGATCACAGAATAAATGTCACAATATTATAGAATTTTACGATGTTCACTGTATGCTTCCACAAGAGTGAGGTTCAGGAAACTGATAAGATAAAAATTGGAAGACCGTGACAACCATCAGATACCAGAAGTGCTTTTAGCTTTGTACGATTCAAATACAAATATTATAAAACGTGTCACGAAGTCTTAAATAATGTTACTGTTTCTGCATATTTCACTCAGTGATTATCGTAAATAAATAATTTTACTACCACTATTGTATTAACTTGATAAGTAGAAACGATTTGGTAATAGTGATAGTAACACAGGCCTAATAGTGACAGTGAAAAAGTAGAATCAAGCCCTGGCAGAAACGCCTAATTTAAGGTACTTTTACTTTCGTTGTCAATAGTTCCGTTGATGTAAGAAGTTCTAGCAAACTGAAGTTGTTAATAATTGAATTATAGTTTCCAGTAACGCATACCTTTTATAAATAAATAAATAACTTTATTCATTAAATAAATAACGTTTCCTTACTCTCCCGTTTTTCTTTGAAAAGATCTTACAAACAAACTTTACAGAAAGTGCTGTTTATGGGGACATGATTGGAAAGAACGTTAATTGTATTAAACGTACCAGTTGTGTAGTATAGCACGTTACATATTGACAACGATTTTTAAATGATAATTATGTTTCAGTAAATACTATTGACACCGTAAAAGAATATAGGTAGTTATACAATTTTGCATACATACCAAGTACACAATTAATTGATAAACACACACACACACACACACACACACACACACACACACACACACACACACACACACACACACACACACACACACACACACACACACACACACACACACACACACACACACACACACACACACACACACACACACACACACACACACACAGTTTTATGAAACAAAAGAATATTTCAGAAAAAATTAAACATCTAAAATAATTTACTGCATATGTAGGCTACATACACATATTTTCTGTCCTGTACGATTTAACATAACTCGCGTAAGTGTGTGTGTGGGGAGGGGCAATAGCATTTTCATTTTTTCAAATGCTAAATGATCGCATATCAAATAGTAAACTTCGTGTTCCAAATTACGTTACGAAATATAAACATCCTGGTCATACATTTGTTACATTTTCAAACAAAATTTGCATCGGTATTATTATTAGGCCCTATTCATAATAATTTTTGTAAACTCAAAATGAAGTTTGTAAACTCAGTGGGTAAACCGGTATCAATAATTACCTTACAGTGTGTAAGAAAATTTATCAAGATTGAACATAGTATGAGAAATTCAAGTCGTTATCTTGAAAGGCGCTGGTATATCACGAAATGCTGTTTTATGAGAAATGAAATCGGTACTGTCAATAGAACAGAGTGTACTGGGATACCGAATAAGGAAAAAGTCAATAAAATTCTGTAGGCCTATACAATGCTCATAAAATGTATAGTTTATAAGACGCTTATTAGGTTTTTAAAAATAATTATTTTAATTAAAATAATCAGCTCATGAAATAACATTTTTCATTCCACTGTTTTTTTAATAGACTTGTGCAATAATATTCCGATTTTATGAATATTATGATGTTATGTCTTGTATAGAAACGGTTTGTGAATTGACAAACTGACATCATAGCTCCGAGTGCTAAATCCGAAGGATTATTTTAAATATATTACGTGTTGAATGCATTAAAATCAATTTATTAAGATTTGTTAATAAGATGTTACATACAGGTTACCATAAAACAATAAAATAAACGAGTTTAAAACACAATTTTATTAAACAAATATTATTTGTTCCAAGAAATAACTATAATATCTGTATTAGCTGTATTATTTACAAGTTTTATGTATTATTTGTTTTGATTATCACAAACAGCTGGTAACAACAAGTGAGAAGTTTTCTGTAAGTGTCTAACACGAATGGGGCGCGTATATGAGTAATGGTGATGTAATGCGTATATGAATAGAATTTACTGACCCAGCTAAAAACTTGTGAAGAAGCAAGATGTAAAGCCGCTGTTTACACTTATGCTAATGATAGCAATAGTTTGGGAGTTCTTCTCAGATGAGCAACCATATTGGCAATCAAAATCACCTGCCATTGGCATTCGCTTTGTGGTAGTCTACCAAAAGACAGTCCCAGGAATCCCCCCCTTACGTGACGTCGTCGAGAGCAACGAGTATCCAAATAATTTATGTAGTCAATGTTAGAATCGATAATGATTAAATGTTCTGTCAAAGATTTGAAAAATTTAGTCTGACGATAATAATAATAGTAATATTAATGATTGGTAGAGTAGATTGTCTAAGCAAGGAAAGTGGTGTGGTTAGCGTTAAGTTTCACGCGCCTACAATTGCCCTAGGATTTTTAACCAAGGAACTCATGTCCACAGGGCGAGTCGACCTGGTGGACTAAAAACTTCTTAATTTTATGGTGCTGCTGGGAATTGAACCCGTAATGTCTAGGTTAGTAGTTAAGTGCCATATCCACTGGTCTACTAAACCCCCTCTTACCTGGATGATTATAGTTGTTAATTCATTACATGAATTAACAACAAGATCCAGAACAACTCACGATAATGTTGTCTTTCGCAATTTAGGGTCACTCTTGAGTTTCCATAACTTATTTAAACTAGGGCTATTATAAACCAATTGTTTCATTTTTACGCTGTGGAGACTAAGGAAACACAAACTAAATTTAATATTGAGAACATAACTTTAAAAAATCATTTTTAGTATTCCAGTACCTTGAATTCGTGTTGTTTATATTTTCTGCCAGCTTCGTATACAAATTTTACATTATTTAATATTTATGGCGTGTATTTTGAAGTTTCTTAGTTAAGAATATGAAGGTTTGTGTAAATTTAGTTATGTCATTAAGCTAAAAATCTTATTACTTACCCGTACTACTGATTAATGTTAGACCAAAATCTGTAACTTTGGCGTTATTACATTTCAAACATAAAGTTATTTTCTATAGAAAACATGTTAATGTACCCTTGTCGAGATCTTACGTAAATATGATACACACTCTCGTAGAGGGGTCACAAGTATTTTGTTTAATAATAAACACCTTTCTGTACCAGCAAAGGGCTTAAAGCACATTCGGGAAGGGTAGGCTGTAGGCTACAAGAAAGGTAATGTCTCCAATACTATGCTATTGCTATACCTACTTATTGTTTCATAGGTAGGCCTACTCGTATCCACGGGACGAGAAGACACGCGGGCTCTAATACGTGCTTCCTCGCATTGATTTTACGGCGCTGCTCGGAAATCGAACTCGGAACCTATAGACTAGGTTATGAACACATTGGTCTATTAACTCTTTAATAGAAAATGTTAATACTACAAAAAAGAGGACACAGAACCTACTATACAGACACCATACGATATTTTTATGGTATATACCTCCAGACATTCTTTGCTGCAGATAGGATGCGACGTTGAACTTTCCTAAGATAACGCCAGGAATTATGGATTGTTAGTAGGTAAACACAGATTTTTATTATTACTAAATACTGTTATTTTCATGTCATTTTTAAGCAGTAGTCACGTTCAGTATCAGCTGCGATGGTCCTCATTTAATCAGCCACAAAATTCGTAGTAACATGGGAGTACGTTTGTGGAGCCTTTCATAATCTAATAAAATGTACTATGACCTTCCATAATCCTTTGTAACATAGTATCGTGCGGGGATAGTGTTATTCTTCTGGTCTTCCAGCTGATTACAATCACAGAGGAGGGTGATTTTTAATAAATTATATAACAAAATATACAAAACAAAAATAAATATGTCAAGAACATAATGTAAAAATGACGATGATGATGATGATGATGATGATGATGATGGTGATGACAGTCATGATGGTAATTTTTGGACAACAATTATTTGTGACCGTTCCGCACTACTTCAAAAAAAAAAAAAATTGAAATGTAAACGTTCATTTTGTACCATCACTTACGTAGTAATGTACGAGTGTTGTTTGTTGATATTACATACATAAATAATTCTGTAAAACAAAAATACTAAAATACTTTATTGAAAAACATACAGGCGTAATAAACTTTAAAACACATAGCAGTCTCTCACACTTGTATTGAGCGCGCACACACATATAAAGGGTAAGTCGTGTTAACAAAATGTGTTACTTCGAATGCGTCGACACACAATAGGACAACCCAGTATAATCATGTTTCTCTGAAGCTTCAGAGAGCTTCAGAATCCTAACATCAATTATACCGGATGGCGAGATGTCTTCTGAATTTTGTCATTTTAGTTTCTTAAAGCATTTTTCATACATAAATACAGTAGTAATCTGTATAGTAATACCGTAATTAATTACTACTACTGATGTTAGTTTAAGTACGAACTTAAAACGTTCTAAAGATATCACATAAAATTAAAAAACCTGGAAGAACGGAAAAACTGATTAGTTTGCGGAACACATCAGTGACGTGTTCCTTAAAGACATCCATTATACTGTACATAAGAATTTTATGACTAAAGTAGTTGATAAACCAAGTTTTACTTTGTATTTTTCCTGTTTTATTGCTTATGCTACATGATCGACCCCTCGATCATTTCTCCGGTAATGCAGCTTCATTTGAATTCAGTGTTTCCTATCTCTTTCTGAAGCCAAACTAATGTTCTCACAGACAATGCTCCATGACTTCTTTCAATCTGTTTTACACAAGAAACAAAGATTTTACAACCTGTATCCTCTATGTCGGTTGTAAACATTTAGTGAACGAAAAGTTGATAGTTCATCAGCAGTCTTTTTGCCCTTGAGTACAAGAACCAGTCTTTTCTTCCGGAGCAAGTTTTGCTCAATAAACTTCAGAGACCATTGTAACGTCAGGTTTGAGGGGGATGTCCAGGATTCCATCTTACCCTAGTTTCTTACTCGTTTCTGTCCCGTTGCAGGCTTACATAGACCTCACGATGGAAACAGACAATAGCTCTTCTTCCTCTACAGATTGCTCAAGTGGAAACTGATGTTTCATTTGAGTAGGGAACTACGCTGTGATAGTTTTTCCCGACAACAGGGAGAGCTTCTTAGACTGCCATTACAGATTTATAAGATCTCCCACTTGGGTTGCTATCAGCCTCACTGCACGCAATATCTCGTTGCCAAGCTATCTCCAATAACTTCGTTGTTTGTTTACCTTAATAACTTAATAGGATAACCTTAGCAAAAACTTAATAGGATCTGTATAACTAAATCTTATAACCAATTAAGCATACACATTCGTTTAAAAGTTACAAGGTTGTTCACAGTTACTTGACTTTCATTTAATAATGCATTTAATTGAGAACAGTAACATTATTAATATCAGAAGAGAAAGTCAGTTTAGCTCAGCGATCATTGAATCAGTGAAGCAAAACTATATTTTTGACATCGTTTATTGTACAATTTTTTGCCGCCCTAGGAAAAATTTCATACTTCCATTTGTCACAGATCTGAGACGTAGTGGGAGAAACGTAGTGACATACCATAAAAATGTTTACTCATATAACCGACAAGCATATTCATGTCAAGAGACTAGTGTTTTCTTTGATATCCTCACTCTACCACATTCTGCGAAATATGTACGTCTTTACAAGTTTTGTTAGAAATATCGGTAACATACGTTACAGCTGACAAAGCTATTTCACGATTATATTACTTAGAACATTCAAAATGAACATAATTCGTTTTCAAATTAGTTTTAAAACATAGTAAAAGAAGTTCATTGAAGAACTTACTGTGCTTTGTAGTTTACGTAATACTTTAGAAATCAATAAGGAAACCTAGACATCATAAGTCTACGAAAATATTGGACAAAATATAAACCACGTATGTTTATGGAAAAATTAATAAAGAAGTCGATATGTCTGCAGTCAAAGAAAACAAGTATCATAAAAACTACAAGTTTTGAAGAAACTGATGCGGATTATTTTAATGCAGCACAACTAAAGTAAGCTGTAAATGATTAAGGGTTTTCCTCTTTCAAGGTACAGTAAATTATACAACAGAAATGGAACAGCATATCTAGTCTGAACATTATTACTGGTTCTGTTAAACTAGATGATACAAAATGATAAAACTATTATAGTCGTTATAAAATTGGCACAAATATATCACCACAGGGAAAGCAGAACACAAACATAACATACCGTAAGCATTATTTTTAAGTTGAATTGTCTAAATGTATGCAACTCTACCAATAGATTCCGAACAGGTGGTAGGTTTCAAATATAATATGGGATCGTTATATAAGTTGTTAAAAATAAGTTGCTGCCAGACAAAATCTGTGTACAAATTTCTTTGTACTTATTACAGAGGATCAGGAAAATTAATGACTAGTTCTTCCAACGTATCACATCACATTTCTTTTTTTTTTTTAGGTCTCGGAAGAAAGCAATCGTTGGTCAAGGTGAGCATACGTATGTCGACGTGAATGCCCACTTACATCAGATACTTGATCAGAAAAAAGATTTCTCTTTATTTGAAGATTAACTCAAAAAGCACAAAATGGGATAAGGGCAATACGATCCCCCTGAAGAGATGCATCGACTGGCTAGGAACACAACTAACAACTGTCAGAATTTTTACTCGACCACTGAAAGTGAATCTCAAGTTAGTTGTGTGATGCATCCGGACAAGACGCCTGTGTTATACGTGTATGTACATCGTATGCAAACGAACGACACACT
The DNA here is from genome assembly GCA_034769895.1 of Magicicada septendecula. Classification (NCBI taxonomy): domain Eukaryota; kingdom Metazoa; phylum Arthropoda; class Insecta; order Hemiptera; family Cicadidae; genus Magicicada; species Magicicada septendecula. The sequence goes on from CM068368.1 coordinate 550,155,533, forward strand.
TGTAGGCTACAATAATACTTTAGGGTGCGACAACAGACAAGAAATATATAAAGCACAAGAAAAACGGATTCATGTAAAGTCTTAAGTAAAGTTTATGTAAATATAACAAATCGTGAGAAGTGAGAAGTACATTACGTTGATATGAATTCCCTGCGTTAAATTTATAGTAATGACACGTGTAGCCAGGATAAAGTTGTACAGCAAAGATTTACCCCTCCATTAGGTTTGATAATATTTTATCACTCTGTCCTTCAAAGTACATAAGCAAGATTCTCTCAAATCGTAGTACGTAGCCTACCAATCGGAATAACTATTCCCCCAAAATCGGAATCTGATGGTTTTCGGAATCAAAATCAAACGAAGGTTCTTTCAAACTATTGAAAATACGACGTTTTTCCAACCGTTTTACACTCAGTATCCGTTACAAAATTATCTGCCTCTCGTAAACGATTAAATTATGAGCCCATTAATTTCAAAAAGAGATCAGAGAAAACAAACGCGCCAGCAATTAAAATTTGAGAAATATTTTAATTGCAAAACAGAACAAACGTTGACCACATAAACATGACAAAACATAATGAAATTAGGCCTATATAAACAGATGCATCCTATTATTTATACGCTCATCTCAAGTTTCTTCATAGTAATAAGCAGTGCAAAATAGTAACAAGAGCCTCCCTCTATGTTAGTAACATAAGATCAAATGTAAAGCAATGGAAATTAGTAGTAGCCTATAGCAAAAAAGACTAATTTTAAACATAAATTGTTAGACTAGGCCAAAACTAAGAAATGTTATTTTGTGAATTACAGTACAGAAATTTATGTTATGAGATCTTAAAATGATCAGAAGGAGAAAAGCATTTCACTGGTGATAATCTTATTATGATTGTACAGAGTATAAGGAAGATATGTTAAAATGAAGATTTTTTGTTCATTTTGATCACAAAAAGTGACGCCAATAGACTAACAATGCTAGAGGTTTCAACCAATGGGAATTTTTCACATTTTGCATTAGCAAGCCCAAAATTGGAACCAAGCGAGTTAGTTGATTGTTGGAATTCGAGCTGTAAAGAACGGAGCCTCTGTGTCACCTTAATACAAGAAGTTACAATCCGAATCGATCCCAAGATTGGTTAGGTGACGAGTGACTATAGTTCATAACCTACGAGCGTTAAATAAAAATTGTGAATCATTAAAAATAACCAGAAGGGAATAACAGTGAATAAATAATAACAATGACTAAGAAAGTGTGTGTTTAAAAAGGAAAGTATAGTGTTAATAATTAAATTCTTAAAACGATTTATTAACTAATTATCAGAACCCAAACTGCAACACTTTATGTATATATATGAACTATTTATTGCACCAACACTGAACTAAAACACTAACACTTGTGTAATTATATCATATTAAAGTAATTATTTCTTTGTATTTAAATTTTGGAAAAGTATAACCTCACAAGACACTGTTAACCTCAAAGGGACACTTTTGCAAACACGAACTGTTCGTTATTTTAGTTATAAGATATTGTTTTGTTATATTATAGTTAACTTTATATTGTTATGTTTTATACTTCACAAAGGGCATTTTCGCTATAATTATTGTAGTCTAAAAGAATCCACGAGGTTATATTTACATAACGTAAATTATTAACCTATGTCAGAGTTGCTGAATATCATTGTACCAACCGCTGAGCGGATAAATTAAATAGCTGGGATAATTCAAATTAAGAAATATTTTATTTATTGTGAATTCAGAAGAAAGGAGAAGAATTTAAAAAGAAAATAAAAGAATATTGAATGGAATGCATTTTGTATGATTAATTATTTCAATAATTAATAATTTTTCAATTTTACGAGTGCTAGCGTTTTCATAAACAATGGAAGCATAAATTGGCATTACCTTTTGTTTTGTGTCCCACGTGAGATTTAAATTATTAAGCTAGGTGAGTGAATAAGAAATAAAATAAAGAAATTAATTAAACAAAAATCAAAATAAAATTAAAAATTTTACAAAACTAATATTTAGTAAACGACCGTTACGAATTAGCGCTTACCAAGTGAGACAAAGAAAAAAAATAAAGTAACAAGGAAAGTAATCAATTAATTAATTATTTTAATTAAATAAAAATAATAGAAAAAATATAGAAACATATATTTGCACACAAGTAGAAGGTTGAATCATTGCAAGAATTTATTTTAGCATATTACATGAATTGACCCAAAAAAGTGGGGCTCTACATCTACACATATCAACTCAACTTATTAATTATATTACATATTTGACGCCAACAACGTGGGGTGTTAAACAAAAAAATATATCAACAGAAATCATATAACTCATAAATATACAAATAAATATTACAGTACATTGCAATATTTATTTAATTATTTTTAATTAACATATAAAATTTTGATAATATAAGTTATGTCCACTGAACATGGAGATTCATATAATCATATTTTCAAAGAAAAACTTTAATAATTTGGCTATTTCAAAATTGTTCACTGAATAGTTTAATTTCGTAAAGTATATATCGTCACTGGAACTTAACATAAATTTAAACATTATATAAATGTCGCTTTGCTAACGTTTACACAAAATTGCATTTGTCAATCGTCTCTAGAGAGCCGCCTATATAAATAGAATACACCTTAAATAGAAAAAATAGAAGATAGGAGAGGGCGAGGAAGGAGAGGGTATGATGTGTTGGCAGATATGATGACGGGGGGAAATTATGGACAACTGAAGAGAGTGGTAGAGGATTGAACAACGTACAGAATACAGTTCAGCTGTAATCTGTATTAGGACAGATTCGTAATTGGTGATACATTGTGTGAGTGTGTGTGTTTGAGAGAGAGAGAGAGAGAGAGAGAGAGAGCGCATCCTTTTGTATAATGTCGGCATTGATACGGTCAAATCTGTAGTAAGTAGGCCTATTTATAGTAAGTGTATGTAATATGTAGTGTAATATAAGTATAATATTACAAATAAAAATAAGAATAAAAATATAATTGTAATTGAAATATATAGAGATATTGTGTGTGTAGCTTTTGTGATAACAAGGGTATTGTGCTCTTCCTTTAGCCCCACTATTAGGCTAGTCAAATTGTAATATAATTTCAAATGTAATAATAAATAAAATATAGAAATATTGATGATAAGAATATGTTATAACTAGGTGTGTTTGATTGATAAATACCAAATACATCAAACTTTAAAAATTGTGTAAATATTTTTTCTTGTTCTTGTATCGAGTTTGAGTGAATGATTTAATTTAATTAATTAATAATTAATTAATTAGTTGAGTTTGTAATTTCCTTCTATATCTATTCTCTCAATGTGAATTATGTTTTTGCTTAATAAAAAATAATAATAACATTAATGGTAGAAATAAAAACAATCCTGGTAACTGAATAATGATTTGCGTTTATTCATTCAAAATTGTGCGCCAGTCAAACTGCGCATGTCCCAGGCACTGGCGAATATTCGCCACAGTCGGCAGTGAGAAAAATCAACAAATATATTTTTTACAAGTTTAAATTTATGGTTCTTTTAACGAGTCGAAATGGTCAGAGGGCAAGGAACAAGATACATTTAACAGGTATTCTTAAACTAAATGTTAATATCTGAAATAGAACAGAATTATTATTACAATTGTCAATTAGAAAGAAATTATTTAAATTTCGAACCAAGTCGAAGAAATGACGTCACTCCTCTCCAGGAAGCACTGGCTGATCGTCTTTATAGAAATTCAGCAATGGCCGCCGTCTGCTCGATTTTAACTGCTATGATGCCGTTGGAATTGAAGATCTTCTCCCACAGAAATAAAACGATGTTCCCTTTTCTGCGAAGTGTTGTTGGTCCAAAATATAGTGTTGAATGTCCCCTCGTCGTCTGCGATGTCGAATTCTGGATGGATCTCTTGTGTAGTGTAGTGTACAATTATGTGTGTTGGTTCTCTGTGAATTCGTTCCAAAAATTGTTCAAAATGGCTGTCGATTTCTGGTGTTGAGTTTTATGGTGTTATACTGTGTTTTTGGAAATTTGTGAAGTGTTAGACATTGATAGATAAGGTTATTTCACTTGTTAGTTCATCTCCGTAACACGCCACATAACCACACTTGGTTTTAATACAAATTATTTGGTTTTCAGTACTTCACTAACACATTTTTCAACTGTTCAGCTTTGCGATTAACAATAGACTAATAGACGCAACGTCGTCGTTTTAGGGCAATTTGTGGTATGTCTTTTTCCTCTTCATATTGTTTAATTATAAAATATCTGTCTAAGACTTGTTTCACTATCTAACTATACATAACAAGTTTTCTTATTTTTTACTGTATTTCAAATATTTCTTAATTTTACATGAATCTAACTATTCAGTAATATTGATTATTTAATTTTACATCTTTTGATATATAGCTGGGTTTGTTTCAAACTCATTTAAGCCCAAAAATTACAATTTCACATAATGATTGTATGCCCCATATTTTGTACAAATTCAGTGTTTTAAAGGTTTTTATTTGTTTTTTCGGTATAATATTTCCCTGGAATACACCTAATAACTCCGTAATTACTTTGTTGTTAATAATTTGGTTATTAAAACATTTCAATATTGATTAATTTGCTGTTTAGTCTGATTTGATTACTATCATAAGCCTATTTTTGACTGTTTCCAAAAGAAGTTAATTTCCTTTCTTTTGTCATTCTATTTGCTATTAACTGTATCTGTATTAATTATATTTTCAATTTCTGTATTGTATGTATTGAATTCTATTCCTATTACATAGATTAATTCTTTGATAGATAATTTTTTGTTTATAGGCCATTCTGTGTTTACAAAAATGGTGTCTTGGCTGGTCTGTTTGTACAATTATACATGGTTTACTGATTTGAATAAAATTATTACATTTTTATGCCCTACTTGCCTCTCTGACTTACACAATGGAAAATTAAATGACATGATTTTAAATACAATAGAATATCTTGTATCTACTAAACTTTCTTTATACTAATAACATCATTGAACCATAACATGAACATCTTACGCCTAATTTTAACAAAAACATCTTATTATCAACTATTTTCCATATATCACCTAATTTTAACAAAAACATCTTATTCCTATTATTTTTTACTGTATCATCAAATGATAACAAAATAGCTTATCCTAGACATAATTTAATTAAACAAAATAAAATAAAAAACTCCTATTACTAGTAACACTGTCAGTCACTAACTGTCTTGTGTATTTATGATTCTTTTGAAAACACTTTAACTGTGATTAAAAAACATCGTGTATCTATTTACACCTTACATCTAAAATATTATCTAATTAATAATAAATAACAAACATCTTAATATTAGTCATACCTTCAGTTATGAACTGTCCTTTGGTATTTTTGTCCTTCTCACCATTTACTTAGCTATAATTAAAGAAAACATTTTATATGTAATAGTTTTTCTTATATCTAATTTAAAAACTCTTATTACTGGTAATGTTGTCAGTCCTTAGACTGTCTTTGATTCCAATGGTTTTATTATTATTATTCTACACTCATGGTAGTCTTTTTATAATATTTAAACTTCATTGAAGATTTTTTCATAGATTTTTTTAACTATGTTTCTCACTATACACTCTGTAGTTTCTTATTTTTGTTATCTCACTTCACTTTATTGGATTCTACACCATGGTAGTCTTCTCAGTGAGTTCTACACTATGGTAGTCTTTTTATAATATTTTTTAACATATTACACTTACAACTAATATACAATTTGTGTTTTTTGGTATTGTAACTTGTTTGGGTTTACCTATATCGGTTTCAATTTTGTCTCATGGTATTTATTATATGACTAACATTTTGTTTTGGCATATCTCTTCCTGTTTCTGGTCTCTTTGTTGGAATCTTGATATGTTTTGTCCCTTCTTCAAATATCACATTAGTAGTTTCCTTATTAAAATGGTTTCATGACAGATTATTTCCTTTTTTATGGTCCTTCCCTTTTTGTACTGCTTCCCCAATCTACTGGGTATACTGCTGGTTTAACTGGTTTTTTTCATAGTAGGTTATTTTAATTAATGGTTTTCTGTATTATTTTCCATTTTTATTCACATTTTATAGACTTAATTATACAGTTTCTAGTGTAATCCTTAAACAATTTATTCTTCTCACTCACTATGGAACTTTTTCTTTTATTTATGTAACATTAATTCAAATGTTTAGTGTGATAATTTTGTTATGTTACATATGCTCTCCTGTAAAAGTGATTAGTTCAGATCATACTCTGTATGGATGAAATAATTACTACTAATTCTTTTGTATTTACATTTTCTCCGTGATTACATGTTTTCACTTTATATACCTTCTTTTTCCACCATTGCTTCCTCTCAGCTGATGTGTATCTCCTTCATTAGTTTCTTTTTTTTTTTTCATTGATAAGTGGTCTTCAATCTTGTGTATAACATTATCATTTTATATTCCTTCTTATTTGGTGCTTCCTCACCAGTATGTTTACTCCCTAACATTCCCTAACAAATTAATTGGAACAGTTCAGAGTGGCACTTTTGGCTTCAATCCCTGCTGTCCAATACTTCAATTGAGTCCAGAGGTATTATCATCTCTGCTCAACACATAAGACTGATGGCATTTTCTACATCCAGTCATAAAAATAAATAAACAGTAAAAGTAGTCATTTTTGACTAAAATAAACATCTTTAGATTCTTCACTTCATAATACGTTATATTAATTAATACTTTTATACACTTGACTCTTCTTCTCTCTTAAAGCTTATTCCATATTAGGTGGTTTAGGTATGTGGTATCATATACATTTCATCATGTTTACATAGTAAGTAGTATTTATATTTACTCTTTCTACCATCTGGTATCCATTGAGTTACTTTTATTGCTCATGGTATAACATGAATTAATTCTTTATCACTTTCACTATAACAGTGGTTGTTGTAACAGCATTATCATTATTAGTATCAGGTTTTTTTTTTTTTTTTGTTTTTTGGTCTCACTATTTGGTCTTTAGTGAGCTGGTCCTTCTTCATTGTTCCATTTTTATTAAATTATTTTCTGTGTGAGTTTGGTTAATTTGTTCGATTAAGTCATATGACATTCTGGTTTCCTTTCTCCTTTAGAATTTTGTATCTCTTTCTTACAAAATCCTTTTTCATATTTCAGAGTTATTTCTCATCATTTGTATGAGTAATGATGTGAGTTTAATGTTTTTTAATTTTAGACATTTTTATTCAACTACATTCTTTCTTATTCATAGTTGTTTTTCAAATATTTTGGTATAAGTTGTACTTATTATTGTTTTGAATTTTGAAATTATTATTCCTCAAAATTCTTTTTTCATTCATAATAGTCTTTGAATGTTTGTGTAAGTGGTACTTACTAATTATTTTGAATTTGGACAATTATTATCTCCCTCCAAATTCTTTTTACTTGCATAATAGTCTTTGAATATTTGTTTAGCTTGTACCTACTATTGCTTTTGAATTTTGAAGCTTATTATGTTCAAAATTCTTTTTATTTTTTCACAATAATCCTTCAAATGTTTTGTTGTAAGTTGTACTTACTGATTTTTGAATTTTGTAATTATCTATTTAGCAAAATTCTTTTTTCATTCACAATATTCTTTCTGATATTTGGTGTAAGTTGTACTTACTCATTTTTGAATTTTGTAATTTTTTATTCTCCCATCAAAATTCTTATTTTTCTCGTTCATGAGAGTCTTTGAATATTTGTGTAAGTTGTACTTACGGACTTTTTGAATTTTGTAATTATCTATTTAGCAAAATTCTTTTCTCATTCACAATATTCTTTCTGATATTTGGTGTAAGTTGTACTTACTCATTTTTGAATTTTGAAATTATTTTTCTCAAAATTCTTATTTTGTTCACAATATTCTTTCTGATAATTGGTGTAAGTTGTCCTTACTGATTTTTTGGAATTTTGTAATTTTATTTTTATCAAAATTCACAATTTCTTCATTATAGTTTTAACTCATAATTATGAGTCCTCCAAATATTTTTTAATGGATAACTGATTATAGGTTCCTTTTACTTTATTCGAAATGATATCCTTTAGTACATATGTATTATTATTATTGTTTTTAATAATCAGGTAGGGGCCGGTATACAGCAGTAATAACTTTTTGGTAATGCCTTCCAAAGTACTGGGTAATTCCCTGTTTTTTAGCAGTACCTTTTCTCCGACTTCATAGCTTATTATTTTCTTAACAGCCTTTTGATATTTGTTCTTGCGCCTTTCCTGGTCTTCCGCCAATTTATTGTAGAATCTGATTCGATTGAATTTGTATTCTTGACTCCTGGGGAACTCTATTATGTCTTGTATTTCTCTCGGAGGTGGTCTTTCATACATTGCCGTGTATGGCGTGGTACCAATAGCGGTGTGATATGACAAATTAAGGAATTCTTCAGTAGCTAATAAATATTCTTGCCACTTCTTTTGTTGGTTATAGCAATAAGTTCGTAATATTCTTCCGACCTCTCGCAGTACCCTCTCCGCTGGATTGCTGCTGGGGTGGTAGACAGACGTCTTGTATGTCTTAATGCCCAATGTATTCAGAGTGTTTCTCCACCGCCAACCCTTAAATTGCGTTCCATGGTCGGTGATTATGGATGTCGGGCTTCCTACCTCTGGAATGTAATGATTTGTTATTATTCCTAGAGTCTTCAGAGTGGTGGCTCTGTTCACAGGGTATAGTTTTGTAAATTTTGTAAAATGATCCATCATAATAATAATATACTTGTATCGATGGCGTCCGCCACTGCGGGGAAATGGACCACATATGTCCAGAAAGACCTTTTCCAGTTTGGCTTGTGAGGTAATCGGTATCATCATACCTTCCTTTCTTTCATTGTTGGTTTTCACCAATTGACATATCAGACAGGTTTTGAGGTAGTTTCTAGTTTTTCTATTGATACTTTTTATGTGACAATTCTCTTCTATTGCCTTGACCATGTGACCGTATCATGGCTCCCATGTGACCGTATCGTAGGTGATAGTCCAGGATGATATCCTTTTCGATTGTAGTAGGGATCATGACCTTCCATATTTCTTCATCAAGGGATGTCTTGATGAATAAAATCCCATTATGTATACAATAAAATTTGTTTATTGTGTCATCTTGGTTGGAGAGACGAAGTTTAATAGAGTTTAACTTCGGATCGGACTGCTGGTGTTTGCTGATGTCCTGCACTATCTTCTCTAAATCAGATCTGTCCTTAATAATTTTATAGATTTTCAAAATGCTCTCCTTTTCGCCTTCGAATGTTTGTTCTTCCAGATTCACTCTTGACAATACGTCGGCTACTACATTTTTACTTCCAGGAACATACTCCCACTGTATATCGTATTCCTGCAGGGCGAGTACCCATCTGGTCAATCTACCATTGCTTAATTTGCATCTTCTTAGAAATGATATTGACTTGTGATCTGTTCGGACGGTCACTGGATATCCGAGGATATACGTCCGAAACTTCCCGCAGGCAAAGACTACACTTAGCAGTTCTTTTTCCGTCACATTATAGTTCTTTTCACACTGGTTAAGGGTTCTGCTAGCAAAGCTCACTACTAGATGGTTTCCACTTTCATCTTCTTGGTACAGTGTTGAACCCAAGCTAATGTTACTAGCGTCACAGTTTAGAAAGAAGGGTCGGTTAAAATCTGGATGGTTGAGCATTACTGCATCTAAGAATTTCTCTTTAATTGATTTGAAGGTTTCGTCTTGTTCTTGACCCCATCGCCATTTATTCTTGGACGATAACTGGTACTGAAACTGGGCTGTTAGTTCGGAATAATTATTCTGGAACTTCCTATAATAGTTACATAGGCCCAAAAATGATTGTAGTTGCCTTCTGTTTTTTGGTGTAGGGAATCGTTGTATGGCGTCTACCTTTTCTGTTGATGGTGTTATTCCTTGACTGTTTAGCTGGAAACCCAGGAATTGAACTTCTTTAGCTATAAGCTTGGACTTGTCCAGTTTAAGGGTGACATTATTTTCAGCAAGCTTCTTCAAGACATACTCCACACGATAACAGTGTTCCTCCCAGTTGGTTGATGTTATTAGGAGATCATCAACATAGACAGTCGTGAATTGGAGCGCTTCTGGTCCTAGTATATGATCCATACAGGCGACAAAAACCGCTACTGAATTCACCAACCCGAAGGGCAATCTCTTAAACTGATAATTGCGCCCTTCGAAGATGAACGCCATGTATTGCCGGCTTGCTGGGTGCAACTCCACTTGCCAATAGCCGCATACCGTATCCCAGGTGGTAATGAATCGTGTTCCGTGGAACCTCTTCAAAATTTCATCAATTTCGCCAGGTGAGGTACGATCGTTTATTATCATCTTATTTATCTCACGGGCGTCAAGGCAAAGTCTTACCTTCCCATTTTTCTTTTGTATGGCCACAATTGGGCTTGTGTATGGCGATTGACTGCTCTCGACGATATCTCTACGGATCATATTCTGGATCTCTGTGCGTACGGCTTCTTTCAAAGATTGTGCTATTGGGTACGACTTTCGGTTAAATTCTACCGGTTCTCTGAATCGTATGGAACATTGGTAGTTCCGGATCTTTCCAGGTTCGTCAGAAAATACAGCCCGATATTTCTCATATATTTCTACCAATTGATTCAGCTGGTTTTCCGTTAATTGCTCGTTAGTATTGTGGCACTGGAAGTTACGTATCTCTTGAATCTTTTGTTGCCATAGGTCTTCCTCCGAATCTTGATGTACTGGCTTGTTGTTTGGTGAGTAGTTGGATAAGTAATTCACCTTATTTTGGTGGTCGAGAAGTTGTCTGGAGTCTAAAGTCTTGTTATCAGTTAAATTGGCTATCCAGGTTGAACCTTCAGCAAAGAGTGATACCTTTCCTCGGCACAAGTCGATAATTGCTGAGTTTCGGCGCAATATGTCACATCCTATCATGATGTTGAAAGGTAATCCGGCTGCAACAAGAAATATCATATCCACACTAATGCCCTGACTTTTGACATTGAGGGATACCTGCTTTCTTATGGTCTTGTTCTGTCGGCCGGTAGCTCCTACAAGTACAATATTATTAATAGGTAGTACCGGTAAAGTTTTGTGGCATTCCTGCTGTATCCGGTCCAATTCATTTCGATTTATTATGGAGACATTGGCTCCAGTGTCTATCATTATAGGAACAGAAATACCTTCAATTTCTGCAATTATGTATATTATTTCATTATCATTATTGTCAATATTAAGCTCACTTTCTTCTAATAGGTCCTTACGGATATCCTTTAAATAATTGCTGTATATTATGGTAAAATTTTTTCTGTTTTTCTTCACATTCATACCTACTTGATTAAACCCAGCAGATTGGAGCAGTAAAGGGTTATTGGATTTTATTACTGCCTCCGTTCGTTTAAATGTTCCGCTTCATTACGGATTAGGCCGTTGGAAGCGTCAGCTTGAAGTCCTGAGACGGCTTCGTTTGGTTCTGCTCGATCGTCTGGTTGGGCTTCTGTCACAGGTAGTCTTCGCTGATTATCCAGGCTGGAACTACGTCTGGGCTCGTACTCTCTGTACCTATTACTTCCCTGACTTCCTTGGAAGGTCTCGTACTCGTAGTATCGGCTCCTTCGTTGCGGCTGGTACCTCCTGTGTCCATTGCCTTCCGCTCGGATGTAGTTAACATTGGGTCGATATGCCCGGTAATTGTTGTTATTACCTCCATTTGGGTAATTCCGGTTATAATTACCATGATAATTATTATTATTAGAAAGGTTGGGGTTCCTCTGACCATTTGGAACATAGTTACTATTACTATTATAATAACCGTTGTTATTTTGTGGACGGTTATTATGATTATTATTATTATTGTTGGGGTTGTTGTTATTATTATTTATGCGAGGAATATTACTATTATTATTATTGTTGTTAAAACGGGGCAAATTATTGTTATTTCTGGGGTTATAATTGTATTCGGCATTATTCCGATTTGCGGAATTATAATTATTATTATTACCCACATTCTGCCGATTATTATTATTATTCAAATTATTGTTGTTATTCCTTGGTTCCGGCTTTTCATACCTCCTGCGACTTTGACGGTAATAGTCTTCGTGCTCGTACATTTCTAAAAGCTCGGTCATGGCTTGCACCGTCTTTATTTGACTGTTTCGTCTGGCTCTGATAATATCCTCCTCGTAGTGGTATGAGAGTTTGCTGACCAGGCATTCTTCCGGTATTCGGGGCTCTAGATGTTTGGCCACGCACACCTTTCCCAAAAAGTACGCCGTTAAAGTTTGGTTTCCATATGGGTTGTACTTCCCATGACATATCCCGTCTCTGGCGATATTTTGCGTTGATTCAGACCAATATTTGGCTTTGAATAGCCTTCTGAATTGTTGATAGTCGGTCACCTCGTCTCTTATCGCCATCCACCAATTGTCTGCTATTTCCTTGAACGATTCGTCAAGCACCTCTTTATTCTCCCTCCAGCGATTATGTGTTTGGCAAAGTATTCCTCGATTCTTGCTAGGAACTCCATGGGTTTATTTTTATAAAACCTGAAGTTAATCCCTTCACGATTTTCACTGTTGGGACAACTGGTAATGGTTGTCGGTCGACTATGGAATAGGTCTATATCTGTCTGGTTCTGTCGTACCTGACTGTTGATACTGGTCACAGCAGCTTCTATGCCGTCACATTTTTCTGTGAATCGGTCCTGCACTCGCTCCCAGTCTTCCCGTGTTTCCTTTAGTTTTTCCTCCAACGTCTTCCTAGTCGTTTCTTCAATGGTGTTAACCTTCGTATTTATTTCTGTCCTGATACTCCGTACTTCTTGTTCGGTTTGACTCCATTTTTCGTCAGCTCTGGTAACCCTTTGTTCGATTACCGTTATTTCCTCTTCTACTTTCTTGCTGATTGTCTCATTGTTTTCAGCTATCTTCTGGCTCAATTCTTCCTTCAATATTTCCATCCTTCCGTCTAACCGGTTCATGTTTTCTTGGTTCGTCTCCTTCAATTCTTCTCTCAATTGCTGACTATTACTTTCCATTTTCTGATTTGTTTCTTCCATCCTCTTGTTAGTTTCTTCCAGTTTTTGGCTTATCTGGGTTAATTCCTCTTTCGACTGTTTATTGTCAGTCTTTATTTCCTCCATTTTCTCCTCAATTTTCTGAATATTTTCCTCCATTAATAATTTATTTTCGTTTTTTAATTCGTCCATTTTCTCCTCCATCTTCTTACGGTTTACTTCCATCTTCTCCTCCATCTTCTTACTGTTTACTTCCATCTTCTCCTCCATCTTCTTGCTAGTATCTCCAATTTTATTACTTAATTCCTCCTTCAATTGTTGGTTATCATTTTCCAGCTTCTTACTATTTTCTTCCATTTTCTCCTCCATCTTCTTACTGTTTTCCTCGATTTTCTTGTTGGTATCTCCGATTTTATTACTCAACTCTTCCTTTAATTCTTCCTTCGTTGTTTTGAATTCTCGGAGTAACATCTCCATCATTTGATCAAGTTTTGTATTTTCCTTTGCGGTGGATTCCTCCGGCTGTTCCTTCTGTGGTGCCGGCTTATTTGGTTCTGCTGGCGGTAGCATTGACTCCACATCTTCCACTGGTGTCGCTTCTTTATCCTCCATGTTTATCTCCTGCTCGGCCTCCATAGCCCTTTTTCTTGATGTAGCTCTCCTGTGCATCTCGCTCCCTCTTCTGACCTATTGACCGCTGCCAAGCTAAAAATAGGAAATTGGACAATCGTCCTTATTTTACAACTATATTACCTCCTATTTAAAGCCCCTTAAGTTGGACGCCAATTTGTAATATAAGTATAATATTACAAATAAAAATAAGAATAAAAATATAATTGTAATTGAAATATATAGAGATATTGTGTGTGTAGCTTTTGTGATAACAAGGGTATTGTGCTCTTCCTTTAGCCCCACTATTAGGCTAGTCAAATTGTAATATAATTTCAAATGTAATAATAAATAAAATATAGAAATATTGATGATAAGAATATGTTATAACTAGGTGTGTTTGATTGATAAATACCAAATACATCAAACTTTAAAAATTGTGTAAATATTTTTTCTTGTTCTTGTATCGAGTTTGAGTGAATGATTTAATTTAATTAATTAATAATTAATTAATTAGTTGAGTTTGTAATTTCCTTCTATATCTATTCTCTCAATGTGAATTATGTTTTTGCTTAATAAAAAATAATAATAACATTAATGGTAGAAATAAAAACAATCCTGGTAACTGAATAATGATTTGCGTTTATTCATTCAAAATTGTGCGCCAGTCAAACTGCGCATGTCCCAGGCACTGGCGAATATTCGCCACAGTCGGCAGTGAGAAAAATCAACAAATATATTTTTTACAAGTTTAAATTTATGGTTCTTTTAACGAGTCGAAATGGTCAGAGGGCAAGGAACAAGATACATTTAACAGGTATTCTTAAACTAAATGTTAATATCTGAAATAGAACAGAATTATTATTACAATTGTCAATTAGAAAGAAATTATTTAAATTTCGAACCAAGTCGAAGAAATGACGTCACTCCTCTCCAGGAAGCACTGGCTGATCGTCTTTATAGAAATTCAGCAATGGCCGCCGTCTGCTCGATTTTAACTGCTATGATGCCGTTGGAATTGAAGATCTTCTCCCACAGAAATAAAACGATGTTCCCTTTTCTGCGAAGTGTTGTTGGTCCAAAATATAGTGTTGAATGTCCCCTCGTCGTCTGCGATGTCGAATTCTGGATGGATCTCTTGTGTAGTGTAGTGTACAATTATGTGTGTTGGTTCTCTGTGAATTCGTTCCAAAAATTGTTCAAAATGGCTGTCGATTTCTGGTGTTGAGTTTTATGGTGTTATACTGTGTTTTTGGAAATTTGTGAAGTGTTAGACATTGATAGATAAGGTTATTTCACTTGTTAGTTCATCTCCGTAACACGCCACATAACCACACTTGGTTTTAATACAAATTATTTGGTTTTCAGTACTTCACTAACACATTTTTCAACTGTTCAGCTTTGCGATTAACAATAGACTAATAGACGCAACGTCGTCGTTTTAGGGCAATTTGTGGTATGTCTTTTTCCTCTTCATATTGTTTAATTATAAAATATCTGTCTAAGACTTGTTTCACTATCTAACTATACATAACAAGTTTTCTTATTTCTTACTGTATTTCAAATATTTCTTAATTTTACATGAATCTAACTATTCAGTAATATTGATTATTTAATTTTACATCTTTTGATATATAGCTGGGTTTGTTTCAAACTCATTTAAGCCCAAAAATTACAATTTCACATAATGATTGTATGCCCCATATTTTGTACAAATTCAGTGTTTTAAAGGTTTTTATTTGTTTTTTCGGTATAATATTTCCCTGGAATACACCTAATAACTCCGTAATTACTTTGTTGTTAATAATTTGGTTATTAAAACATTTCAATATTGATTAATTTGCTGTTTAGTCTGATTTGATTACTATCATAAGCCTATTTTTGACTGTTTCCAAAAGAAGTTAATTTCCTTTCTTTTGTCATTCTATTTGCTATTAACTGTATCTGTATTAATTATATTTTCAATTTCTGTATTGTATGTATTGAATTCTATTCCTATTACATAGATTAATTCTTTGATAGATAATTTTTTGTTTATAGGCCATTCTGTGTTTACAAAAATGGTGTCTTGGCTGGTCTGTTTGTACAATTATACATGGTTTACTGATTTGAATAAAATTATTACATTTTTATGCCCTACTTGCCTCTCTGACTTACACAATGGAAAATTAAATGACATGATTTTAAATACAATAGAATATCTTGTATCTACTAAACTTTCTTTATACTAATAACATCATTGAACCATAACATGAACATCTTATGCCTAATTTTAACAAAAACATCTTATTATCAACTATTTTCCATATATCACCTAATTTTAACAAAAACATCTTATTCCTATTATTTTTTACTGTATCATCAAATGATAACAAAATAGCTTATCCTAGACATAATTTAATTAAACAAAATAAAATAAAAAACTCCTATTACTAGTAACACTGTCAGTCACTAACTGTCTTGTGTATTTATGATTCTTTTGAAAACACTTTAACTGTGATTAAAAAACATCGTGTATCTATTTACACCTTACATCTAAAATATTATCTAATTAATAATAAATAACAAACATCTTAATATTAGTCATACCTTCAGTTATGAACTGTCCTTTGGTATTTTTGTCCTTCTCACCATTTACTTAGCTATAATTAAAGAAAACATTTTATATGTAATAGTTTTTCTTATATCTAATTTAAAAACTCTTATTACTGGTAATGTTGTCAGTCCTTAGACTGTCTTTGATTCCAATGGTTTTATTATTATTATTCTACACTCATGGTAGTCTTTTTATAATATTTAAACTTCATTGAAGATTTTTTCATAGATTTTTTTAACTATGTTTCTCACTATACACTCTGTAGTTTCTTATTTTTGTTATCTCACTTCACTTTATTGGATTCTACACCATGGTAGTCTTCTCAGTGAGTTCTACACTATGGTAGTCTTTTTATAATATTTTTTAACATATTACACTTACAACTAATATACAATTTGTGTTTTTTGGTATTGTAACTTGTTTGGGTTTACCTATATCGGTTTCAATTTTGTCTCATGGTATTTATTATATGACTAACATTTTGTTTTGGCATATCTCTTCCTGTTTCTGGTCTCTTTGTTGGAATCTTGATATGTTTTGTCCCTTCTTCAAATATCACATTAGTAGTTTCCTTATTAAAATGGTTTCATGACAGATTATTTCCTTTTTTATGGTCCTTCCCTTTTTGTACTGCTTCCCCAATCTACTGGGTATACTGCTGGTTTAACTGGTTTTTTTCATAGTAGGTTATTTTAATTAATGGTTTTCTGTATTATTTTCCATTTTTATTCACATTTTATAGACTTAATTATACAGTTTCTAGTGTAATCCTTAAACAATTTATTCTTCTCACTCACTATGGAACTTTTTCTTTTATTTATGTAACATTAATTCAAATGTTTAGTGTGATAATTTTGTTATGTTACAGTAGTCACCATTGATATGGTCATTATACTCTATATTATCCAATTAAAATTCACAGATAAGTAAATTAATTTTATATGTAATTATATCATAGTTAGGTTAATTGAATTGTATGTTATAATTACAATACATGTTGTTGGAACAATTGTATATTATAGTGTAATAAAAAAAACATAGCCATTTAACAACAGAAATAGTGCACTAGTCTCAAGTGAATATTATTTTACTACCCTCCATATTTACCTTTTCTCCACATAAGTAACGCATACGGAATATTCGGAATAGAGGCTTCATTTTCCGTACTTACATTTAAAGCACCTATATTTCTAACTACGCCTACTGTTCTGATTTTAGTAAAGTCGACTAAATACCTATCAAGAATGAGATTAAAGAATGAGATAACTTTCGCTGGAATAAAAGTTATAATTCAATTTAGACATTTTTATACGCTAAAAAAAATCTAATATATCCTCTCTCTGAACATGCAGACTTATGAATTAATTAAAACTTCTTACCTTCCATCCCTTAAAAAAAAAATGATAAAATTAAAAATTGTTGGGGCACAAATAGGCCTATACTGTATGTCTCGTTATAAATACTTAACTAATTCACTATAGACAAAGCGAAGGTTTAATTCACAAGCCTTCATCCACATTCTAGTACATACCGTAGTAATTAAAAGTACATCTTCTAAATACTGTGCAATGTAGTTCGATCTGTTTCTTTATGTCCTCTTATTTTGATTCAATATTTTTAATATATTGTGTTTGAAAATATTATATATTATATGATATTATATATATATATATATTACAATGAACAAATTTACTCTGATTTAAATTTGTGGAGCCCCACGTTCTTTGGGAGCCATTTCTACAACGTGCAATTATGCTAATTTATGCAAATCCAATTAATCAATTATCCAATTAGATTAAATGTGTCAAAATTGCTTTGTTTACGTGAATCTATTAATTACTCTGATATAATTAACTGTATTCATTAACGATTAGCATAATCACTGAGACTCTTTAGTGTTGTTTAAACGATATTAGAAAATTTATTACAAATAATTTAATTAACGTTAGTGTTTCGTTACTGAGGTAGTGACAATAATGAACGCATGAATACTTAACAAATAAATACTTATTTATTAAACATCATGCAAATAAACTTTTGAGACATAAATATAAATTATGACCTGTAAATACAGTTAAGAAAACATACATGAATATAAATCACTATATATACATATATATATTATAACAAAGCAAACAGTGTATGTGTAAGTGTTTTGTCGTGTATGTCGGGCGTTACCTCCGCGCACTTTTTGTTACTTACTGATGACTGGATCCTCTGCGGTGATGTAGTCCTGTAACACAACTTAATCTACTATGTTTGTGGGCGCCACTTGGAATCTTTTGTTCCAAGAAAATGGTTATTATTAAAAAAATTAAAATTGTTATTATTATAATAATTATTGTTATTAAAATTTTGAATTCTTAATCCCATGAAAAAATGTAAGCAAGACAGTTGGGTTTGAAAAAATAAAGTGTGTTTAATGATTCTTAAAAAATCGTCTGAAGGACTGACATTCATGAAAAAAATTATAAAATTGCAGAGTTACAAAAAAATTATAAGTTATTATTATTATTGACAAGTTTTTTCTCCAATCAAGTATCGGCTAAAATATTTAATTTTTACTCAGTTGAAAAGCATGAGTTTAATACGTGAAAAGTCTTTACTCTCAGGACGTGACTCCTTTGAACTACCAAGACATATCAATAAGATGCTTTACAAAAAAAATTAAGTGATTTGAAGGTGTGTGTGGCATGTGTAGTACAACTGTCTGACAAATGTAACCAGGTAAAAAATTACTTTAACTTTGACAACTCACGTTCCGATGGTTAATTATTCTCGCACTGGACACTTCTCTCGGGTAGTTTTTCAATCTCGCCTCTTCATGTGTGCACTGAATTTATTTTAAGTCAAAAATGCGATTTTTTACAACTTCCGCACTTTCGTGAAACAGTTTGGCAGTAGATTTACGCTCGAACCCCGCCGCCAATGATCAGCTGCTTCGCGTTGGTTCTCAAATTGGCCGCCACAGCGCTGATTCCCTTGCAGTCGAGAGAAAGGCTTTGTGTATGTTTACGTTATGGGGAGTTTTGGTCAAGTCAGTTTGTCTTAGCGAATATAGCAGAATTGGTTCTCTATTTAAAATTTTAGTCCCTCCTGGGCCGTTGATGTTCTGGCTGCGTGATTTCTATTAAAATGTGCCGTGTTGCTGCTCTATTTCAGCAACACATTGGCGTAGATTCTTGTAGAGGTTAAGTCGGTCTATTTGTCAATGTACGGGAAAAGCCTTTCTTCGAGTCTTGTGTCGATTTCTCGCCTTCGGTTTCGCCTCGGTTGCGGTGATCAGTGTCGTGGGTGATGCGTCTGATCTGGATTCCAAGCATGAAGTGTTTTTGGGTCGAATTTGGTCTCTCTTTTATACTGTGTCAGGCTCATTGTTTTAGCTTTTCGACATGAACTTCCGGTATATTTGAGTAAAAATTCCTTCTAGAATGTTCGAGAATAATGAAATGGAACACCATGGAACAAATTTAACTTCCGTCGAAGCTTTTAGAACAAAATTTCTTATTCTTCACACTAAGGATATTTCAAAAATTACTCTGGTATTTGTCAAACAGTTTTACATCAGTACTCACAATTTGCATGTCATTACTACATTTGGATTCTCTGTTTTCAACTGAATCTAATGATACTAATTATGATTGGTTTTTAAATAAATTAACTATAATAAATAACACAATATACAACTCTTACCTTGGAATGTTTCCATTAAAATTCAATTTTTAGAATAAAAAATTGTTGTGAAGCTATAAGGTTTCTTCCACAACATTAACACATAATATTACCATCTGTCTATAACAAAATAAATAAGGTTTAACATATATAATACACAAATAAGTTCAATTTTATATGGTCCATGCCTATGGCCTACGTTGTTGTCACTGTTACAATACAATAATTAGTCTTTTTCTTTAATATATATAGGATTTTACTGGTATACACTAAGAGTTTATTATATTGTCTGTCATTTGTGATACCTGGTTAATCTTGATAAATATAATTTTTATCGTAGGATAACTTAGCATCATATTGGTTTGCCCATGTCCTTTTCCTTTGTGTGACAAATCTCACTCTTATAAGTTAAATTCTTTGATAATTGATCTTATTTTCAACTGAGTCTGTTTGTTTTTATGGTACACTAAAGTATTGTACCCTTTTCTTTTATTTTTGTCATTATTTTGTAAACATTTAGTCAAATGTGACTATTTCTTGTAATGGTTTCTTGGTCTTAACCATACATGGTATAGGTAAATAGTTTGCTAACTCGACTATTACAATGTTTAAGTTAGTCAAATATATTAGTATAGTCGCTTTATATTATATTTCAACTTTCGAATGCAACTTGGTTGCATCTTGTCAACATTAAATCCATAAATATCACAATATTATATGCCTACTACATGTTTTTAGTTAATACTGTTTTTGGCTATTTGGACTAACTTTTATTCATTTGACAGCTTTCTTTATTTAAGATAAATTGTTCATCTTTGTCTCCTTGACAATTGCATATAGTTTTTATCTCAATTTGATAATAATTAATTTTTACATGAAATCTGAGTGATTGGTCTCAAATCCAGCACCTTAATATTTTTTTGTCATAACATTTATTTATTTTTTATTCTAACTTAGATCCTTTCTAATAATGTATTTAAGTCATTTAATACATTTATTTTATTTACATTACATAATATAATAATGGATCATGTCCATTCATTCACAATATATAGTTCTTTATACTCTATTCAGAGTTACAAAACTTAATTTAATTTAAACTTAATGACTTTATTTTGGTTGTTTCTGATATTATTTGCCTCTCTTATAGTATCTTATGGGGTTTTCACTGTTATTCACTTTAATAATATATATCGGGTTTGAGTCATAGTCATAGTCTGGTCGTTTTTCCATGTTAGAAGTATTAATTATTAGACAATATTACACAATTTTTTTTTTTAGGACTACTTGGGGTTCGATACTGTTCTCCTCACTTTCCTCTTATGATAAATTTCTATGTAAATGATTTCCTTTATGGAACGTTCTGTGACGTTACTTTATATATATCCGTTTCGTTGCTCGCTGTAAAACAAAAACATACAATACAATAGACATACATAAACATAGACATCAAATATTATTTATCCTACACTAATGCGTTCATTTTGCCTCAGATGAATAGCTTTTATGTTTAATATTACCACAGTAATTGATCTAAATTTTCAAAGTGTGGTTTCTTTGAAAAGAGACAGAGCAGTAGTTTTATTATAATATTAATAACATGAAGATTTTACTTGAGACAGTGAATATCCATAATTCCATCGGTGAGAATCCCTGTTCACTGATGATCCATGTAAGTAGAAATTCCGTAGATCTTGTGTTGTCATCACTTTGCACTCGCGGGTAAGATTCACTCCCGTTAGTGTTATTGTTAACAATGAAAGTTATAGAGTCTCGTGTTGCATACGTGTATTCATTATTAGTAGTTGTTTACAGATAATTGTCTGTCGTTGAACTGCTTCGTGTATTATATATGTTTAATGTAGTTGTATCATGACTGTGTGCAATATTCAGCACGAGTGTTATGATCGTTAAGTCACTTATTGTTTCTGAGTTCGCACGACTGACATAGCGATACCTAAATCATAGTGTGTTCCGATATCGACCACTGTGTTCGTAACTGTCGCGACACAGTTCTAACATCGAGTCTTTCGTTCACTTATTAATGTTTAATTTGCATGTCGGAATGCACTTAAAGTTTAAAGTATCAAATCCAGATTCTAGCGATACTTATATCACTCCACACTTCGCGTTACTGCGGTAGACTTCCGTAACTTAGTAAAATACGATTAACTGATTGAAAAACCAAATGATTGTCTGAGAACTATTGAGTAACCAAGAAAACTGCGTAACTGGCTGACTTTTGAATAACTGAGTAATACCGAGAGACTGATCAACTGAGAAAATTTTTATAACTGAGAAACTGATAGACTGAAAACTTGAGAGACTGAGCAACTGCGGACAAAAAACTGAGACCCCGCGTACCTCGTAAACAGTTTTTATTAAGCGTTATCTACCAGAATGCAATTTTCTGTCGAACACGACTCTGGTCATCCTCGATAGGTCTAATATTTCCTTCCGCTCTGGACATCTGTGTTTCTCGGCACCCTGATTCGCTGTTCTGGTTGTCACCATGACGACAATCCTCTCCACCTGCTTCTTTGGAAGATGCTAGACTCTGGTTGGTTATCGAACCTCCCCTAACGTACACGGCGAAAGGGCTTCGCACTACTTCTTAGAATGTAGAGTAATTGCTCGCCTGTCCGTCAAACCTTTGTTCTTGTGACTCTCCCAAGGTCTGCTGTTGTTCCTTTACTAACAATACGTAGCGCCTGGTTCATTGTTTGACTTCCCTTCGACTTTTTTCTGTCAATTAACAGCTTCTTGCTCGACGTCACCCCAAGATGCCTCCACGGTTCGTCGTCATAAATATCGGTTGTCATCCTAACGTTGCCTCATGCTGTGTGACACTCTTGACAGTATTCTTTTGGTGTACGTTGTTTTGTCTTCATACTGGGTAAAACCTTTCTAATTCCTTTGTGAGTGAGTATCCTTTTCTTAAAGCTCGCACGCTCCGAATTTAACCCTACAGCATGCGCTCGCTTCAATTTCCACGTATCCGTGCCACTAGACTCTGCTTTTGTCCAGTTTGTTGTGGTGTTGTAAATCTGAGCTGAGCTTGGTCTGTCACAGTCGATCCTATTTCCCTTTTGTTGTGTTATGTTAGGCTTATTGTCTTGTAGCTGGCGTCGGGTTGACGTGTTGTTAAATTGTTCTTATTTATTGCTCTGGCTTTGGTTGGTGACTTGATCTGTGCTAACGTACTTCTCGATCATAAAATTATGAAATTAAAATTTTTTTGATTGCTATAGCGTCCCCAAATTTGATTGGATGTCGGGTTCTCAGGAGACAATCTATCCAATTTCTGCGCTCTGTCCTTGTTGTGGGCGTCTTCTTTGGGAAAGGTCACGGTCAGTTGACCTAATTTGCTTTGTCTGGCGTATACTAAAAGATATTCCCTATCTGTTGGTATTAATTGACTATAGGAATTTATTGCCATGCATCTGAGTAAGAATGAACGCATTTTTACATATGATACATTCATACCTATAGATACCTATACCTATACATTCATATTCATACCTATGTTATACATTTACAACATAATAAATGAGATAGTGATCTCTTAACATTACATGCAATTAATCATGTATGGTGTTGATCATACTACAATAAATAATATTTTTAACTTATTTCAAGTGTTTCAAAACTATAATTTATAAACAAATAAACATATATATAGAATCACTGATCATCATTAAACATTACATACAATACGCATTATTATTGTT
Source organism: Magicicada septendecula (assembly GCA_034769895.1). Taxonomy (NCBI): domain Eukaryota; kingdom Metazoa; phylum Arthropoda; class Insecta; order Hemiptera; family Cicadidae; genus Magicicada; species Magicicada septendecula. The sequence continues at coordinate 550,179,198 of CM068368.1, forward strand.
TATAGTAATTGACAAAATATATACATACTCTATGAACAACTAAAGGTTCATTTCATATCATTGTAATCATTGATAACTTTGCTTTATAAAGTTTCGAATGTTCAACCTTATATTTGAATAATTGGCTCTACACTACTTGTTTGTTTTATATGTCCATTCACGTTCTCACTGTGCTTTCTCAACAATTTATTGCTGCACATTCGATTAAAGTTTCGCACCATAAGTGTCTTATATTCACGGTACGTGCTATCGAAATGTTTCTAAAATACTAGTCACTTGACATTTAATTTGTGTCATTAATTAGATACATTGTGATCTAAGAAATCACGTGAGTTTTAAATTATACATGTTACTATGTCACACATCTTATTATCTAGCTAGTTGGACTGGCTTCGCGGGACAATCACCTAATGCGTGTGCTCCCCTCCCCACAGTCAACTACCTGCTGATGTCATTTTCACATCCTTACGTAACTTGTATCTCCTCCGCATGCTCGTAGTATTTCTTGATCTGCCGTACGTTGAATTTTCCCCGTACTTTGTTGTCGTTGTTGCAGTCAACAAGTTCGTACGTAGCATCTCCGAGGATTCGGTTAATTTTGTACGGTCCTGCATACAGTTCAAAAAAATTATCAATTTTCTTCATTGCAGCGTCCGATTGATGATAGGTCCTTATTAGTACTTTATCGCCATTTGCGAATTTCGTGATCTTTTTATTTTCTTTGCTGCGCTTTGCATGCTTCTCTCTTTTTTCTTTAATCTTCACGAATATGTTGCTGTTCGTGCTTCCCTTAACGTCGATAACATTCTTATCTAACCATTTCTCCCATGCACGAGTCGGTCTCTTGCCTAAGTGCGCTTCATGAGGGGTTATTTCAATCTTCTCATGGTACACTTCATTTATGCACGTTTCGATCATTCTTATGTACCGTGACCACTTGCTGTGTTGGTCATGTACCAAAATTCGGAATAGGTTTCCAAGCTGACGGTTGATACTTTCGGCTAGCTTGGCACAAGGATTCCGTATTGCCGTATACTTTGGTTGTATTTTCAATTCCTTGAGTCCATCGACCCATTTCTTGGATGTGAACTGAGTCCCATTATCAGTCATAATGACCTTTGGTCGTCCAAACTCCTCGCAGTAATCTTTTATTCTCCGTAGCGTTGTAGTAGTTGTTGCTCTCCGCAGCGTAAACAACTTGACGAATTTTGTAAAATTGTCTACCATTACGAGTAGATACTTGACACCACCTGCTCCTGTTGGTAGGGTCCATAGTAGTCTGCACTTACGAGATCTCCTCTTGCTGTGGGTATCACAGCCTTGGTCCCTCCATACAGCATCCTGTTGTTAGTGTCCTTGCACTTCTGTCACGTATCACATGTTTGAACGTACGCTTTCACTTTCTTTTGCATCCGATCAAGCGTAAAATGTTCTTGTAACATCTGTATACACTTTTTCGGCCCTAAATGTCCATACATCGTATGTATTTCCGCGATTAAATTATTAGACACGTTATTGGGTATGTACAGCTTCCATTCATTTCGCTGTCGTCTATACAATTTATTGTTAACATATTTATAAAATTTATTCAGCTTATGGTCTAAATTCTTGTCCTTAATCTTATCAATTATTATCCTGAGTTTGTCGTCCTCATGCTGGTGTCTTCCAATATCTTTAATAATCTTACCTACATTATTGTTCATCTTAATGACTAAGTGGTTAATTAAATATTCGTGTGTGTCGTCGTTGACCTCATCTGGTTTCGCGTCGGCTGGGTATCTGCTTAAAATATCTGCAACTATATTATCCTTGCCTTTACAATGGATAATGTCAAATTTGTACTATTGCACGGCGAGGATCCATCCATTCATGAGTTATTAAGTGGCATTTTTGCATAAACGTTAATGCCTTGTTGTCGGTAATTACTGTTAGTGGTTGGCCAAGGATATACATTCGGAATTTCTCTAAGCAACGAACGATACTTAAGATTTCCTTCTCCGTCGTATAATAATTCCTTTCCGCACCTTTAAATGTCTTGCTGGTAAAAGCAATCACACCAAACTTCCCTTCTCGTCTAGTTGATAAAGTTGGCCACCATACGCAAAATAGCTAGCGTCACATTCAATGTAATATCTTTGGTTCGGCCGTGGAAATCTCAAAATTACAGTATCTATAAATAAATTCTTGACCTTTTGAAAGCAATCACTTAGTTCTTTTGTCCATGAAAACTTGCATCCTTTCCTCAACAATTCATGCAACGGTTGCGTTGCCTCCGCGTACTTACTTGTAAATCGATTATAAAAGTTGATAAGGCCTAAGAAACCTTTTAATTGCTTCTGGTTCTTGGGTGTAGGGAAATTCATAATAGCTTTTATTTTGTCGTCGGTTGCTTGGATTCCTCGTGTCGTTAGACGGTATCCAAGGTACGAGATCTCTTGCCTAAAGAATTGTGACTTGGCGAGGTTGACGGTTATGTTCGCTTTATTGAGGTTGTTCAATAATGCTTCTAAGTGCTCCAAGTGTGTTTGGATGTCGTTGGAATAACATAAACAATCATCCACATAGATTATCGTGTTCTTCTTAATTTCTTCTTCTAGGGCTACATCGAATCCTCGCGTCAGCGCCGCAGAATTGGTGCTGAGTCCGAATGCTGTTACTGTGAATCGGTAGCACCTTCCCTCATACATGAACGCCGTGAAGTCCCCGCATTCTGGCTTCAATGGAACTTGCCAAAAACTCCTGGATAAATCAACTGTTGACAGATACCGCATATCACTACACCTCGCCAATACCTCGTTTATCGGGGAAACGCCTTCGTAGTCTGGTATTGTCACACTATTTACTTTCCTTGCGTCAAGGCACAGGCGAACCCTTCTATCCTTCTTGATCACCGTGACGATTGGGTTGACGTACGGACTGGTGCAACGTTCAATCACTCCATAACGCAGCATCCGGTTGATCCCATCATTCACCTTGTTCTTGTAGGCAAGCGGCACAGGCCAACCCCTTTGAAAGTAAGGCGTCCTGTCCGTAACTTGAAATTCGTGTGCATACCCTTCTATCCTCCCTGAAGATATTCTTATTCTTTATTAAAATCTCCTTCAAACGTTCCAATACGCTTTCATTCACACAATCTATCTTCTCATCAATGCATCGCAGTATCTCCTCCTCCTCTTCACCATTTAGCAATTCAATGTTCATGATGGGTATAGTGTACTCCTCCTCATTAGCTGGATTCTTTAACTCGATTATCTTATTTCCAATGTCGATACGACACCCTATTTCTTGTAAAAAACTAATTCTTAAGATACATGGTTTAATAAGCTCTGGTATTATTAAAAAGACACACTCGTTTCGAACACCATCAATTTCGATGTCACACAATATTTGCTTTCTAATTAACTTAGACTTATTCCCTACAGCAATTATAATAAGAGTATTAGTCATAGGTAGTATTTCATAAGGTTCGATGCTCTTCTTATGATTGTTAAACCACGCTTCAGACAATCCATTAATCACACTTCCTGTGTCAATCAAAGCTGGTACTGTAACATTATTATTAAATTTAATGACGATTTCTGGACATTTGAATATTTGTTTAGTGATAGTTTCATCGTCTTCTTGTAATAAATCACTCCTTATATCTGGTAGTAAAATGTTTACATTGTCGGGTGAGAATGGGTCATTGAAAGTGACTATCTTATTTACTAAGCCGGGGTTTTTTTTTTTTTTTTTTTTGTTATTCTCGCCGGCGCTTGCCCTTGGGGTAGTGTCATTAACCGTCCCACTTTTGCTCGCACCTCCGTTGGTAAATTGCATGGTATTTACAGTATTGACGTGGTGTTTATATTCAAAACGACCCTTCTGCTGTCGATCCGGTCAAACTCGTTTCTGGTCGGCTTCACTTTTGTTGTAAAAACCTTCTCTCCCCCTGTTATTCACTTTCTCCTCGCTAGTGGGTTGATGTTGGTAACGTAACCTACGATTGTTTTCGTTACACGGCTGGATGTTCGTGTATTCAGTAATTAACGCCTCGAAAGTTGGTATGGTCGTAATTCCGCGTGTAATTGCGGCAAGCTGCAAATCTCTTCCAAAATGGCGGGATATCTTCTCGATTAGCTGACGATCAGTCAACGTGGGTGTTAACTGCCTGCTCTCTAATAAAATTCTTTTGACGTACTGTATGGCTGTGATCGGTCCATTCCACTCGTACCTCCCGTACTCGAGGTTATCGCGGATGTTATCTTGACGCTCCTGTCCCCAGTACTTCAAGGTAAATGCTTCCTTGAATTCCTCGAACGTAGATATGTGGTTTCGTATCACACGCCACCATATTCCAGCATCCATCTCCAAATGTTTTCCTATCCATTTGATGTCGTTGTTAGCATAGTACAATTCGTGGATCTCCGATAACTCCTTGAGAAATTCCATCGGGAATCTATCGGTCCCGTTGTATTGAGTTCGACATGCAACTGCCCATTGACCCTGTTAATCGGTCCAATTTCACCTTCGATTAGCTGTCGTTGTAATCGTTCTATCTGACACTTCAGTTCGTTTATACGAGTTGTCTTCTCCCCGGCGTTTTCATCCAGCTTCAGCTCCGTTGTTTTTTGTCTTCCGTCTACTTCGTCAATCTTCTGTTGTATTGTGTTGTTCGTGTCACCCTGTTCTTGTTGTAACTGTCTTAATGTCTGATATAGCTCGACCTTCAACTCCTCCTGTTTCTTGTGGTTGTCCTTATGTGCGTCTCTAATTTGCTATTGATCCTTTTAATATTTGTTTGTGTGTTCTGGGCTATGTTTTTTAATTCTTGACGGTCTGCTTTTCTGGTTTCTCGTATCTCTTCGAACTTCTTGTCAGCGTCGTCTTTCAATTCTTTTATGGTTTCGTCCTGCTTCCTCTGGACTTCATTTATTTTTTGGTCACAAGCACTCTTGTACTCACGCATTTCCGCGCGTATTTGCATGATCTGCTCGGCCATCTGTTGCTTAACTTCTTCCTTATGTTTGTCTAGCTTTTCGCTGAGTACTTTGTTGTTTTCATTCTGTTCTCTTCTGATTTCCGCAAAATTCTCATTAATTACTTTGAGATTGTTCTCATTAATTACTTTAAGGCTTTCATTAGCTTCTTCCTTCTGCTTCTCGAATTTCTCATTCATGAAGTCCATTAATGCACGCAATGTCACCTCTTCTTGTGGTTGGGACTCCTGTCCCCACGCTCTGACGTTTGACGTCTCCTCAGTCATTTGTGACTCAATCGGCGAGTCTTCGTCTTCGTTACCAGGTACACCTTGTGGTTTGTTGACCTCAAAGTTCATACTATCAGAACTGCTAGTCATTTTTGCCGCCTTACTTCGCGTTATCATTCAGTCAAACTAGCCTTACACATATAAATCTTTTTCTAATAACTAACGTGTAAATTTACTTATTCTACTACTGCCTGCTCTTTTGCCTTGCGTTGGGCGCCATTTCTGCAATGAACAAATTTACTCTGATTTAAATTTGTGGAGCCCCACGTTCTTTGGGAGCCATTTCTACAACGTGCAATTATGCTAATTTATGCAAATCCAATTAATCAATTATCCAATTAGATTAAATGTGTCAAAATTGCTTTGTTTACGTGAATCTATTAATTACTCTGATATAATTAACTGTATTCATTAACGATTAGCATAATCACTGAGACTCTTTAGTGTTGTTTAAACGATATTAGAAAATTTATTACAAATAATTTAATTAACGTTAGTGTTTCGTTACTGAGGTAGTGACAATAATGAACGCATGAATACTTAACAAATAAATACTTATTTATTAAACATCATGCAAATAAACTTTTGAGACATAAATATAAATTATGACCTGTAAATACAGTTAAGAAAACTTACATGATATATAAATCACAATATATATCCGTTTCGTTGCTCACTGTAAAACAAAAACATACAATACAATAGACATACATAAACATAGACATCAAATTTTATTTATCCTACACTAATGCGTTCATTTTGCCTCAGATGAATAGCTTTTATGTTTAATATTACCATAGTAATTGATCTAAATTTTCAAAGTGTGGTTTCTTTGAAAAGAGACAGAGCAGTAGTTTTATTATAATATTAATAACATGAAGATTTTACTTGAGACAGTGAATATCCATAATTCCATCGGTGAGAATCCCTGTTCACTGATGATCCATGTAAGTAGAAATTCCGTAGATCTTGTGTTGTCATCACTTTGCACTCGCGGGTAAGATTCACTCCCGTTAGTGTTATTGTTAACAATGAAAGTTATAGAGTCTCGTGTTGCATACGTGTATTCATTATTAGTAGTTGTTTACAGATAATTGTCTGTCGTTGAACTGCTTCGTGTATTATATATGTTTAATGTAGTTGTATCATGACTGTGTGCAATATTCAGCACGAGTGTTATGATCGTTAAGTCACTTATTGTTTCTGAGTTCGCACGACTGACATAGCGATACCTAAATCATAGTGTGTTCCGATATCGACCACTGTGTTCGTAACTGTCGCGCCACAGTTCTAACCTCGAGTCTTTCGTTCACTTATTAATGTTTAATTTGCATGTCGGAATGCACTTAAAGTTTAAAGTATCAAATCCAGATTCTAGCGATACTTATATCACTTCACACTTCGCGTTACTGCGGTAGACTTCCGTAACTTAGTAAAATACGATTAACTGATTGAAAAACCAAATTGATTGTCTGAGAACTATTGAGTAACCAAGAAAACTGCGTAACTGGCTGACTTTTGAATAACTGAGTAATACCGAGAGACTGATCAACTGAAAAAATTTTTATAACTGAGAAACTGATAGACTGAAAACTTGAGAGACTGAGCAACTGCGGACAAAAAACTGAGACCCCGCGTACCTCGTAAACAGTTTTTATTAAGCGTTATCTACCAGAATGCAATTTTCTGTCGAACACGACTCTGGTCATCCTCGATAGGTCTAATATTTCCTTCCGCTCTGGACATCTGTGTTTCTCGGCACCCTGATTCGCTGTTCTGGTTGTCACCATGACGACAATCCTCTCCACCTGCTTCTTTGGAAGATGCTAGACTCTGGTTGGTTATCGAACCTCCCCTAACGTACACGGCGAAAGGGCTTCGCACTACTTCTTAGAATGTAGAGTAATTGCTCGCCTGTCCGTCAAACCTTTGTTCTTGTGACTCTCCCAAGGTCTGCTGTTGTTCCTTTACTAACAATACGTAGCGCCTGGTTCATTGTTTGACTTCCCTTCGACTTTTTTCTGTCAATTAACAGCTTCTTGCTCGACGTCACCCCAAGATGCCTCCACGGTTCGTCGTCATAAATATCGGTTGTCATCCTAACGTTGCCTCATGCTGTGTGACACTCTTGACTGTATTCTTTTGGTGTACGTTGTTTTGTCTTCATACTGGGTAAAACCTTTCTAATTCCTTTGTGAGTGAGTATCCTTTTCTTAAAGCTCGCACGCTCCGAATTTAACCCTACAGCATGCGCTCGCTTCAATTTCCACGTATCCGTGCCACTAGACTCTGCTTTTGTCCAGTTTGTTGTGGTGTTGTAAATCTGAGCTGAGCTTGGTCTGTCACAGTCGATCCTATTTCCCTTTTGTTGTGTTATGTTAGGCTTATTGTCTTGTAGCTGGCGTCGGGTTGACGTGTTGTTAAATTGTTCTTATTTATTGCTCTGGCTTTGGTTGGTGACTTGATCTGTGCTAACGTACTTCTCGATCATAAAATTATGAAATTAAAATTTTTTGATGGCTATAGCGTCCCCAAATTTGATTGGATGTCGGGTTCTCAGGAGACAATCTAATCCAATTTCTGCGCTCTGTCCTTGTTGTGGGCGTCTTCTTTGGGAAAGGTCACGGTCAGTTGACCTAATTTGCTTTGTCTGGCGTATACTAAAAGATATTCCCTATCTGTTGGTATTAATTGACTATAGGAATTTATTGCCATGCATCTGAGTAAGAATGAACGTATTTTTACATATGATACATGTGTAAATAGCTCATATAAGATTGTTTTATAATAATAATAAATGAGGATACCTATGTTATACATTTACAACATAATAAATGAGATAGTGATCTCTTAACATTACATGCAATTAATCATGTATGGTGTTGATCATACTACAATAAATAATATTTTTAACTTATTTCAAGTGTTTCAAAACTATAATTTATAAACAAATAAACATATATATAGAATCACTGATCATCATTAAACATTACATACAATACGCATTATTATTGTTTATATTAATTGACAAAATATATACATACTCTATGAACAACTGAAGGTTCATTTCATATCATTGTAATCATTGATAACTTTGCTTTATAAAGTATCGAATGTTCAACCTTATATTTGAATAATTGGCTCTACACTACTTGTTTGTTTTATATGTCCATTCACGTTCTCACTGTGCTTTCTCAGCAATTTATTGCTGCACATTCGATTAAAGTTTCGCACCATAAGTGTCTTATATTCACGGTACGTGCTATCGAAATGTTTCTAAAATACTAGTCACTTGACATTTAATTAGTGTCATTAATTAGATACATTGTGATCTAAGAAATCACGTGAGTTTTAAATTATACATGTTACTATGTCACACATCTTATTATCTAGCTAGTTGGACTGGCTTCGCGGGACAATCACCTAATGCGTGTGCTCCCCTCCCCACAGTCAACTACCTGCTGATGTCATTTTCACATCCTTACGTAACTTGTATCTCCTCCGCATGCTCGTAGTATTTCTTGATCTGCCGTACGTTGAATTTTCCCCGTACTTTGTTGTCGTTGTTGCAGTCAACAAGTTCGTACGTAGCATCTCCGAGGATTCGGTTAATTTTGTACGGTCCTGCATACAGTTCAAAAAAATTATCAATTTTCTTCATTGCAGCGTCCGATTGATGATAGGTCCTTATTAGTACTTTATCGCCATTTGCGAATTTCGTGATGTTTTTATTTTCTTTGCTGCGCTTTGCATGCTTCTCTCTTTTTTCTTTAATCTTCACGAATATGTTGCTGTTCGTGCTTCCCTTAACGTCGATAACATTCTTATCTAACCATTTCTCCCATGCACGAGTCGGTCTCTTGCCTAAGTGCGCTTCATGAGGGGTTATTTCAATCTTCTCATGGTACACTTCATTTATGCACGTTTCGATCATTCTTATGTACCGTGACCACTTGCTGTGTTGGTCATGTACCAAAATTCGGAATAGGTTTCCAAGCTGACGGTTGATCCTTTCGGCTAGCTTGGCACAAGGATTCCGTATTGCCGTATACTTTGGTTGTATTTTCAATTCCTTGAGTCCATCGACCCATTTCTTGGATGTGAACTGAGTCCCATTATCAGTCATAATGACCTTTGGTCGTCCAAACTCCTCGCAGTAATCTTTTATTCTCCGTAGCGTTGTAGTAGTTGTTGCTCTCCGCAGCGTAAACAACTTGACGAATTTTGTAAAATTGTCTACCATTACGAGTAGATACTTGACACCACCTGCTCCTGTTGGTAGGGGTCCATAGTAGTCTGCACTTACGAGATCTCCTCTTGCTGTGGGTATCACAGCCTTGGTCCCTCCATACAGCATCCTGTTGTTAGTGTCCTTGCACTTCTGTCACGTATCACATGTTTGAACGTACGCTTTCACTTTCTTTTGCATCCGATCAAGCGTAAAATGTTCTTGTAACATCTGTATACACTTTTTCGGCCCTAAATGTCCATACATCGTATGTATTTCCGCGATTAAATTATTAGACACGTTATTGGGTATGTACAGCTTCCATTCATTTCGCTGTCGTCTATACAATTTATTGTTAACATATTTATAAAATTTATTCAGCTTATGGTCTAAATTCTTGTCCTTAATCTTATCAATTATTATCCTGAGTTTGTCGTCCTCAAGCTGGTGTCTTCCAATATCTTTAATAATCTTACCTACATTATTGTTCATCTTAATGACTAAGTGGTTAATTAAATATTCGTGTGTGTCGTCGTTGACCTCATATGGTTTCGCGTCGGCTGGGTATCTGCTTAAAATATCTGCAACTATATTGTCCTTGCCTTTACAATGGATAATGTCAAATTTGTACTATTGCACGGCGAGGATCCATCCATTCATGAGTTATTAAGTGGCATTTTTGCATAAACGTTAATGCCTTGTTGTCGGTAATTACTGTTAGTGGTTGGCCAAGGATATACATTCGGAATTTCTCTAAGCAACGAACGATACTTAAGATTTCCTTCTCCGTCGTATAATAATTCCTTTCCGCACCTTTAAATGTCTTGCTGGTAAAAGCAATCACACCAAACTTCCCTTCTCGTCTAGTTGATAAAGTTGGCCACCATACGCAAAATAGCTAGCGTCACATTCAATGTAATATCTTTGGTTCGGCCGTGGAAATCTCAAAATTACAGTATCTATAAATAAATTCTTGACCTTTTGAAAGCAATCACTTAGTTCTTTTGTCCATGAAAACTTGCATCCTTTCCTCAACAATTCATGCAACGGTTGCGTTGCCTCCGCGTACTTACTTGTAAATCGATTATAAAAGTTGATAAGGCCTAAGAAACCTTTTAATTGCTTCTGGTTCTTGGGTGTAGGGAAATTCATAATAGCTTTTATTTTGTCGTCGGTTGCTTGGATTCCTCGTGTCGTTAGACGGTATCCAAGGTACGAGATCTCTTGCCTAAAGAATTGTGACTTGGCGAGGTTGACGGTTATGTTCGCTTTATTGAGGTTGTTCAATAATGCTTCTAAGTGCTCCAAGTGTGTTTGGATGTCGTTGGAATAACATAAACAATCATCCACATAGATTATCGTGTTCTTCTTAATTTCTTCTTCTAGGGCTACATCCAATCCTCGCGTCAGCGCCGCAGAACTGGTGCTGAGTCCGAATGCTGTTACTGTGAATCGGTAGCACCTTCCCTCATACATGAACGCCGTGAAGACCCCGCATTCTGGCTTCAATGGAACTTGCCAAAAACTCCTGGATAAATCAACTGTTGACAGATACCGCATATCACTACATCTCGCCAATACCTCGTTTATCGGGGAAACGCCTTCGTAGTCTGGTATTGTCACACTATTTACTTTCCTTGCGTCAAGGCACAGGCGAACCCTTCTATCCTTCTTGATCACCGTGACGATTGGGTTGACGTACGGACTGGTGCAACGTTCAATCACTCCATAACGCAGCATCCGGTTGATCCCATCATTCACCTTGTTCTTGTAGGCAAGCGGCACAGGCCAACCCCTTTGAAAGTAAGGCGTCCTGTCCGTAACTTGAAATTCGTGTGCATACCCTTCTATCCTCCCTGAAGATATTCTTATTCTTTATTAAAATCTCCTTCAAACGTTCCAATACGCTTTCATTCACACAATCTATCTTCTCATCAATGCATCGCAGTATCTCCTCCTCCTCTTCACCATTTAGCAATTCAATGTTCATGATGGGTATAGTGTACTCCTCCTCATTAGCTGGATTCTTTAACTCGATTATCTTATTTCCAATGTCGATACGACACCCTATTTCTTGTAAAAAACTAATTCTTAAGATACATGGTTTAATAAGCTCTGGTATTATTAAAAAGACACACTCGTTTCGAACACCATCAATTTCGATGTCACACAATATTTGCTTTCTAATTAACTTAGACTTATTCCCTACAGCAATTATAATAAGAGTATTAGTCATAGGTAGTATTTCATAAGGTTCGATGCTCTTCTTATGATTGTTAAACCACGCTTCAGACAATCCATTAATCACACTTCCTGTGTCAATCAAAGCTGGTACTGTAACATTATTATTAAATTTAATGACGATTTCTGGACATTTGAATATTTGTTTAGTGATAGTTTCATCGTCTTCTTGTAATAAATCACTCCTTATATCTGGTAGTAAAATGTTTACATTGTCGGGTGAGAATGGGTCATTGAAAGTGACTATCTTATTTACTAAGCCGGGGTTTTTTTTTTTTTTTTTTTTGTTATTCTCGCCGGCGCTTGCCCTTGGGGTAGTGTCATTAACCGTCCCACTTTTGCTCGCACCTCCGTTGGTAAATTGCATGGTATTTACAGTATTGACGTGGTGTTTATATTCAAAACGACCCTTCTGCTGTCGATCCGGTCAAACTCGTTTCTGGTCGGCTTCACTTTTGTTGTAAAAACCTTCTCTCCCCCTGTTATTCACTTTCTCCTCGCTAGTGGGTTGATGTTGGTAACGTAACCTACGATTGTTTTCGTTACACGGCTGGATGTTCGTGTATTCAGTAATTAACGCCTCGAAAGTTGGTATGGTCGTAATTCCGCGTGTAATTGCGGCAAGCTGCAAATCTCTTCCAAAATGGCGGGATATCTTCTCGATTAGCTGACGATCAGTCAACGTGGGTGTTAACTGCCTGCTCTCTAATAAAATTCTTTTGACGTACTGTATGGCTGTGATCGGTCCATTCCACTCGTACCTCCCGTACTCGAGGTTATCGCGGATGTTATCTTGACGCTCCTGTCCCCAGTACTTCAAGGTAAATGCTTCCTTGAATTCCTCGAACGTAGATATGTGGTTTCGTATCACACGCCACCATATTCCAGCATCCATCTCCAAATGTTTTCCTATCCATTTGATGTCGTTGTTAGCATAGTACAATTCGTGGATCTCCGATAACTCCTTGAGAAATTCCATCGGGAATCTATCGGTCCCGTTGTATTGAGTTCGACATGCAACTGCCCATTGACCCTGTTAATCGGTCCAATTTCACCTTCGATTAGCTGTCGTTGTAATCGTTCTATCTGACACTTCAGTTCGTTTATACGAGTTGTCTTCTCCCCGGCGTTTTCATCCAGCTTCAGCTCCGTTGTTTTTTGTCTTCCGTCTACTTCGTCAATCTTCTGTTGTATTGTGTTGTTCGTGTCACCCTGTTCTTGTTGTAACTGTCTTAATGTCTGATATAGCTCGACCTTCAACTCCTCCTGTTTCTTGTGGTTGTCCTTATGTGCGTCTCTAATTTGCTATTGATCCTTTTAATATTTGTTTGTGTGTTCAGGGCTATGTTTTTTAATTCTTGACGGTCTGCTTTTCTGGTTTCTCGTATCTCTTCGAACTTCTTGTCAGCGTCGTCTTTCAATTCTTTTATGGTTTCGTCCTGCTTCCTCTGGACTTCATTTATTTTTTGGTCACAAGCACTCTTGTACTCACGCATTTCCGCGCGTATTTGCATGATCTGCTCGGCCATCTGTTGCTTAACTTCTTCCTTATGTTTGTCTAGCTTTTCGCTGAGTACTTTGTTGTTTTCATTCTGTTCTCTTCTGATTTCCGCAAAATTCTCATTAATTACTTTGAGATTGTTCTCATTAATTACTTTAAGGCTTTCATTAGCTTCTTCCTTCTGCTTCTCGAATTTCTCATTCATGAAGTCCATTAATGCACGCAATGTCACCTCTTCTTGTGGTTGGGACTCCTGTCCCCACGCTCTGACGTTTGACGTCTCCTCAGTCATTTGTGACTCAATCGGCGAGTCTTCGTCTTCGTTACCAGGTACACCTTGTGGTTTGTTGACCTCAAAGTTCATACTATCAGAACTGCTAGTCATTTTTGCCGCCTTACTTCGCGTTATCATTCAGTCAAACTAGCCTTACACATATAAATCTTTTTCTAATAACTAACGTGTAAATTTACTTATTCTACTACTGCCTGCTCTTTTGCCTTGCGTTGGGCGCCATTTCTGCAATGAACAAATTTACTCTGATTTAAATTTGTGGAGCCCCACGTTCTTTGGGAGCCATTTCTACAACGTGCAATTATGCTAATTTATGCAAATCCAATTAATCAATTATCCAATTAGATTAAATGTGTCAAAATTGCTTTGTTTACGTGAATCTATTAATTACTCTGATATAATTAACTGTATTCATTAACGATTAGCATAATCACTGAGACTCTTTAGTGTTGTTTAAACGATATTAGAAAATTTATTACAAATAATTTAATTAACGTTAGTGTTTCGTTACTGAGGTAGTGACAATAATGAACGCATGAATACTTAACAAATAAATACTTATTTATTAAACATCATGCAAATAAACTTTTGAGACATAAATATAAATTATGACCTGTAAATACAGTTAAGAAAACTTACATGATATATAAATCACAATATATATCCGTTTCGTTGCTCACTGTAAAACAAAAACATACAATACAATAGACATACATAAACATAGACATCAAATTTTATTTATCCTACACTAATGCGTTCATTTTGCCTCAGATGAATAGCTTTTATGTTTAATATTACCATAGTAATTGATCTAAATTTTCAAAGTGTGGTTTCTTTGAAAAGAGACAGAGCAGTAGTTTTATTATAATATTAATAACATGAAGATTTTACTTGAGACAGTGAATATCCATAATTCCATCGGTGAGAATCCCTGTTCACTGATGATCCATGTAAGTAGAAATTCCGTAGATCTTGTGTTATCATCACTTTGCACTCGCGGGTAAGATTCACTCCCGTTAGTGTTATTGTTAACAATGAAAGTTATAGAGTCTCGTGTTGCATACGTGTATTCATTATTGGTAGTTGTATACAGATAATTGTCTGTCGTTGAACTGCTTCGTGTATTATATATGTTTAATGTAGTTGTATCATGACTGTGTGCAATATTCAGCACGAGTGTTATGATCGTTAAGTCACTTATTGTTTCTGAGTTCGCACGACTGACATAGCGATACCTAAATCATAGTGTGTTCCGATATCGACCACTGTGTTCGTAACTGTCGCGCCACAGTTCTAACCTCGAGCCTTTCGTTCACTTATTAATGTTTAATTTGCATGTCGGAATGCACTTAAAGTTTAAAGTATCAAATCCAGATTCTAGCGATACTTATATCACTTCACACTTCGCGTTACTGCGGTAGACTTCCGTAACTTAGTAAAATACGATTAACTGATTGAAAAACCAAATTGATTGTCTGAGAACTATTGAGTAACCAAGAAAACTGCGTAACTGGCTGACTTTTGAATAACTGAGTAATACCGAGAGACTGATCAACTGAAAAAATTTTTATAACTGAGAAACTGATAGACTGAAAACTTGAGAGACTGAGCAACTGCGGACAAAAAACTGAGACCCCGCGTACCTCGTAAACAGTTTTTATTAAGCGTTATCTACCAGAATGCAATTTTCTGTCGAACACGACTCTGGTCATCCTCGATAGGTCTAATATTTCCTTCCGCTCTGGACATCTGTGTTTCTCGGCACCCTGATTCGCTGTTCTGGTTGTCACCATGACGACAATCCTCTCCACCTGCTTCTTTGGAAGATGCTAGACTCTGGTTGGTTATCGAACCTCCCCTAACGTACACGGCGAAAGGGCTTCGCACTACTTCTTAGAATGTAGAGTAATTGCTCGCCTGTCCGTCAAACCTTTGTTCTTGTGACTCTCCCAAGGTCTGCTGTTGTTCCTTTACTAACAATACGTAGCGCCTGGTTCATTGTTTGACTTCCCTTCGACTTTTTTCTGTCAATTAACAGCTTCTTGCTCGACGTCACCCCAAGATGCCTCCACGGTTCGTCGTCATAAATATCGGTTGTCATCCTAACGTTGCCTCATGCTGTGTGACACTCTTGACTGTATTCTTTTGGTGTACGTTGTTTTGTCTTCATACTGGGTAAAACCTTTCTAATTCCTTTGTGAGTGAGTATCCTTTTCTTAAAGCTCGCACGCTCCGAATTTAACCCTACAGCATGCGCTCGCTTCAATTTCCACGTATCCGTGCCACTAGACTCTGCTTTTGTCCAGTTTGTTGTGGTGTTGTAAATCTGAGCTGAGCTTGGTCTGTCACAGTCGATCCTATTTCCCTTTTGTTGTGTTATGTTAGGCTTATTGTCTTGTAGCTGGCGTCGGGTTGACGTGTTGTTAAATTGTTCTTATTTATTGCTCTGGCTTTGGTTGGTGACTTGATCTGTGCTAACGTACTTCTCGATCATAAAATTATGAAATTAAAATTTTTTGATTGCTATAGCGTCCCCAAATTTGATTGGATGTCGGGTTCTCAGGAGACAATCTAATCCAATTTCTGCGCTCTGTCCTTGTTGTGGGCGTCTTCTTTGGGAAAGGTCACGGTCAGTTGACCTAATTTGCTTTGTCTGGCGTATACTAAAAGATATTCCCTATCTGTTGGTATTAATTGACTATAGGAATTTATTGCCATGCATCTGAGTAAGAATGAACGTATTTTTACATATGATACATGTGTAAATAGCTCATATAAGATTGTTTTATAATAATAATAAATGAGGATACCTATGTTATACATTTACAACATAATAAATGAGATAGTGATCTCTTAACATTACATGCAATTAATCATGTATGGTGTTGATCATACTACAATAAATAATATTTTTAACTTATTTCAAGTGTTTCAAAACTATAATTTATAAACAAATAAACATATATATAGAATCACTGATCATCATTAAACATTACATACAATACGCATTATTATTGTTTATATTAATTGACAAAATATATACATACTCTATGAACAACTAAAGGTTCATTTCATATCATTGTAATCATTGATAACTTTGCATTATAAAGTATCGAATGTTCAACCTTATATTTGAATAATTGGCTCTACACTACTTGTTTGTTTTATATGTCCATTCACGTTCTCACTGTGCTTTCTCAGCAATTTATTGCTGCACATTCGATTAAAGTTTCGCACCATAAGTGTCTTATATTCACGGTACGTGCTATCGAAATGTTTCTAAAATACTAGTCACTTGACATTTAATTAGTGTCATTAATTAGATACATTGTGATCTAAGAAATCACGTGAGTTTTAAATTATACATGTTACTATGTCACACATCTTATTATCTAGCTAGTTGGACTGGCTTCGCGGGACAATCACCTAATGCGTGTGCTCCCCTCCCCACAGTCAACTACCTGCTGATGTCATTTTCACATCCTTACGTAACTTGTATCTCCTCCGCATGCTCGTAGTATTTCTTGATCTGCCGTACGTTGAATTTTCCCCGTACTTTGTTGTCGTTGTTGCAGTCAACAAGTTCGTACGTAGCATCTCCGAGGATTCGGTTAATTTTGTACGGTCCTGCATACAGTTCAAAAAAATTATCAATTTTCTTCATTGCAGCGTCCGATTGATGATAGGTCCTTATTAGTACTTTATCGCCATTTGCGAATTTCGTGATCTTTTTATTTTCTTTGCTGCGCTTTGCATGCTTCTCTCTTTTTTCTTTAATCTTCACGAATATGTTGCTGTTCGTGCTTCCCTTAACGTCGATAACATTCTTATCTAACCATTTCTCCCATGCACGAGTCGGTCTCTTGCCTAAGTGCGCTTCATGAGGGGTTATTTCAATCTTCTCATGGTACACTTCATTTATGCACGTTTCGATCATTCTTATGTACCGTGACCACTTGCTGTGTTGGTCATGTACCAAAATTCGGAATAGGTTTCCAAGCTGACGGTTGATCCTTTCGGCTAGCTTGGCACAAGGATTCCGTATTGCCGTATACTTTGGTTGTATTTTCAATTCCTTGAGTCCATCGACCCATTTCTTGGATGTGAACTGAGTCCCATTATCAGTCATAATGACCTTTGGTCGTCCAAACTCCTCGCAGTAATCTTTTATTCTCCGTAGCGTTGTAGTAGTTGTTGCTCTCCGCAGCGTAAACAACTTGACGAATTTTGTAAAATTGTCTACCATTACGAGTAGATACTTGACACCACCTGCTCCTGTTGGTAGGGGTCCATAGTAGTCTGCACTTACGAGATCTCCTCTTGCTGTGGGTATCACAGCCTTGGTCCCTCCATACAGCATCCTGTTGTTAGTGTCCTTGCACTTCTGTCACGTATCACATGTTTGAACGTACGCTTTCACTTTCTTTTGCATCCGATCAAGCGTAAAATGTTCTTGTAACATCTGTATACACTTTTTCGGCCCTAAATTTCCATACATCGTATGTATTTCCGCGATTAAATTATTAGACACGTTATTGGGTATGTACAGCTTCCATTCATCTCGCTGTCGTCTATACAATTTATTGTTAACATATTTATAAAATTTATTCAGCTTATGGTCTAAATTCTTGTCCTTAATCTTATCAATTATTATCCTGAGTTTGTCGTCCTCAAGCTGGTGTCTTCCAATATCTTTAATAATCTTACCTACATTATTGTTCATCTTAATGACTAAGTGGTTAATTAAATATTCGTGTGTGTCGTCGTTGACCTCATCTGGTTTCGCGTCGGCTGGGTATCTGCTTAAAATATCTGCAACTACATTATCCTTGCCTTTACAATGTATAATGTCAAATTTGTACTATTGCACGGCGAGGATCCATCCATTCTTGAGTTATTAAGTGGCATTTTTGCATAAACGTTAATGCCTTGTTGTCGGTAATTACTGTTAGTGGTTGGCCAAGGATATACATTCGGAATTTCTCTAAGCAACGAACGATACTTAAGAGTTCCTTCTCCGTCGTATAATAGTTCCTTTCCGCACCTTTAAATGTCTTGCTGGTAAAAGCAATCACACCAATCTTCCCTTCTCGTCTAGTTGATAAAGTTGGCCACCATACGCAAAATAGCCAGCGTCACATTCAATGTAATATCTTTGGTTCGGCCGTGGAAATCTCAAAATTACAGTATCTATAAATAAATTGTTGACCTTTTGAAAGCAATCACTTAGTTCTTTTGTCCATGAAAACTTGCATCCTTTCCTCAACAATTCATGCAACGGTTGCGTTGCCTCCGCGTACTTACTTGTAAATCGATTATAAAAGTTGATAAGGCCTAAGAAACCTTTTAATTGCTTCTGGTTCTTGGGTGTAGGGAAATTCATAATAGCTTTTATTTTGTCGTCGGTTGCTTGGATTCCTCGTGTCGTTAGACGGTATCCAAGGTACGAGATCTCTTGCCTAAAGAATTGTGACTTGGCGAGGTTGACGGTTATGTTCGCTTTATTGAGGTTGTTCAATAATGCTTCTAAGTGCTCCAAGTGTGTTTGGATGTCGTTGGAATAACATAAACAATCATCCACATAGATTATCGTGTTCTTCTTAATTTCTTCTTCTAGGGCTACATCCAATCCTCGCGTCAGCGCCGCAGAACTGGTGCTGAGTCCGAATGCTGTTACTGTGAATCGGTAGCACCTTCCCTCATACATGAACGCCGTGAAGTCCCTGCATTCTGGCTTCAATGGAACTTGCCAAAAACTCCTGGATAAATCAACTGTTGACAGATACCGCATATCACTACATCTCGCCAATACCTCGTTTATCGGGGAAACGCCTTCGTAGTCTGGTATTGTCACACTATTTACTTTCCTTGCGTCAAGGCACAGGCGAACCCTTCTATCCTTCTTGATCACCGTGACGATTGGGTTGACGTACGGACTAGTGCAACGTTCAATCACTCCATATCGCAGCATCCAGTTGATCCCATCATTCACCTTGTTCTTGTAGGCAAGCGGCACAGGCCAACCCCTTTGAAAGTAAGGCGTCCTGTCCGTAACTTGAAATTCGTGTGCATACCCTTCTATCCTCCCTGAAGATATTCTTATTCTTTATTAAAATCTCCTTCAAACGTTCCAATACGCTTTCATTCACACAATCTATCTTCTCATCAATGCATCGCAGTATCTCCTCCTCCTCTTCACCATTTAGCAATTCAATGTTCATGATGGGTATAGTGTACTCCTCCTCATCAGCTGGATTCTTTAACTCGATTATCTTATTTCCAATGTCGATACGACACCCTATTTCTTGTAAAAAACTAATTCCTAAGATACATGGTTTAATAAGCTCTGGTATTATTAAAAAGACACACTCGTTTCGAACACCATCAATTTCGATGTCACACAATATTTGCTTTCTAATTAACTTAGACTTATTCCCTACAGCACTTATAATAAGAGTATTAGTCATAGGTAGTATTTCATAAGGTTCGATGCTCTTCTTATGATTGTTAAACCACGCTTCAGACAATCCATTAATCACATTTCCTGTGTCAATCAAAGCTGGTACTGTAACATTATTATTAAATTTAATGACGATTTCTGGACATTTGAATATTTGTTTAGTGATAGTTTCATCGTCTTCTTGTAATAAATCACTCCTTATATCTGGTAGTAAAATGTTTACATTGTCGGGTGAGAATGGGTCATTGAAAGTGACTATCTTATTTACTAAGCCGGGGTTTTTTTTTTTTTTTTTTGTTATTCTCGCCTGCGCTTGCCCTTGGGGTAGTGTCATTAACCGTCCCACTTTTGCTCGCACCTCCGTTGGTAAATTGCATGGTATTTACAGTATTGACGTGGTGTTTATATTCAAAACGACCCTTCTGCTGTCGATCCGGTCAAACTCGTTTCTGGTCGGCTTCACTTTTGTTGTAAAAACCTTCTCTCCCCCTGTTATTCACTTTCTCCTCGCTAGTGGGTTGATGTTGGTAACGTAACCTACGATTGTTTTCGTTACACGGCTGGATGTTCGTGTATTCAGTAATTAACGCCTCGAAAGTTGGAATGGTCGTAATTCCGCGTGTAATTGCGGCAAGCTGCAAATCCCTTCCAAAATGGCGGGATATCTTCTCGATTAGCTGACGATCAGTCAACGTGGGTGTTAACTGCCTGCTCTCTAATAAAATTCTTTTGACGTACTGTATGGCTGTGATCGGTCCATTCCACTCGTACCTCCCGTACTCGAGGTTATCGCGGATGTTATCTTGACGCTCCTGTCCCCAGTACTTCAAGGTAAATGCTTCCTTGAATTCCTCGAACGTAGATATGTGGTTTCGTATCACACGCCACCATATTCCAGCATCCATCTCCATATGTTTTCCTATCCATTTGATGTCGTTGTTAGCATAGTACAATTCGTGGATCTCCGATAACTCCTTGAGAAATTCCATCGGGAATCTATCGGTCCCGTTGTACTTGAGTTCGACATGCAACTGCCCATTGACCCTGTTAATCGGTCCAATTTCACCTTCGATTAGCTGTCGTTGTAATCGTTCTATCTGACACTTCATTTCGTTTATACGTTTATATCGTTTATAGCTCGACCTTCAACTCCTCCTGTTTCTTGTGGTTGTCCTTATGTACGTCTCTAATTTGCTATTGATCCTTTTAATATTTGTTTGTGTGTTCTGGGCTATGTTTTTTAATTCTTGACGGTCTGCTTCTCTGGTTTCTCGTATCTCTTCGAACTTCTTGTCAGCGTCGTCTTTCAATTCTTTTATGGTTTCGTCCTGCTTCCTCTGGACTTCATTTATTTTTTGGTCACAAGCACTCTTGTACTCACGCATTTCCGCGCGTATTTGCATGATCTGCTCGGCCATCTGTTGCTTAACTTCTTCCTTATGTTTGTCTAGCTTTTCGCTGAGTACTTTGTTGTTTTCATTCTGTTCTCTTCTGATTTCCGCAAAATTCTCATTAATTACTTTGAGATTGTTCTCATTAATTACTTTAAGGCTTTCATTAGCTTCTTCCTTCTGCTTCTCGAATTTCTCATTCATGAAGTCCATTAATGCACGCAATGTCACCTCTTCTTGTGGTTGGGACTCCTGTCCCCGCGCTCTGACGTTTGACGTCTCCTCAGTCATTTGTGACTCAATCGGCGAGTCTTCGTCTTCGTTACCAGGTACACCTTGTGGTTTGTTGACCTCAAAGTTCTTACAATCAGAACTTCTAGTCATTTTTGCCGCCTTACTCCGCGTTAGCATTCAGTCAAACTAGCCTTACACATATAAATCTTTTTCTAATAACTAACGTGTAAATTTACTTATTCTACTACTGCCTGCTCTTTTGCCTTGCGTTGGGCGCCATTTCTACAATGAACAAATTTACTCTGATTTAAATTTGTGGAGCCCCACGTTCTTTGGGAGCCATTTCTACAACGCGCAATTATGCTAATTTATGCAAATCCAATTAATCAATTATCCAATTAGATTAAATGTGTCAAAATTGCTTTGTTTACGTGAATCTATTAATTACTCTGATATAATTAACTGTATTCATTAACGATTAGCATAATCACTGAGACTCTTTAGTGTTGTTTAAACGATATTAGAAAATTTATTACAAATAATTTAATTAACGTTAGTGTTTCGTTACTGAGGTAGTGACAATAATGAACGCATGAATACTTAACAAATAAATACTTATTTATTAAACATCATGCAAATAAACTTTTGAGACATAAATATAAATTATGACCTGTAAATACAGTTAAGAAAACATACATGAATATAAATCACAATATATATATATATATATATCCGTTTCGTTGCTCGCTGTAAAACAAAAACATACAATACAATAGACATACATAAACATAGACATCAAATATTATTTATCCTACACTAATGCGTTCATTTTGCCTCAGATGAATAGCTTTTATGTTTAATATTACCATAGTAATTGATCTAAATTTTCAAAGTGTGGTTTCTTTGAAAAGAGACAGAGCAGTAGTTTTATTATAATATTAATAACATGAAGATTTTATTTGAGACAGTGAATATCCATAATTCCATCGGTGAGAATCCCTGTTCACTGATGATCCATGTAAGTAGAAATCCCGTAGATCTTGTGTTGTCATCACTTTGCACTCGCGGGTAAGATTCACCCCCGTTAGTGTTATTGTTAACAATGAAAGTTATAGAGTCTCGTGTTGCATACGTGTATTCATTATTAGTAGTTGTATACAGATAATTGTCTGTCGTTGAACTGCTTCGTGTATTATATATGTTTAATGTAGTTGTATCATGACTGTGTGCAATATTCAGCACGAGTGTTATGATCGTTAAGTCACTTATTGTTTCTGAGTTCGCACGACTGACATAGCGATACCTAAATCATAGTGTGTTCCGATATCGACCACTGTGTTCGTAACTGTCGCGCCACAGTTCTAACATCGAGTCTTTCGTTCACTTATTAATGTTTAATTTGCATGTCGGAATGCACTTAAAGTTTAAAGTATCAAATCCAGATTCTAGCGATACTTATATCAATTCACACTTCGCGTTACTGCGGTAGACTTCCGTAACTTAGTAAAATACGATTAACTGATTGAAAAACCAAATGATTGTCTGGGAGCTATTGAGTAACCAAGAAAACTGCGTAACTGGCTGACTTTTGAATAACTGAGTAATACCGAGAGACTGATCAACTGAGAAAATTTTTATAACTGAGTAACTGATAGACTGAAAACTTGAGAGACTGAGCAACTGCGGACAAAAAACTGAGACCCCGCGTACCTCGTAAACAGTTTTTATTAAGCGTTATCTACCAGAATGCAATTTTCTGTCGAACACGCCTCTGGTCATCCTCGATAGGTCTAATATTTCCTTCCACTCTGGACATCTGTGTTTCTCGGCACCTTGATTCGCTGTTCTGGTTGTCACCATGACGACAATCCTCTCCACCTTCTTCTTTGGAAGATGCTAGACTCTGGTTGGTTATCGAACCTCCCCTAACGTACACGGCGAAAGGGCTTCGCACTACTTCTTAGAATGTAGAGTAATTGCTCGCCTGTCCGTCAAACCTTTGTTCTTGTGACTCTCCCAAAGTCTGCTGTTGTTCCTTTACTAACAATACGTAGCGCCTGGTTCATTGTTTGACTTCCCTTCGACTTTTTTCCGTCAATTAACAGCTTCTTGCTCGACGTCACCCCAAGATGCCTCCACGGTTCGTCGTCATAAATATCGGTTGTCATCCTAACGTTGCCTCATGCTGTGTGACACTCTTGACTGTATTCTTTTGGTGTACGTTGTTTTGTCTTCATACTGGGTAAAACCTTTCTAATTCCTTTGTGAGTGAGTATCCTTTTCTTAAAGCTCGCACGCTCCGAATTTAACCCTACAGCATGCGCTCGCTTCAATTTCCACGTATCCGTGCCACTAGACTCTGCTTTTGTCCAGTTTGTTGTGGTGTTGTAAATCTGAGCTGAGCTGGTCTGTCACAGCCGATCCTATTTCCCTTTTGTTGTGTTATGTTAGGCTTATTGTCTTGTAGCTGGCGTCGGGTTGACGTGTTGTTAAATTGTTCTTATTTATTGCTCTGGCTTTGGTTGGTGACTTGATCTGTGCTAACGTACTTCTCAATCATAAAATTATGAAATTAAATTTTTTTTTATTGCTATAATATATATATATATATATATATATATATATATATATCATATTATATTTCAATATAGACTTTCAACATTTGAAATGTTCATAAACAGGATTTTTATTTTACTTATTATTTTTTTCACTTATTTATGGACTTTGAAACAAATTATATTTGCAACGAATCCACTAATCTAAATTATTTATTTAATTTTCTAACAAGTAATACACTTATGTTTCACCTCATGAAAAATCACTGTAAAATTCAGAACTAAAAAAAAATTTCAATTTTCCACACACAAATATTTTTAAAGCTATAAACTTGATTATTTCACTTAAAATTATTACCTTAATAATAATATAAAAGAAAAAACAAAACTTGTAAGATAAATAGAGGGCAAAATAGAATTAGTATAATGATAATTAAGTGTGAAGAAATAATTAAAAACTCAAAACATAAGAAGAATGAGACGAATTAGTAGTAGCATATCTGCTTTCGATCAGACGCTATAACACTTATATAAAAGTAAGTACGACACGCAAGGACACACAGTAATGTAGTGGTTACGTTATGGTTAACATTTGGAATTCAACCAGTTTTTGCGCTTAGTTAATTAAGGAAAGAATAATGTAACATGTCTCTCGTGATATTACATTTTGACTAGAAATTCATTCCAGAAAAGCTAGCAAAAAGTAGTACAGTTATTAATCTTTAACTACCATGAAATGTCTGCTGGTACAAGTCTAGAAAGTTACGTATGTCGTTTTCGCTGACTCGAGAGTCTTACACAATCATTTCAAACAAATTTTGCTTCATTATTATGTAAACACTAAATTTTTAATAATACTAAATACTTTTGTTGTCATGATCCCTTTTTTATTTCAGTATTACGTACCTAATTATCAAGTTAAGTTTTAAAGAATATGAGTTGCTTCTCACCAGCTATAAAATACGTTTTTACAGAATTTTACAACTTTACCCAGGCCCAAGTTATACGCACGCACGCACGCTCGCGCGCGCGCACACACACACATACTTATATTAGTATTTTATTCTTCTGGATATGACAGCGTGGACGTTTGTTTTGTTCTTGGCGTTCCGATATTCTTCTTCTCCGCTCCTTCTGCAGTAGTAGTGTGCCGTTTGTCATTATCATAATCATCATCAGTAGCTCCACAGCCCACTGTGGGCCTCAGCTTCCCTCAGGATTTTTCTCCAGACTTCCCAATCCTTAGCCAATATACACCAATTTTTCACTCCAAGTACTTTCACATCTTCTAGGATTCCACCAATCCATCGGAGTCTAGGTCTTCCATGTCCTCTCTTTCCTTCTGGTGTGCACTTCATAATCCTCTTAAGAACATCCTCCTCATTCATTATCTGTACACGTTCTGCCCATCTCAGCCTAGCTATTCTAATTGATGTCACGATATCAGGCGATCTATATAACTCATAGAGCTCTGTGTTGTACATTATTCTCCACTGTCGACCTTCCCTAATGGATCCATAAATTTGGCCAAGTATTTTCCTTGTGCCATTTTTCAGAAATGATAAATGTCGAAATCTACAGAATAAAACCGGATGCTGAAACCCGAGCGAAAGAGAGAGAGAGAGAGAGAGAGAGAGAGAGAGAGAGAGAGAGAGAGAGAGAGAGAGAGAGAGAGAGAGAGAGAGAATGAGCCTTAGGTTACATGCATACTAATAAAACCAAACTTTAATTCATAAAAATCGTAATTCCATCTAATCTCTATCTGCGGGAAAATTCATTTTGGTGTTTATTATTGGGCAGAGGAGTTCATTACACAGAAGACCACTTCGGGAACTCAATACTTTCTGAATGACATTCTCATTAACACAGAAAATTTGTTTCATGTACAGTAGTAGTTTTGAAAATCTTGAGCAGTCAAGTAATAATAACATACGTTCAATAGTCAGAACCGTGTCAGCTATCTCAAATAGGAAATAGAGCGGTACAGTGAAATACTGTAATTCCACGAAGTCAACACAACATCACGTTATGTCGTTTCTTTTGCTGATACACATCTGTCCGGCATCTAATAGTCTTTGGTGTTTCTAAATGTATTCCCTTCCCCACAATATTAATCACTTGAGTAGCCTACTCGTGAATGGGAGTTACTGGAATTGATAACGACGTTCGAAAAATGTTGTAGAGGTTGTTTTGTTACATAGAATAAACTTTAAAGTACTTTAAAAATAAATGTACTTAAATCTGTTTTATGGACCATCACAGAAAATACTTGGCATACAATCTAAAATACTTTTGATTAAAAAATTAACTGAAAATTTTAGCAATTTAATGTCCAATTTAAAAATAAGCCAGTTTCCAATTTAATTAGAATCTGATGTTTTCTTTCTTCACAAGTATGTTAGTAACTGAGGAGCAAAAATTAGATTATTTGATACGAGACAGCGCGCTTCCTATTTAAGTTTACAGATGCACCTTTTTAAACAGTTTATTTAAAAATACGACACAACGCAGAACAATTTATTTTCGAAAACATAATATGTTGTTTTTACTACTAAAATAAAATTTACGAATTTACGAGGAGATACCAAATTGTTTTTACATAAAATTCGTTATCAAGAGATTTACAATTATTTTAGTTATATAAAATCGTAGAATTTTAAAATGAAGTTGATATAACGTACCTTAGAAAGTATAACTGCTTGCGCGTGCGTGTACAAAAGTGATTTAAAAGTATAACATTTTATCTAGCTAAAGATGTTCATAATTGAAACATTAGTTGTTTTCTTACGTTCCAGTCTTCTTCAAAATACTTTTATCTTTTAAAATAGTAGTATAAATCTCTTTAAAAGGTACTTCTGAGTTCAGTTTTACAGTTACATTCCACTTTTACAGTTCAAACACAAACGAGTTCCCTTTTTTGTCTGCTGACTTAGTAGTAAATGGCAATGTTATTTTCGACATTAGCATTATGAGAACTATGTTCTTCTACAAGTGTTACTGTAACCTCAGTTGTCACAATTATTAACTAGTACAACAGACATACTTAAAGCCGTGTTTGTACCCTAATAATTCTCTGAGTTCCACTATGTACACGTTCCGTAGCATAGACTTTCAGTTACGTTGTTCAGTCAGAGTTATCCGTACCGTAGCCATTGTTTAACGTTGCATAAATACGGACATCAGTTAGAATATCCGTATAGCCTACTCTCTGCCAGTTGATTGCATGTCAAACGCGCCACTACAGCCAAAAGTACATCTCCAAGTACCCAAATAAAATAGAACTTGAATACCTCTTACATTCCAAAGACACAATAAATTCATTACTGTCTCTATTTCTATGTACTTCATCAAAGTAAACTTCGACATTCTGTTAACGTACTGAATTATTTTGTTTATTGAAAATTAGAAATATTCAAGCTACTCAGTAAATGCTATGTAAATAAGAGGTACAACACTTACGCCTGACCATTCAGTTGACTTCGTTTGGGAAATTTAAATTAACTACTGCAGGCGACACCTGGGAGTGAATACACGAACTAAAACGTATTGTTTTAAAAGTAGATGGCGCAGTTGCATAAAGAAACACTCAATAATTTCGCCATAACAGAATTTAAATTACTTTATAATTATTTTTCGGGACATTACAACGCTCATAAAATATTTTTTCACGTCTGTTATTCTTATTCATATTTTTCATATTATCTAGTCATACAGCACAGAGTAAATAACTAACTTGTAAATGGATCTTAGTGAATTCTGAATTGTTAATTAACTTGATTTTATACAATGTTGTGACAATGTAAAAACGAAATAAGTTCGAAGAATGTTAACATTGCCAATAATACTCGACAATAAGTTATTCGTTCTCGCTGTTAGTCCACTACATTTTAGGCTACTAAAATCTATTGTTAAATCTAATATTTTGTGAATTGTAACAGATATGCAAAAACAGTTGTTACATTTACTGGGCCGATAGCCACACTTGGGAACCCCCAGACACCGTTGGCCCCGCGGCGGAACTCTTGAAGATTGGAACGTGGAATAGTGGCTTACCCGCCGTTTGCACAGCCCATGATCACTGTCTATCTGTCTGTCTATCCTCTCTCTTCTCTCTCTCTCTCTCTCTCTCTCTCTCTCTCTCTCTCTCTCTCTCTCTCTCTCTCTCTCTCTCTCTCTCACTTATTATCGTTCTATTATTCATTACTATTTTAATACGTTTATGCCAAATACGTATATTTAATTTTTAAAAATTATGTGAAATTTAAAAAATATATACATCAGATATGGAATTTTCAACAACGTTTAAATATTAATCCGTACAATTTTACGTTCCTCCTTACATTACGTTCTCTACATTATACATTGTTCATCACTAGGATTTACGTGCGATCTGTCCTACAATTCTGGTAATGATGTGAGTAATAAATTGGGGAAATATGGTCACGCTTAAGGTGTAGTTAACAGTCACTTACGGAAAGTCAGTATAGAGGTACTAGGACTAGGTTTTATAAGGTTAAAGTGACGACTATTCTTTTACGGTAGTGAGTCCGACGTGTTGAGCAAACTAAAAAGTGGTCGGATGTAGATATAGAGCTCTTGCACGAAAGAATGAAGTAATTTAGACGCATGGATGGATGGAGTAAAGGTAATGTTAGGATGAATTCAAATATTTCTAATTTAACAGAACAATGTGCAAGAAAAATACGTTGTTATAAAAACCAGATGAATAGTAAACTAGTATATTTGAAAATGAAACTTTATACACCTGCTGATCGTTGATAGTGGCGAGCACGGGCGGATTTAACATTTTGCCGCCCGTAGGCAGTATAAATTTGCCCCCTCCCACAAATCTCTGTTGGGGGGGGGGGGGCATCATTATATTCTCTCTTTGGTTTTACAGTCCGCACTAGTGTTCTTTTTAAATTCAAACTTTGCTACATAATCGCGTGTGCTCTCGTTCATTTGCCAATTAATAGGATCAGAATCTAAGACCTTCCCTACCTGATTTGATGACATTTCATCATGGTTTTTGACGTGAACTGGCTCTTTGTTCTTCAAAAATGAAGGTTCCTTCACAACGGACCTCTCTGGCTGAACTGTGTGAACAGTATCTTCACCTTCACTGCTATCACAGTTATTGTCGGTATCACTAGAATGTCTCGATTCCTTAAATATTAGCTTGCCTCGGTTTCTGGAACCAACCTACAATTCGGTATTACATTGACAGATCTACATTTCTCAATTTGATCTGGATTGCCAACATCTAAAATCTCTCGGATGATCAACGCCAAATATTTCAACAGTTAAAACATAAACATTCGCCCGTATTACTTTTGGGTGAAAAACGATAACTGCATTATAGTTAAAAATTAAGTGGAGATAATTTTTATATTCGTGTGTGCTTAATTGAACTGGCTTTTATACTTATAAATTTGTTTGAATCTAAAAATGCAATTTCTTAACTCAAATTTTGCCGCTCCCCAAAATTTGCCGCCCCAGGCAAGTGCCTAGTCTGCCTGTGCGTAAATCCGCCCCTGGTGGCGAGAAGAAAGCGTTGGTAATTCTTCATCTGAGAGAAAAATTGTTTCTTTATTTTTCTTCACTCTCTGTTTCCAAGAATTTAGTTTAGTGTCATGTGCTCTCCAAAACTCTCGAAATTAGTGGAAACAAATTTAAAAAAAAAACTATAATACTTCTCATTCTGTTCTAAGTTTTCATTATTTTTCAACTTACAACTTAGTACACAATATAATAAACCTTCAAAGATAAACTGCTTTTTATTCTATTCGCGATGAACCAATAAAAGATTTACAAGTTTTTATTTTATTTAATAACTATAAAACCATATTAAAATTACGGATAAATGATTCTTTTCTTGCTCATAAAAGACTGTAGCCAACTGTCTATAAAATCGTCCAAAGGGAGGAATTTAATGAGAAAAGGAGCTTTCAATAAGAGGAATTTCCTGTTCAATCAAGCATCAAAGTTTCATTTTTTTGAGTTAATTTATTTATTGCCTTGGAAGTGTTCTGCAGAGTTAACTGCACTGAATAACAGCTCCTTTAATTTGATTTTGACCAGCTCTTTCACGCACACAAATATCATCTGTGACTGAACCTTTGTTCTAATCGGTATTAATTTCTTGAATATTTATTTAAGATTTTGCAAAAGCGCCGACGCGTCCGCTTGTGGAGGTCTTTGTTTTCTCCTGCGTATTTTTTTATTTAACTTCCGAAAAATTGAACAAGTTTGTTGCTTAAACTTAGATTTGAAATTTACACCTGTAAGATTTATTCCCGGACTATTTGCCTTTCTGTCACAAATGAATAGTTTGATTAATCATTATTTCACCTGTTTCACGTTATAAATAGGTACAAAAATAAGGAATACCCCTTGAACAAGCATAGTCGCTGTTTAAGAATATAAAAATTCGTGAAGTTTTTATTTTATTATATTGTATATTAATTAACTTGCACTTTATTAACTGCTTCTAACAAATTACATTCTACATCCCTTCAGAACATATAAAATGTCTTAGGCCTATTGTGTGTAAATTTTAGCTGCATGTTTATATTAACGTTCTGCAACAGAAATCTTTCCGAAATACTCGCTTCATGTTTGACTTACTTAATGGACTAGCAGAAAGATAGCGCCACGTGCTATCAAAAACCAACAAGGTCTATACAAACTGGTCAGGACACCAATGTTACTTATGGAGCCGCCATATTGATTCTTAAAAGTGGGCGTGCCTGGAGTCAAAACTAATCTGTTTTAGAGAGAATTAAGTAGCAAGGATTGAAATAGGGATGAAAAAAACGATATAATTGTTTGTAATATATATATTTTACAATCCATTTTAATATACCATACATGAGCATCATAATTTGAAGAAAAGTAGAAATCATACCAGTGGCGGCTTGCCCATAAGGGCTCTCGGGCGCAGCCCTCCCAATAAAATAAAAAGTAATAATTAATTATTAATTTTTTACCAAATCAATTAAAAAAGTTCCTATACGCATCAAAACAATAATACAACGGAAAACATTTGACGTTTAAAGTCCGGAGTTGAGTTGCGGGCGTTGGCCATAGAGCCCAAAGCTACTGTGTGCAGTGTAAATGGAAAATACAGCATACAGCTCTAACCGTGCGGTGACGTCAATCAACTGTGTTCTTACGGACATGCTGGGACTCCATCCTTGGCCACGCATGCGCAAATCATCTCAGCCAGCGCCAGCGGCCAGCAGTGTAGCAGTTATTGGCACTCCTTGTTTGCAAACAGAATTATTGTGTTTAGTGTGTGATTAATGTGTGTCATAATGAATAACACGGATTCTAACTTTGTAATTACGAATGATGTAAGTAAAATTATTAGCCAAGGGATAAAGATCTTAGAGCACAGGATTGAACTTAAAAGATTAGGGCCTCCTAGGCCTAATATGGTGATTAATCAAGTACAAAAACAAAAATCCACTAAGGGCAGGAATAGCTACAATCGGAAATTTAGTATTCATTTGTATAATTATGCTGATTGGTTGTATGGGTGTGGAATAAAAAACTCATTTTTCTGTTACCCGTGCATAGTAATGGGCGTACAGGATCGCACCTGGACTCTAGATGGTGTCTCGGATATTAAGCATTTGAGTGAAAAACTTAAAAAACATAAATTAAGTGAAAAACATATAAATGCGTGTATCGAGTATGCAGTACTTGGGAAGGTTGACATTAGATCTCAGTTAGACAGTGCATATAGATTAAGAATTCAAAAGTTAAATGAGGAAGTATCAAAAAATCGGTACATTTTTCTGGAAAAGCTAAAAATTGACAAAACACCTGAAAGAGTGATTGCTCAAAGCTATGATGGCACTTCTGTCATGAGTGGCCAGCACACAGGTGTGCAGGCAAGAGTCAAAGCTATGTACAAAAATGCACATTTCGTACACTGCTACGCGCATCAACTAAATTTGATCATTGAACGCTGCGCAACACAAAATAAACATATAAATATATTTTTCAGTAATGTTGAAGCATTTTCATCCTTTTTTTCACAATCGACTAAAAGAACAGCAGTACTTGACGACATTATGAAAAAACGAATACCAAAGAGCTCAGGCACTCGTTGGAACTTCAAGTCTAGAATTGTCAGCACATTATTTAAGTATAAAAATGAAATAGAAGAATGCTTAAATAAAATATTAGACGACGACAGCAATGATTATACAACTGTAAACAAATCAGTTGGTTTAAGCAACCTTCTTAAAGACAACGATTTCATTTTCTGGGTAACATTTTCTAATAAAATAATGCCCCATTGTGATATTTTGTACAACGAGCTTCAGAACAAGACAATCGACTGCATCAAGGCCTTAAAATATATAGGCGAATTTAAGTCTATAATCCAAAAAATAAGAAACTTGCCTGAGGTTGACCAGCCCAGTTCTAGCGAACTTGATGGAACTTAAAATGATTTATCTTGTTCAGGCCCCAGTAGAAAACATGGCCGATTTGAAGATAGAAGACACATTGTGGCAAAAGAAGTGTGTGATGTTATCATGACTGGAATTGACAATCGCTTTAATTTCTTAGATCATTTTTTGGTAGCTAAGTTATTTCAGCCAAGTTTGTTTCCTGAGTTCAAAAATAAATTTCCTGAAAATGAATTAGAAATTGCTGTAAATTTATTCCAGTTGAATAAAATAGAACTGAAATAAGAGTTGGTAGTAATATACAGTAGAAGTGATTTTTCTGAGGCAACAGGCTCATTACGGTTGCTTAATTTTATTTATGATAATAATCTGAGAGATGTGCTCCCCGAATCAGTGAAATTACTTCAAATCATCTGCACAATCCCAATGACCACTGCAGAAAGTGGAAGATGTTTTTCAAATTTAAAGTGAATAAAGACTTTTACCAGGACCACAATGAAAGAAGGTAGACTCAGTGGACTCGCCATGTGTTCAATTGAAAAGAAATTATTATCTACCCCCAATTTCAATGAACGTGTGATCAACCA
Organism: Magicicada septendecula; assembly: GCA_034769895.1. Taxonomy (NCBI): domain Eukaryota; kingdom Metazoa; phylum Arthropoda; class Insecta; order Hemiptera; family Cicadidae; genus Magicicada; species Magicicada septendecula. Next base: position 550,212,358 of record CM068368.1, read on the forward strand.
CTTCGCTGCACAGAAGGAGAGGAGGATGGACTTCTGCTACAAACAATATAACTAAAGGTATGAATTTTCAGTCGTAGATTAATATATTTTTGATATTAAATGTGACTAAGTATATTTAAAGTGGTAGAAGATTAATATCTTGTTACTTAATACAACTTCCTCCTGAATTCTGATGCTTGGTCTAATTTTAAAAATATAGCTTTCACATTTGCCCTGTGTACTTCTGTTCTATAAAATATTTTGAATTTCCACTCTTATTATTCACATATCTTAAAAATAAAATACTTACAGTAAAATCAAAATATGTTATAAGTAGACTAATTTTGACAATTTTATAAATTTATAAAAATACATACAAGAAAGTGAATGAGTGTGTGTATCTGTGTGTGCGCGTTCGCGTGCGTGTGTGTTTGTGTAGAGATAGTTATGACCTTATGAAAGAGCCCCTCTCATGTTCATAACGACAAGCCGCCACTGAATCATACATCATTTTTTTGAGAAATCTGCATCAGCTGAAGTACGCATGAATGCAGTTTTACTTCCATACAACTTCTTGGCATCATGTTTTTTGTTAATATCATCTGCCAAAATATGTAATCTCACTGACAAAAACTTGGAAACAATTGACTCAGTTATATTATGATTACAATCAGTGGCGAAGCTAGTAGTTAATGAATGGGTAGGCAAAAGTCTTACCTTAAATTTTTTTGTAGAGTAGTTCAACACGGCAAGTTTTTTTGTTTGCAAAATTATCAACTACACGGTCTTTCAACAGCTGGTCACTCATCAATTCCTTCACAAAATTTTTTTCAATAGCAATGGTGCTAAGAGAGTTAAGTCTTTTATTGGTCATCGTATAGCGCAAGTAGTTTTTTATTCTTTTCAAAGTACTCGTACTCCTTTCTGAAGAATCCATGGTAACAGGAAACGTTAAAATCAAACGAATTAATTTTGAAACTTCCACGTACACTGGTTCTAAGTCATTAAGAACTATAAAATGTAAAAGTCTTTGATGCAACAAATGTTTTCCAGTATCTGAGTAAATATTTTTTAATTTATTTTCCAGTCTTTCACAATTGAAAAGAGAGTATTTATTTATAAGGCTGTTCAATTTAGTAGAAGGAAAACTCTCTTTGTAAGAAATGAAGTGATTTGGATCCAACAACTCAACAAACTGGATAGGCCTACTTTCTAAATCACTGAACCACACCTCCAGCTGCATAATCAAAGTACCGTATCAAGAACTTCATAAGTTAACGTTTTCAGCAGTTTCTTGTTACTGTCATCTATATTTACCTCACTGCTTATTTGGAGACATTTTTCAATGCAAGACGACACAGTGTTTTCTGATCTCATGTCCTTGAGTACCGGTATAGCAGTAGTTTTGTGTTGCAGTAAAGAAAAGAGATGGTCAGTAGGCCTATAAACGAATATTTTCCTATAAAAACAAATGTAAATGAAATGGGTCTTTTTGAGTATGTTAAGCAATCCAACAGCAGAATTGTACGAATCACTATCCCATCCTTCATCATTCTCTGTAACGTCCTCAAAAATCTGTCTCAAGTCACCATAATGGGAAAAAGATGGTATGAACTGCTCTGGAATGGAAGTTCCAACGGGTAGTGGATGATTGTGGAAGTTTAAATCCTCTAGATTCTAGAAGCTGAAAATGTGTGAAATGCTGTCAGATTGTGAATGAAGAACCTAACGAATTTTATTGTTTTCGTGCAATGGAGAAGTACGAGGTTTAACTTGTGAGCGTAGCAGTGTAGAAATAATGCTCTTGGGCAAGTCTGTTTTACAAAGTGCTGAACACCTCCATGCTTTCCAGCCATTACAGAGGCTCCATAATATGTTTGACAAACTACCTTCTCAGTAACACCCCATTCTTTTAAAACGTCAAAAATTAATTCTGATAAGCCTGATGCAGTCTTATCTACTGAAACATCATAAAACCCAATGAACCTTTCTATTGTACCTTCTTTTAAACAAAATCTAAAAATTATGCTGACTTGAGATCCACTTGATACGTCTAAAGTTTCATCTGCCTGAATTCCTATAAAACCGCAAGAATCTAACTCCGCCTTAATCTTCTCTTGAATTATATCAGTTACAGATTCAACTAATTCATTCTGAATATCGCTTGACGTACCTTTAAACCCTGACGTAGACTGGAGATGATCTCGAATGTACTGCTCCTGCTTAGAAAGAAGATCTAACAATTCTAGATAATTACCCCAGTTGACTGAGTCTTCCCCTTCGAAATGACCTCGAAATTCAAGCGCCTGTTTCCCGAGAAAACACACCGTGTCAACAAGTCTATTTTGCTTTACGACTTCATTATGTTTAACAGCTCGAATTCTAGCCCCTTCAGAGAGAGTATGTTCAATACTCATGCGTCCCAGAAAACGGTACCGCTCTTCATTTTGAATATGTTTATTTGAATTCTGGTGTTTGTCTGCTTTTCTAAGAAAGGTTTTTGTAACCGTTACTCCATGTAAAATCCATTCTTTTTCACCAGAAAACAAGATACATGTATAACAAAAAAGTCTGTTGGTTTCGGAACAGCCTGTCAACCACGAATATCGCTCGTACTAAGAAAACTGAAATTTTCTAGATACTTTACCATCAAAATGTTTAATGTCTAAATTAGGCGTAAATCTCTTGTTTTTAACACCACATTTTTCTTCGTAATTCCAAGAAGAAAACGGCTTACTTTAATAAGCTCAAAAGCTCTAACAAAGTATTAGAAGGACCGCGTTCACTCATTTCGGGCGACACACTTATTAGTCATACACAACAATATAACTGATTGAACTTACAAATTTATAACTTGATTAGTTTCTATATATATGTTTAATGTCACAAATAATTTAAATGACAATCTTGACCGTCTATTAGTTCAGAGGAATGACGGGCACACTTCGCATAAAATTAACACGATTGTAAACAACACAGCGCGCTTTCTGTTCGCAGCACAGCAGTGAGACATGCCTCAACGCTATGTGTGTGGTGCGCGGGTCAATCCCCCGCTCCCCGCACTTCACCAACATGCCAACACATTGCTTACATACGATGTTTACAAAAAACGCTGAGGCAGGTTCACGTGCCTCATTCGCTTTTTTAAACTAACTATGTCTGCTGTCACTTGTCAACATCTAGCGGTCGCTCATTAAAGCATGTAATTAGTAAATTCGACAATACAGTAATAATGTATAATCTTTACGTTACGTACTTCATACGTATTTATAATTTTTATTCCACAGAATTTTTTAGGGTAGGCATTGCCTCAATTTCCTCCATGTAACTTCGCCACTGGTTACAATGCGCATTCAATAACTTGTCATTGCATGAACTTAATACTAGTTTCACCAAATTATCCAATACATTTCCTTTATTTAAGAAACTGTGCTTCTGAAAAGTTACCTCAGCATGGTGACAAACATGGAATGCCCTTTCTGTAGGATGTATTAAATTGCCCCTACTAACAGTTGTGACCCATTCATGAGACAAATTCTCTGAGGGTTCTGAGGTACAAATACTTTTAATGCATGTCTCACAGGTGATGTTCTTAGAAATCCTAACAAGTTTATGGCTTACCCAACCAGCTAAGTAATACAGGCCAGACATCTCAATTATATTAAGGTTAACTTCACTTGGAAACTGAGGGTCATATTCTATACATTCTTCAACTGGCTGTCGACTTGAAACAAATTCAAGATAGTACTCATCATCATCTACATCATAACTAGAGGACTTTGGTATATGTGAGTACTGTGCAACACATCATCCGAATCACATGTCTAAATTTTACTGGAGTGGGATGACTGTCACCAGTTTCACATACTTGTGAGAAAAACTTTTCAACACAGTCTGTTGATAATCTGCTTGTTAGTAGATATTCAATTAAACCACGTGAAGTAAGTTCGTCATACAATTCTAAAATGCTTGTGGTAGACAGCTGCATATGAATTGGTTTCCATACAGCTTTGCCATTGAAACATAAGGATGGAAACCACTTCAAAATGTTTTTCAAATGAAGTAATTTATCAGTGTTGCTGGTACTGAGAGCATCACTTTTATTTCTGCTTGACATTATGTCATACCACTTAGGGAAGAGTGTTGTACCTAGAGAATAGTGTACCTTGGAACACTCGTGGTTTTTTAATCAGTGCTGTGATATAGTGGCCTGTGAGGTAACTAGTTCGATAGCTTGCCGCTAGAGTGCACGCCAGTTTGAGTTTGAGTAGAATCCGACATGTTTTGTGGCTTTGCTGTGCAAATAAAATTTTGACTGTCAAAATGTAAATATAATTGTTTAAAGTTTTTTAATATTGCTATTGAGTGCAAACTATATGTTGTCTGAATCTCCGTTGTACTTCATTCTGTAGATATTGGTGAGTAAAATGCTATGTTTTATAATGCTAGTAAACACTACGTTTAAGTGAGGTTAATAGATTCAATAAAAATGGCGACCTCTTGTACCAAGGAACACAGCTACATGACATATCTTGGAACATGTTCCTAGGTACATCGTGTAATATTTTTCTCTCTTTTCGTTTTAGACGAAAATGCCACGAAATAAAGCAGGTGTGAAGATAACGCCAATTGATCCCCAAAATATGCTGAAAGCAATTAAAGCCGTGACTGCAATTGATGATACAAAAATTTCTATTCAGGAAGCTTGCAAAGTCTATAATGTAAAATTAGCTACTCTGTCACGAAATTTAGCTAAGTTCAAAGAATCTGATCAAACAACTTTCAAATACATATCAAACTATGACATAAATCGAGTTTTTTCAGAAGAAGAAGAATCTTTGTTAGTAGATTACATAAAAAAAATTGCGAACATGAAATACGGCCTTTCTAAAAAAGGCGTGAGGCTTTTAGCACTTAAGTTTGCAAATAAGAAGAAAATTCCTGACAACTGGGAAGCGGGAAAAATTGCAGGTGAACAATGGATGAGACTCTTTTTGAAAAGGCACAGCGACACACTATCTATCCGCAAACCAGAAGCCACAAGCCTTTCTAGGTCGACCAGTTTTAATAAAACTAATGTTGACTGTTTCTTTAACAACCTTGCTGATGTTCACAAACGCTTCGGTCCAATTCCTGCTCACAGAATTTGGAATCTCGATGAGACAAGACTGTCAACAGTGCAAACACCAGGTCCCATCATTGCTCCTAAGGGAGTTAAACAGGTAGGAGGTTGTACTTCTGCAGAGAGAGGCACATTAATTACGTTGATTGTTGCCATTAACGCAATAGGAAATCATACTCCTCCAATGTTGATTTTCCCACGTGTTTACTTTAAAGACAGAATGATATTTGGTGCACCTCCAGGAACCCCGACAGGGTGGTCAAAAGAAGAAATGTTTTTAATATTCTTGGATCATTTCATTGCCCATGTCAAGTGTTCAAAGGAAGAGCGCGTTATTCTACTGCTTGACAACCACGAAACACATTTATCAATAGAAGCCCTTGACCGAGCTTCTGATGCTGGAATTATAATGGTTACATTCCCTCCCCATTGTTCTAACAAGCTCCAGCCCCTTGACCTGACAGTGTACGGACCTCTAAAAACATTTTATAACCAAGCACTTGATGACTGGCATTTGAACAATCCAGGGAAAACATTCAATATCTATTCAGTCGCAGAGGTGGTTGGGACAGTTTTTCCACGTGCTTTATCAACCAAAAACATTGTTAGTGGTTTCAAAGCCGCTGGGATATTTCCCCTAGATCGAAATGTGTTTACTGACGATGATTTCTTGTGTTCTTCAGTAACTGATCGTTCAATGTCAGGGAATGGAATTAGTCTTCTAACAAGCAGGCCTAATTCAAATGCAGCTTTTTCTGATCCACAGCCTTCAACCAGCTCACGTGATCCAACGCTAGGAGGAGCTCCTGTTCCCATCTGCAGTGCAGAAGTTAGCCTTAACCATGCTGAAATAATAAAGTTACCAGTGCCTAACAATCTGAGCCCATCTTATGGTGTGGTTTATCAGGCTCAGAGCGTGATAACTCCAGAAGAGATACAACCATATCCGAAAGCAAACAAAAGAAAATCAAATAAAAGAGGAAGGAAACAAGGCAGGACTTTAATTCCTACAGACACTCCTGAAAAATAAAGAATTCGCCAAGAAAAAGAAAAGAAATGGATGGAAAAAGAAAGAAAGCTAGTAGGCCTAAAATCGCAAGGAAGAAAGACACGTAGAGAAATTGACTTTGATATAAAAACATCTGAAGTGGCTAAATCTGAAAAGCACCCAGCTAAACTAAAGAAAATAAAACAAGTGAAGAAAAGGGAGAGAGACATTTCTTCATCTTCATCTGAGGATGGCATAGTCCCACTAGTCGACACGGATGATGAAGACTGTGCAGATGAGGAGTCCATGTTCTGTCATCAATCCTTTAATCAAGACCGCAGTGGTGAACAATGGATCCGCTGCACAGCATGCAAGCGATGGACTCATGAATTATGTGCAGGGTCAGAAAAGAAAGGACGGAAAAGTTATGTTTGTGATTTGTGCAGGCCGTGAGGTGTTGACATTTCTAATTCCATTGTATTCAATCAAAAGACTGTTTTCATTTATGTTATCTTTGTGACTGGTGCAGACATTGAAGTGCTGACATTTTTAATTCCATTGCTTTCATTCAAGAAACTGTTTTCATTTGTTATCTTATGTCTGCGACTGGTACAGGCCCAAATGTTTTGCTATTTTTAATTCTATTGTATTCATTGAAGAAGCTGTATTCGTTTTTTATTCATTTTGTACATTAAATACACTATATTGTAACACTTTGAGTTGTTAGTTGTTATTTCTCCAAAAGATTTGAGTGTTCCAAGGTACAAGAGGTAGCATTCCAAGGTGCATCACCATGTTGTACCTAGGAACACTTGTAAGCCTTTCAATTTTTTTATTGTTTTATTGTTGTTGTCAAAGAATTAGCTTAAATAAGTATCCCATTTGGTAGAGGGGATAACGTAGTTTTTTTAAATAACATTGACTCTAATAAAACATTTTAGGTTTTTAAATTAAAAGCTAGAGTTTAAAAAGTGTTCCAAGGTACAACACTCTCCCCTACCTATTTGCTGAATAAACCAACTTGTAGCTACTGCCTCATTGGGCATGATTCCTATACAAACAGAAAACAACAAAGCAGAAGATACATTGCATGAGAAAAAATTTCGTGCAAGTGGTACCTTCATTTTTTCAAAGGCACTAGGGTTGACTACATTCTTTGTAAGGTTTGGGACTAGTACTGGGCCACCTTTTTCTTGATGTTCAACCAAAGTTGCTACATGTTTAACAGATACTGCATTTGACTTAAGTTGATTTTCATTTACAATCCCTTCTGGTAAATTTATATCTTGACTCAATAAACAATTTCTTATGTTTTTCAGTAAATGAGGGACATCGGCAATAAAATAATGTTTTCATCTGGCTTACATGGATGTGAAACCTTACAATTAACTTGGTTCCTTATAGAATGGACTCCAATAGATCCACATATCTCTATTATTAGACCCCATATCACTTGTAACACACTTTACAATAAGACTATGTGAATACAAACAAACAATAACGTTTTTGACAAAATTCCACAATTTAGCTGAATTGGTGGAATTTCCTGTCAAAACATAACCAACTACTTGTTTCCAACGTAATGTCAAACCACGTACAATGAAAACAAGGCCATGAGTGGCAATTTCAGGTTCATCAGAGCCAATGAATTCACTGCTTACGAAACCAACATACCGCTTTAAACCTTTGTCATACTCAACATGTGGCCTCAATTGCATTTCATCTAATGACAAAACACAGATTTTACTTTCATCACTAGCACTCTGCAGTTTAATACGTAACCATTCTATGATATCATACTGAATTCCTGGGGCAAACTTGCAGGACTCAATCCTTCTGCTTAGTGTTCTCGAAGATGGTAAAGGATAAGAAGCATTTCTCAAGAATTCATATCCTTTATTGCCCACAGCACATTTCATTTGTAATGCATGTCTCACTGTTTGGTTCAACCATTTATAAGGATTTGTTGTAGACACTCTTTGAAGATATTGAATTTTGAAAAAGCTGGTTTCAAACAGCTGTCGAGATTCTTCTCCATTGCATTTTGCTTTTCTGTGAGTTGTTTTATCTAAATGAGAAAACAAAATCAGAATAATTTTTAGATAATCATTATACAAAATTAAACAATTCTCACTATCATATCAAAAAGCATTAGGAAAAAAGTATTGTACCAACTTAATTTCAATTAAAAAACTGTAAAGTTTAATTTAAATAATATACGGTTTGTACCTACCTGAATTTTAAGTTTTCTGTTCTCTAATTCTAACTTTGCAATTTTATTCATGGAATCATTTTGAGGCTCATCATTGCTGACAAGTTCTTCATTTAACTGTGATTCTGAAGATTCATCTGAAAATAAAGTAAAGAAAAATAATATAGTGAAAGCGAAAATACAGAGTAATCTGCAGAAAAACATTATTAGAATGCAACCAAACATGAGAAATTGTTCAGTAGGCCTAATATAAATTATTATCACTAGAGGAAAATTACTATAAACGTGTGCATATCTCGCATAAAGCTGTATAACTAATATGCCATAAATGTAAGGTGAGTAGGATACTGTCTATATTGAGCTAAACGTTTGTTTCACAGTACCTTACCTCCCAACTAGCAAAATCTCTCTTTTTTCATAGCACAGCGGTGATACTGATACTATTCTGTATGAGAAAACCTTTGGCTCCAGTTTTGTATCTGTGCTGAAATTAAAACTACAAAAAATACAAACCTAGGCATGGAATATTCATAGTATAACCATAAAGTTTTTACCCTACCCTATCCTATCCTACCCTACCTATCGTATCCAATCCTACCCTACAATATTTGAATTAAATTTATATACACACACTAACCCTAACTAAACCTAACCTAAAAAACTTAAAACCTCAGGAACCCCTCGATTTACCACGTCTCGCTATGTGAACACCTCGAAGGTTACGGTGCAACTACCAGTTTCGGCACAGATACGAAACAAAGTCGAAACTTTTTATACTTTTAAGGGATTTATAATATGATCATTGTGTTTATCATACCTTATTTGACAATGTCTATCTATACAATGTATAGCTAATGATGAAGTAAATGATATGATATGATATTAGAACAATTTGTGCCTTGCACCCAATATATTAGTACAAACCATCACACACACCTATAGTCCATAACGGTTATTCTGTAATCGACATTCAGTATACTCCCACTGAGGAAGAGGAACATAACGAATTGGGAAAGTTGGGAATAGTGACAACTTGAAACGTTTGGGAAAGTGACAACGAATAGTAAGTTCATACGGAAAGTTTATATATATTATTAAATTTAATAAAGTGAACGAAGAGGATGAATCAACAAGATAATTATTAGTACAAGTTTTGTGACAAACAACCTAAAGAGCTGGTGGGGAGCAAGTGGGTACCGTGATTAAATCCCCTCCCCAATTACTTGAAATATGGAATAATAATAATAATAATAATAATAATAATTATTATTATTATTATTATTATTATTATTATTATTGTTATTATTTTGCTTATAGACTTTTATGAATTAGAATAGATATCTTTAGTTATCTTACCTTTCTTGCTCATTTTACAAGGTAAGGATCTTTCTTTTGGCGGTTTTCTGGTACATTCCAGAGACTTCGGAGAATTTGGCACATTGAAAATTTTTGGAATGGAATTCCATTTCAGTAGTTTCCTCCCATCTGCTCTTTTCTGTTCAAATTGAGATCCTTCAAAATGATGCTAAAAGAAAACTAAAATAGAAGTGAAAATCTCATATACATAAATAAATGTGCTATGTAAGGGAATACTGTTCAGCATTAGCGTGAACATTGTAACTTACTAACCTCACATAGTACAGAATTATCTGTAGGCTGCCACTTATCCTGTCTACAATTTTGAACCCATTGCGTTCTTCTCTGCTTATCTCTTGGAAAACGAAATACTCTAATTCCATCAGATGATTTTTCAACATAGTCACTTTGCTTTTCAATACACTTGGCCCATCGTTGCACAAGGTTTTTGTGTCCTCAAGCTTCTTGGTCTCTAGAGAATCTTAAGGCATCTTTAATGATCAAAGAGATGGTAATACGAGGGACGAGATCAGGCAGGGCTGTATGCAGGATGCTCCAACACCTCGAAAGGCATTTTCTCAAGGGTTTGAGCAGTATGTGGGCGTGCATTCACATGCAACAAAAGCACTCATTCCGACAATAGGCCTCGGCGTTTGGACCAAATTGCAGGTTTCAGATCGTTGGACAGCATCACACTGTAACTTGGGCTATTTACTGTTGAGCACGTCTCCAACTACTGTTGCAGTATTGATCCTTGTGAGACCCAGAATACTGTGAGCACTACCATTCCAGCAGTGGGTTGCCTCTTGAATTTCTTTTTGACTAGAAATTCGGGGTGTTTCCATTCCATGCTTAGGTGTTTGCTTTGATGGTACTGAAACAAAGTGGCGGATCTACGTTTCATCTTCAGTGACTATTTGCTTCTGTTGTGTAATGTTTTGTGTTTTACACTTCAGTTATTTATAACCCGTAAAGTAAGAGAGATGCTGCCATTCTTAGGTTTTACTGTTGTCATAAATATGAATAGGTTCTTAACCCCACAGCGATACACTTCTGGGGCAATTGCCGGTCCCACTAATGTGAACACCAGAATTTTATGTATATTGCAAAAGATACAGTTAATAAATTGTCAATTGCATTATATGATTGAATAAAGTATAACACATACCTTGTGTCGGTAGAGCTTCTTTTAAATGCTGAACTCACGTACACGCAGTATGTTGCCTGAGGTCGTGATGCTGTGGATGTTGCTGTAGATCCCTCACTAACGAGGCCACTAGATGTATTATAAAACACTGAATTGACATGACATGTGGAAGTTAAATTGTTCCAAAATCGCAAGAGATATGAGATTATTCTCTGAAGTTTACTCCATGAGGAATATTTGTTCAAAATGTCAGACATAGATTGTGTCTCCTTCAAAGATATAAAAACATTTAAATGTGTATTTTTAATTTCTGGAAGCTGATCAAAAACTGGTATATCTTCTGGTTTCTTTGGCCATTTAGTAATATCTGCACTTAGCCATGAGGGACCTCTCCACCAAATATCATGATGAATACGTTGCTTTGGTTGCAAGCCTCTAGAGGCACAATCAGAAGGGCTTTGCATAGATTGTACATGAGACCAGAAAGTAGGGTGTAGATATTCCTGAAATATGAGCTACACAGTTCGCTACAAATGTTTTTAGCTTGTATGGTGGTGTTGATATCCAACACAATACTATTTTAGAATCAGTCCATGCATGGACAGAATTGATAGAAGTTGTTTTGGAAAGAATACTTATAGAATATTTCATTAGTTGTGCTAGTAGGTATGCGCCTCATAACTCCAATCTGGGTAATGAAATGTTCTTTAGGGGTGCTACCTTGGATTTTGCTAAAATGAGAGTGATTTTGATGTTATTTAAACTGTCACATGTACGTAAATACACACAACCTGAATAACCATGCTCAGAAGCATCACAAAAACCATGTAGTTGAATGTTTGTTGCCTCAGAGACACCTATATGACGAGGTGTTGATAATTTCTCCAAAACAGGCAACTCTTGTAGAAAAGTATTCCATTTGTTGGCAATCTCTTTAGGAAGGGGTGTGTCCCATTCACTACCTAAAGTCCACAAGAGTTGTATAAAAGATTTAGCAGTAAATATGACCGGTGACAAAAAACCACATGGGTCATATAACCTAGCAATTGTAGATAGAACTGTTCTTTTGGTTTCAATTGAATTGTCAGTTATGCTAATTTTGTAGGTAAAACAATCTGTGTTTGGTAACCATTGTAAACCTAATATGCTTATTAGTGGGTGACCTGGATCACGAAAGTAGATAGGGATTTCTTGATGTTCTGCTGGAATATCACACAGTAATTTTGGATGATTAGCTCTCCATTTTGTTAAGTGAAAGTTACCACTTTGAAATAGTTGAATGACGTCATGTTGTAACGTTACAGCTTCTTCAAAATTGTCATGTCCCAGTGCTAAGTCGTCAACATAAATTTGGCCCTTTAAGGCTGTTGAAGCCAAAGGATGGTTGTGTTCTTCATCTTCCGTGAGTTGTTGTATTAACTTATTAGCTAAATATGGACTTGAAAAAAAAACCGTTGAATATTGTTTGTAAATATTTTTTATTAAAATTAATTTTGAAAATCTTATCATGAATCGTATACGCGTGTATATATTTGTGCTAGTGTACTTAGTGTGTGCGTTAATGGTCAACGCCATGAATAAATATTCAGCCGAAGCGAATAAACCTCTAAAAAACCACTTTAAGCTGGACCAGAAATTAACGTCAGAACTGTGGATAAACCCTACAGAATGGCGAAACTTAATATGCTGTGGTCTAAAGCTCAAGTTAGACTGACCGAGCCAAATTTGAGATCATTGTTTTCCGAACTCAAGATTCATGACAAAGAAGAATTGGCATGGAAACACTTAAAAGCACAGGGTTTAGATAAGGATGGTCTTAAAGAAGCTGAACTAAGGCACAAACTTATAGGTATCATGAGTACGTACGACCTGCTGGAACATTTTGATGATGTTAACGGCCCTTCAAAGGTCAAAGCCTACAAAGACAAGAGTGACTCATCGGATACACATTTGAACAAAAGTATGTTCAAAGATAAGAAACTGAACAAACTGTGGGAAAAAGCAGAACATTCTGGCTTTTCAGCGAAAGAACTTCAGGCTCTGAAAGAAGAATTTAATCATCATCAGGAGAAAATCGATCAGTATTATGCACTTCTCAGCGAAACTGAAAATCGAGCTGCAGAAGATCATAAGAATTCAATAGACGACAAGCTGGATCGTTTCAATGAAATTCAGAATTAAGAAGAAGAACCTGATGACAATTACGTGCAAAAAGCAAATGAATTGAGGGACAGACACAGAGACATTAGAGATGGTTTTGATCGACTGCACAGAATTGCTGCCAAGGGACCAAAAAGTGAAGAATTTGTTGAACTCAAAGTTCAGGGCTTGTGAAAACTTGCTTTAGAGACAGATTTCACACCAGATGAACTCGAATCTTTAAAGGTTAAATTACTACATTACGAGAAGCGTCTGCTGAAACTCCGTCATTTACAGTCGGAGGCGGCTTTAGGTAATTCACATAAAAAGAAGATGGGTAACATATATATGTTATATATATATGCCATACATAACAGTGTTGAGTTGGTAAACTAGTAGTTGGCTTTGTGGATTGTCACGCCAAAAGTTTAGTTGGTAACATCTATCCTGATCGTCAAGGTCGATAGAGCGGAACATCTGCTTTACATCGGAAGTGAATACATTTTTATAACGCCTGACATTTATTATGATAGTAGCAATGTCATTATGTAATTTAGGACCAACATGAAGTAACTGATTAAGCGATACATTATTACTCGTCTTGCAGCTTGCATCAAAAACAACTCGAAACAGTGGTGCTGTTATGTTTAAAAACACCATGATGAGGTAAAAAATAGTGTGGTTTGTCTGTAACTACATTGGTACACAGTTTCATGTGTCCTGTATTTAAATAATCGTTCATAAAATCACAGTATAATTCTTTCAGCCCAGGTTGAGAGTGAAGTTTCTTTTCTAACGCAAAAAATCTTCTTTTAGCAATGCTTGATGAGTCACCAAGAAGTTCTGAACTTTGTTTGAATGGTAGTCTGACAGTATACTTCCCAGTGACACGACATCTAGTGTTTTTTTTGAAAATGGTTTTCACATTCAACTTCATCAGGTGTAAAATGGTCTACTTCAGGTGGTTGTTCTACTTGACAGTATTGAGTCATAAGTTTGTGAAGAGGATCTTCATGAACTTTGATTAGTGTAGTAATGTTACTGTCACAATGGTCATAGTTGTCTGTGCTGACGATTGAGGCTTTACCTATTATGAGGAAACCAAACTCTGTATCCAAAGCATAGGGCATGTTTTCACCTAAACTGTATTTTGGAGGTTTAATTACCTGCATTAGAATGTCTGCACCTATAAGCATTTGAATAGGACCCTTCTTATCAAAAGTGGGATCTGCTAATTTAAAATGAAGTAGTTTCTCCTTGATTTCTGGAGATATGGTGCAAGAGGGCAGTTCCCCAGTGATTTTGTTCAATATGAGGACTGGAAGAGACGTGTATATTTGTTTGTTGTCAAGAGTGAGTAAATCAATGTATGTTTTACCCTTAGTTTTAACAGAAGCACCCGAAATTCCATTGACGTTACAAACTTGGTTAGAGAACTCACGTTTTATTTTGAGTTTATTAGCTATATCCTCATTTATGAAGGAACAACTAGAAGCCGAATCAATAAGAGCTCTTGCTATAACAGTATTGTTGTTTGAAGACATTAATTTTACAAGAGTTGTGCCCAAAAGGGTGATGTATTTGTTATAACTAGGGTTCTTCATTGCTTGAACTGAGTGCAATGTTGTTTGTGAGTCAGCTGTTTGTGATACGGCAACCGGCAATGTTGACTGTGACGTCACACCGTTATCGTTACATAGTGAGTTCGCTGGTTTTTTTGTAAAATGTAATAGCGCATTATGACGTTTGTTACACTGGCGGCATGTACTCTTACATTTGCAATCTTGATAAGTATGGTCACTTAAACAGTTTCTAAACAAACCACTTGTTTTAATATAAGTAAACCTTTGCTCAGGTTTTAATTTGAGAAAATAAGGGCACTGAAAAATTAAATGTTCTCCCTTGCAATACGAACATACTAATTTACTAGTTTGTACTGTAAGTGTTGTTACATTTTTATTTTTAACATTGGTTGATTTAAAAACATTGTTAACAGGTTGTATTTGAAAATTTGGTTTTGGCACTTGTGTTAAACACGCATTCTCCATATGGGAGCACTCGTCTTCTAAAAATTTAATGAATTCCTTTGGTGTTGGTAACTCATGTGAATTATTTCGCTTAGACTCAAAGCGTGTGCGCAGTGAGAAGTCGAACTTTCGTAAAAGTAATGTTATTAAGATTGGATTGTTGTCTTGGACATCCGATCATAAGCTATTTTATTAGAGCTGTTGCATGTTCGTTAAATTGGCATATGCAACCTCGCAAGTTTTTCGCATTAACATCGTGATAAGTAGGCAAGTCAATTAAATGATTTAAATGCAATGATTGTAATATTCGTGGATTGTGGTATCTCTTAACTAGAATATCATGTGCAATAAGATAGTTCTCATTAGTAAGAGGTAATGATTTTATTAAATTCAATGGCTCATGTTGAAGTGAAGAAAACAAAAACTGAAATTTCTCAGTGTTGGTTAAACTTTGATTTTTATGCACAGTTGTGTCAAACAAATTAAAAAAGGCAATCCATTGGGAGATATCGCCATTAAACGTTTTCAGTTGTATTTTAGGTAATCTGATACCGCTTCCGGAAAACGTGTTTGACTGTGTCGTGCTATTGTGGTTGTTTGTTTGTTGGATGGTAAAATTGGACGTAATTTACTGCTTATTTCGATAAATAGATCATTGATTTGATTGCTTAAATCTTGTACATCCGATTCTTCTGTTTCGTCGAGCACAGTAGCGTCGCTAAATAATCTCCCTAAGTTTTTCTCAAAATTTTTATGTTTTTCACAAGTTTCTTCATATAGGGATAGCGCCCTTTGTTTATCTGATTCTGTTAATTCGTAAATGTCAATTAATGTCTGTGTATGTTGAGATATTTTACTAAAGCGATTAATTAGTAATTTACCTTGTCGAGAGAAACTAGTGTATTTCATTTTGATTTACTGAACTGTTCGGTATAGAGATTGAATTGTTAAATAAAGATAATAAAATTATGCTTCACTGATTATAATGTTTCCTTATTGAAATGAATAGCCTAACAATGTTATCAAGACAAGGAAACGACGCTTGCACTGTCTACGCGCACAGTCCAGTTTTGTTCAAAACACAATAGATATTTGTTTCCAACGTGCACTCTATGTAACGTGTTCAGTATTGCTTATAATGAACGTAACCGACTCAAATTAACTGTCCTTTAAGCATGTCCAGTATTGCTCACAGTAGAGAAATCCGGCCCGGAGGACCATAAATATGTTGTGTAATATTTTGTGTTTTACACTTTAGTTATTTATAATCCGTAAAGTAAGAGAGATGCTGCCATTCTTAGGTTTTACTGTTGTCATAAATATGAATAGGTTCTTAACCCCACAGCGATACACTTCTGGGGCAATTGCCGGTCCCTCTAATGTGAACACCTTAATTTTATGTAGATTGCAAAAGATACAATTAATAAATTGTCAATTACATTATATGATTAAATAAAGTATAACACATACTTTGTGTCGATAGAGCTTCTTTTAAATGCTGAACTCACGTACACGCAGTGTGTTGCCTGAGGTCGTGATGCTGGATGATGAGATGAAAGGGGTTACTGACGTTGTTAGGGAAGGCCTTCCCAAAGGGATGCTGTGGATGTTGCTGCAGATCCTTCACTAACGAGGCCACTAGATGTATTATAAAACACTGAATTGACATGTACGATTTGTACTCATGAAATTTTCACACGCACTGTTGTCGGCGAACTGAAGTTAATTGAATGTAAAAAAAAATATATTAAATGAAAACGTGAAATAAGGTGATGCCACAAATGTATTGTATAGGCATACTTTGACCTAACAACCTCCACGCATGAGATGTGAGTAAGTACTGATTTGAATTGTTCTGTCCTGTAGACTTTGCTTAGCCCCCACTAATGGGGTGATTGGTTTTGACCAAATGCATAAATTTAATTGAAAATTAAAATCATGTTCAAATAATGTCCTGATACATTAATAATAGTAAATAAAAATATGATTAGGCCTATATATATATATGACGCAAACTAAAATAAGTACTGTCCAGCTTCAAAAAATATTCATCTTCGTTAGCATAATGGTCCAGTACGCTTTGGCAAATGGCCACATGATTGCGCTTTTGCTCTTCAGTGGGCTGTTTTGGGACCCATCTTGCACAGACTTTACGAAAGCTAAGCCTATTACGGATAATTTCATATGCAGAACAATGACTAATATGCAGACGGTATGCCACTTCATCAATAGTCACTCTTCAGTTGGTCTGAATAATGGCATTAACTTGTTCAATAATGGCATCAGTAGTGAAAGAGGTTGGGCGTCCTGACTTTCCTCGTCTTTCACGCTTGTCCGACCGTTTTTGAATTTTTCTATCCACGCATACACACTTCGCTGTGATAAAACATTATCCCCATATTGTTTTGAAAGTCATCTATGGATTTCGAGTCTAATACACCTTCAGACCACAAAACCGGATCACCGCACGAAGTACATCTTCGTTGGTGCAAACGGAGAGAGAGGCAGCCATATTTATCGTGCAACAATCCACAGCTGACTGACGCGACGGACCGTCTAACAGTCCACAAGCGGGGACAACGGCAACATTTGTCGGCATACAAGAGCACTAAGTGCTACTGCCAAACTGCAGACTATTATAACAAAATTGCGGGTACTTATGGACTGACCATCGTAGTTCCTGTGGCAACGTAAAAATAAACAAAATCTGCGAGAAGATCTCATCCAGTCACTTCCTTACAGAGAATACAGAACTTATAATTATAATGTAGTTAAACTGTGTCTACACGTAGGCCGCATCTTTATTTTGGACATAAGCTGATAAAAACGAAATCTCGACTATTTCAACTTGCTCCGTTTCAATCACACTATGAGTTTGGGTTAGTAAAAAGAGAATTGTCGAAGTGAGGTAACTGTAGTTGAAGAGGAAGTTGAAGTGGGTTGTAACTGTTATGACTATAGAATATATAAGAAATCTGTATTATTTTTACAAATATGTGTCTCAACCCTTACAGGCCTACGCAAGACATCGAATAATAAGAATCAATATGTATTACGATCTTGATAGTCACGTGTTGTGCGTACCGGTACGTTACGAAACCAGCGTTCACATAACTCGTTGAGATCGCGTGCCGTTACGCAAACACGCACAGTGACTCAATACAAGTTCACTTATTAGCCAATTATCGACGTTAACGACTTTACGTGTGTGTGTGCATGCGTGAGGGCTATGTAACGTTTCTATGTTCACCGACGAAGGCCGTGACACAACGCTACGAATGTGCGTATCATTTCTTTCTTTAATCCTTCAAGTCAGCTGGTAATTAGGTGTGCTAAAAAGGAAAAGTAAATTGAGTTTTCGGTTTATATACCGGCACGCTCTGTCGATGATTAGCCGATCGTATGTCCGCACACTGTTGAATACGTTCGCGTCCTACGTATCCAGTACGTAGAATAAGAACGGTCCTACTCCTATACAAGCTGGGTTAACATTATATTATAGTATCGAAATGTTAAACTTTAATAGAGAGCAGTTAATTTATTTATTATGCCTCTTGCTACTGAAGAGGAAGGGGAACTAAAATACTGGAATTTCACATTGCTACCTGATAAATAAATAAATAAACTTGGTTTATTTTTCGCCCAGACACGCTTCGCCTTATAGGATTGCCTAAGTTAACTCCGCTAGTCTAATGTCTCTACCGTTTGACCATTCGTCTTAACACGAGAAAACTAGCAGTTCATGACTTTAATTTGGAAAAATTAGAAGATTTAATAGCTTGATTTAACATAAAAAATAGCGCATATTAAAGTGAACTAAAAGTCGCTTAACCAGTGTTTTAAAAATATCTTCACAAAAATTAATTGTTATAACTTTTATTAAGAATATAATTTAGAATTAAAATAATTCCTAATTTTTGCAAAACCAATTTCATGTTGGTTGACTCAAAAACATAGAGCCGCAAAACATTTATACATAAACAAATTTATTTAATTCCCTTCGATCTGAGATCTGTGACATTTTTGTACGATAAAAGTTATGGCCAAAGTAGTGAAATACTTAATTATCTTGAACTTTGTCATTATCTTAAATACGTTATCTGTTGTAAAATGGTAAGAATAAAAAACTATAAGTCGTTGCAAATATTTTATCCTTTGTTAACATATACGTAATTATAAAAGTAAAATTGAAAATATAAAACAAATATATAGTTGATGCTTCTTTACAGGTACCGGTATCTGAAAAAATTCAACAAGGTAAATATTTGTCTATTTCTTAATTAGGCAAGTATAAGGAAAGTTCTATTCTAAATATTAAGATTTGTTTCAATTGTCAATGTATATGTTGCAGGGTTAGAATCCTTGTCTACTACTCCTGAAATTAGGCAGAATATGCCATGGTAATGGCCTCATTTGTGGCAGTGGTAATTATTTTGCAGGAAAGCCACAATATCCAGTTGCCTTTATTAATTTTTACCCAGATCGAAGGTGATACTTCTCAAATTATCATAAATTACCTCAGTTTTAAATCGAGTTTTTGATAAATTTGTATAAAATGCATAGTTTTTAATATGTAGGGTTTTAACCATGTCTGACCCCTAGTTTACTGATGTCCCAAAAACGTTTACTGAACTTTTATTGCGATAAAAGCAAAGTACACTTAATATATTCCTCCAATCAAAACTTACTATCCTATTTTGTCTTAATTATCTCTAATTTGCCTGGAATTTAGTTCACTTTTCCACCAAAAAGTACTAGCTCCCAAGTCACGTATTTACGCATACACAAGCGCTGTCGTGCATACATTATTTTTTTACTTTTATTACATAGATTTAAACTTCAAAAATATAAAACAAATTTGAGCAGGATCAATTAATTGCCATTCCTCTAGTGTAGTTCACTACTTTTCTGTTTTGTATAATTATATTGTTTTCTATAATTACTTTTCCGTTTTTAATTATACCCACAGGAATAGCAGGAAAAAACTATAATGAGAACGGGTGACTATAAAGAACAAATGCTTTTTTTGTCGTATTGTTATTTTTATTTTCTTCTTTTTGTCTTCTTCTAAATTTTACTACTACTTTTGTATTAATTCTGTTACTTATTTCTTCCTTGTGTTTTTCTCTCCATACTATTGGATTATTATTATTATTATAAGTAGTAGTAGTAGTAGTAGTAGTAGTAGTAGTAGTAGTAGTAGTAGTAGTAGTAGTAATAGTAGTAGTAGTAGTAGTAGTAGTAGTAGTAGTAGTAGTAGTAGTAGTAGTAGTAGTAGTAGTTTTGTTGTTGTTTTTGTTGTTGATGTTGTTAGGGCTAGGGGCTTTTGGTTTCCTTTTACTTTCTTGTCCTATTGTGGCTCATGTGTAAAAAAAAAACCGCCTGAGGAAGGAGCCCCGTATAAAAATACAATATGGCGTTAGAAAGGAAGCAAGTGGATATTACGGTGCAACGGTGACGAACGTTGAGATAGAGATCTCGACTACCTAACAGAAGAATCTGAAATGGAGGTAGCACTCAGGCGGGATGTCTCTGAACTGGGAGAGGCAAAGGTGAACCTCACACCGGTGAATGAAAGAGGGGAGAAGATTGCCATTGTATAGATGGGTGAGAATATGTCTGGAAACTTATTCAACTGGATGAAAATCAAAATCGATTGGGCGGTGTGTAGAGTGAGGAGAAATGTTAATTGTGTCATGTACCTCGAATGGATCATGCGTCACACGACAAATTTGTGGAAGACTTGGTAAGAGGTGCTAACATGCTTCAGGGACAACATCAAGATGGAAGAGTTTAGGCCGAAGCGTTCGTCAAATCCACGACGAACACAATCTGAGAGCGTGTGAGTCTTCCATTACGAGGGAAAACCAAGAAATCGAGGATATGCGGAGGAGGTGCCTCAGGGTGCGATGGATTGCACAGCGGAAAAGAGATGGTATTGAGACGAATATCGGATTGGCTGAGCACAGCTCCGCGAGGAAAGAATAGGGGGTATAATATTGATAATATTGTCTAATATTGTCACCCAGAAGCTTGGAGCCTTGAAGACCACAGGTGTAATGGGTGTTGACCACGGAGAAAATCATAAGAGCTCTTTTCATCACCCCTCCGAAGCCAGGCGTAACCGAGATTTCCCTACTTTTACAACCGAAGAGTTGCAGCTGGCAGTCAGGATGATAAAGGATAGAAAAGATCCAGACCCCGACGGGAGAAATCTCCTAGCGAGGTGCTGAAGGCGGTTTTTACTCAGAAGCCAGTGTTGTTACTGAAGATGTATAACGCGTGCTTGACACAGGGGGTATTTTGCGATTGTTGAAAAACACCACGCTTGGTGCTGATCGGCAACAAAAAAAAGTGACGTAGAACTCCCATCGTCGTACCGACCACTTTGTATGTTGGACACGGTTGGGAGATTACTGGAGAAACTCGTCAGGACAAGATTGGCTACGGCGATCAGAGCTGCAGGAGATCCCCACGAGAAGCAGTGTGGCTTCAGGTCAGGTACCGGTGGACGCGATACAGGAGTGTGTGAGGCTGTCAAAAGAGCGGAGGAACACAGCCATTTCTCTGGAAGGGTTGTGCTGCTGGTGATAAGGTACCTGCTGCGATTTGAGGACGATTATCTCGGGGACAGAGCTGTGCTTTATGGAACGCAGGAAGGGCAGCGGCGGGGTGATCCAGTGTTCGGTCCTTGGACCGAACCTATGGAGCACATCCTATGACAGCCTGGATGCCGGAAGAATCATGTTTGGTGGGGTACACCAACAACCTGGTGGCGCACGTAGCTGCTCATACCGTCGATCAACCTTTGAAACAACCTCATCTCATGATTTATACAATCACGTGCACTCCATCGGGTTTTAGAGAGAGTTTTTAAAGCCAGAACGCTGTTTTGCCAATTCCACAGCAAATCTGCACATCATTAGTTGACAATATAAAAAAACTGTATAATTACTGTTCTAACAAGAAAAATATAATGGAATCTCATTCCTTTCCGCAGCTGGAAAACCTACAAGCTGAAAAGTATGGCCAGCATAAAGGACTAAAGATGCATTTTAATTTTAATTTGCAGTCCTTTGTAGTATCCTGACATATTCCCAGCATTACTGTAGATTTGGTGTTTGCAATCGATTAAGCTCAAACCTGAAGAATCAATGAGTGAAAAAATGGCTTCTGCCAGCTCCTCACCTTTGTGTTCATACTTTGGAAGAAACGTTAGAAAATATCCGTTCCTTTGGAGTCAAATAAAAAGAAACATAAAGTATTACAATAGTATTCTAGTTGGTTGCTCACATTGGAAATATCTGTTGTTGACTCAACAACAATTGAATAATTCTTTTCTTTTAGGGTTCTTTCGATAATTTTTAATTTCACTTGGTCTGCTCACTGTAAGATAAATTCATCAATTACGGTGGTAGATAGATAAGAACGAACACCACTCCTTTTGTTACCAAAACGGGCGACATGATCAACCGTGAATGGCTCAAATTTAGATATCATTTCAATACAACCAAGAAAATTTCCATTTCTTTCAGAACCTACAATTTCATTATCACCATGGGAAGGAAACCAACGAGAAACTAAGAATTGTATTGCTTCAACAACTAGAAGCAGAACATCTTCACTCCACGGCATAGGCAAGGTGCTTCCTGTTCCTTCTTCAAAGATCTTCCAGCCATCTCTTACCTCACACCTGTGTCCTGTAGGTTTATATTTCGAGACATGTTTGCCCAGTCTTGAATCTGACATTCTATCTAAGTGTTCTTTCCAGTGTTATTTATAATCTTCTAGTCTTTCATTCAAGTTAAAAACTTCGTCTCTTATGGCCTCATTCTTTATACGATCAAGTTAAGAATACATTTTAACTTCTCTTAAGAACGTCATTTCCGAGGCCTGTATTTTACTTTCTTTTTTCTTGGTTGCCGCCCATAATTCACACCCATAGGACAGTACGGGGCCGCCATAACTTTGTAAAACTTTAAATTTGCATCTCGACGTATCTTGTTTCTAAAAAACGATTGATTGCCCCACAGATTGTCTGGAACTTACCTAATTTAACACCAATATCATATTCTTAGCATAGCCAATGTCACTTCTCACTGTTAAAATGGCTCACATGTTTTACAATTTTATCTTAAGCAATCAAATTGTTTTAATTTAATGAAACAGGTCAATTTGGCCTGTTTCATTTTTGTCCTTATTGGTTCCTTACCTCGAAATGCCTTTATCTTTGTATTTGTAGTGGAGATTTTCATATTGTTATTTAATCAGGAGGGATACTGAAATATGTTACTTTGGAGGGGGAGATCTTGCTCTTGAAATGATGTGATTTTGGCAACGGCGTGATGAAAAATATATACAATGCAACAAGAGTTTTCTATTTTCTTGTTCTCTTAAGTTTGTGCCCCCCTCCCTTAAAAGCTTTCGTGTTAAGCCATATAATTTACTCACACTTAGGGTAAATAAGGCCCTGGTGCAATACTTAAATTTAATAAAAATGGAATAACTTTTTTAACGCAATAAAAATGGAATCGAACGTAGGCCGTGTTTCACATTAATTAACACTAAAACTAATACTGCTTCCTAAGAAGTCTCGACAATTCGACTGTCTCCCTGTACACATATTTAAACATGTGTTTTACAGATCAAAGCTTGAGTTTCTTATTTCGAAATATATAATGAAAATAGTAGTTAAATGAATTAAATAAAATACTACACACTTGATTTAATTCTACTATAAGCTGTCCGAAAACAGTCTGGGATGTGTAACTAAGTGGAAAAATCGAAGGCCTTCCATTAACTGCTTCTATGTGTAGAATTACAAGAGCTTAAATTCTAATCTTTGGTACTAGAAGAAAAAGTACAAGCCTGATGATAGTCTTAAAACACAAAGCAATACCAACACCTATACAAAGACAGGTGGGTACTGAAATAGAAGAAACAAGCTAACCGCAGGAAAATAATGGAAGGGAGAACTCAGCACAATGCCCATTGTCAAGCTTGATAATAGCGGCGACAGTAACAGTGCCTTGAAGGACAACCGTCCAAACTTTTCCGTTAGTCGACTTCGAACTAAGGCTAAGCAAGAAAGGTTTTTGTTTTTTGATCTCAACAACGGCTGGTTGTTACCCCATCTTATCACCAAGTTACAAGTGTGTGCAATTGCGTAATGTGCAATTTCGCTATTCCTGTTTAAAACTGCTGGTGAAACGGTTTAAAACTTATAGAATATTAGAATTTTTATAACCTAACAAATTCACGGCGCTCAGGTAATAAATTACAATATTTCATATGAAGAGTTGATGTTGATGGTCGTGAAATGTTGCACTATTTTTTTCTTGGTCTCTTTAAGCAAGGCTACGTTTTACATAATGCTAAACATTTGTATTAACATTTCTTGACACTTAAAACCTTTTGACCCTCAATAAGATTTTTATCTCAAAAACATCGTTTCATTGCCCTGAAACTCGTCACATGCTTTATGAGGGTAGACTAATTGGCACATAGAGTATACTGGGATTGGTACAGGGTTTTCCAGTTTGACCCACAAACGGTAAGTTTAGATTGGCACAGAAAACAAATTATGACGATAAGAATATTCTAAATATAAACACAAAACTCAATTAATGAAGTTTTGTGTGTTTTTTAAAAGAAAAGTATAAACATATTATGATTGATTTGCATGGGTATTTTTATTTTTGGGCAGCATTTTATATATATATGAAGAGCGGTTTTATTGAACAAAATGAAAACTATTAAAATAAAGAATGATTGATATTCATCAATTTAGCTGATAAGGGAATTGTAACATGATCATAATAAATTCATGTTAGGAAACTGTGTTTAATATATCTGACCAGAACTTCTAACTACATATTACTTACAAATATCTGCAATTTAAGTCATGTTTTAAAATCGTTTTAATATTTATTAGTTGTAATTATAATATAATTAATCCTGAGCTGAAAATAATCGTGCTCCAAGGTCACCCAGTTCACTGGCGCCCCATCACGTAGGTTCCTACCGCGCCTTCGCTGCCGGGATTTACGATTGTTTCAAATTGTTTGTATATTTTTCTCGTCTGTAATACCTTGGGTCATAACCGTAAAGCGTGCTGATTACAAAAATAAAGTACACATAATAGTAATGAAATTTTAAAATGAAAAGAAATAAACGTTGTAGATACAATATAGACATTGTTATTAACAGTCAAACAATTCAGTTGTCAGACGTGCACGTAGGGAAATTAAATTCTGAAATTTTACCGCCTATCTACCGTATACAAATATATTGGTTACTGCAAATCTTTAATATTTAATACCGTTCAAAAGTAATTGTATATTAATATCATTGTCAATTATACTTATATAAATTAAAAAATTATTTTTGTTGGTGCAAACTAATTATAATATTAATTTACTTATTCACTGTAGATCTTACATTGTATAGCTCTTTAGTTTTAAATCATAACAGTGTATGATAGCAGCTTGGCGGGGTAAACAGTTTGAGAAGGTGGGAGAAGAGTGCTTGATCTTGCACCCTCCATTAAATTCAGCGTTAAACCAGTTACTTATAATTACAAAGTGATGGCAACTATTCGAAAAACAGACAGCTTCCACCATGATGAATTTACACATCCTGTATTCTGACAGACTTATAGAACTGCGGGTAGAGTGCAAAGGGTTCTGTTTTCTTGGAAAATGAAGTTTTTGAAAAGTATCGATTGATGAGACTATGTTTTTGAGGACACGTTTGTCGAGCCGCATCAGAACAGTCGTCAGAGTAGAGTAATTCAAAGGCATTGTAACTTTTAAGTTTAAGGGAAAGGGACAACTTTTGTTGTTTCTTCTGTTTTGGAGGAAGTGGAGATCCTAATCCTCAGTTAAAAAAGCTGCTGATGTCAGCATAATTGCCTGTGGCTCTCGTTAAAACAAAGATAGGCTTTAAAAATTGGCATGTCTGAATTTCGTGTTAATAGTAGTCAACAAAACCATTGAAAACCATCCTTTAATACAAAACCACTTAATACATCCCTCAATCATGTTTATGAAGCAGCAAAGCTAAGACAACTACGATGAATAGTGTAGTTTTAAATGATGGACGGGAAAATATTAATCACTCCTCGTCATCAACATGACTAAAAATCTGCTAATTATCTTTGGTCTTTGGACGTATATAGTAGGAAAATGAAATGAACAGAAGCGCCACAATCTTTGCTGGTGCAAAGAGACTTGATTGGTCATGACTAGACATACTGCATATATTCATACAGACCATAAAAATCTACTGCAAATTGAGGCATCTGTCACTTACAAAAAGTCTTACAAAATAACGTCAGATGCGGTAAAAGTAAGATTCTATTGACCTTTGTCACTGGGGATATCACGGAACGGGAGACGAATCAGTTTATCAAGACAAAAACAGTTAAACTCTTTGCTATCAGCTATTTATATTTTAGTTAAATCAGTGTATTTCTCTCAAGTCGAATGAAATCAGTAGGTTGGTTATATTAAAGATATGAGACTGTAGAAATATCATCGGAAACGCCTTTGGCAATCCTTGTCACAGGGACCATAATTATAATACGATGATAGCGTCACCTATTCAAACTTCGCAGAGTGGAAATCTCTAAGGAATCTATAGAAAATGTAGGCAGGAGTCTGACATTATGATATAGTACACCTCAAAACAGAATTAGTGTGAATAACGTAAGTAGCTAAGAAACTAATTAATAAATAAACTGACCCCCGTGGTGTAGCGATCAACCATCTCGCCTCCGGTGTGAGAGTGCGCAGTGGAATGATGTACACAGAATCGAACCAGAGTAGGGCAATTACACAGTTCAATTAACGTAGATTAATTGTAATATTTCTAATATAATTTATATACCACTTCAAATCTGAAAAGTTTTTTACTTGTTTATTCATACATGTAAGCACAGCAAGCACGCGCGTAACTATGTTTGAGCTATTCCCAAGGATAAACAAGTTACCACGCACGCCACATTTGTTACGATTATGAAGCACTGTAATGAATTATATGAATTGTATGTTCTTAAATACAGATAAGAAAATTGTCTTAATGAGGCATGGATTTACTTAGTTACTGATTATGCGAAAACAGTGTGAGAAGTAATATAATATTACATCACCCCTTGGTGTGATGATGTTGATAGCGGCACTAAGGAAAAATTAGAAGTAGTAGTAGTAGTAGTATAGTAGTACGAGTAGTAGTAGTAGTAGTAGTAGTAGTAGTAGTAGTAGTAGTAGTAGTAGTAGTAGTAGTAGTAGTGATGAAGTGATGATAATACGTACGTGGAGTGCTACGATAAAAATAAAAGTACTTGCATGTCGTTAAGGTTAAACCGTATAGCCTACAGTAGTTACATGTTAAATGATTTTTTTTTAGTTCTCTGTCTTTACTGCCGTTTCGTATCTTTAATTACGTTAAGAGTGTATAGCTCTGCGCTTTCTTCAACCATGTCCGCTTTATGTAAGTTAGTTGCTATTAAAGATGTAAATAAAGTGAATGTTAAATATAGCAGTTAGTTTTAATTTATAAATAACAGATATAATTTTTTAAAATTCATTCTTTATTTAAAAAAAAAAACGAGTATAAAATATGTTATGAATGCGATTAAAGATTAGGCCTACTGGATTAGTAAGTCACCCTAACACCTAATTTCATATCTTGGTAGCTAGGATAGCTGATAGCTGGGTAGAAGGAGACAAGAACTACATAAAAGCTAGTACGATGGACGAGGTCTACAAAGTGTATCATCTATGTAGGTATACGATTCATACTGTAAATTGTTAAGCGCATGAGCATGTAGTAGTGGACATCAACGATGGACAATGTGAACAGGAATAGTGAGAAAGCAGCTACGGAGGCAGTGGGTAAGATGATAAGTCACATTATGGAATGGTGAAATATAAGAGAAGCAAAAGACACATCACGATGCTCTTCAACGGACAATAGACGTAAAAAAGAAAGAGTAAAACAGAAAAGAAGTCTAGGTAACACCGTCACGAGAAGTATCAATAATAAACACTGGAATAAGTTTGTCAGTAGAGTATAATGCCAATCATAGAGTACGCAGGCCTATCTGTGTTTAGAGATATATGGGAGTCAGAGTATGGCATACAAACAAGTGAAGTACGTTAATATTCGGGGTGAAGATGTTACGAATTGGTACCCGATTGGGAAAATTATATAGGAACGGTACTATAAAAGCACCATTCTTTTGTACCACAGCGTTTTTATAGGACTTGGCCGGCTCCGTGCTCAGAGCGCCCGTGTTCTGAGCGTCCGTGGTCTGAGCGCCTATTAACAAACTGACCGTGCTCGTAACGCCCACTTATCTTGTCTTCACGAGTACTTGGATAATGAAAATTGTTACTGTACATCACACTACAACATATATATGCCTGCTGTATGTACTCGGTCATACTTTTGACTATCATTTTTCATTTCCTAGAATTTTTATAATAATAATAATAATACATATCATTTTTAATATTATACTTTTAACGTTGTTTAAATACGATTAGTAATATTGTTACTACTACAACAATAAAAAATCAGTCAAGAGTACAGCAAAACAAAGAGCTCATTCTGGAAGCACCAAGGGCCGAAAATTGAACTCAAAATTTTAATAAAATTGTAAAAGTTTATTTGGGGGTAAAGTTATGAGGAGTTTTAGTTAAAATACAAAATCTATATCTGTAGTCTCCGTATTTTGTATGTGTAGTAATTTGACAGAATTAATACGTCTTAACACTCATTGCAAGTTTTGGAATGCTTAAAAAGTTTGTAAACTATGTTTAAAAAAACTTCGTATTTTGTTATCAGTTAAATCACTTTTGTGAATAACGTTAGACACAGAGATTGATGGAAACATACTTAGCCTGAAAAGTTATGACTCATTTATTTGTCATTTAGGTATTATGGTCACAGATTTAATTAAAAACTAACGCAGTAGTTCGAAACTTTTAGTATTTATTTTATGGATTGTCTGCTCTAGAGTTAGGACTATGTTACAAATAAAACGGTAGGGTAATTGGTCTTTTCTAATTTTTCTGATAACATGGAAAGTTTTCTGATATTGGATTTTAACTAACTCAATGTATTTTGTTCTGGGACCTTACTAGTACCGTGATTATGGCTTTAGCAATAACTTATACAAATTTTCATTGGACCGCTAGTGTTGGCTACGGATTTGGCGAACTGCGGATAGACGACAGATATGCAGCCAGGTGTTTAATCATGCATAGATAAGCTGGGCGCACAGAACATCGTGATAATGATTGTTTATGGTGCGTAACTACAGCAATAGAATACGTGTCTTTGAGCTCCTAAAGAATCTATACCATTACCGCCTTATCGATTGTGCGAATCTGTAGACGAAGTTTATCAGAACGGGGACGAAGTTTATCACCAGAGCAATTATCTATACCTATACACAAGGTTCCAAGAGAAACTTGTAAAGGAAGAAAGAGGAAAAGAATGAGACAAATAGATGGGCAGACATATATTTAGCCTTCGAACTTATTGTACTTACAATTAGTAATGTACCTGAACTCGATTACTTATTCTTATTATGTGATCTGTTTGCAGCAACCTATTAGTTGATGGTATTCTGGTAAATATTCGAAAGAGGCCTATGTTAACAACAAATTATACTGACTCCAACTGAGCATTTCTGTGAACAGTTATGAGCAGTGAACGAGAGTATTCAGAGTTCTAGTAGTCCATAATTATTGGGTTTTCTTTATTAATTTACTCATTGCTTGTTTATTTAAATTCGGCAAAAACCAACTGTAATTATTCAAAGTCTATTAAAACAAACAACATGAAAATAAAAGTAATCTACATTATCAAGAGTGCAGTACAATGTTATAACAAGTTGCGGTGAGGCAATTATCAATATCACTTTATTATAAATGCAAATTCTTGGATTTCGTTGTCCATGACGTGTCCGTTACTTAACTAAATATCACTATAGTATTGACGACTCGGAACACTAAGTTTTTTATAAGTAAAAACGTAAAGTTTTGCCTTACAGCCTAAACCGGCTTTCACCTTTAGAAGGCTTCATCAGAAAGCCTTCGAAAGATCGAAGCTGTGTGTGTGTGGTGAGATGTGTTCGAATCACACGCATTATTCGAACACATCTCACCACACACACACTCAGCTTCGATCTTTCGAAAAACTATCCCGTCGCCAACAACAAGACGGACAACGCTACCTATGGCAGCCTCTGATGAAGCCTTCTAAAGGTGAAAGCCGATTTAGGCTGTAAGGTAAAACTTTACGTTTTTACTTATAAAAAACTTAGTGTTCCGAGTCGTCAATACTATAGTGATATTTATAAATGCAAAATTAATTTGATTCAATTAGGTTAATTTTGTACCTGAGGCACAGAATTTGAAGCCAGCAAAAAAGTTCCTAATACCACTGTATTCGTTATTTCCAAAATCATAAAGGTGAGGGCGATTGTCATGTTACGGTTGAGTGTAACAAGACTAATCGTGTATCTCTCGAATGACTGTGATAAAATGAAGTACATTTTAAGGACTGTAGTTATATGAAAACTTTAAAAATTGTTTGCAGTTTACAGTGCTTTATAATGGGTTAGTTACGAAGTACATATGCAAAATAATTAACATTGACTGCTCATAATTTATCAACGGGGATTTCTTGAACGTGGTCATTATTCTCAGAGAGTATTGCCTCCTCCAGCAAAAAGCCAAGTGAGCAATGTGAAGTGAGCACAGAACCCAATAGTAATTAGTCCTGTTTACAGACAAACTCATGAAGTACGATACTTCTACCGACCTCGAGTGCATTAACCTGCTTCATAAAGGCTTACAATTGCTTCTTTACAGAACCAGACAATTATTTGCATGATAATCACGATTCAAGAGACAGTAATACATTAACAAAAATTGGTTTAGACTAATGTGACATGTTAATGTTGCTTATTGAAAATAAATTCTTGTTTGAAGATATATCATCGTACTCAAGGTGCCAGTCTGTTCACAGTCGGAATGTCACCTACTGCTTTTTCGTACTAAACACCTTCTTTCACTTACTGTACAATTGAAACAAGGTCGATAAACTGTTATTATTAATTTCTGAAAAGTATTTGCATTTTTGTGCTTCTAATGCAAAACATTGTAATATGCAGGACTCATTGTAATATGAGTGGTCATACAAGACACTTTTGACGCGGTCCATACGGGAAGAAGACTTCAAAATCGTGAGAAGGAAACCTATGTGAGAATGTACACATAATATAATCACCAAGCAAGTGTTATTCGATCTTGCCAACAAATTTTGACGGGAAAACTTTGGTTACATCGCATCACAACAGACTTTTTGTCTCATTTGTTGACTAAAGAAAACTTTGAAACACAGTGGAAATAACTGTGTAACAAGTCTGCACATGAATTTTATTAAATTCTTCCATTTCTCTTTGTTAATAATCCTACATGCCAGATTGTAAACATGCTTACTTCAGTGGATATAGTTAAAAGACTAATGCTCACAGTGGAACGGGGCAAGCTCCAAATAGCCGCAGCGCGTTCTATGACCGTTTGGAGATCTATTAAAAAAGCTTGACCTTTTTTTGAACAAGTTTGTACAAATCAGCAGTAACCAGTAACAATCGTTAGTTAAACCTCCTAACGTCTTAATAAAATCCTCTAGTGCATTTTTTGAATTCACAAATATTTCCTTCTATTGCCGTATTACAAAGTGTACCACGTTTTATAGAGCAGCAGAAGCAAATTAATTATTCAGAAGAATTGGAGAGGTATCCTTACCGTTTGTTGTATTAAAACAGAATTCCGTAAACAAAGTTATATTTTATGTCTTAGTGATGTGACAAAAGTATAAAGTAAGAATTATGGAATATAAAGATTAAACAAAACTACATAAGTAAAATAATAACGTATGCTCAAAGTTGAACTAATAATGATAACATAATATAAATTAACATTTATTTAAGTGGACAATTTATACTAACTACGTGGTTTTGGCCCCAGACCACACATCCAAGGAGTGCCAAAGAATGTGCATTGCATCGGTATAATAAGTATAATAAGTGGAAATGAATAAACATGTTTAAAGTGTGTTTATTGTTTGTTTATTACATCAGTACTATTATATCATATATTTCTCCCAAGGACCATTCATGTTTACCAACTTGACAATAGTAAAGGAAGCAGATGCACGGAACGGAGAACAGCTGCCAATTATTCGGAGAGTTCATGAGGAAGTAAGAGTTTTCTCATGAACTCTGTGAGTTGAGTAATGAATTAGTCTAAGTAATAACACAATAGAGAGCGTTGTATGCTCTGTAATAATAAAAATACTTCACAAAAACTGCTAAACAGCTGAAACAATTAATAAAAATTACTTAATTGTAAGTACACAAATACTCAAATTCTAGTATCTGGATTTAAAGTTTTAAAGAAATTATCGTCTTCCATATTGCTAAAACCATCTAATACTAATGCTATAGTAATAAGATACAGATTTATAATACGAACGATATTCAGGACATCATTGCTAGCAATTAGACACTGAGGTGAGAGGCAACTCAATGGCACAATATGACACGTAGTTAATACCAAATCCTTTTTTCTTTATAAATAGAAATACGATGGATAACGACTTTCAGAACACAAGATTATACGATACGAACGGATTGTTTGTAACAACAATAACAGTGCGTGTAAGTAGTAGCGGTGGTGTAACAGGTAACTATTAGTCCATGACATTGTCAAGGCCTGACAACCATAGGCGGAACAGACAAACGGTAACAAGGACATTGCTCACATCTGGCCTACATTCCCACTATGCCTTCCACCCTTTTTTAAAATTTATTTTTATATCGCTCGATTATTATGTAATGTCAATCTCTACCTGTCTATCTGCTTATCCGTTTCTTTCCTTCTCCGATTATGGATTTTGGTTTTTGTATCAAAATTATAAATTATAGTAGTTGATTTAGGTTTACTTGATAGTTTAATTTAAATTTTCAGTGTAACAAACAATATAATATTAGTAGGCTCTCTGACCTGGAGAACTCGCTCACTGTTTTGAATGAAATATTCACTTGTCAGATATATTTCAATATTAGACAATTTTTAAGTTACCTAAAACGTTACGAAAACACGGAATACTCTAATTTTGTTTAGTAAAATAACAATTATAAAGCAGAAAATAATTTTCAGTGAACGCCAAAAATTGCAAAATATTGATTTTTTTTAGTTTAACTTGATAACCACAATGCCTAATTAACAAACACCTTAGTTAGACCTATAGGTTTTAAGTTTATTGAGATTCCATAGGTATATGTAGGGGTGATTTTTAATGATTTTTACAAATACGTATACTCGTACATAACGGGTGACAACAATAAATAATTTTTTTAATGAACATCTCCTACAATTTTTTGAAGACGATCCAAAGTTTGTAAGAAGTGTTGAGACATATTGAGACATGTTGAGACAGTAGTAAATCTACTGAGTATTGCTTTACTATTAAAAAAATTTAATAGTAAATCTACGGTTGGATTTTAAATACAATTCCCTTTAGTCTAATACCCCTTAGTCTTAAATTTTTATGTTTTTAAAAATGTTTGATCCATTTTCGGGCTCTAGTGTCCTAAAATATTTAAATTTCCAAAACTGTACACTATATTCAGATTTTGGTTAAAATTCCCTTTAATTTTATATCCTACATGGAATTTTAGCACTTCTTCACACTCAAACTCTGAAAAAGCAATAGCACTTTTTCAGCAATTTAGAATCCCTCACACTTTTGCCTCCCGGCCCAAATTTTTGGAGTGGATCAATGTCAAAAACAATAAGAATGTATAAGAGCAAACGTATAGACACACTTGCCACGTTTTACGAAAATCGGTTGCTGTGTTCAAAAATTATCATGAGACACCCTAAGTAGACAGATAGGTAGATACACTGGCAGACAAATTCAAAAAGGGGAATTTCAAAACTGAGAACTCACTTGCTCGTTCAATAATAAATACAATATAGAATATATATTGTAACATTAGAAGTATTAAGTACGATTCTGTATTAATACCGAACACAACTGTATTGTTAAAACCACCGGGTAGGTCGTAGGATTTTGTGTGTTTGTTGCACTAAGTATAATTATTGAACAATAAACTTTTTTTACTATAGAGGAGTGAGACTTAAATGGTATGAAATAACTAAGTAAATCCTGAAAATAAAACCTTCAATTTATTAATTATATTTATTATTTACAATTATTATTTAAAAAATACTTAAATTTTAAAAGCCAAAACATAAAACAATTATATAAAAACCATTATTTAAAAAAAATTTACAATTGCTTGGGTGTGTGACAGTAGTGTCAAATTTGAATAATAAATTTTTTTACCATAACAAACTACGCATATACGAAGTATTATTTTATTTATTAAATAAAAATGGGAAAGGCTAAATATGAATAGTTTAATTAAAATAATATATTCACTGCAAGTAAAAAGCGTTATTATAAAATTATAATTACAATAATGAACCCATTTTAAACTAAATAGAAAATTATTTGTAACAAAAACTTAAAATTACGGTACGTATTACGTTTTCAATTTGAATATTTACACTATCTACATTTATGTGTTTCTTTGTCGTTGTTAGATTATAATTCTGTTCTTTATAAGTTTGTTGTTTAAAGTAATTGTTCATTTTTCACCCGCGTATCAGGTGTGTTACCATTGCAACGCTGTTGCTGTGCCGTGTGAGCGGCTCCCGGATGTTGTTGATGATGATGATGATGACGATGGTCCTGGTGCTCCTCGGTCAATCGTGGTATGTGCTGTTTACGGATTTTGATGATAACTATCTATGTTCTATATCGCTAATAGTGTCCCCGAGAGTAGACTATTAGCGTCTGTCCCTCGTTCGAAATTGTCCTAGGTATGTATAGTCAGGTGTAAACCAACACATCACGAATGGAAAAATTCCGTCTCAAACCTGTTCAACCCAAGTTGAATCCAAGTCTTCCACACGTCACTTTTTTAAATGTTTTTTCACAAACGGCATATTTGCTGTGCAAACCTGAAGTGGCAGTAAATGCGCGATTTTCCACTCTTTATGGGCATATAACTTAATTGTTTATTGCTTATTGATTGCATACATAATTAACTTCAGATTACTCAACTCCGTTATTGTCGCATACATTGCAACAACATCGCGTCAACACATGCGGCGATGTGCATGTCTTCCAGCGGCAATGTTTAACTCAAGATATCTATTTTGTAACTTGCAGATTTCATTAAATAAACATATTTAATTATTCCCCTTCATTCATGTCTAAATCAGAGTTCATTAACACACGTAAAATGGAAAACAGGAGAGGCCCTACGACGTTACCTTGAGGTACCCCGACTGTAATACGTCTCTCGGAAGCGACACGGTCATCTATTCTCACGCAGAAGCTCCTCTACGTCAGAAAGTTAGCATGTATGCGTTTTGTCTTTACTTATATCACATTTTAAGTTGTATTTATATTCTCGGTTAAGAAACATTAATTTCTTGGATTTCGTTGTCCATGACGTGTCCGTTACTTAACTAAATACAACTATTACATTAACGACTCGGAACACAAAGTTTTTTATGAGTAAAAACATAACGGTTTACTTTACAACCTGAACCGGTTTTCACTTTTAAAAAGCTTTTTCAGAGGTTGCCGCTGGTAGCGTTGTCCGTCCTGTTGTGGGTGACGGAATCGAATTTCGAAAGATCGATGTTGTGTGTGTGGGGTGAGATATGTTCAAATAATGCGTGCGATTTGAATTGTGTCTGTTCGTTCGATGTGAAACAATCACCATCCTACAAAACAAACTCAAAAGAAAAAACGAACTTATCAACGAAATAACAGAAACTCTGAACATTACCACAAAACAACACTACTTTACTTATAACAATAAATATTACACAAAGAATGATGGTCTACCCATGGGCTCCCCCATATCCAGCATTCTATCAGAAGTCTTCCTCCAACACTTAGAAAAAACAAAAATACTCACAAACAATGACAGACAATCACATAAAATACTATATTGGCACAGATACGTTGATGACATTCTAATACTATACAAGGGAAACAAAAGACAATGTGAACAGTTACTAACGCACATAAACAAAATACATAAAACATAACCTTTACTGCCGAATAAGAACACAACAATACCATAAACTTCTTAGACCTCTCCATCACAAAACTTGAACACAGGCACAGATTCATTATATACAGAAAACCAACTACAACTGACACACTAATACACAGCTCCTCCAATCACCCAATACAACACAAACTAGCTGCCTTCAGAACCATGATACATAGACTTAACAACATCCCCCTAGATGAAGAAGACTACAAAGACGAACTAAACACGATAAAATATCTAGTAGAATCTAACGGATACGACAGAACAATAGTCAATAAACTCCTACACAAAACAAACAACAGACAAAGACAGAAAACAACAAATTCTTAACACTAACATACATCAACAAACAAACTGAAAAAATAGCCCACAAATTCAAAAAAGCAGGATACAGAATCGCTTACAAAACTACTAACAAAACAGAACACACTATCAAAATACACACACAAAGCACAAAACAAATTCGATCTACCCGGTGTTTACAAACTAAATTGCTCAAATTGCAACAAATTCTACATAGGCCAGACAAGACGTAGCTTCAAACAAAGATACACTGAACACACAAAGGCACTCCACTCCACTACAGAATCCACCTTTGCAAACCACCTCATTGAAGCAAACCACACATACAAAAACATCGACAATAACATGAACATTCTACACGTACACACAAAAGGCCGAAAACTAGACACTCTAGAACAATTGGAAATATACAAACACACGAAAACAAATAAAAACGACATCCTAAACGAACAGACAGAATTCAAATCGCACGCATTATTCGACCATATCTCACCCCACACACACAAATACCTCTAAATATTTAAAACTATTCGTCGTATTATTTTTACACTAATTATTTACAAACATACCGCCCTGGGTAAAAATACAAATATATGTATGCATCGATGATACAAATTATAACTGCATAGATAGGTTACTTTGAAACTATTACAACAGAGTCTATATCTGGAGGTAGGAAAATTTTATTCATTAACACATTAAAATTTACTATTGTCTTATGGCTTTATAATATAAAATTGTTTAATAAATAATTGTCTTTTAAAAAATAAGTCTGTTGGCTTGTTTTACATATGAGTTTCTTGTACGTAGAATTCCAACTGTTTGCGTAGACACCAGGCGCCCCGCTCGCTGCTCGTCTACCCCGCTGCTACTCTGCACGTCGACCGACCGAAGATCACCCCGTTGAAAATCTACGTCGCGGCAAACAAACGCACTGTGATATGAAACTGATAATGTTTATAACTTAAATACTGTTAATCTCAGGGGTCGAAACTGGGTAAAAATAGATCGTGTATTGGGCTTACACAATTCCGGCTTCTTGAAGTGTTCTCGCGTTAATAATCAGAATATCACGGTAGATAATCTGCCCTAATCCCAAAATCTTTCACTCTACGCGAAAAAGCACTAGAGTATGATCTATTTAAAATTATCTGAGTTCTATAAAGTGGTAACTCGTACCGTACCAACTACTGAGTCTTATAGAAATAGACTTGACTTGTCACGAAAATGTCGTGACAGCGAGTACGTCTTTCTATGGCAAGACTTCGGAATCGACTGAACGATGTGTACTAGGCAGAGCACCGTCTCAAATATTTTTTGGACCTTCTGATTGGTGGAAAATCTAGCAACGTCATATACGAGTACACTGACAGACAGATATCAGGTTAAAACTCTGTACGATTCTGCAAAGGCCTGTCTACATTTAATCTACAAATTGGATTACTCTCCAGGAGATAACAAAATAAAGAAGAAGTGATTTCATTAAAAAAAACATAAAAATTATAGTTGCGGAGAATTGAGTATATGGAAAATGTAGCTTATAATCATGGGAATAACCTGTCCAAGTTTCAGAACGAAATGTCAATTTTCAACGAAGTTATTAAATAAAATGTAAATCACCCGTGCACCAGCGCACTTACACACAAGTATTTCACATGACATAAGAGAGTACAAAATTATGAATAATTTGACATTACATACTTTTTAAACATAGCTTGGTTCAAAACTTATGACTACTTTACAAAGAAAAGAACAAAATCAACTTTTAACATGTCTATAGCCGTCAGAAAATGTGTTATAGAATTAGTACTCCACTTATATGAACTTATACCCTGTGTTCTGTTGCTATATATATTGTAATACAACGTTACTATATATCTTTGGATATAGATAATGTGTATAATAATGTGTGATAGGTGTATTGATTATTGATTGTATTGCTTGTAGATACGCTCCGGTATCCACAATAATGTTGTACAATAAAATATCCAAAATTATAATTATTATTATCAGTCTGATTGTGATTAGTAAATGTGTGGGTATCGCTGGTTAAATCTTTTAATTTAAAAGTATTTTTCGCACTCCGCTGGTAACCTCCCCACTTACCATATGTGGATATTGCTGTTCTGTTGGGTGACTGCTCAGCTGTAACATACAAGGAGATATTCTATTTGAATATCAAACGTGATTAGCATGCACAATAATAATAAGATAACAACTGAATAATGTTTTGAATTATCAGGAATATTTAAATTCTTCCGCCACCTTTTGATAGAACTGGCTATGAAAAAATGAACTATTTTAAGTTTGAAATTAAACACCTTTTCCACTGGTAACAAAATATTGAGGTTTATTAACAGTTAGGAATGCTAGTAAATCTTTTAAAATTTAACAATCAGTCACTAATAATTTTACAGAAAATAATTACTATGAACAAATTTAAAATGAAACTCTTCTTAACCTCAAGGCTGGTAACACTGTAGGTTATACAATAGTTTTTATTTTGAGAGGTTATGTCCTCTTACATAAGTTAATTACCAAGTTCGTGTGATCTTTTAAGTAGCATGATGCCAGATACAAGATGTGGTGTTTTATAATGATATTTAATGAACAATTAATAGAAAACAAACAAACAAATATTAAAATTGAAAATTGGTACCATATAATCGATAATTATGGTATTATCGTACGCGGGAATTAGTACCCAGTATAGAGTAGTTACTTTGACAATAAACAAGTGCGTTGATTTGCACTGCTAAAATGTACTATTATATTTTAATAGTTAACTATAGGAATTATTTATTTACAAGAGAAAAAGTTATAATAAAAAAACTCTTGTTATAGTTTTCATCTGGTTTGTATTATTTGAGAACAGACTTATGACAAAAAGGTGACAAATTGTGGTTATTATTTGTAGGTTATCTAATAACATGAATAGTTATTAGGGTTAATTATATTATGCATTGATTTCTTCTTAATCTAAACATACATATATCATTTATAATATTTCTGATGCATAACTATCAGTAGAATAGAATATTCTTTCGCAAAAAAAAATTAAAATATTTATTTCCACTAGTAAAATCAAAAAAACTGCATGAGTCAATTGAGCGACTATTTGCGGCGCTCGTATTTTGTAATAACTGAAATAATCTTGACTCTTTTAATTATGAAAAATATTAAAAACATTTATCTATCAAGTTAAAAATTGCGAAATAATTCTTTCGTCAATTCTGATAAATTTCATCAGCATTATTACACTTCGCTACTACTGATTAGCGTAGTATCCGACCAATTGTGTTTATAGAAATGATTATTTCTGTTTTATTGTTAATTAATGAAAAATATTGTACTCCCTGGTTTATTTTCAACACAACACTCGAAAATACGACCGATATTATACACTGGTCGTATTTAATTCTTATTCACTCCGCACTGTACACACGTTAATTCTGTGTGGTATGTAGGTTAGGTGTATGTAGTTTGACTTCTGTTTATGTGTCGCGCACAATTCAAAATAAACTTCTTCATAGATTTGGTCCGTCGAATCTATCTCGTTGATGATTGATAGATGACTGTCACGCTCCTCCGGAGCGTCTGTGGCTTGTCTGCCGGTTTTCATTCATTTGATTGGTTGAATTCTTTGAACTCTCCGACCCAAAGTACCTTGACTTAGTAAAATTTTTAATTCATTACCAATTTTGCATTTGGGTTTGAGATTAGAATGACGTAAGCACTGGTGCACAAAATAATTAAAAAGTTTATAATCGTTATAACTTTCTTATTATTTGTCTAATCGTTGAATGGTTGGTGCCAATAAATCGCGGACATCCTGAGCTTTAAATAAAGTCCAAACAAGATTATAATCCGTCCATTATTAAATCACTATATCGATTTCACAAATTTTTATGGTGACTCTTATAATTAATAAGTTTATTACACCAAAACTTAACTAATTACACTAAAACACTTTTGATTAAACGATTTGAGTCTATTTCTCAACTGTTTAATACAAAAATTTGGAAATAATTGTTACCCAAACAATGTTTGATCATGGCGTCTTTAGCGTCCATATTCGATTATTCATAATTGTCCTTAATACTATTTTTCCTTATCTAATAACATTGGTTTTGTAATCTAACAATAATATAAATGTTTATTTGCATGGGTTTATACTTTAGTATATGCACAAGGTTGTGTTTCATATACTAGTAGTATTATTTAACTACCTTCCTATCTCTTTTCTTCAAATTGTCACTTTGTTAATGGTTTTTCTATATAAGGTATATTATGTTGTAAATGCAACTAGTGTACAACTATAGTACCTAATTCATTTAATATATTTGTTAGCTTTTAGCTATCTGAGAACCCTTCAATTTCTAGTAATGTGTTTGTTTACATTATGTCATGACATGGTAGTCCGTTATTTTTTGATAAATCAATAACAAAATCGTTATGATTATAGTTGACATAGATTCTTAAAGTAGTATCAGACATCCTTCTGATCATTGATAACATTTTTATTTACTTTTGAACAAGTTTGTATGTTGCATTTTGCATAAATAACTTGCTACATATTGTTTGTTTACATTCTGATTCCACCATCATGGTCATTTAGTTTTTAATAATTTATCTATAAAATTACTATTCTTATGGTTATAGTCTGTTCTCATAGTAGTATTAGATGTCCTTATTACTACTGGTAACACTTTCATTAATCTCTGTTTAAGTTTTAATAAGGTATTTTGCTTAACTAGTTGGTTACATTGCCTCTGCTCACTTCTGGCTATGCATTCATAGTCAGCTAGTTTACAATATTTTGATCATAAAACTATTATCATTATACTTATAATCTGTTCTCGTAGTAGTACCAGATGTTCTTCTTACTACTGGTAATACTTTCATTAATCTCTGTTTAAGTTTTAACCATGTATTTTGTTTAACTAATTTGGCATATTAGGTTTCCTTTCATCTAGCTTTGTGCTATTATGTTTGGTCTGCTTTATTTGCAGTGTATTTCAATATAATACACTGTTTATTAGGGTGTATCATTACTTATAACAAATCTTTGATTGACACAATTGTTGATGGTTGTTTGGTTTAACTAACATGTATTATTTTTTGTTTCATAGGTGCATTTCCTATGGGGTTATGTAACAATGTACAACATATTCTAATGCAGCATTTTGCTACTACTATCATGACTTCAGTATGGTATTCTATTACAATAGTTTAATTGTTGATTAATACACATGTTTACACTACTTCTTCTTAAACAATAATACAAATATTCTTGAACTAATGATAATACCTTTCTTGTCATGGTTTGTATCTAATTTCTGTCACATTTGTTTGATATTTAACAAACTACTTTGTTTG
Organism: Magicicada septendecula; assembly: GCA_034769895.1. Lineage (NCBI taxonomy): Eukaryota > Metazoa > Arthropoda > Insecta > Hemiptera > Cicadidae > Magicicada > Magicicada septendecula. Next base: position 550,254,236 of record CM068368.1, read on the forward strand.
TTATTATTTTTTCTGGCCTTTCTTTGTATTGTATTCTGTTTTGCCGTGGCATTCAGTTACATTTCTTTTGAAATTTACAAAGGTTTTTATTATCAAGTTCTATGAACAATAATATAACTGTTCTATCTTACATTGTTTGGTGGTCTTATGATTATCTATTTGGATCACAACCTTCATTAAACTAGTCACACTAACGGTCTGTGTATTTTCGACTATTTAATCCTTGATGTTTCCACTATGAAAGTAACACATTTTCTTCCGCTATAAACCTTATCACTGGAATTGTTTGTGGGGTTTATTAGGTTAAAATTAGTTAACTGGTCACAGGTTCTCACACTTACATTAAGTATTCACTATAACTGTTTGTGATTTCTTAAATATGTTAAACACTGTTTCTTCATAGTTGACAATCACTGTTCTTTTGGTTACTAGTATTGTCTCTAGTATACTTGATGAATGATGATTTCCTGTATGGTCTATCCATTTTCTTCTCTCTTCAGGTCATGTTTCCTTGTCCTTCTTCTTCCTTTCTTCTTTAGGTTTGAACGTCTTCTTCAATATTTCCATTGTAGTAGTCGTTGTTTCATAATATTTATATTTGTAACTATATTGGTTTGTCTGCCATCATTGTGGTTGCTCCTGAGTTGTTTCTTCCTTTATTTTGCATAGACATTTTATTGGTTCCCCTCACTGTTGGAATCTTGTTGTCTTCTTTTACACTTTTATTATTTATTATTTTTGTTGGTTCCCCGCACTGTTGGAATCTATTGGGCCTGGTTTCTAACATTTTATTTTGGCTCATGGTCATTTTCTTTCTCCATTTCGAGTACGATGCTGCTATGTTACACTTTCTTCTTCATAGTTGGAACTTTACACTAATATATTTGTAGATACACATTTTTTGTTCACATAGTTTTACTTATGTAGACATACTTACATGCTTTCCCGTCACTTGACGTAATAGTTGCTTACTTTATGTAACTACCAAATTTGGTAACGTTACATATGCCTTCCTATAAGAATTGATTAATTCTGAATCAGTATATTTATTTTTCATTGAAGAATTCATCAATTGTTGTACGTTTCCAAGTCGATTCATATGCTTTTTTATATATATCCCTTCACTTTCTTCTATTTGAATCATAATTATTTCTCTTCTATGTATTTTGTTTGTTTTGTAATTATCTCCCTTGTTTATTTAGTTCCCTAATTCCCTAGCATAAGCTTAGCTGGGGCAGTTCAGAGCGGCTCACTTTGGTATTCAACTCCACTGGCCATACTAACTTCAATAAATACGGAGGCACATCATCTCCATCAATAATAATAAATGATTGCTGGCATCATTCATCAGTCAATTCATCTCAAATAATCAAAAATATAAAGTGGTCGTTCTTCCGAGAAATAATAAATATCCTTGGGATTATCTCACGCATCTGCGGTTTATACATTGTTATACTCTCTTTTTCTTGATTCAACTCAGCTAAATTCTTCACATATTACAGGGATATTTTGTTTTACATTTCATCACTGGTATACTCTCATGATTGTCTTCGTTAATATATTACTTTTTATTCTTCTTCATCACCGATTAATCTCTTCTCTTTGTATCATATTAAACGTCATCTCATAATATTCTTCTTCATTTCGGGGTTTACTTCTCTAGATATAATTCATGAATATATTTTTTTTTTCTCATGGTTTCAATTGAGATATAGTACATGTGGTATTGGCTTTCTTCTAGTAACAGACACTAGGAAACATTGTGGTTGTGTGTTGTTTCTTATCTACGTTAATACATTTCTTTGGGTTTATTCCTCCACCTTCTTATTTTCTCCTTCTTATTTCTTTAGTAGTACGGGTATGATGGTAATCTTACTTGTTGACGTGGCTCTTGGAAATATTTGTGCCATCGTTGGTATGCGTCAGTCTCGTATAGTTCTCCTCTTTATTAGTACGGGTAAGATGTTCTTTACTAGTTGACTCGGCTCTAGGAATTTATATACACGTTTCATATATTTTATGCCAAAGTTCTTGGGTGTCGTTCTCGTATAGTACTTTTCCATTAGTAGTAGCACTATTATTTGTAAATACAATTTTCTTGATCCTTTACATAACTTCTTTGGGAACATATTTTTCACATTAGAACATATTTTTCACATTAGAAAATCACAATATAGTTAACGTTCATTTCATAGTTATATAGTTACTTCTTATTTAATATAAACACATAATAATCTTCATAGCAATATTCCATCCTTTCTTCATTAGTCAACATTTATTTTCATAATTATCTTTTCATTTTTCACTTATTAATAAACAATAATCTTCATCGCCACATTTCACTTTTTATCTTTATATAGTTAATAGTTATATTCACAAGTATATTTTCATCTTTCATTTAGTATCCATAACAAATAATTTTCATCGCTATATTTCACTTTTAATCTTATGTTTTAATCTCCGATATATCGTTTCATTGAAGCTTGGTTGTATGTGCCCTTTATCTTTTTGGTTATTGGGTCTTGCAATTCATATGTATTATTGAGGTTGTTTTTGGTTACAGTATATGGGCCTGTGAATAGCAGTAGCAGTTTTTTCGCAATACCTTCAACTGTACTTGGGAGTTCTCTGTTTTTTATGAGTACTTTGTCTCCCACTTCATACCTTATAACTTTGGGTTGCGATTTCTTGTATTTGAGCCTAAGTTTGTCAGCTCGTTCTACTGCGTTATTGTAAAATTTTGTTTTATTGAATTTGAATTCATTTTCTATTGGAAAGTTTATGATTTCTGTAATTTCCCGGGGTGGTCTTCGCTCATACATAGCCATATAAGGTGTCTCATCTGTTGATTGATGATAGGCTAGGTTCAGGAAGTCTTCAGCCGGGGATAGATATTCCTCCCATTTCCTCTGCTGGCTGTGACAGTAGGTTCTTAAGATCCTTCCTACTTCTCTCAACACTCTCTCAGCAGGGTTGCTGTTGGGGTGATACACAGATGTTTTGTAGGTCTTTATGCCCTGATGGATTACAGTTTCCCGCCACTTTATTCCTCGGAACTGTGTCCCATGGTCTGTAATTATTGATAGCGGTTTTCCCACTTCGGGTATATACTTGGATATCACAATGTCTAGTATTTTGTTCGTTGTAGCTCGATTTATTGGGTAAAGTTTGGTGAATTTTGTGTAGTGGTCGAATATGATTACTACATATTTGTATTGATGCCTTCCACCACTTTGTGGAAATGGTCCACAAATATCTAAAAATATTTTCTCCAATTTTGCTGTCGATGTTATAGGTATCATTACCCCTTCTCGTTTTTCATTACTACACTTTACCAACTGGCAAATATGACAATTTTGGATATACTTTCTAACTTTTCAGTTCATGTCTTTGAAGTGTACATGTTCTTGTAATGCTTTCACTACCTTGACTGCGCCCATGTGACCGTAGCGCACATGGTAATCAATGGTTAGTTCTTTTTCAATGGTTTTTGGTATAACCACCTTCCATTGTTCACCATCTTTGTTAGTTTTAGTGAATAGTAATCGGTTATGAGTACAGTAGAATGGTGTTATTTTTTCATCATCGTTTGCCAATGTTTGAATGATTTGTGAGATTTTGGGATCCTGGTTCTGATGAGTGTTTATGTCTGATAGGATGTTGGTTAGTTCAGATGTGTTTTTTAATATATGGTAGACTTTGGCGATGGTTTCTTTCTCTCCCTCGAATGTCTGGGCGGTGATGTTTACTCGGGACAACACGTCTGCAGCTATGTTGCTCTTCCCTGGTATGTATTCCCATTGGATGTTATATTCCTGGAGTGTCAGTGTCCACCTTGTTAATCTACCATGTTTCAGTCTGCAATTCTTGAGAAAGGAAATAGACTTGTGGTCTGTTCTCACCGTAATAGGATATCCCAATATGAAGGTTCTGAATTTCTCACAGGCAAACACTATACTCAATAACTCTTTCTCAGTTGTGTGGTAGTTTCGCTCACATTTATTTAAAGTTCTACTAGCGAAACTAATTACTTGGTGATTACCTTCTTGGTCCTCCTGGTATAACACTGAACCAAGGCTAAGATCACTAGCATCAAAGTTCATAAAAAATTGTCTTTTAAAATTAGGATGGTGTAGCATGACTGTATCGAGAAACTTTTTCTTTATTAACTCAAAGGTAGAGTCTTGGTCAGATCCCCACTTCCACTTTTCCTTTGAGGATAATTGTGATGAAAATCGAGCCGTTAATTCAGAATAGTTGCTCTTGAACTTTCTGTAATAATTACAAATTCCGAGGAACGATTGTAACTGTTTTTTATTTTTCGGTACTGGGAAACGCTGGATTGCTTCCATCTTTTCTTGGGATGGTGTGATTCCAAACTCTGATAAGTTGAACCCCAAAAATTGTACTTCCTTGGCTATCAACTGTGATTTGTCCAGTTTGAGCGTGATATTGTTGTCTTCTAATTTCTTTAACACTTGTGCCACCCGGTTACAGTGTTCTTCCCAATTATCTGATGCTATTAATAGGTCATCGACATATACTGTCGTAAATTGTAAAGTATTGTGGCCTAATATTTCATCCATGCATTTGACAAAAATGGCCACAGAGTTCACAAGGCCGAAGGGTAATCTTTTAAAATGATAATTACGGCCTTCGAAAATAAATGCTGTGAACTTCCTGCTATTTGGGTGTAATTCAACCTGCCAATAACCGCAGACAGTATCCCATATACTGTAATATCTGGTGCCATAAAATCTCTTTAATATCTCATCGATTTCGCCAGGCGACGTCCTGTCATTAATTATGGACTTATTAATTTCCCGTGCATCCAAGCAAATTCTCACTGCACCGTTTTTCTTGGGTACAGCTACAATGGGATTAGTGTACGGGGAATTGCTAACTTCAATGATATCGTTCTCAATCAATCTTTGTATTTCCTCACGAACGGCTTCCTTAAGTGAAAAAGCGATTGGATAGGACTTTCTCTTGAATTCAGTTTGGTCCTTAAATTTTAGTTCACACTGAAAATTTTTTATCTTACCAGGTGTATCGGAGAATACATGACGGTACCGATAGTAGATTTGTATTAGTTTGCCACGCTGTTCATGAGTCAACTCATGGTTAATGTTGTTCGTCTGGAATTCTCTAATTTCGTTAATCTTTTCTACCCATAATGCTTCTTCTGGATTGCTACGAATTTCTTGGTTGATGGACATTTTCTGATGTTCATGGCCTTCCCGTATATAATATATAACATGTTCAGGGGGTGCCTTCCTATGTTCTATAAGATTTGCAGTCCATTCAACTTCCTCTGCCTTCAGTAACACAGTATCTTCGTCCATATTAATTATGGCTGTATACTTCCGCAGTATGTCGCAGCCGATGAGTAATGTGAATGGCAGTCCACTAGCTACGAGGAACACCATTGGAATTGTTTTTCCATTACTCGACACTTCCAGCTGTACTTGGTGGCGAATAGTTTTATTTTGTCGCCCAGTGGCTACAATAAGTATTATATTATTGATGGGTAGGGTTGGTATAGTAGTCTGATTTTCTGACTGTATCCGGTTCAATTCCAATCTGTCGATTAACGATACATTAGCTCCTGTATCTACCATTGCTGTGGTATTTATTCCGTTGACTCTCACAGATATATATGCGATTTCGCTGTTAGTTGTGTCTCCGATACTGTCTTCTTTTTCCTCCATTAGGTCCTTCCTAATGTTCTTAAGATAATTGCTGTGGTACCTTTTATTATAAGCCAATTTTGTTGCCAAAATGTTAGACACAATAGTCCGGTTCAGTGAGGGTGTGGTTAATCTTTTCACTGCCGGTTCCCATTTAAAGGCAGGTCACCGTTTGTGTGCCTGTCTTGCGAAGTAGATGCGATGGGTTCCTGGGCTCCTTGCCCGTGTCCGTTGTGATAGGTCTCAGTTGTTTGCGTGACTGGTCTGTTGCCTTCACTACTGTCGCTCCTATTGGACCTATAACCTGACTCTCGGTCTTCTCGGTCGCTGTGGCTGGAGTTACTATGGTGGTTCGGAAAACTTCTCCGTCCTTGATAATAATTCCGTCTATTTCCACCTCTGCTTGCGTGGGCGTAGTTCACCCTCCGGAACTGGTTATTGTTTTGGCTCCCATTGCAATGTCGCTGTTGATTGTTGGGGGATTGGTTGTTGTAGGGTCTATAATAATTATTGCCCCTCTGGTAATGTCCGTCCCGTTGGTATCCACTTGGTCGGGGGTTGTTAAAATTTCCTCTGTCCACATGATTGCCACCTCCATTTTGGCGTGGTCCTTGCTGGTTCTGGAACCGTGGAGGATTGTTGAAATTCCTTCCGGGGTTGGTTCTGTCATTGTTATTTGTATGGTTGACATTTCCGGGTCCTCCCCGATCATATACTTGTCCAGGACCTTGGCGGTTCCGCTGGTAATACCTCTCTCGTTCATGACTCTCCAGTAGGTCACACATTCCCTGGATAGTCTTGATTTGCGAGTTCAGCCTACCTTGTGAAATTCCTTGGTTAAAGTGATATGCTAATTTAGTTACCAAGCATTCTTCCGGGATGGCTGGCTCTAAGTTTCTGGCCAGACAGATCTTGCCTAGAAAATATGTAGTCATTGACTGTCTGCCGTTTATGTCAAATTTCCCGTTCGTTATATCATCTCTAATTATGTTTTGGGTCGTCTCGGACCAGTATTTCTGTTTGAAGGCTGTTTTAAAGGTATCGTAACTTTCTACTTCATGACGAGTTGCCGTCCACCAATTATCGAAAGTGTTCTTGAATGATTCGTCCAGCATTCCCTTGATAATGGACCACCTGTTTTCTCGATTCCGGTTTATGACTTCTTCTATTCTTTCCAAGAATTCTAACGGATTCTTAACATATGCACGGAAGTCAATTTGGTCTCTACCTTCCAGGTGAGTTAGTCCTGACAGAATGTTTGGGATTGTTCGTAATCGGTGCATCTCGTCCCTAATATCATTAAATTCTCTCTGCTGGCGTTCCGTCAACTGGTCTTTGTCGTTACTTACTTGTTGTTTGATGGCATCCACCTTCACAGAAACCTCCTCACATTTATCACTCAGTGTCGATTGTGCTATCTTCATCTCCGTTTGTTCCCGCGCTACAACTGCTATCTGGGCGCTATGTATCTTCTCAATATCACTGATCCGGCGGTTGACGTCTAATTCTGTCTGTAGCAACTTTTGATTATGGTTTTCTCCCTCCTTCCGTATTTCTGAGATTTCTACATGAATTTCGGTTGTCAATATGGCCATCCGTTCTTCTGTCGCCTCTAAACTTTCTTCTACTCTTCTTTCGACCAACTCGATCGTATTTTTGGCAGCTTCTTCCGCCTTGTCACTGTTATTGGCCATTTGTTGCCACAATCTTTCGTTGTCGTTTTGCATTAGTTCAATGTCTCGACTAATTTTGGCATTAATCTCGTCGATTTTCTGGTTGGTTTGGTCGATTTTAATCCCCAACTCTGCAGATAAATCCTCCTTCTCCAATAGCTCTTCAGTCTTTTTCTGTCCGTCTTCCATCCTCCTGTTGGTTTCATTTATCTTGTCATTTAACTCCTCCTTCAATAATTCTATATTTTTCTGGCTCTCCCTCTGGCCTTCTTCTATTTTCTGGTTCGTGGACCGACTGGTTTCCTCTATTTTACTGTTCAACTCTTCCTTCAGCGTTCGATTGTCCTCTTTAGTGGATCGGCTGGTTTCATCCATCTTCTTATTCATTATTTCCATTTTCTGGTCTGTGGATTCCATCCTCTTATTCATCGTGATCAACTCTTCCTTTGTAGACCGGTTGCTTTCTTCTATTGCCCGTAATATTGTTAAAAGGCTGGGATCCATTAGTGGCATTGGTTTCTCGGGTTGGCTATACTCCGGTTGAATTTCTTGGGGTATCACTTCCGGTTCCTCATCGTCCGGTTGTTGAACCTCCTCCGCCGGTTCAGGTTGTTTGTCCTCAATTTCTAATAGGATTTCTTCAACGTCTTCCGTTGATGTTGCCCCCTTCTCTTCCAGTCTGGCCTCCCTCTCTGCCTCTGCTGCTCTCTTTTTTGAGGTTGATCTCCTAGTGTACATCTTGTCGCTGGCAATGTACTTGCAGTCTCTCGACGGATTGGGTTATTAAATTATTGGTTAAATTGTCCGTTTTTTCCCTAATCCGCGCTCAGACGTTGGGCGCCACGTTGTAATACAACGTTACTATATATCTTTGGATATAGATAATGTGTATAATAATGTGTGATAGGTGTATTGATTATTGATTGTATTGCTTGTAGATACGCTCCGGTATCCACAATAATGTTGTACAATAAAATATCCAAAATTATAATTATTATTATCAGTCTGATTGTGATTAGTAAATGTGTGGGTATCGCTGGTTAAATCTTTTAATTTAAAAGTATTTTTCGCACTCCGCTGGTAACCTCCCCACTTACCATATGTGGATATTGCTGTTCTGTTGGGTGACTGCTCAGCTGTAACATACAAGGAGATATTCTATTTGAATATCAAACGTGATTAGCATGCACAATAATAATAAGATAACAACTGAATAATGTTTTGAATTATCAGGAATATTTAAATTCTTCCGCCACCTTTTGATAGAACTGGCTATGAAAAAATGAACTATTTTAAGTTTGAAATTAAACACCTTTTCCACTGGTAACAAAATATTGAGGTTTATTAACAGTTAGGAATGCTAGTAAATCTTTTAAAATTTAACAATCAGTCACTAATAATTTTACAGAAAATAATTACTATGAACAAATTTAAAATGAAACTCTTCTTAACCTCAAGGCTGGTAACACTGTAGGTTATACAATAGTTTTTATTTTGAGAGGTTATGTCCTCTTACATAAGTTAATTACCAAGTTCATGTGATCTTTTAAGTAGCATGATGCCAGATACAAGATGTGGTGTTCTATAATGATATTTAATGAACAATTAATAGAAAACAAACAAACAAATATTAAAATTGAAAATTGGTACCATATAATCGATAATTATGGTATTATCGTACGCGGGAATTAGTACCCAGTATAGAGTAGTTACTTTGACAATAAACAAGTGCGTTGATTTGCACTGCTAAAATGTACTATTATATTTTAATAGTTAACTATAGGAATTATTTATTTACAAGAGAAAAAGTTATAATAAAAAAACTCTTGTTATAGTTTTCATCTGGTTTGTATTATTTGAGAACAGACTTATGACAAAAAGGTGACAAATTGTGGTTATTATTTGTAGGTTATCTAATAACGTGAATAGTTATTAGGGTTAATTATATTATGCATTGATTTCTTCTTAATCTAAACATACATATATTATTTATAATATTTCTGATGCATAACTATCAGTAGAATAGAATATTCTTTCGCAAAAAAAAATTAAAATATTTATTTCTACTAGTAAAATCAAAAAAACTGCATGAGCCAATTGAGCGACTATTTGCGGCGCTCGTATTTTGTAATAACTGAAATAATCTTGACTCTTTTAATTATGAAAAATATTAAAAACATTTATCTATCAAGTTAAAAATTGCGAAATAATTCTTTCGTCAATTCTGATAAATTTCATCAGCATTATTATACTTCGCTACTACTGATTAGCGTAGTATCCGACCAATTGTGTTTATAGAAATGATTATTTCTGTTTTATTGTTAATTAATGAAAAATATTGTACTCCCTGGTTTATTTTCAACACAACACTCGAAAATACGACCGATATTATACACTGGTCGTATTTAATTCTTATTCACTCCGCACTGTACACACGTTAATTCTGTGTGGTATGTAGTTTGACTTCTGTTTATGTGTCGCGCACAATTCAAAATAAACTTCTTCATAGATTTGGTCCGTCGAATGATACGTCTTGTCTCGTTGATGATTGATAGATGACATACTTTCATGCTTTCCCGTCACTTGACGTAATAATTGCTTACTTTATGTAACTACCAAATTTGGTAACGTTACAATATTGTAATGGAACATCACAGAAAGGGTATCTGTAGCCAGGACTACATGATTTTATATCAATTTAAGACGTTGTAGACATGTTGAAAATTGATTCTGGTTAAATGTCGTAAAGTAGCTATAAGTTTTGAATTGAGAAATGGGTAAAAAACTATTATGTGTCAAAATGCCCATAATTTTATTTTCTATCATGTCATGTGCGAATGTAGTGTACGAGTGCGCGGGTGCGCGTGTTATTCGTATTTATGTGAATAACTCTGATTAAAATTAACGTATTGAATTGAGACTTGGACAGCACATACATATAAATTAGCACTATATTTTTCTTTTGGCAAAGACTCGAAGGAGATTATTTTAATATGTATTTTTTAGCAAAATTCATCTTTCTATAGATTCCTTATCTACTAAAAGTAATAAAATTTATATATAAAATCTATACCTGCTTCTGCAGCCTTTTGGCAATTCGTTCAGGACTTCTATCTATCAGTTTAGCCCATCAATCACGTGTTAGGGGTTTAGACCAATCAGCGGCCCCAATTTTTTTCATTAAGAGCGGGTCACCGTCAGAGAAGTTTCAGTTAGTTCCATCTACCAGCTCGACCTAAACAGACGTGCTCCCTGTGCTAGTTTTTCCTATCAGAATACTTTCTTATATAAGGGTTACGAGTAGGGAATCTTAGCAACGAGTTACCCGTTTGCTAATATCCTATCGGTATACGAACTCAGTTCAATAAAATTAAAATAATTATTTAACTAGTGCTAGTCTCGCGAAAATCAAGATATCCGCTTAGGGAAGGTATATCTACCGAGATATATCTGTGTAAACGCGAGGAGACCTCAAGACGTAGGAAGGTGTACGTTCAATACACTGCATTCATATAAATGTAAAGTACAACCCAGTTTCGAGCCCTGAGTTATCTTAAGATAATCGCTATCGGTGTGTCGGCGTGCTTGCGTGTGAGCGGAGTGTCCACGGATCGTCAGTGTTGCTGAGATCAGCTGGCAGCGAGGTTGTAGATTTCAACGGACCACAGGACAGGAGCAGGACGAACAGGAGCAGTGTGACTAATCAACCATATCAATAGGGATTTCAACGAACAAGTAAACATAGACATATGAAACCAAAAGAGTTTCAAATCATTAATAGACATTATTAATTTGAAATAAATATTTTGTTAAACCACAGACCATATTTAAATTTGTTTAAATATTGTAACGTCACAGAACGTTCCATAAAGGAATTTATTTGCATAGTAATTTATCATAAGAGGAAGGTTAGGTGAACAGTATCGAACCCAAGTAATCCGAAAAATTTTGTAATATTGTCCGATAGTTAATATCATCAACATGAAAAAACGACAAAGACTATGACTAAGACTTAAACCCCATATATACTATTTAAGTGAAGAACAGTGTAAAACTTAATATGCTATAAGAGAACCAGATAATCTCAGAAATGACCAAAATGAGGCCATTACGTATTAAGAAATGTAACTCTGAATAGGGTATAAAAAACTATTTATTGTGAATTAATGGACAAGATCCATTATTATACTTTGTAATATAAATAAAATAAGTGTATTAAATGATTTGAATACGCCATTAAAAAGGATGTAAGTTAAAATAAAAAAATATATAAATATTATGACAAAAAATATTAATGTGTTGGATTTGAGACTAATCACTCAGATCTTATGTGAAAATTAATTATTATAGAATTAATATAAAAACTATATGTAAATGTCAATTAGACAGAGATAAACAAATTATCTTAAATAGAGAAAGCTGTAAATTGATTAGAAATCAATTAAAATAGTCAAAAACAGTGTTAACTGAAAACATGTGAAGAACCTATAAAATGGTAATATTAATGAATTTAGTGTTGTCAAAATGCAACCAAATTGTATTCTAAAGTTGAAATACAATATAATGTAACTATACTTATATATATGACCACCTAAAACAATTTAACAGTCATGTTATGAGACTATTTACCTAAAGCATACCAGGCTGAGGCCAAAAAACAATCACAAAAATAGTCATATTTGAAAGAATGATTGCAGAATATTAGAAAAAATAATGGAAAAAGGTACAATCCTATAATGCACATTAGAAACATACTTGCTCAGTTGAAAACAAGTTTAATTCTTAAAGAATTTGAAATATAAGAGTGAAATTTGTCACACTAAGAAAACAACTCATTTATGCAAGACAATATGATGCTAAGTAATCTTACAGTAAAAATAAAAAGTATCAGGATAAACCAGGTATTACCAAAAATAAACAATATAACAAACTCTAAGTGAATACCCAAAAAATCCCATATATGATACCGAAAAAGACAAATTATTGTAAAGAACCAGTGACAAAAAACCTAGGCCATATGTAATGCCTACACAAAACTGAACTTATTTATATGTTGTATGTGTTAATATTTGTTTATTTTGTTATGAAAAGATAATTATGTTATGCATTAATGTTATAGAAAGAACCAAGCAAGTTCATAACATTTTAGTAAGTAGAAAATTAGAATTTTGTGAAAACATTCCAAGGTAAGAGTTGAATTTTATGTTATTTTATTAGATTTAATTTGTTCAAAACCAATCGTAATTAGTATCATTATATTCAGTTGAAAGCAGAGAATCCAAAAATAGTAATGAAATGCAGATTGTAAGTAGTTATGTAAAATTGTTTGACAAATACCAGAATAATTTTAGTAATATCCTTATTGTGAAGAATAAGAAGTTTTTGTTCTAAAGCTTCTACGGAAGTCAAATTTGTTCTATGATGTTCCATTTGATTATTCTCGAACGTTCTAGAAGGAATTTTTACACAAATACACCGGAAGTTCATGTCAAAAAATTAAAACAATGAGCCTTACAGAGTATATAAGGAAGACGAAATTTGACCAAAATACACTTTATGCTTTGAATCCAGAAGAGACACATCACCCACGAAACTGATCATCACACCGAGGCGAAATCGAAGAACGAGAATTCGACACGAGAACACAGAAAGGCTTTTCCCGTACATGACAAAATACTGACTTAACCTCTACAAGGAGTATACGCCAACGTGTTGTTGAATAGAGCAGCAACACGCCATATTTAATAGAACGCACACAGCCAGAATACTAGCGGCCCTGAAAAGGACCGAATTTTAATAGAGAAATCAATTCTGCTGGTATTTGCTAAAGACAAACTGACTTTGACAACATTCCCAAAACGATTTACTGACACAAGCCTTTCTACATGAGTCTGGAACTAGCGCTGTGACGGCCGAATCGAGAAACCACGCAGACAGCTGATCGCCACCGCCAGAATTCAAAGCATAGACACAGTGCGAAACTTATTTCAATCGTTCGGAGTTTTAAGAACCGTTATTTGACTTATACATAATTACCAGTGCACGAGGAACGTAAACACGAAGAGGCAAGATTGAAGACGTCACCAAGAGAAGTGTCCAGTGCAGGAAATAATTACCCACCGGAACGTGAGTTGTTCAAAAGTTAAAATCATTTTTACCTGGTATCATTTGTTACACAATTGTACTACACATGTCACACACCTTCAAACCACACAATTTTTGTAAAGCATCCTATTGATTTGTCTTGGTAGTTCAAAGGAGTCACGTCCTGAGTATAAAGATTTTTCATACAGTAAACTCATGCTATTCAACTGAGTAAATAAATATTTATTAGCCGATACTTAATTGAAAAACTTGTCAAGAATAATAATTTTTTGTAACTCTGCAATTTTGTTAATTCCAGTGTTAGTCCTTCAGACGATTTTTTTAGATTTCATTAAACATACGTTATTTTCAATTCAAACTGTCTTGTTCACATTTTTTTAATATAATTAATTTAAGAAATCAAAATTTAATTTCAATAATAATAATAATAATTTCTTGGAACAAAATATCCAAGTGGCGCCCACATACATATAGTAGATTAAGTTGTGCTTGCAGGACAACATCGTCGCAGAGGAACCAGCCATCAGTAAGTATATAAAAGTGCGCGGAGTGTGACACCCGACATAACAATACGTAAACACGAACGCAAACAAATTCATTAGGTTATAATATACAACCTTACTCCGGATAACAGACTCTATTATTATTTTCTTAATACTATGCCTAATATTAGTTTTGTCGCATAGTAATAAATGGCGCCCAACGTGCTTGGCACGAGTAAATAGTATATTATAAAAAAATTTGGTATTATTTGAACTGTAAATTTTGTCTTTAGACTGTGTATTACTTGATATATTGCATATACTCTGAAAGACTATGTTTTAGAATAGAATTGTAGCATAATATAGGGAAATTATCTGGAGTGAATTATTTAATTTGTGCATGTTAGGTTAAGTATTTGTGTGGACATTGTATTGTATGATTTCTGACTGATTACTGTGCATTTCGATAATATTTAAGAACAGTTGAACATTACACGTTTACAATAAGAATAAGTGTGCCGTACGTAAGTCAAGACTTTAAGATAAACTTTGTTGTGATTTGTTATCGTTATTAAAGATGGCGGAAGCACAATCAGCTGATTTGCAATCTACGCTTAATGCGATCTCAGCAAGTATACAGTCCGTACGCGACGAAAATGATAAAAATATACAGGTTGTACGTGACGATAATAAACAGCTACGTGACGACAGTAAAAATCAAAGTAAGGAAATATTCGCTCCCATACACGAGCAAGAAAAACAAAATAAAGCGATCGTCGAAGCGGCCGAGAGCAAAATAATTGAAAAGGTTGAGTCTATCCGCGTTGATTTTGAGACCGCACTAGAATTAAATAACACACGTATAACGGAATGTGAAACGCGTGTGCTAGCAGTAGAAGAGCGTATGCAAGCGCAGACGACCGCGATAAAAGATTGCATAAATACTCATGAAAACAATTTAGAAATTTTAGAGCAACAAGTGAAACAAATACAGCAAACTACTCCACCCGCAAACCAGTTTACTTATGTATTCAAAACACGGGAAGACATCAACACACACATGAAATTTTATGGCCTTGTACATGAGAATCCTGTACAGTTCCTTAAGCAATGCCAACGTAATATGGAAAATATTGCTGACAATCTTAGCGATGTTGACAAAATAAACTGGGTGGTGCGGCAGCTAAAGGGTTCTGCTGCTGAATGGTTTTCGATCGTGCAAGACAAAATAGTTGTCTATGAAGATCTTGTTAACCACTTTAAGGCACGATATCGGAACGACGAAATCCAGAGGAAAGTACGCGTGCAGCTGGATTTCGGTAAGTATACTCCAAGTAAAGGGACCAAGGAGAAATACTTGATCCAACTTGTAGCTAAGGCAAAACACCTGGAGCCTGAGATGTCAGAAGCGGAAATTGTCAACAAGGTAGCCCTCATTTTATCAGAGGTTTAATAACGGTGAGCTTAAAGTTATCGCGCATGTCAATCGTTCGTTAAAACGTGCCGAACGAAATTATTTTACATCAGAAAAAGAAAGTTTAGCTATTATGTATTGTGTTAGTAAGTTTAGGTATTATTTAGTAGGTAAGCATTTTGAAATTTTATCTGATAACCAAGCTTTGTCGTTTTTGTTAAAATGTAAACGTGCCAATGTATGTATGTCATGCTGGATAATGGCTATGCAAGAGTATGATTTCAGTATTAAGTATTGTAAAGCCAGTGACAACAAGATGGCGGATACTCTAAGTCGTTATCCACCTGTGCAGCAGGAAACTTATACGTCGGATAAAAACGAAATTCAAATATTAGCTATAAAATATGCGTTACCTAACGAGCTCAAATCTTTATTGAAAAACATAAATATTGAGCAACAACGTGACAATAAAATTAAAAAAAAATCATAAATGAAATCCAATAAAAGAAAATACCAAATTTCAAACTTCTAACAATATTTTGTACAAGCTTATAGACGGACAATGGAAAATAATGGTTCCGGACCATCTCGTGGAGGACCTAACCTGGGCATGCCATGAAAGTCTTGCTCATGCAGGAGCCTACAAATGCTACTTGACGCTGCGTGAGGATTTTATATGGATGAACATGGCCAGGAAAGTCAAATCAGTCCTTCGTACCTGCCACACCTGCCAGACAGCCAAGTACCCAAACCAACACACATATGTAGAAATGGGAAACATCGTGATTCATGGGAAAAATGAATTACTGTGTATCGATTTCCTTGGTCCATTACCACGTGCGTCTCGGGGTATGAGAAATCTGGTGGTGTGTACTGATGCCTTCACAAAGAATGTAAGTCTTTACGACAGATGCTGTACTTAAAATAATTTTAGAAAAGTACATCCCTAAGTATGGCCATGTGAAGAAGATCCTATCCGATCAAGGCAAGCAATTCCAAAATAAAAAATGGAAAGCTGAGTTGGAGAAGAGGAACATTCAAGCGGTACTGATATCCATTAGGAGACCTCAAGGAAATCTTGCCGAGAGAGTCAATAGGGAGCTCGGTTGTTTATTCAGGACATATTGTAACGCAAACCAAAGCAAGTGGCCGTAGTATCTTGAGTTTTTCGAGGACGCCATAAATGATAGTTACAATACCACTACTGGATATACACCGTTAGAGCTGCAATCAGATGTTCAACCGAAGCGTTTTTGGAGTAAATGTATAAAAAAGATAGCCACTCAGAATTTGCCTATGCCGAACGAGATTAAGCGTTTGAATGCGAAGGAGCGGATAAGGAAGTTTGCAGAACAGCGTACAAAAAATTCAATTCTGAGGATAAGCTGCAATCTTTCAGAGTAGGCGAATTAATTTTACTCAAACCTTTGAACGTGAGTAATAGTACTGATAATACAACAGCTAAATTCCATAGACTTTATAATGGTCCATTCATGTTATCTGAACAGGTGGAAAAACATACTTATATTGTTACGAATTCAAATACAAACAAAACCATTGGGAAATTCCATGCGTCGTCATTACGAAAATATTATGTCAAAAGTTAATGTGTTCACGTATATCTGGGTATATAAAGAATGAATGTCATAAATTAATTGCTAAATTAAATAAAAATGTGTAAATTCATTTATGATTGAAAAATGTTAGTAAATATGTTGAGCGTTGATCGACTGGGAGTAGGTAGTCAGTGGCTAAGCTAGTAGTTAATGAATTGGTAGGCAAAAATCTTACCTTAAATTTTTTTAAGGAATCACTAAAAGAACGGTGGTTCAAATCGGACGCTGAGGTAGAGTTTGCTGTTAGCGAATGGTTCCGGAAACAGCCGTAAGAATTTTACTAGCAGGGAATCTACAGGTTAGTGCAACAGTGGGACTAATGTCTTAATGTTAATGGAGACTTTTTAAAAATCGTTGAATAAAAAATGCTTTACAGCTCTAAACGTGTTTCTATTGACAATCCTTGTATAAGTCATCCACAGTAATACATCTGATTGAACTTCAAATTTTTAAACTTGATTAGCTTCTATATTATATGTTTAATGTTACAAACAATTCAAAAAACAATCTTGATCATCTGTTAGTTCAGCGGAATAACAGGCACACTTTTAATAACCGCATAAAATAAGCACACTTATAAACAACACAGCGCGCTTTAATTTAACTGTTTGCACCATAGAAATGAGACATGCCTCAACGCTCTATGTGTACAGCACAGGACAATCCCCCTCCCCCGCATTAACCATTCGCGCCAGCACATTGCTTACATATGATGTATACAAAAAACTCTGAGGCAAGTTCACGTTGCCTCATTCGCTTTATGGCGAATCTCACCTGTCACCATCTAGCGGTCGCTCAGTAAAGCACATTTCGGCTTAATAAATTCGAGTCATAGTAACAATGTATAATCTTTACGTTACGTAATTCATATGTATTTATTTCACTGATCGCCCTGATTGTCCCTACATCTAACCATGGCTAGACAGTTTCGGTTCGTCGCGTGGAATGCCGATGGTGTTCCGGCGCGTCGGGCCGAACTGGCAGCTTTCCTTGTGGAGTACGACGCAGATGTCGTACTCCTCTCTGAAACACATCTTGCCCCTAATCGTCGATTCTCCCTGCCAGCCTATGCTTGCTACAGGAAAGACAGGAATGGTCCCGATCGCCACCGCGCATCTGGCGGAGTGGCGATCTTAGTCCACAGGCGGAACTCTCATAGAAAACTCCCTGCCCCTGCAACGACCCTCATCGAAGCATGTGCTGTGGCGCTCGATGTTGCCTGGAGGTGCGCTTTGTTTCTGCGTACCACCCGCCCGGCCATCGAGCTCCGCCGCACGAGGAGTGGGACTCCCTCCTAGACAGCGATCTCCCAACCATCGTAGCCGGAGAGACCTTAACGCCAAGCATCCCTCTTGGAACAGCAGAAGTCAAACCCCTACGGCAATTCTCTCCGTAGGGCTGTCGAAGATGATCCCAGTGTCCTCATTATCGGCCCGTCCGAACCGACATACTTTTCCCGTGCGGGTCATCCGCCGGATGTCCTTGATATTGTAATTGTCAAGGCCGTCCCCTTTCATCTACAAGTCAGCGCGGTGTCGGGCCTCTCGTCCGATCACGACCCCCTGCTTGTAACTGTCTTGCTGCCGTCGGTCTCACTCCGACTTCCCTATCGTCCTGTTAGGAGAGTCAATTGGCGATCCTACCACGATGATATGGCTAGGCAGTTACCATCTATCCCCCCGGAACCACTCGTCTCTTGTGACGACGATGATCTCCGGGTACATCAGCTCCAGGACCTCGTCCAGTCTGCAATGGACAAGCACACCTATACGGTTCCGGTGAGTAATAAACGCTCCGACCTTCCTGCGGAAGTTCTCCAGGCCATCCGATTACGGCGCCAGCTCCGCCGCAGATGGTAGCATACCCGTGACCCTGCCGCTAGTCGGCGTTTTCGAGCCCAGTCGGAATACGTCTCGCAGCTTCTGCTTGACGTAAACGCGGATCGATGGGACTCCTATTTGGAGTCCTTGGAAGTCGACCACGCCTCCGTATGGAGAGCCGCTGGTAGATTGAAAGGCGAAAAGAGGAATCGCCATCCCTTGAATACCCCGGACGGCACTGTATACTCTGCAGAAGGAAAGGCGGAAGTCTTCACCGACTGTATTGAGGAACAGTTCACCGTCCATAGAGGCATCTCTGACCCGGTTCATACGGCCGTCGTCAGGGATTTCCTTTCTGGATACTTTTCTGCTCCCCCAATGACCCTCCTAATTCGGTCGACGAGGAAGACCTTGTGTCTGTTCTTAGCTGACTGAAGAAGAGAAAGGCCCCTGGCCCCGATCGCATCGGCGCCGCTGCGTTGCAGAATCTCCCGCCTTCGGCAGTTGACGTTCTTCTTGAGCTGTTCAACTCCTGTCTCCGGCTGAGGTACTTCCCCCGCCTGTGGAAAACCGCTAACGTCATCATGATCCAGAAATCCAAAAAGCCGCCCACTCTACCTGGAAGCTACCGACCGATATCACTATTGCCAGTAATCTCGAAGGTATTCGAGCGTCTTCTCCTGGCCCGTATTCGGCCCCTGGTGGATGGTTTCATCCACGAGGAGCAGTTTGGGTTTAGGCCGAGGCACTCGACTACTCTTCAGCTAGTAGGGTTGTCACCTGTCTAGCCGACGCCGCCAACAATCATCAGGTAACAGGCGCCGTCCTGTTGGATGTGAGCAAAGCCTTCGATAAAGTCTGGCACGAAGGCCTGCTCTACTAACTGGCGCATTCGCTACTCCCGGCATCTATCGTCTACTTGCTCCGATCTTATCTGACGGATCGGACCTTCAGGATCAGCGTCGATGGGGCGTTCTCTAGGGTTCGCCCTGTCGCCACCGGCGTCCCACAAGGATCTGTCCTCGGCCCCGTTCTGTACGTCCTGTACACGAACGATCTGCCTGTTTATCCCGGGGTCACGTTATCTCTATTTGCCGTCGACGCCGACGCGATGTTTCATTTTAGCTCGCTTTCGCCTTGGCGGACGAGCGTAATGTTACAACGCCAGTTGGCTATGCTTCCGGACTGGCTAAGGAAATTCCGGGTAGCGATTAATACGGAGAAATCCGAGGCGATCTGCTTTACTCATAAGTCCATTTCCCGATGCCGATCCCTCTCCTTAGAGAGGAGACCCATCAACTGGACCGCGACGGTGAAGTACCTAGGCGTTCGGCTTGATCGGCGCCTAAACTTCAACGCCCACGTGACCGCAACCCTCAACAAGGCTCGTGGCGTCAGAGCCAAACTATCACCAATGCTTTCGCGGAACAGCCGCCTGGCTGTCCGTACAAAACTTACATTGTATGTACTGTTCCTCCGGACAGTACTCACTTATGCGGCGCCCGCTTGGTGGCCTCTCCTGTCGGCCACCAACAGGCATAGGCTGACGACATTCCAGACTCCCTCACGGGGTCCCGTGGTTCGTGCGAAATTCCGCCATCCACCGGGGTCTCCGTGTTCCCACCTTAGAGGCCTTCGTCTGGACCTTGGCAACGAATTTGTTCGCCAAGGCCGGCGAGTCCCCTTATCCGCACCTCCAAAGGCTGAACAGCATGGAGAATACACCGCTCATTCGCCGCGTCAGGCGCCCTAGGGCGCTATTAGACGACCCCCCCCTAAATTCATCACATGAACCCCCCAGAAACGAACCCCCCAACCTTCTGGAGACTGAAATGATCACCATCATTCACTACCTGCGCCTGCCGAAACTGTAGTCAATCATGCTGCGGCAGATTGGATTTGATAGATTTTATTGCCAGCATCGACTTTGCCGATTCGGCAGGGCTGTGATCCGGGACACGGGCTCCCGCGAGGTTGTGTAGATGCCTTCCTTGCGAGAGCCGACTGCCCCGGTGAAGAGTCCCTTCGACTCGGCCGCCGCCTTCGGGCGGTCGAGCCTCTTGTCCTCGCCAGCGCCCCTCTAAGTTTCCGTGGGCTAAGCCCTCGGGGACTACGAAGCCGCGCCGAGGCGTGGCAATTGGCTGAAGCCATGACAACTGAGATCCCCTTAAGCACATGCTTTGCTGATTCGGCAGGGTAATGACCTGAGACACGGGCTCCCGCGAGGTTGTGCAAGTGCCTTCCTTGCGGATGCTGGCTGTCTCGGAGTCATTCCTTACCATTTCGGCCGACGCCCTAGGGCGCTCGAGCCTCTGGTCCTCACCAGTGCGTCACTACGTTCCCAAAGGCTAGCCCGAGGGGACCATGGTGTCGCGCCTCGGCGGGACAATTGGCTGAAGCAAAAGCTCAAGCTTGCCCCCGTGGTGGCCATGTAATTTATCAAGGACCCGCGGACTGCACCATAACTCCCTTGTGCAGAGCACACGACCGCACTGACCTGTTAGCACCTGGTGTTCATCAGGCCTAGCCTGGACAACGCAAACAAATTAGGGCGCAAGACGCCCACGCATCATCCTACGATCCATCCACGTATTTATATCACGGGGTCACCGTGGTTTGTGCGAAATTCCGCCATTCACCGGGGTCTCCGTGTTCGCACCTTAGAGGCCTTCGTCTGGTCCTTGGCAACGAATTTGTTCGCCAAGGCCGGCGAGTCCCCTTATCCGCACCTCCAAAGGCTGAATAGCATGGAGAATACACCGCCCCCCTCGCCACGTCAGGCGCCCTAGGGAGCTGTTGGACGACCTCCCCTAAGTTCGTCACATTAACCCCCCAGAAACGAACCCCCCAACCTTCTGGAGACTGAAATGATCACCATCATTCACTACCTGCGCCTGCCGAAACTGTAGTCAATCATGCTGCGGCAGATTGGATTGGATTGATTTATTGCCAGCATCGGCTTTGACGACTCGGCAGGGCTGTGAACCCGGACACGGGCTCCCGCGAGGTTGTGCAAATGCCTTCCTTGCGAGAGCCGACTGCCCTAGTGACGAGTCCCTTCGACTCGGCCGCCGCCTTCGGGCGGTCGAGCCTCTTGTCCTCGCCAGCGCGCCTCTAAGTTTCCGTGGGCTAAGCCCTCGGGACCACGAAGCCGCGCCGAGGTGTGGCAATTGGCTGAAGCCATGACAACTGAGATCCCCGTCAGCACATGCTTTGCTGATTCGGCAGGGTAATGACCTGAGACACGGGCTCCCGCGAGGTTGTGCAAGTGCCTTCCTTGCGGATGCTGGCTGTCTCGGAGTCATTCCTTACCGTTTCGACCGACGCCCTAGGGCGCTCGAGCCTCTGGTCCTCGCCAGTGCGTCACTACGTTCCCAAAGGCTAGCCCGAGGGGACCATGGTGTCTCGCCTCGGCGGGACAATTGGCTGAAGCAAAAGCTCAAGCTTGCCTCCGTGGTGGCCATGTAATTTATCATGGACCCGCGGACTGCACCATAACTCCCTTGTGCAGAGCACACGACCGCGCTGACCTGTTGGCACCTGGCGTTCATCAGGCCTAGGCCTGGACAACGCAAACAAATTAGGGCGCAAGACGCCCGCGCATATTCCACCCATCACGTATTAATAATTTTTATTCTACAGAATTTTTAGGGTAGGCATTGCCTCAATTGCCTCCATGTAATTTCGCCACTGTAGGTAGTATGACGTCATGAACTGTTTATATTAGCTAATCTATCTGGGTCAAAGGATAACAGAGATATCAACCACGTGTTTGTGTTTGCTTATATTCAAAATGACAAATGTCAAAATTATTGGAGATGAGATTTTTTTTAGTTTAACAAGTATTATTTATTTATTTTGAGTTTTGTTATATTGTTAGAAAATGGAGAGGATATTATTTTACGTTAAAAAAAGTGTGGTCATGTAAATAAATTTTTTTTATACGTGGAGGGGATATTCCTGCAATGGAACATCACAGATAGGGTATCTGTAGCCAGGACTACATGCTTTTATATCAATTTATGACGTTGTAGATATGTTGAAAATTGATTTTGGATAAATGTTGTAAAGTAGCTATACGTTTTGAATTAAGAAATGGGTAAAAAACTATTATGTGTCAAAAAGCCCATAATTTTATTTTCTATCATGTTATGTGCGAAATTAGTGTGCGAATGCGCGGGTGCGCGTGTTATTCGTATTTATGTGAATAACTCTGGTTAAAATTAACGTATTGAATTGAGACTTGGACAGCGCATACATATAAGTTAGCACTATATTTTTCTTTTGGCAAAAACTCGAATCAGATAATTTTAATATGTATTTTTTAGCAAAATTCATCTTTCTATAGATTCCTTATCTTCTAAAAGTAATAAAAATTTTATAGATAAAATCTATACCTGCTTCTGCAGCTTTTTGGCAATTCGTTCAGGACTTCTATCTATCAGTTTAGCCCATCAATCACGTGTTAGGGGTTTAGACCAATCAGCGGCCCCAATTTGTTTTCATTAAGATTGGGTCACCGTCAGAGAAGTTTCAGTTAGTTCCATCTACCAGCTCGACCTAAACAGACGTGCTCCCTGTGCGAGTTTTTCGTATCAGAATACGTTCTTATATAAGGGTTACGAGTAGGGAATCTTAGCAACGAGTTGCCCGTTTGCTAATATCCTATCGGTATACGAACTCAGTTCAATAAAATTAAAATAATTATTTAACTGGTGCTAGTCTCGCGAAAGTCAAGATATCCGCTTAGGGAAGGTATATCTACCGAGATATATTTGTGTAAACGCGAGGACACCTCAAGACGTAGGAAGGTGTACGTTCAATACACCGCATTCATATAAATGTAAAGTACAACCCAGTTTCGAGCCCTAAGTTATCTTAAGATAATCGCTATCGGTGTGTCGGCGTGCGTGCGTGTGAGCGGAGTGTCCACGGATCGTCAGTGTTGCTGAGATCAGCTGGCAGCGAGGTTGTAGATTTCAACGGACCACAGGACAGGAGCAGTGTGACTAATCAACCATATCAATAGGGATTTCAACGAACAAGTAAACATAGACATATAAAACCAAAAGAGTTTCAAATCATTAATAGACATTATTAATTTAAAATAAATATTTTGTTAAACCACAGACCATATTTAAATTTGTTGAAATATACAACCTTACTCCAAATAACAGACTCTATTATTATTGTCTTAGTACTATGCCTAATAATTGTTTTGCCGCTATATATATATATATATATATATATATATATATATATATATATATTTATATATATTGCAATAGGTAGAATACCTATTGTTATATACCTATAGGTAAAATAGGTACCTATTTTTGCAGTAGAATTTGTTCATGAAATAGAAATTTAACTCTAAGTGTATGATAGCATGTTGCAATGAAAATTTGTCTAAGTAAAGTCTGCAAGTTCAGACAATGTATAATAGACAATAAGATACATGTCATATTTATTAGTTTAAGTTAATTTTTGACAGTAGAATAAGTACTGTTGGTAAGTGGTGCGAAAATATGCGTAGGCATATGGCGAGTGCGCGTGTGCGGGTATGTATAACTATGTTACAGGATAATAATAAAAAAATATTAAATTAAATAACTTTCGTGAAAATAAAAATTCTGACATGAGATATTATACACCAGAATACGCATAAATAAAAGACCTATCGGGTAGTAATATTTCTTTATAAACTAAAGAACTAAATATATGGGTTTTTTAAAAAAAAAATTGTATGACCCTGAAGAAAAATAATAAAATTAGACTGGTTTTATTTGCAAGCTTAACTTTGTCCATAGACTGTATTTTACAGGAAGAACGTTATCTGAACTTAAGTCTCAAGGGTGAGGGAACATTTCAGCCACTGAACGCTCGAGATTTGGCTAAAAACTCATTTGATTTTGTCCTGCATATCGTATAAGTTCGTCTCTCTCTAAACTTGATAAGACATGGACGTTGCTGCTGCCAGTTTAGACGATTGGTCTACAATAGCGCACGAGCACAAGTTAGAAAGTCCGCGAGTTGAGTGAATATCGAGTGCTAATCCAGTATAGTACAAGATCATCCGCATATGTATTTAACAAGACACTTGAAGTTTGCTGGAGTATTGTGTATGTTTAATACACATAATACATTACAATTCAAATTAATTCAGACCAGAGATATGTATAAGAAGGTTAATGATACGAGAAGAGAATTCCAACCCAGAACTAGTGGGTGTAAAAACAAAAATGGTGACATAGTCAATGTCATTACTGATATCGTCCATAGATGGACTGAACACTTTGGTGACCTTCTGGGTATTCGTGATGAAGACTTGTCATATGAAAGAAGATAAGAGTGTGTTATACCTCAAGAAAATAAAGAAGATGATGAATAAAGTTTGGTCCCATCTTATGATAAAGTTCTTGATTCCATTAAGAATTTAAAGAATAACAAAGCCGAAGGATCGGATGGATTGTCTAGTGAACTATTTAAAAATGCTGGACAAGACTTTGTTAAAGAATTTACCCATTTATTGGATGAATATGGGATGAAGAGAAAATACCCGATGAATGGAATAAGGGAATTATATGTCTCGTCCACAGCTTAGGTGATCCCTTAAGCTGTAATAATTATAGTGGTATATCCCTACTAAATACTGCCTATAAGGATCTGTCAAACATAATTTTTGACAGATTGTTACCGTACGTGGAAAATAATATCAAGGCCTATCAATATGGATTTTTTAAAGGAAAATCTACTATTGACCAAATACTGACTCTCAGACACTTGAAAAGACTTCCAAGCCGCATATGGCAAGGTTAATAGAGACAGACACTACCAAGCCATGGATGAACTTCATACTCCTCAAAAATTAATTAGAATGGTGAGAGCTACACTATCCAGCTCCAAATCGCATATTAGAATTTAATCACATTTAATCTCCCGCTCTGTTTATACCATGAATGGACTTAAACAGGGAGATGCCCTAGCCTGCCTACTGTTCAACATTGCACTTGAAAAGGTAATACGAGACTCTGGAATATAAACAGGAAGACATGTTTTTAATAAAGGAGTCCAGCTCCTAGCATATGCAGATGATATAGATATTATCAGCAGAAGTGGAAATAATCTGAAGAATGCCTTTAGATCACTTGAATTATCGGCTAAGAGTATGGGGCTTGTTATAAATGAAAATAAAACAAAGTTTGTGGCTGTGTGAAGCAATAATGATAATATTTCAAATATACTAGTAGATGACTATAATTCTGAAAGAGTAAAAGGCTTCGTATATCTGAGGACATATGTCGATGCTGAGAATAACTGCACAAAAGAAATTGAAAGAAGAATTTTGGTTGCTAGTAAAAGCTATTATGGGCTGAATAAACATTTCAAATCAAGACTATTAACCACAGAAACTAAAACCACGCTTTATAAGACATTAGTAAGGCCTGTATTGACATATGGCTCTGAGTGCGGGGTACTCAAGAAAATTTATGAACAGAGGTTGTCTGTGTTTGAAAGGAAGACGCTGAGAAATATTTATGGGCCAATTCGACAGGACGGAGTTTGGAGACAGAGAAATATAATAAATTATATGCTAAGTACAATGACATTACAGTTGTCCGATTTGCCAAAATTAATGGATTAAGATGGGCAGGACACGTTCAGAAAATGGATGATAAACGTACGGCAAAAAGAATTATGAAACCCAAGCCAATAGAAAAAGGAAGACTGGAAGACTGAAGAACAGATGGTTGGACCAGGTCAGCAGTGATGCGAGGAAGCTGGGCGCAGTGAATTGTTGGCGGATGGCTGAGGACAGGAATAAGTGGAGTCAATTTTTTTTGGAGACCAAAGCTTAATCTGGGCTGTTGATCCAAGGATGTACGTATGTATATATGTATGTATTTATGTATGTATGTATATATGTATGTGTGTATGTATGTATGTATGTATGTATACTACATAGACGTTATGTCGTGTAAATTTTTGTAATTTTTTTTTATCCTAACGCAGGGTATGAATCATCGTTTTTATAAAAACAAGTCGCATAACAGTTTCTTGCAAACACTAATACATAACACTTACATGACAAAATAAATGTGTTAATAAAAACCGTGTTGCACTACATTGTGACAACATGACAGCTGTAGAGTGATGTCTGGACACGATATAGTTCGAACAGTAACGCCACGGTTTATGACTTGTATGTTTTAGTATTTTCTGAGGAGATGCCATTGGTCATTGCAGAATAGCTTTCATAATATAAATATTTCATAAAATATTTGGTATCATATTGTGTTGACATGATTCTCAACTCGGCAACCTTACATTAAGTCAAACTCGATGACCGAGTAAAACCTCATAGCTCGCGACCGATCCTATAGTCTGGTTGCTAAATGGCATTTTTAACCTAAACCTGGAAGTAAGGTCCGCCCAATGTTTTTTAGTGATTTCTGCTTCTTCAAGGCATACATAATGAAAATCTGCAGGGTGCCACTTTGTCACCCTTGAGCTAATTTAATTATTCAAGATGGTGGCCGATATGGCTTAAAAATCATATATCGGCCATATCTTCGCGTATAGAACAGACAGGATAATCATTTTGGTCTCTAATACTATGTTTTCAGGGTCAGGGAATACTAATAACGCATTATCTTGGTGATAAAATATACATTTCTGCTTTAACATTTATACTATGCTGAGCAATGGGATTACCCATTGTCAAAATGCACATATTTTTAATTTCTGTTTCAGGTGATGTGAACTGCAATCTGTGATCTGATGACCACTGAGAAAATGGATTGTGTGTTTAAGTGTGGGAAAATGGATATCAATATTATAGACTGTGGTGCTCAGAGAATCCGAACTATTATTGAGTGTAGCAAACGGCGAAAAGCCGGTATAAACATTGAAGTGGAGCAACTGCTTGATACTAATGAAAATGCAACAGTACGGTGCCACAAGAATTGTGTTTCGACTTACACTTCAAATACACATATCGAACGCTACTTGAGGAAACACAAAGTCAGTGCGGAGTTAACACATAATGCACTTGGGCCTAAGAGAGTACGTCGTAGTGTTGGTCCGCATTTCATTTTTTTGGAACATTGCATATTTTGTGGTGAAATGTGTATCATGGATATTGACTCAAAGAATCCAAGTCGATGGCGACAAGTGAAAATGTGCAGAACCATTGATCCTTTATCCAATTGTAAAACCTTCAAAGAAAACATTTTAGCTGTTTGCGATGCACGTAATGACGAAGAAGCTGTGAACGTTAGAATAAGAATTTCTGAAGCTATAAGTGACTTGCATGCCGCTGATGCAAGATACCATGACGACTGCAGGAAGAAATTCATAGCTATTCGTTTCATTAATGCTGCTGTCTCAGGAAGTATGCATGAAGTCAGTGAAAAAGACATTGAATTTGAAAAGGTTGTGGAGGAAATGAAAGGAAACATGTCAGACATGTGGACGTCAATAGATGTCTCCCAATTGTACGCCAAGAATGGAGGAACAATTCTCAGTCGCAAACCATTAGTTCAAAAATTATCAGAATTATTTGGACCAAATTTGCTTGTTTTATTTTGTACGGGAATGCCCAACCTGCTCATCTTCAAAACAGCTGCAGCTCGAATTCTTCGTTTAGTTCCAGATGAAGATGACGATGAGGTTGTCATTAAAAAGGTCGCTAAATTGATTACGAAGGAATCGAAAGAAAGAAGCCCATCTACTAACGAGTATAAAATACAACTTGACAGCGATGTGGTCGAAGAATGTGTGAGCCCAACATTACAGTCATTGCTATCCCACATAAGTGGAAGTAACTGTCCTTAGCTGCCAGAAATTATGATTGGGAACATCATAACAAGCATTGTAATAAAACATTCAACACTTCTTCTTGTTGCACTTGGAATCCTGGTTCGAGAAAAACGTGTACTTGAAAAACTATCACGATTTCATGTTACTTGTACCTACTACGAGACGTTACGCTGTAAAGCATCAGCAGCAAAATCTGCTGCGAAAGAACTATCATGTATTGGAAGTTGTGAAGAAGGCCTTGTTCAAGTTGTTGCCGATAATTTTGACGTTACAATTGCTTCACAGAATGGCATTAGGTCAACACACTCTTTGGTAATGCTAGTCACTCAACAACGGACAGCATCGAACTCTGAAAGAGAAGACACAATCCGGAGACTGAAAAAAGAAGAAATGAAAGCTGAAAATACATCTGAAATTGTTGTGCAACAATTTATTGGACCGAAAAAGCCTGCTATGCTGGAAAGTGATGTAAAAAGACATGTTCTTCCCTTGCGTATTTTATCGAAGCAAGTAGTGCTATTACATAGAGCACATAACTTAGATTTCAATTTTCTACGTACCATTGTCGAAACTCCAAAAACACCAGAGTACAGTGAATATAATACAGCATTAGCCCGTGATCAAGAGCCGAAACTGTAGGTAAATACATTCCTCTCATTTATATGACACCATCAGATCCTGTAATCATTAAGACTTCAAATGGTTGAAGCACAAAAACTGACTAAGCATTCAGGGCAAGACATAACAGTCTTCACACTTGATCAGCAATTATATAAAGTGGCTGTCAATGTAATGTGGGCATATCCAGAGCAATTCTCCAATTTCATACCTCGTTTAGGAGGAATGTATACAATAATGAGTTTTGTTGGTTCAGTTGGGATGTTGATGTCAAATAGTGGTCTTGAGGGAGTCATGAAATCTTGTTTTGGTGGTGTAGAAGCAATGCTAATTGGTAAAAAGTTCCCACATACTTTCTACATCTTCGTATAGTGACCTGATGGCTCAATTGGAACGCAGGTCTACCCAGTCTAGAACTACGAAACTATGGGTAGAAAATCTGGTGAAACCAGTGTTCATTATGATGGCATTCATACGAGCAGAAAGAGAAGCAGAGTGGTCGTTACACCTTTGGGCTTTCGAACAGATGATTCCTTATTTTTTCGCTGCTGGCCACATAAACTATGCAAGATATGGTTTATACTATCTTCGATCGATGCAACGTATTCCGAAAGAGATGCTAGACAGATGTGATAAAGGAGAACATGTAATGCGGCATCAACAAGGAATCTTTAATGGAATATGGTCCGATCAGTTTATTGAATCGATATTCATGCGCTATGGCAAGGGACCAGGAGGTATAATAGGTATCACCTTGAATCCAAGTACTGTAAAACGCTGGGCGATGAGTATGCATATCTGCAGCAACTTAGTACATGATATTGATGTTACTACTGGAGATAGAACAGTTATGATAAATAGACACAAAGAAGAGATGCCAGCACGAATCAATGCTGACAAGAAAGACCGCTCAAAAATTAGAGAAATGTTGAGCCAGTGCATTTATCCTTTGAAACCAGAAGAAGATCAATCTGAAGGAATTGTTAACATTGAATCTGATTTAGTGTGTAATAACCTAGTCAATGCTCATACATCAGTTACAAGTGGGTTATCAAGCATGATTAAATTTGAAGAAAGTTGGCCTGCAGGATTCAATAACACTTTGTCCATCAAGGTTATAACAATCTCTAATGACAAGAAAAAATTGGTATTAGGAACAAAAGATGTTTTTGATACGGAATTTATATTTTCCCGATTCATGGTTTTAGTAAGCTCACGTGAACTCGATAAAGAAAAAATATTTCATCATGAACTATCTCCTGTGCCTACGTCAATGTTTGATACTAATTGTAATATGAGGGATTCAAAGACTAAATCAACTCTGAAAACATGATTCAAGTGCAACATTCAAACAGAACACATTCATCAAACCAGTTACCAGCAGTTCTCCTTATTGATGTTGTGCTGTACTGTAGACAGTGTATTACCCTTCATCAGGCACTGTGAATGACTTTGTCAACTGCTTCGTAACTTATATTGTTCATGAATTAAGAAAGAACGATGTTCACTTAATATTTGATTGATACCAAGACTTCAGTATCTTGTCCAAAAGTGTTACAAGGTCATCTAGAGCTGGTAAACAAGTGAGTCGTAAACATAAACTGACTCTGAACACACCCCATCCATCTCAGAAAGTTTTATTAACTGTTACATTTAACAAGATACAACTAATCACACTCATTTGTGAAAAGTTCATAACAGACAGTGGCAAACATGCTGCAACATATGAACACAAACTAATCATTACCGGATCGGACTCAGTGCCAGTTGAAATATACAAGGGGATTACCATATTAAGAACAGATCTACGAACAACACACGAAGAACCTGATGTGATTATTCCACGTCAAATGGTGTCTTGTGTTGGTGAATGTTATAAACTTTTAACAATTAGAAGTAATGACACCGATATCTTTATCCTGCTTATTCACTATTACAAACATTGCGCACTTACTTGTACCGTGTTAATGGAAGGAACTGGCTCCCAGCGTCAAGTTGTTGATATTGGAATGACAGTTCAGAACCATTGTGAAATAATTAAGTATCTTTTGGCGACTCACGCTTTATCAGGATGTGATACAGTATCCCATCTTTATGGTATAGGAAAACCAGCCGTTGTGAGAGTTCTTCAAAAAGGATTAAAGTTATCAAAATTAGGGCAAATGGGTCGCATGCATGGGTCACATGCATGATATAATAGATGAATCTACTGCATTTATAGCATCATGCTATGGGTCTTCTATCACTGGAAGTATGTCAGATATAAGATACAGAATGTGGCTTAAAAAAATGGGAACTGAAAAGAAGAACAAGACCGTGGAACTGTGTGCCTTACCGCCTACTACTGAGGCATTTGCCGAACATGTGAAACGGGCACATTTCCAAGTGTGTATTTGGAAATCTGCGCTTGAGGACAATCCACCACAACAACTGGCAAAAGAATTCGGCTGGATAGAAGACGTTGTCAATAAAAGCCTGATTCCTGTAACTGTACCAAGCAGAGTTAATCTGGCCCCACCAGAGATACTTCAAATGGTATGCTGAGGTTGTGCCAAAAAAGATCCTTGCTCTAATGGAAGATGCAGCTGTTTCTTTTCCAAATTAAAATGTACAGCATTTTGTAATTACTACGGCGAAGAAACTTGTTGTAATCCGTGGACAATGTTCGTACCAACTGAACCTGCTGACGCTGTGGATGATTTAAGTGATGAAGAGAATAATAATTAGTTCATGCTTTTAAATGGTTTGTGTTTTTGCTTTTGTGTTTTTGGTCTTGATAACCATTGTTTACTTTAATTACTTTGTAATAAATACAACTTTAAAAATATGTAATTTTCAATTCATCAACCACGTCCTATTATCTTTTATTACATAAATGTATATTTTATCACCAAGATAATCCGTTATTAGTATTCCCTGACCCTGAAAACATTATTATTAGTATTAGACACCAACATGATTATCCTGTCTGTTATATACGCGAAGATATGGCCGATATATGATTTTTAAGCCATCTCAGCCGCCATCTTGAATATTTAAATTAGCTCAAGGGTGACAAGGTGGCTCCTTGCAGATTTTCATTCTGTATGCCTTGAAGAAACAGAAATTACTAAAAAACATTGGGCGGACCTTACTTCCAGGTTTTTTGACCTGCTACCAGGCTACTATAAGTCATTTCGTTTTTAAAAACGGAAAGACTGCGCACTTTAATAAGTACGAAAAGCAGGTCTATATATGTAGTCACAATTACAACATTTGATGTAATACGTTTATTTTATATAACGACTTCGACATTTTTATAACATGTTGAAGTATACACTTTTGACTGAAACGTACGACTTTATCAATAACATTTACAAAAAAAAAGTTTTCATTCCTGTGATCTAAGCAAACGATTGTTACCTGAAAGGCAAAAATAAAATTTGATAATCTAAGGTGTAATTTACCACTGCATATGTATAGGCTACATTTGACAAAGATTACTTCCGATAAAGAAATAGACATTCCAATTAGTTGAGTAATTAGCTAAGGAAAGTGGTTTTGGGACATATAGTTGTATTAACAAATTGAAGTTATCTGGAAACATATGAACGAGACCAATGAAAATATCGGTAATAATATGATCAAGTTGTTTTGTTGGTTACATGCGGAGTACAAACTTTAACAATTACTGCGGGTAATAGGAAAAAAGTTTAATTATATGTAAAAACCAGGATAGCAAGAAACAAATTCAGGACTTGGCAATTTCGCGAAAGAACAAAAGAAAGATATTGTAAACAGAATAAGACAAGTCACTTAGAACTGTGTAGGATATATAACACAAATAACTATTCGATAATTAGCGATATAAGTATCATGGAACATCATCCAACAGTGAAACCTATTAGGCCTACTAAATATCATGTTGGATAGTGGTATAGTCAAGATAGTGGTATTATAACGGTATAAAACCAGTAGAACGAAGCAGGAGAAAGGAAAAATCAATGCTCAGTTTTAGGAAATAAAGAGTTAGGATTGAGAAATAAAGTAAGAAACAGAGAATGAGAGAGAAAGAGAGGGAGACAGACAGACAGACAAACAAACAGATAGACAACTAGATAGACAGACAGAAAGATATACAGACAGCCAGAGGCAGATAGGTAGAGATTTTGGGAGAGAGAGAGAGAGAGAGAGAGAGAGAGAGAGAGAGAGAGAGAGAGAGAGAGAGAGAGAAAGTAAGAGATAGGAAGAGAAATGTTTGATTCAATTAAGCTTGTCTCTCATACATCAACAAAATTAAAATGATTTAAGACAACGTTTGTCCATTGTTAACAAAGTTCTTTAACAAGATGTGGTTAAGATAAATTCTAAATGTTATTTTAACTCGTATTTGGTTAGTCAGTGTAATTGTTCTAAACATTAACAGGTCTAAAGCAATGAGGTCCTTTCGATAAACGAATTTTTGGTACCGTTGTTAGGTTAGCTTACACTCAATCTAACATTATATTTCTATTGATATTTCTAATGTTAGATTTTAAAAGTAAATTAAATAAATATGTAAAAACTTGTTGGGATCGAATTTATTTCCAGAACAAATTTTACTAATTTGTAATTTTATTACAAAACGTTTTTACGAAAATACTAATTTTCTGTTTGTTGGTTACTAACTGTTACGACAACAGTACTTAACAGTAGACCTATTATCTTGCTGTATCTTCTGTTTGTGGGTACTCAGAAGGTTTCTAAATCAAGAAGATATTTTTCCCGGTAACCAGGTATTTTTCAGAAAATAGAACCTTCTGGACAGATAGAGGTGTTTAAATTATATCGGGTAAATGAAGAGTGAAATACGATTACAAAAGATATTAGTATATATCTTGCTTGTAACTAAGAAATGACGCACAGCTTAGTATTTGCCGTGTTTTAATTAGTAAATACATTTAACGAATCTATAAACATAATGCGGCTGAAATGAGATTTTTCAGGCACATGGCAGGGTATACTCTCCATGAACATAGAAGAAACACGGCAGGAACTGAATATTATGAGTAGGCCTATACTCGGCAGGATCGCCCAGTTTCGGCTGAATTGGTGGGAACATCTTTACCGAATGGATTACTGCCGCATCCCCAAACAACTCTGGAACTATAAGCAGAGGGGATGGAGAGGTGTGGGACGTTCGGGGAAGCGCTGGAGTGACCAGCTGCTCTAATCTTTGCCTATTTGAGACCGGAACAAACCATCCTTAGTTTAATCCGTGAAGATGATGATGATGATGATTATAAACGTAATGCATAACATAATGCATAAAAAGTAATATAAAAAGACTATGAAGAGTAATCTTTCATTAAGAATAAAGTATTATCTTTTTTGTTTTTGCAAAATATGGACTGTACTGATTATACTAATTTACATTTTCAGTTATACATTAATTCGTTAATAAAATAAAATAATTAATAAAAAAGTAATTTTAGGAACCGTCTCGCCCCTCCCCCAATCCTATATCATAAACGCATTAAATTGCTTTACCATACATTCAGTTGTACGGTTACACGCGCGTGGAGTAACAACTTCTATTGCATGCACAGAAGTCGTGAAGTAAGTGCCAAGTAGTGGTATAGCATTACGAAAATTAGTGACCTCATCACTTCGCACTCTACATACTTGAAAATAAACTTACTTTCATAATTTTTTCAACAATTATTTACCTCTGATTTTTAACTTATCGTAAATCGACCTTCTTCATTCGGTACAAAAATTCCTTTCTCGTGCCAGTTACTGCGCTGGGAATGTACACGATGACGTGGAATACTTTTGCACGTGGACAGTTTAGCGCTGATGCGTTAACAAGGTTAATATTTCAATAAACAAGTGTGAAAACAGAATGAACTTGTGACTGCAGGAATTCCCGGTGGGCGTAACGTTATTTTAATAAGACGCAGTTTGTTGTCAACAAATGAATGACTCATGAAATTTGTGGCTTACGCATCATTCTAACGTCAATCTTTGCTCACGCTAGCGTTTCTGTTATTATTTTTACCATTTATCATTCTCTGTCGTATTACTACTTTAGTAATCAGAACTGCGATTATCTTAACATTAGTTCTAACTTGGTTTTCCGAGTATGAATCATTCCAACCCGAATTCGGTCGAATTGTAATCACGAACAATTCATTTGAATCCCATTTAGACATCGGAGAGAGATAGACGAAGAGGAACGATTAACTTGTCAATCATCTCACGTAAAACATCTGTGTAATTTAATGTACCTCAATCCTGGTAGTTAGATAGAATATCCATAATATCACGTCCATAATAAGCAATACATTTTTCTGAACGTGAAAAGTATACATTATTAAAATGACTGAATATTAAAAGACTGACAGATATATTTACTAAAAACACATCCCTACTCCTGAGTTTAGTTCTGTGGCTATAAGCTGTATATGTCGCTATTGTTATTATTTTTTTTTATACAAATCATTAAGTTGAATAAACCTCTAACCTAGACGACAATTGAAGGATACGCGTGAAGTTTAAGATTTTTAGAATCTTTTTTAAGTTTGTTTTTTAAACCAAACCGAATTGACTACGTTACCAAAAATACTGTGCAAAAATATAGAGAAAGGGAATAGAAAGATAGATAGGTACGTTGGTATAAAAATAGCACGACCGGTCGGATTATTGTCTTGCACAACCGGATCTTGAACTGTCTAGATAAACTTTGGAGTTAGTCTAGTGATTACACTAGACTGGTATTAAACAGCGATATCCTTCTGAATTCGTGATATGATCTTCATCCCACACAATGCATCGTCCGTGAATATCACTCCAAAGTACTTAAACTCACGGTTACCACGGCTGTGGTCGTCTACCAGCATCTTCTTGGCTGCGGCTCAACAGAAATACTAACACTCCACTATTCACTAACATTCACTAGGAGGTTGAACTTACCCACCATGTTCTCCAGTGCATTGTACATCTGTTCAGCTAGTCATTAGAGGAAAGCAGTAAGACCACATTATCAGCATGGGTCAGATGTGTGTTACTTTTGACTTGTAACCCCACTACGTACTCACCGAAAATTTCACATATAATCTTCTCAAGTACAAGATTGCTGCCGCCTTGTCTTACCCCTATGATGATGTCAAAGCTCTCCATAATTCGGTCCCCGAGCTTCACCTTACCACGCATCTCACTCGGACAGATTCTCACCGAGTTAATGACCTTCCCGGCTATTAAAAATTCCTCCAGGTAGATAAATAGGTGAGGATACTATCGTAGGCCTTCTTATAATCTACAAAGAGTAATTGAAGGACCAGCCAAATTATAGAACACGAGGTTTTTTTTCCGAGGCAGCTTTATAATGTCTACTCGTACTGCCATGTGAAGGTGAGAGAATACTTATACTTAAGATGAGAGAAAGCTTATAAAAGTTTAATTTAGATATAACGAATAATTTATGTAATAATAATTGCTCCTTTTTATACCGTCGAAGTAGTTTGGTAAGTAGGCAGGGTATTTGAGTCACTACAACAAAGGTAATGTAGCTAGCACTACGCTTAAGCTGCCCATAAAATTTTATCTTAAATATGCCTATTCATTTTCACAGGCTTATCAACCTGGGGATTGGAAAGGAGCCTTGATTTTACTCAATTGAAAACAACGACTACAGTTTAGTAGCTAGACATTATATTCATTAGTCTTATCTAAATTATTGAGTGAGAAAAGAATTCTAATATTTTGGCGTCTGGCCACTAGTGGAGTAATGCGATGAAGACCTAAGGGAGCTAGTAAAATGTAGAATTAAAAAAATGAGTAGTGGTCTTAAAAACATGAGGTTTAAATGAAATTTATATCACTAAAGCAATTATAATAATCAAAAACTGACTAGTGGTCAAAACAAATATCAAACCAGAGAATGAATTTACTTGTACGACTGACTTTACTACTTTTTGAAATCATGATATCGTTAACGAAGTTCTAGATCTAGCATAACTATGTGGAAAATGGTCGAGGGATGTTACATATAAATAAATAAACGGCATAATAAGGTTAAGTTGCCTACAAAAGTACGGTGTAGAGTTAAATTACATCGGCGTAGAACACGCTTTGTTTATGCAAAGTCAATTTTACGTGTATCGAATCAAGTAAAATCGGCAATTATTATTTCTTCTTCTCCGGTCTTAATTATATTTCCGATACCGTCGATTTATTATTTGCGTTAAATTTGGCGTGAATAATTATTTTTGGAAGGAAGCGAAGGAAATATCCGCAGTTCGGGGGACAGCCAGCCTTGGACGTGTAAGCTAATATACGTGTTTAACGCTTTCAAAATAAATGCATTACTACGTATTTAATTAACGTCTTAGCGTCACCTACGCAGGAGGGACGGGGTATACTCGGGGATATCTGGTCGCTTCCCGGCAGTTCGATAAGTACCACTGACCTTGCCGATCTAAAGGTTATTCACATTTCCGTCGTCGATTTCGGTCATTTGTTATCGCGGTTAGAGGTGAAGGTGACGTAGATTCTCGACTATAACTATAAATCAACTGTGTTCGCCGGATTTTTAAGTCAGTGTTCGTCAATACGACAAAATAAACGGTGGTCAACGAACGAAAAGACAATATGTCGTCTTCTGCTCGTAGTTATGTAAGTATCTGACACACCAGAAAACTCAAATGTGTATCACAAAGTTCTTCAAATATTTTTAAATTAGATATGAGTAGGCCTATAAATCTTAATGGTATATGCATGCGTAATAACGTGTAAAAAGTAAGCTGTGTGTGTGTGGGGGGGGGGGCATAAAAGCAATTTGATATTAATCCAGTTCGCTGATTACGCTGAATTTGGACAATGAAACATTAAAATAGAATAGAAACAAAATCTGTTTATTAACTTATATTTCCTTAAAAATCGTTTCGTTACGTTAACAATTTATACTGATACCATCTAATTAAAAAAAAATAATCGTAAAACTTGTTTGGAGATATAAACATGATAACACAAGAAATATTTCTTATAAAAATAATATAACACGTTATAGCTACTTACCAACCTCAGCTCGGCAAGTAAATAATTGTGTTAATTGCATCTTCTATAATATTCCTGATTGCGGAACAGGCTGAATTGAGCTTTGGACAAAAACGTTCCGCATGTTCCTACCAGTTCAATGCTCTGTCAATACTACTACCTAAAAACAACGTTACATAATGTTAAGTGAATTGGTGAACTTATTCTGCAACATCTTACATTTACTAAATATAAGTTTACTTAACGTTCCAATGTGTTCGGAACACAGCTGGAGACTACTTACCTGAACATCTAATTTTCACTTTCAATGGTCAGGAACATTGAGGAAGGAAGACTGACTTCAAAATTAGTGACTCGATACCGAATAAATTACCTAGTACGTCGTTACGTCCCATTTTTGTGTAAGGCCCAATTTTACTTTCCGATTTAGTTCATTCTAACATTTGCAAAATGAATCCGTAAATTTTACTTTCAATTTAAATAAGTTATTGTTAGTAACCATTTGGTACGGCATAATAAAAATCAGTATTAATGCATTAGGGTAAACATTTTAGAAGGAAATAGTTTTTACATTAACCACCCAAGAAATGTTCTGGAATATAGCATAAATATATGCTTCCATCTCCGCAATACTCGTGGTGGGAGCGTTCGCAGAATCTGTAACAGGTATTTGGAGTACAGTTTAACGCCGGCTGCAAAGGTGTTTGACACGGACTACAACCGTGTAAGCAACAAAATAGTTAACACAATTATGTCTAACAGATTTTCAACAATTTTACTATGACAATATTGCGGTTCTTAATTATTTTCAAAGACTACAGAAATCAAAATTCGCATTTTTTAATTGGCGAATACGATATCCAAATACGATTTCAAATGTTTAATTACAAATAATTAATTGTTTTAATTGTTTCGTTGTTAATAAAGCAATGGTTAACTGTCTCGTGAACAATCGTTAGTGACACCGTAGGTCTAAAGTTTATTAGCCTTCGTTATATTTATAAACAACAAGGAAAATATAATCACAAGCACAAGCAGAAGTAAAATCAATTTAAATTGCTACTTAAGGTAGAACGCGAAATCGTAGCTGGTTTGTTTCAAAGAATCTAATAGTGTGTGGCACAATTTGTTTAATCCTTCCATGTAAAAAAAAAAACTGAAAATCTGAATGATAGGGAATTCTCTAATAACGAATTTATTAAAGAAAGAATTTCTAATTAATTTTTACATGGAAAGAATTTAGTTGTCAAGTTTTAAAATTTAATTATTTTTAATCCTTTCAATTTGTTAATTACTAGCAACCCAAAGTCACTATTATTTCTCATGGTTATTAGACAAGCGTAATTTTTAAATAGACCTACATAAATTTAATTATTTTATTATAAATAATTAATATTTTATGTTGTTTTAATAAAATAATATTTAAATATATTATATTTACTTTTTAATTATAGCAATTTAATTTTGAACATTTTATTAATTTGTTACACAGTCATTTTGTAATGCTAATGCATTTTCTTTAAGAATGAAATACTCTGTATTTTTTAATTTCAAATTTTATTAATTCAACTCAAGAATAACTTACGAATAACCTACATAGTCATAGATATCACATTTCCTTACAAGTACGATATCAAATATTTAATAAAGTTATTTTTAAATATAATTATTTCACTACTGACTCGGAACACAACACTTTTTATGGGTAAAAACGTAAACGTTTTAACTTATAATCTGAACTGGTTTTCGCTTTTAAAAAGCTTCTTCAGAGGTTCGGAACACGTAACCTCTTAAGAAGCTTTTTAAAAGCGAAAACCGGTTCAGATTATAAGGTAAAACTTTTACGTTTTTACCCATAAAAATTTTTGTGTTCCGAGTCAGTAGTGAAATAATTATATTTAGTTAAGTAACGGACACGTCATGGACAACGAAATCCAAGAAAGTTATTTTTATTAATTGTCTCGTTGTTAATGAAGTAATTATTAACTCCCTCGTGAACAACCGTTAGAGACACCGTAAAGGTCTGAAGTTATTAATCTGCTTTATAATTATAAACAACAAACTACGATGTTTGAAATCATGATATCGTTAACGAAGTTCTAGATCTAACATAACTATGTGGAAAATGGTCGAGGGATGTTACATATAAATAAATAAACGGCATAATAAGGTTAAGTTGCCTACAAAAGTACGGTGTAGAGTTAAATTACATCGGCGTAGAACACGCTTTTAATTTACGTGGACTGAATGATTGTTGACTAGTGTTGGCTGAAACTTATAATTAAAATTGTTTTATTTCATCTGCAAGTATGTTCCACACATAGCCTCAGTAAATTTAGTTAATTTTTTAATAACCAAAACACAATAAATTGTGTTGCAACTGTTACACTGCCTTAAAATCTAACTAAAAAAGCGTTAGCCTGTTACTCCCACGCACGTCCATAATTCACCATGTAACAACATCCTTGAAGTATGAATTTCAAGTCCGATAGTTACTCTTCATATTGTAACTTTGAAGTGCAGTCGTTTTCTACTAGAGAGTATGTCATAAACGTATCATAAACACATAACCTTTCTTTACATATCTTTGAATATGTAAAGAAATATTTTTTATAGTCGTACCAGCTGATACTAAAAGGTAATGTAGAACGTCGCCTAAAGTGTCGTATAACGGATTCAAAAAGTGAAGTGTCAAAATGATTAAATAAGTACAAATATGCCAGGTCGGAAGCTGAGAAAACACTTAGCTTTGGAATTTTTTTTTGTAACCATAGTTTTCATAAGCCTATTTAGTCAATCATTAAGTTTTCCAGTTTATACACCATTATTAAATGATAAATGTCAAAAAGGGAAGAAGACGTGTAACGATTAATGAAGGAATTAAATAATAATAATGCTAGGTGATATGAACTGTGTAATACACTGAAACCTCAGAAATTCGAATTTTCGTTAAATCGGAGTAACTACTTGTAGCCCTACTTGTAATTGTACTAGTCTTATGTGCATTTTTAGTTGAGATTTTTTAATTCGAAATTTAAGGACAAAATCGTTTGGTAATTTGAATTTGTTATTTTACTTGAAACGTGTTAGGACGATACGGCAGCAGCCTGTTGCAGATTGAATTCCCAGACGCTTAAATCACGCTCAGTACGTACTACAATACTGCATAAGGTACTATGAAGGGAGCTAGGCAGTCTGTTACCTTAACAATATGCCAAGCGTATACAATTCTGCGAAACGCTGAATTACTGTGCGTTGACGTCACAAGTTCGGGACGTATTGTAACGCGGTATTTTAAAAGAATGATTTTTAATCTTCAGATTTTTAAAAGAATAATTTTGACGTTGTTTGTGCGTGCGCTAAATGGTTCAGTAGAGTATACAAATTTTAATTTATATTAAACTTGGTTTATTTTTCTGTCAGCGTAGTGTTCCGTAATTTTAACTCATGAAAAAATGCCAGTAATTAAACAATACAAAACTTTAAATTTAAAACAGATATTATAAAAGCAGTAGAAGCGTGGGGGAGGAAGAAAACAGAAATAGCAAAAAAATTACGTTATTCCTCTTCAACGCTTTTTACTTACTTAAAAAACCGAGGATAATTTTTTTTTAATAACGACACTGCAGATTTAGATAAACGACGTGTTGACGGTCAGAATTTCCGAATATAGAAAATTGGTTTACAGAAGCCCGTAGTTATAACAGTCCAATAACTGGTCAGTTAATTATAACTGTAGTTCGGGAAAATGTAGGGAAATAAATCATTTAAAACAAATGCAGGCTGGCTAGAAAGATGAAGTAGATATCCAACATTGGAATGAAAGATTACAAAATTGATTAAAAGATTACGTAATAAAACATATTTTCAATGTTGACAAGATGTAGTTTTCAATGCTGACAAAATACACACACTAACGAATAACTGCATGCCTCGCAGAAAAACGTAAGGAGCGAGTAACAATTTTAGTTATAGTAAATATGGACGGGTTATAACAAGCTATCATTACTAATAACTGGAAAAGCAGCCCGCATACGCCTTTTTAGAATGTAACATTTCCCGTAGAATAAACGGCAAATAAGAAAGATTTCGGTATACTTCGAAAAGGACGTTCGTAAATTAGACACAAAGTTTTAACAACAAAATAGGAAAGTAATTTGATAACAATTGTTCTGTGCATCTTGAAATTTTTCATTTCATGCAATAAGTTACAATTTTCATACTAAATAAGATTTCTATATGCCAGCCGGAGGACCAAAGATATGTGTAGATACATAATTACATAAATCAAGATTCCAGACGGCACTTTTTCGAATTTAAATCTGTCAGTAAATTTGTTAGATACCAACCGCATGATATTAATAGGAGAGGAGGACGTTAAAGCTACAGTAGCTTTTAACTTAGCATAGATAGCCATTTGAACAAAGTGTGATTTTTGTATAAACACATTTCAGCAAATGTGAAGAAAAGATTCAAAATGCTGAATTATTGGAAGAAAATGTTACAGGTGAAAATAAAACACGAACGGTAGACTGATCTTGCTACGTCTGTTTCTAAGGATGACGATGAAATCGTTAGAGATAAGCAAAGATAGATGACACTGTTGCTAAGGTCCAACGCAGGAACAGAAAAAGACCAACGATATAGAAGAGAACACGACGGAGACCTGTCTTTGACTGCAAAGGAGCAGTCTTTTAAAGGTGAAAGCCGGTTTAGGCTGTAAGGTAAAACTTTACGATTTTACTTATAAAAAACTTAGTGTTCCGAGTCGTTAACACAATAGTGATATTTTGCAAAGGAGCGTTAAAAATGCTAAAAGGTCTACATATTTTGAAGCTCAAGGCAATATCGGATAAGAATGTTTCAATTAGATTAGAAAATTAGAAGGTTGGACGCGGAAAATTAAATTAAAACGCTTTTTTCCGCCAACAGTTGATGATTAACGTAGTACTGTACATAATTTATGTTTTTAAAACAGTACTGTAGTGTATTTAGTTTAAATTAATTCTAACAAACTGAAACGAATTTATTCTAGTACTTGTTGTGTGTATTCAGTTTAGGTATAAAAACGTGCTTTAAAATAGCTTAAGTATTTTTAAAATAAAATAAAATCATGCAGACAATGTGGATACCAGTACACAGAACTATGTATTCTAATTTCAAACGTCGTTAATTCTAAATTTTGTGTAGTTCCTTTCATTTCGAATTAGCGGAGCGTGTAGAGATAAAGAAGATGTACATGAAGATGTTTCCGAAAGAAATATTCCTCATAGAACGCGAGAAATTTACTAACTTGGCCAATCGTAAAAACGTTTTTTATGTTTTGTGAAGTCAAATGATACTTGTAAGGAGATGTGTGTACTATGTTAAGGATTGTTAGACGAACAGTTAGAGGCAGTGTACATTATATAGTGACTGTGAAACGTTACAGAGTAGAGTGTAAAAGAAGTGACGTTACAGAGGTTGAACCACACCGCTTTCTCATGAACTCTGTCCTTAACTTTATTAAGAAATTAAGAAATAGATATCTTCTTTGCACCAAAATTCTGGGACCACACATACAAAATTGTTTCTTACGCTAATAAGCGACGTATGCTTAACTAATTCACTATTAAAACAGCTAATTTAAAAACAAAAAACCTCTGCTCAACAGTCCGTAAAGGACCAAGGCATACCGCGCGGCTTTTGTGTTTAGTGTGAGGGTTGCATGGGTAGAACAACGCGTCGCCAGCCGCTAGTTGCGGTATCGGCAGCCAGGACGCGCCGCTTTT
Organism: Magicicada septendecula; assembly: GCA_034769895.1. Taxonomy (NCBI): domain Eukaryota; kingdom Metazoa; phylum Arthropoda; class Insecta; order Hemiptera; family Cicadidae; genus Magicicada; species Magicicada septendecula. The sequence goes on from CM068368.1 coordinate 550,298,262, forward strand.
ATCTCAGCAGGCTACTCAGTTCTGCCTCACCACGCTGAGTGCACGCCGTACGGAGCTTCCCCCCGGGAATCGAACCCGGGACCATGAGCACATCAATCGCCCATGCTAGCCACTAGACCACCTGGAGGCTCAAAACAGCTAATTTATAGAAATTTAACGAAATAATAATTATATCTCTATTCGTATTTATATCGTGGGCTGGTTCTTCTCCAACTAAGAGACTGCAATCTCAAAATGTTCAGTCTAAATGCTTTCATAATTTAACAAAGACTTTGATACTCAGAAAAGGGTTCTGAAGAAAATCAAGCATTTCAAATTTGAGGAAATAAGGAAAGAAAGAATTATTCACGGAAATGTGGACGTGTTTTATGCACTGTTTTATATGTCAGAGTTACTCTGTGATAAGATAGAGCAACAACTTGAATCATTAGAGGTTGATGGAATACTGCAAGTCGATTTATTCTCTGAGAAGAGTCAAACCACTGTATTCATAAACCTGTTATGCAGAAACTGTCTCATTCTCGGTAAACTTATGCGTAGTATGTTAATCAAATACAGTTTTCTTTTAAAATTAAACTGTTACAAAATTAAAATACAGGTACGTTACCATTTAATTCCAAAATATTTTAAACATTGCGTCCTGAAATGGCTTTTCTATTTATCTGAGACACGAAAACAATATATTTTTAAACAATAACTTGCGTAAATTGGTTTATCAGCGCCATAAGCTTGTGAAATAATATTAAAATATATGGAGATTCTGCTGAATATACATTGTAATTTTAGTTGACTTAAAAATTCCTTAATGTTAAAACAGCTGTTATCGTATGTTATAATATTTTCTACGCGTATGTGACAACTTCCATCTGTGGTGACTACGTGGACTGAATTAATGTTACAAATAGGAGTAAGGTCACACTTTAGCGGTCAAGAAGGGTTTATCGTGAGAATGACACGACATGGATTACTTATTGAAACGGCACTGACATTTTTAGGTACACCTATTACTATCTAACGTTTCGTAATATAATAACTGTGAAGTGATACCTGACATTTAGAATTTTGTCATCGCTTCAAAATATTGCTTTTTATAAAAACCGTTTAAAAGTTAACTTAATTTTAATACACAAAATTGTAATTTCTTTCTGCCGACAGGACTAATATAGATCAGTCGTATGTAATGTGATTAGCACTAAACATTGTATGCCAGCAACATTCATTCAGCGACCATTAAGTGCCTGCGCCCCTTCTCTGACGTGACGTGTATTAACACATTTTGTTTGTTCATTTCCTTCGAAACCTTGATTTTGACTTCAGTTATATACCGGCCGTTTGGTATTTCTTCTTATTCAATGACAGTTGATGTAACGTGTTTTACAAATAAGGGGACTGAATACTGTACGTCTCATTCCACACGTCACACGCTTACAGTAGGTCTCATAAGGGGACTGAATACTGTACGTCTCATTCCACACGTCACACGCTTACAGTACGTCTCATAAGGGGACTGAATACTGTACGTCTCATTACACACGTCACACGCTTACAGTACGTCTCATAAGGGGACTGAATACTGTACGTCTCATTCCACACGTCACACGCTTACAGTACGTCTCATAAGGGGACTGAATACTGTACGTCTCATTCCACACGTCACACGCTTACAGTACGTCTCATAAGGGGACTGAATACTGTACGTCTCATTCCACACGTCACACGCTTACAGTACGTCTCATAAGGGGACTGAATACTGTAGGCTACGTCTCATTCCACACGTCAGACGCTTACAGTACGTCTCATAAGGGGACTGAATACTGTACGTCTCATTCCACACGCTTACAGTACGTCTCATAAGGGGACTGAATACTGTACGTCTCATTCCACACGTCACACGCTTACAGTACGTCTCATAAGGGGACTGAATACTGCACGTCTAATTCCACACATCACACGCTTACAGTACGTCTCATAAGGGGACTGAATACTGTACTTCTCATTACACACGTCACACGCTTACAGTACGTCTCATAAGGGGACTGAATACTGTACGTCTCATTCCACACGTCACACGCTTACAGTACGTCTCATAAGGGGACTGAATACTGTACGTCTCATTCCACACGTCACACGCTTACAGTACGTCTCATAAGGGGACTGAATACTGTACGTCTCATTCCACACGTCACACGCTTACAGTACGTCTCATAAGGGGACTGAATACTGTACGTCTCATTCCACACGCTTACAGTACGTCTCATAAGGGGACTGAATACTGTAGGCTACGTCTCATTCCACACGTCACACGCTTACAGTACGTCTCATAAGGGGACTGAATACTGTACGTCTCATTCCACACGCTTACAGTACGTCTCATAAGGGGACTGAATACTGTACGTCTCATTCCACACGTCACACGCTTACAGTACGTCTCATAAGGGGACTGAATACTGCACGTCTAATTCCACACATCACACGCTTACAGTACGTCTCATAAGGGGACTGAATACTGTACGTCTCATTCCACACTTCACACGCTTACAGTACGTCTCATAAGGGGACTGAATACTGCACGTCTAATTCCACACATCACACGCTTACAGGAAAGAGAATTTCGTTCACCCATTAATTGGATAACAGGATGTAGAAACTGGTGAATAGGTATAATTAGACCGCATGAAGTGTAAGAAGAATACAAATAATTAAAATTTTTCAAAAGAAACAGGCATCTAAGTTACAAGAAATCCGTTCCTTTTAATATCCTGGTATTTTATCGAACTTTACTTACTTGGTTTATGATACAGTAGTTGTAGATTACCGTTATGTCTCAACAAAGTGATTATATTGCAAAATAAAATAAGGAAATAGTAGTTAAATAAACATACACATATAGACACAAATATATTTTGATTAGTCTACTTTTCTCTTTGTTTTCCAGTGACGATTCTCTCTCTCCCTGCCCCCTCTCGCTCTCATTTGTTGTGGTGATAGGGAATGTACTTTATTAATTATTAAGAGAAGTAAGCTGCCGGAAACATTCTACAAGCAGTTTACGGTTATTACATAAAGCAAAACATCCAGTAAGAAGTTATCGCTGCGGTGACAATGTGACAGCTTTCACTGTCACGGCCAGCACTGACATAAGGTTGGGATTTACATAAACCTGTGTAACATGCATTAACAGCCATATTCTGACCGCGCGCGCGCGCGTGTGTGTGATAATACTGTTTATATTTTATTTATATTACAGTGAAATGTATTTTATAGACAGAATCTAGCTTATATGATGGTTATAAACATGGGAATTGTCAACCTTGTGAAGCTAACATTATCCTGATTATGATGGTTTCTTCATTTTTATTATACTTATGATAGTAATATTAACTATTAGTATAGTTAATAAAAATATATTTAGTAATACTATTAACTATAGTTAATACTACTTGTCATAGGCATATTAAGTAAATATTAATTAGTTAGTAAACTAAGAATTAATTAATTAGTTGATAATTATTCTTGTTCTCATATTTCAGGGCTGATAAACAGATTCCATGATAGGGTTTTGAAATCACATTTATCACCTTACATAAGCAGCAGTGTTAAGATGAATATTTTTAATCTCGACTTGATCGTTCTTTTGGTATCTCTTCTTGTTCTGTAATTTTGTTTACAGCTTAGCTAAAGCTAGATGACAATCTCAATACTTATATAACATTTTTCCCTTGGTCTCCTATTCCTTCAGACTTCTTCACTCACAATATGTTTCTTCGTTCATGAAAACTTTAGGTAGCTACGTGCTTCTTATTTCTTAACCTAAATACGTATACTAAAAATTACCAACCTATATTTTCAGTTTTTTTTATTTTTCCTATGCTTTATTTCAATTAACGTTTTCATCTTCTTCATCACTTTCGTTCATCTAATAACTCTCCATACTTTGTTGTGTAGCCCATATGTTGTATTCCATTTATTTAGGAAACTTTACTCCATAATCTGGGATCCGGCAACTGTTACTGGAAATACAACAGTTTCCATATAAGAATAGAAATCAGTTTTACAATATGTCGTCTCATTTTTATGACGCTGCTGTTATGCTTTATTGTAATTGTTATTAACAGAAATAAAAGCATTTTATTGTTTAGTTATTATGATTTCATTAGAAAGTAGATTTATTATTACTAATAATAAAATATTTGCTGTCAGGTCTGTTTAATTCTGCTGGTAGTAGCACTGGCTACATCCTCGCCCGTAGATCCTTCTGTCAGAAAAGCGTCAGACACAACTCGACCCGCACAACACACTGACTTGACGTCATCACAAGACGACTTGAAAGCAGACAGTACGTTTGGTTTAGGTTTTGGTATCGGCCTACCACTTGAATACTCATACCCCTCCTATTACGGCGGTTACGGCTACGGTTATCCATATCACTATCATCATCACTATGGTAAGTATTGCTCACAGCGCTATTACCAACGCCTTCCTATCTGAAACCTAAGTAAAGTAAAATTGAAAACTACGCTCTCTGTGTTTTAGATGTTAATGTGTTAGGTTTTTTTGTTACATTATACAATTATTTGTTTGTATACAAATACGTTTATTTGTTTATTTTGCAACTCAATTCAAAGCAACTTTATAAAATATAATTAAGTTTACCTTTAAAATTTTTTTAACAATTAATTTTTAATACAGTGACCAAAATAATTATGACTTCTATAAAGTAGTAGTGGCATGATAGTAGTCACAATAGCATAACGGCTAAGTAAGTAGTTTGATTCTGAATATAATTATTTTTCAAACCGATCGATCACTACTATCTTCAAATTTTATATTTCTATTATTTATTTACACTTTACCAAGTAGAAGATCATCATCTACTACTTGGCATGTGTGTGTGTGTGTTTGGAACTGTTTCAGCAAACAATATAACATATGACAAAACAAACAGTCTACAATATCGATGTCAAGTACCCACAATACGTGACATAATATATATGTATATGTTTCAAGAATATGCCTACCGTGTACCAATTAAAATTACGATTTAAAACTGAAAAGTACTAAAAATTTACAAACACTAATTTTTATTACGCTCATAAAAATAATGTTATCTGTAAAAAGTGTAGGAGTACATGAGCACATGCTTAAAGTGACAATTATTCCCACTTGAACACAAAGTGCTTGGGTATTGTTTCAGTAGCAGAACATTACAATATATAGTAATATTTCATTTTTTGGTATTATTCTTACAGGAACTTTATCGGAATATTTCTTGTCTCCACTGTTTTGAATTCATGCCAACTGTGGATAGTTTCTTATTTGTTTACTTTTAGTTTTTATCAATGTGCAATAAGTATATACAATTTTAACAATCAAATTTATGAAACTACAAGTTTTATTTGTAGAAATCCCAAGACGTCTAATCCAATCTTAAGATGGCGTTCTTAAAGGTCACATTTAATACTTTTATTATATATATGTATATATACAAGGGCATATGAAGTCCAAAGACTTCTAAGTGTAGTGAAACCGGAAACATTACAAATCTTAACAGATATTCTTAAAGCTTTTCACAACTGCAATTTTAGCAGCATATTCAGCATAGTTTAATCTTCCCAGCAATATTCTAGCTAATAAACTGTCATTTCCGGTGAAACGTTTGCATTTGGTAACGTGTAACATCTTTATTTAATACGGGACAGCTATAAGGAAGAGTAGAAGAGCTCTTCGCTCTCGGTGGATTTGTTGCTTTCCATAAGGCATATGATAAATAAAGACTTCTAGCTTTTTCCTTAAACATTCAAAACCGACTGAAAAGTTAGTTGTTTTCCTATTTATTAACTACCCTTGTTACATACAGCCGTAATCTTCGTTAACGAGCAGTGGCGTATCTATAATTTGGCTTTGGGGGTACGGAGTCGGGTCGGCTTCATACAAAAGAAAAAAAAAACAAGTTAAGGCTAATCAACATTACTATCTCAAAGTGGCTGAAAACACGTGATAACATCCTGAAATCAGTCCCATTCAATTAAACGGTAATAACACATTACAAATACGCGATATTGAAAAACATTGTTAAAAGATACTGTACTTATTGACGGAACTGATTTTGCTATATTGCATGTTTCAAATGTATACCCTAATGGTGTGTAATAAACCTTCTTGCATATTTAAAAAAGAAATACTACTATTTTAGAGTATACAGCTGAAAAAAGTAAAGTAAAACAGCCAAAAAATTAAGAGATTAACAAAATTCGTCAACTTTTTCGATTCTCTGGATGGGGATCCGGTACGGTTCGTCCCCCCCCCCCCCCACCAAATTCGCCCCTGTGTTAACAAGCGAGCAACAGCAGATTTTGTCTCATTCCGTACGGCTTAGATCCCGCGTTACAATGGGAAAACCTTACAGGCACATTGCAGGCCTAATTTGTATGACTAGTTGGAGAAATACTGTGACTGTACGGAGATATCTTTTGATAAGTGTACTTATAAAAAATTATAATGACACTATCTCATTTACGTTATGATTTCATACCAGTATAAAACAACTGAAGTCTGTAGTTTCAGAAGTCTGTAGTAATATTAAATATGTGAATCAGTATAATAATATTATTTCTTGTTCAACAGGTTACCCGTATTACTCGTACAGAAGACATTACACGTACGATTCTTGGCCATACTCATACTACTGGTAACGCAAATTCTCAAAGTGGTCAGCCTTCGAAATAACCAATTTTTTGTTAATTTATTCTAATTGCAATTTTATACTGCACAATTAAACTGTACAAATAAAAGAGAACCTATGTATATAAATCAGTATTTATTGACATTATTATTCCTAACATTTTTACGAACTTTCATAAAGATGTAAGGCAAAGATAGGAGAATAAAAAAGTTAAAGACCATCTTTAGTTACTCTTAAAACTTAACATTAGTGTTATTTTTCTTCCCTTGTATCAGAGGGCACCGTGTAGGTTACGTCTAGTTGATCAGAAGTGCCAGTGCGGCAAACAAAGGTTAAGGTTTATATATGTTACTAGCCATCAACCAAGACGTTTGTTGTTGTTCATCTTAATATTTGTCCGTTCTCCTTTTATGCAGGTTTCAGTCAATTAGAAAAGTACTTGAACTGTCGACACTAAATGTATTACAAAGGGAAACAAAAGAAGTATTAATTAATACAAACTGAAACCAACGTGAATGCGGTATATCGCAAGGACAGTGAGAGTGAGGTAAATCTATAATAATGTTACCGGTGAACAAGTGTGAAACAGAGCTGATCGAATGAAAACCTTTACAAACCCTATAAGTCAGGGATGAGTAACATATTACAGTCTCAGATACTACAGCCTCAAGACAGAAATAGGAGAGAAGTTTGATGACTGGGAAAAGGTCGTGGGCTATATTGAGGAATACGCTTAAGGCAGAGATTACTATTAACAGAGTACCTGATAATTACTCTGGATTAAGGATGCGCATAAAAATGTAGTGGCATATTTCACACAGTCACATCGAACTGCTATAGAGTTGAACTGCTCAGAGACGCTCTGAATACGACAAAGTACAATCTAATTATGAATATAATTGTATCCGATACATTTTGGCTGAAACCATTTTTTCAGTTTTTGTTTCACATTAAGTTTCTGATATTTCTAATGACTTGTCACCAAGTTGTCTCTCTTATTATGTATTCTTAAATGTTACAAAAATAAACAAATTTTAATTTAACAACAACACTTCTTTGATTGACGATCAGGGTTTCTTGATTTTATTGTTGTTCAGCCATTCTGTTATGTAACACTCTTGATGGTAAGAAATACGAAAAAGTGATGTTATTAAAAGTTCTAACCGTACACGTCTATGGATGTAACTTTAATTACTGTAAAAATAGTGGAAGAGTTTCAACAGTACAAGTAAACTTATAAATTTAATACACTTGTTATATGATATTTTAAAACATTTTTTATTGTTGGTCTCCGACCTCGAGTTCCCAGATATGATACATATAAGAGACTGAGGTGGATGTTATACATTAAGTGAAAGACGATAAGATAGCAGCAGCGATGCGCAGGCTTAAGTGCAACAAATTCATTGGGGCTGACTGTAGAAACGATGGCGAAGCAGGCAGCCATACGTCCAAGACTATCAATCATAACAAATATAGAATAAAATTTGACAGCGTGGGATTTGACTAGGAGCACAGGCAGGATCAACCTACCTCCCGATCCTGTGACCCAATCATTGTGAGAGCTATATTAAAATTCCACTGATATCACCCACCACCAAGCTCTATACAATGCAAGAACTCCTACCACAAATGTCCTCCTAACAAGGTTTTTGTAGGGGCGTGGTCCAAATAATTAATGAGCATCAAACAAAAGTTAGACAAATGCTACGACTACAACGTACCAGTACTCTGTTATTCGTTACATAAATTAAATAAAAGATTTCGATAAGGTTAGGTGGAACAAACTCTTAAAAGGTACGTTGACCATTTTATATGGGTAATTAAAATCTGTGGAATTTACATCTGTGGAATCGTTATCTTATTTATTTACAACAAAACCATGCGTCAGATTCGATGAACAGCTTTCAACTAAAATTTACAAAGACAGAAGAGTAAGACAAGATGCCGTCTTTCTCCAGAACTCTACAATGGATGGAAGGCTGATAACATTAGCTTGGAATGAAAACTTTCCTCTGAAGATATAACAGATCTGATGCATTAAATTAAGGAGGCCGACGCTGCGATCGGTTTAAAACTAAATCGCTAAAGTTTCCCCTGATAATCGATAAAGAAGTATTCCTATCACCACACAGGAACGTAATAACATGTACTCTGTATAGAAATCAGTTTATCTATCTCGGGACTGAAATTGTAAACTAAGAGAATTTCACAGGGCGCTGGCAGAAGTGGAAACAGCACATCCAGTTAAAATCTGACAAAAATCTAAGTAATTGCTAGATAACCAATTACACAAAGATTAATAAAACCCATAATGTTTTTGGTTGCAGTTTACGGTTTTGAGATTATTGATCTCTAGGACAACCAGCTGTAAACGATCATCACTATAAATTACCGTTTAACTCGAAGACACAGTATTGAAAAAGTAAGGGAAAACAAAGAGGTAGGGATCCGAGTAAATTTCTATATCAATATTCCATAACTCACATTCTAACTGGATCGCTAAGACCCCTCGTTATCTACGAGTATCATAGACTATCCGGTACATTGTAATTTCTAATACTCTCTTACTTAACTAGCTGTCTTGCACTTAAAATACGCTCTACATGAACTCACCAGTTTACACTACAATACTTTTACTTAAGATACTGGTATTTTTAAAGTTTTTGGAGAGTATAGTATGATCCTGAAAGTCTTTAACATACCTCATTAAAAATAGTTTTAAAGCCTGAAATTTAAATTCGTTTTTCAAGTACTGCCCTTTTTTGTTTGTTCTCATAAAAGCATCGAAATTCTCTTGTCTTATACAACGTGTATAAGATTTGCGTTTCTGAATTCATAAATTTTATCTTCACGACACCACATACAGCGGATCTGGGCAAATTGTCTGCATACGGCACATAACATTGTACTAAAAGTTCCAGCCAAGCTACCAAACCTGTTAGCTTGTCCTGTTACAATTACAGTAAAATGAACATGTTGACTGGTATGACTGGTAACTACAATTTTGCTAATTATTTTGAAGATTGTCACTATTGTTTTCTCTGAATTAATTATATTTATAATCATATTATAATTTCTTACAATTATACAGGTTGTTTAAAAATGCTCACACTTCAGCATAATCAACTGACCGCCACCACACAGACAACTGACCAACGCTGTAATGATAATTCCAATTTAACTCCATTCGCGTACCAAGTCGTGTAATATATACACACTAACAAAGTTGGTGAAAGAGCGTACCCTTGTCGCAGGCCTTGATTAGTTCCTACGACTTTAATTGCATCCTATCCAAAACAAATTCTTCATAACGATGTCAATGAGATGCCTGTGAAATCTGCGATTGTCCGTTGACAATCAAAATAAATTTCTCTTTATTCAAGTTTACACGAAAAGCATAATGAAGTTCATACATGTTATTTTTCAACACCTCCCTCAAACATGTTAAATTATTTTATTTTATATTCTGTCGGCTTCGCTTGGCAAACACTGATAAACATAGGCCTAATACCTTTTCCTCAATTTAATTCTTACTTTACCAATTTGTATTTTAGGAAATTATATATTTACGTTTGATCTTACATTCTTATTTATTATTCCTAGAAAATGTATTTAATCACTTTTGGTTTCTATTTTTTTAAACAATTCGTGTTAGTAGGACTGATAAAATCACATCCGTTTTTAGGTAATGTTCTATTTACGTTGAAGAGCTATGCTTTTTGATATAATCATTTGTATTTGCATTTTTCTGATATTTTCCCCCCAAAAAGTTAAAGTTCTACAATATAGAAAGTGTTATTACTGAATGTAACTTTAACATTACTGGTCCTAACAAACAAGTGATCCTATTACCTTATCAAAATTAAAGCAAGATTATTACTTTTATTCCATTTTGGTTAGGGCCCGAGAGGCATGTTAGAAGATTTGTATGATTGTTACACATTACGACATTACCCGACTAGAAGCAGCAGAGTATGGAGAAGAACAATGAGAACAGTTGATAGGACTGAGAACACATATCAGGGTGTCATGATACATAAAAGAAGACACGTATTAGTGTTTGAAATATAAAAATATATATATAGAACATACCATAAGATATGTTTATCAAAAATAGATTTAAGGAAAGAGAATGGAAATAAAGTGTAGATAAGATAACAAAAAAATGCATGAATACATATGACGCTAAAAAAAGATGGTATCTGGAAATATCTAAAAAGATTAGCATAGGACAAAATAAATATACGAATCGATAAAACGACGCATGTTAAAATAATGAATAGATGTACAATTTAAAAATTACACCATCTTACTTAATGAAAAGTATTCTTTATTTTTCATTTAATTCTTAATATTTTTACAGTTCGTTATTAATTATATTGCTCAACTACCACAAATATATATATAATATTTGTACTTATCCATTACATAATTTCGTTGTTGTTAATTTATATTTTTCTTTTACTGCGGTCATCGTGAATAAAAACAAAGGTAGTAACATCGTATATGTTATTAGTATACATTTTGTGCAAACAAAGTGGCAGAAAGATTCGGTTTCTTTGCGAATTAGTATTGCCAAGATTATATTTTGCTGATACGTGGTTTTCGTTGACACCTAGCGCTTGACAGATATGGTACACATATACAAAAATTCTGTGAGTTCTGACTGACACCCTCTATAGCATTGTGTCTACACCAATTGATATAACTCATCGTTTTACAGATTTGAGTGTAATGTAAATTACTTTTCGTCGTTCGTGATTTCTTAAATTTTTAATAATTTGTGTGTCATATGTAAAGGCCTTTTTTTGTTCCTTTGCCTTTCCTAAAACAGAACTACACAGACGATAACGTGGTTAAAATATAGTCGTTCCATGATGTTTTTTTTTTTTTGTCATTGCCTCTATACCTCAGAATGTGTAGGGATACTTTAACAAAATGGGGAGCCTAGTGGTATTTTGCATAATTACAAGCCATGTAAAAATTTTGTAGTTTTTTTATACAATATTATACATGTAATATATTTTACTACACTACACCATGTTTAGAATATTCATTTTCCAAATTGATTTCTCAGACAAAATATTTTATGGAAGAAGTCACTTCTTCCCGTTTTATCCAACCTGTATGATAAAACGGGAATTCATTTTCTGAGTAAAATTAATTATAAAATGTCACTAAATCGCTAAATTTTTGTGTGAATTAGTTATAACACGTTAGTAAGCTGTGTGAATAGCTGTAATGAAGCAAAATTTAAATTAAAAAAATTATATTATGAACTCTGAGACAATATTAACAATTAAATATTTGTTTCATAATATTTTAACTTTGATTAAGCAAATATTACAGATTTAACAAAAATATATCATGTAACACATGTTTCGAAACATTTGACCTAAATTTCCTGATAACAGAACAAACTTACAACTAATAAACTTATTAAACAACTGAATTTAGCGAACATTTAAAAAATGTTAAATATTACTGTAAGGCACAAATTAATAATGACCACAGTTTTAATTATTTTAAAACAAAATGTAACATTTAAAAATCAATTAAATATAACAAATTTTATAAATAAAAACAAATGTTTAAATACAAATCAATCGTCATTTTCCTCAGCTGTACTGCAAAATTTATGGGTCCAGGTTTTGCCCGTTCGTAAATAAAATTCAATTTTAACTGTACGCATATTTCCAAAAATATATTTTAAAAATACAATAAAAATAAATAGAAACTGTAAATAATTGAAATATTAACAAAATTTTCAGATTTAGTTATATAAAACAAGGATGACTCCAGGCCATCCCCGTTTCATCAAACCTCGCTATGTTGAAAGATTCTAAATGGTATTCAGTCACCAGTTAGTTAAATATTGTTAAAATATAATAATTTTACTCATAAATAAACGTCGTTTCTACTACTATATTTACATTTTCGTTAAAGTAGCACAGAAGAGACAGTTAAGCGTCAAAGTGAGTAAAAAATCGATAACGTCCGACAGAATTCACAGTTCTGAAAAACGAACTGTTTTCTGACTCACGTGAAATGCTGAACACAATCCAACTAAATATACTTGCTATCTGATCACAATATTTGTAGTTTGCTATTCATCCGGCAGATTTCGATGCTAGTTTGCTCAGTACATGAACACTCCCCGTTTTATCATACCTCCCCATTTTGTCCAACCCCCTACAGATTCTCCAAGATGTAGAGTACAGATTTTCATTGGTACGTCTACTCATTATGTAGAGTTTTAAAGATTTATACTATACTATACTGTTTAAGTTATACATTTTGATAATAGCGATCTCTAAAACGATCTGGTCACTGCGTTACTGTACAGATAATCGGAATATTATATGTATTCATATACTTGGAAACACTTACCAAATGATAGATTTATTATCGTTATGATGTTTTTGCCAGTGTTTCGCTAGACTTCAGTGTATACATGCCTGAAGTGATTACGTGATGAAGTGAAATGATACCAGGCCACTCAATGTATACCTGGGTGTAGTGATTATTTACTTCGGACGCTACACGAGGTGAGCTGGATTCGATTGTCATTGCGTTGTCTCACTTATAGTACATGGCGACGATAAACCAGTGGATACTAGGAATGGACTTAGCTGATCCCGTATAACCTGTTTCGTTGATATTATAGACCACGTGAGCTCCTGGTTCGAGTACCAGTTCATGTGGTTAATTTTTCATGTGCCAGTCAATTACACAATGTTCATATTAAATAGCGGATGTATAAAATTCGATGAGAAAAACATATTTATCTACATAAATGTGTCATGTTCGGTGTACATAAATATGAGGCAAGACTAGAAACACCATTGGATGTAGCTGTTCGTTAAAATACAGTAGATATGTACGCACTTAGTCTAAGGATATGTACAGACTGTATAAGCAACAGTTGTGTACCTGGCAAAGAGTTTGTAGTCGAGTATTACGCTCAAAGAAGAAGTTTACATTACGAAATCACACAATCCATTGTCGTAAGTTGTAAAACTGGCATCCTTTTGTCCACTGGACATTGAGTGTCTTTAAATAAACTGCCGGAGTTACGCGTTCTTTGGTGCTTGAGGTTTCTGTGTCACGGCGATTAAATGAGTAAACAAACGTGTGTCACCCTAGTTCACGGTGTCCGGTGGAGTTAATTCCCAACCAAGGCGAAACGTAAGCAATTGTCATCGCTCTCGGGCGGCGGTCGAGATCGATTGTTCTCGCGATAGCTTCAAGACCGTAACAGACAGGCGGTGCGGATATCGATAATCTATTGAACGATGTCATTCCGTTTGTTTCCTAACTTGCATAACCGGCTGATCATAACCAAAGTGTGGTGAGTTGTGAGTAAGCGACCTTGGTTCTTACCCACTTCCACCACAGCACACAGGTTTATTATTGTCTCTTTCTTCTCGTTGTTTTTCTTTCCTTTTTGTATTATTAATAATTTTTGAGGTTAAACACACTCACACACTCTCACACTCACCGGTTGAAACTTATCATATAAAAGCGACGCAACGTCGGTTGATATGTCACAGTACCGTTTAGCTTTTACTGTAGTAGTATCGAGTAGCAGACTTAACGAACACAACCTACAAAATGGCGACGACGACCACCACACTCCTTGTAAGTAATTATAGGCTACTGATACAATACATTGTCTAATGAATATATTAAATCGGATTAATTACCGTTCCAAATAGTGGTCTTTTAGTTTTCAAATTCTGTTTTTCTATTTATTAATTGTGTAGCCTATATATTTACCCTAATAGAACCCTAATGTGAGATCTACATAAGTTTTTTATATTTTAACAAGAGATTTATAATTTGTGCGTTACTTTATAGATTTATTACGCACATTAATAAACTGATAACACAAACAATTTTAACAAGTGTTTATAATTTTGTAATAATATTTTACCTATTTATTTTTGCAATAACACAAACTTAGTTAAAGTTTTATGACCTCATAGCTAAATTACTAAATATTAACAACAAATTTTAGAGATGTATTTTCCACATTATAAATTAATCGGAATTGGTTTTAACTAATATTAATTTTTAGAAATTTTTAGAAAAATTTGCTTTTCCTGAATTCTATTGCGTATATAATTGGCTTTAAACTTTCGTAATTATATTGAATTTTTAGTCCTGATTTAATTGAATGTGATTAAAGGTTTAACTGTGATTGACATACAATTTTTTAGAATTTAGGGATGAAGTCCAGTGATCACGGACAACGGTGTGCGATGGTGAGTCTATATTGTCTCAAAAAGACATATAAGTTGTGCACGTAAGGTATAGTAAAATAAACATACGAAAGTAATTATCTTTAAGATAAAAAAGTAGGTAGTTAATACGCTTTTATCTGATGTAAACATTAAGTGGTGACTTATTTCACTCGTTACGCTCTTATAAGTACGATCAGTGGAGAACCCACCAAAGTAGGGTAGAAATTAAAAGCCATTAAGGAAGATTTAGTTAAATCACGGGCTATACCATTTCAGGTCCCTACGAAATAATTTGGAATATTTATGATTTTTGTTATAACCAGCCCAAATTACATTCTGGTTTCACCACTGCTTACTATTGAATCATTATGTAACATACATACATATGTGTGTGTGTGTGTGTGTGTGTGTGTGTATGTGTGTGTTTGGTATAGTTAGTATTGACTACAGTCAGTCCTTTGTTTTTTCTTCCCACCGTAGCAATCGTTTCAACCTAAAATAATTATGTTTAAATACCGTTACAAAATATTTTCAGCAATATAAATATTTAAATTCGTCAGTAATTTTTAGTCAAACTTTTGTGTCGTTTTGTAAATTCTGTTGAAAGGTTAAATCAAACACAGTTTGTGTTTACAGTTTACAAATTCAAGTTTATAGAATACTTGTATTGTCGACAAAAAATGATGTTATTTGAAAAGCAGTCTGGAATTTTACAAGTAGGTAGGTAAAGATACCTTGGACCTATATTTGCCACCGATCTACAAACCCTTTTGTCGCCGTCGTCGTGTTTTGTGGTACACGGAGGCATACAAAGGTCTAAAGTTAACTACAGCGTAAAGTTGTACTTACAGTAATGCCGTAAGGTATGTGGAATACTTTTTATAACTTCCCTTACGAGCTCATGCACTGCCCTGCCTTTATAACCTATCCATGTGTATTACGAGAAAAATTCATCGTTCCTTCATACATATTCTAGCAATTATTTAAACGTTTCTCGTCGAGCGGTACTGTTTTCCCAGCCAATACGCTAAATTTGCATAACAACGAAAGTACATTTAAATTTCAAAGTGTCAGTACAGATATTAACAATGTTAAAGAATACAGCTCAAGGCTGGGTTATTACAGACATGCGAAGAGGTAAAATAGTACTATGTTTAACTAAAAGAAGTTTTCCTAAATACATTTGGCCAAGTATTACCTAATCCCTACTTGTCTAAATACTAGTGGCACTGATATTTTTTATATTTCATATTAATTTGTGTCACTTTTTGTACATCCAAATATAGCAAAACATTTTTAAATGTATTATTGCTACTTACTATTTATTAACTCATATTTTCTACAAAATTTAAACGAAGTTTATAAAATTATACAATGTAGGATTATCTCGTTCCCTGATTTTCAAAGCTAGCTTGGCTGATTGGCAATAACTAAACAATGTTCTCCGGATTTAATAAGTATTTTACAAACTTCATTTTAGCTTAAACTTTCTATATTTAGTTATTACTAAATACTTTATTTACATATTAATAAATTACTTTTTATTATTGTTTTGGTAATAATTTCAGTTTTACATTTCTGGAAGTTTCAACTCTGAGTGTAAGCAATTAGGAAGTATCGAAATGACATAAGGTGTTTCCAGTTGTTCTTCTGGTACTGATAACACTGCGGGTTCAAAGCATACGTAATGTGCTGTAGTCGTTTTGTACTAAACACACGGAGTAATTATTAGTATAAGTTTTTATTTCTGTATATTTTTCACATACCGTTCTGTCGTTTTGATATAATGTCTTTGTTTGTCTACTTACTTCTACATTATTTTCAGTTAATAATTTACCTGTTCAAACTATGTCCCGACCATTGTTATATAATCTGGTTACATTTTCTTGAATTTCTTAATTCACATTGCGGGATTCGCGAAACAGAACCATCGCTGGAATGCGCGAGAACACTCCTTGCATTACGCCTATATCCCCGTCTGCCCGTTTGTTAATTTGTTTCAACTCTAGTGTTTTACTCACCGCCAACTCAGAATTGGGGGCATTTTCCTTTTGCCCATCAACTTGGGATGATGTCCTATTATGTTGTAAATGACGATAGAGGAGTCAATTTTAACAGATTTCATCCCGAATTCGTATTAAATAAATATACAAATTTGTGTGTGTGTGTGTGTGTGTGTGTGTGTGTGTGTGTGTGTGTGTTAAACCCTTTTTGCTAGTTCTTTTCTGCATACGTAAATTACTTAACACTATATTAATGTACGATTTTTATCTCCTAACTTGGGCAAGTTTCGAATACTATGGAGTGTGCTCATGGTAAGAACCAACATGGCTGACGTAAGCACACTGCATGGCCCAAGAAACGAAATAATAATCGTAACATTAAGTAATATATACAGATCTGTGTGCGTTTTTATTTGAACAATCATTGATGGCCAAATAAAACAGTTTTTAAGTGATCTCTCAAGTAGAAAGAAGAAAAACGTCAGGAGAAATGGAGTAATGAAACGAGAAGGGCCACTAATAACTAACAAGGAAGATGTTCAAAACCTAAATAGTCAGCGGCTATTATTTTAATGACATGTCCATAGTATTTAAAATAACATATGTGTGTGTGTGTGTGTGTGTGTGTGTGTGTGTGTGTGTGTGTGTGTGTGTGTGTGTGTGTAATTTAAGTTATAATTTGTATTTACTTTTGTATTTTGTGATTTTGTGCCGACCAAATTATCTTTGTACGTGTCTTTCTACATACGACGTTTGATAAACTGTAAACGATTTGCTTGGAAGCCAAAAAAATGACAATATATTTTTTTTGTCCACACAGTCATTAACAAAGTGACCTGGACAGATAAATAATTGAGATATCATAACGTTTTATGTTCAGATGCTGTTGGGACTTGCGGTCATTGTAGCTGCAGTCAGCGGAACCGAAGTGAAACCTCAGCCAGCCGTTACTCTACAAGCATTAAGTGCGCCGACTAAACCTGATCTCAAGACTTCCAGTTCCATCGGTATCGGATATGGCGGTTATCCATACGGCGGTTATGGAGGTTATGGGGGTTATGGGGGTTATGGAGGTTATGGGGGTTATGGAGGTTACGGCGCTTACGGTGGCAACAGTGGCTACGGTGGTTACGGTGGATTTCCATTTTATGGCGGCGGCCTAGGAGGAAAATTCGGAAGTTTCGGAGGATATGGGCAACCTTATGGAGGATATGGTTATGGTTATGGAGGACACGGCAATGGTATGAACATACAAGTAATGTTTAAGTTCTAAGCTTGCACTTTAAATTTTAATTTCCTTTCAACCTATTTTTAAATGTTTATTTACATTATACAAAACTTGATCTGCAGTAGACAATAAATTAGTAGACCTATAGACTCCAATACATAGCTATTGCAGACTCTAATCTGAAGTAAGATTGCGTTGTAGCATGCAACCAAAAAAAATCAAGTACAAATCTTAGAGATTAAAATTTATTGCTGAAAATCAGCATTGGAAATATAAAAATAAAATTTGTGCTGTCAAAAAGTAACACAGAAACAACATCAATGGAGGCGTGAGTTGTTTGAGTAGAAACACACAAACGCGCACACACACACAGATTTTACTGTTAGTACCAGGTTTAGACGTTTTTTCCTTTGTGTTGCTAGAGTATTAAGGACAATTTTTATGTAAAAAGGCAAATAAGGACCTATTTCTACAAGGGAGTCTAATATTAATTAGGCTTGGAACCTACCCCGCACGTGCTTGAGATGCTTTCAGTTAATTCTGTCCTTAGAAAACTAAGTAATTAATTGTTACTTTTAGTTATTAGGTATAACATTCCTATTTTTAAACATCTTTTTATAGAATTCTTATTTTTCCTATTACCATTGAAATATTATTTTTATAAAATTTTATATTATTTATTATTTATAAAATTTATAATTGTTTAATGTATTTACAGAAAACATTTACAAATTAGCATTACTGTTTGATTACAGTGTATTATTTACCATCCGGTGGATATGGACATGGGTACGGACAAGGCTTATATGGAGCTTATCCAGGATACTACGGATAATCCAACACATGTCACAATTTTAAACAAAAAATCTCTCTTCAAAGTCGCAAACTACACTCTTAATTTATTTTTACTTTTTATTGTTCTCACTTTCTCGTTATATGAAGCTATTTTTTTTTGTATATAAACGTACTAATAGTAATTTATAAATAAATTATTTTAGACTTAATTTAAATGTATACCTCTTACCTATCATTTCTTATATTTTTCTTTATTCCGCTTTCTTATTTTTTCAACTGACATTGCTAAAGATATTGGTAACAAAAAGGTGAAAATAACGTTCCTACTTCCTGAGATGTTTACCATTCAACAATTACAAAATAATTTATGTTCTAAAGTGGCCATTCCCTAATACCGGATATTATATTAGTAGTAATATTTAAATTACAGTAACGCAGTGGTCAGCTTATTCGCCTCCGAAGCACACTGTTCTAGATTAGAATTTACCCCAAGTTCAGGTGGATTCTAGATTCGACCCAAACTCTGGAGTATCTGGGTCCATGGTTCCTGAAATTGCAAAGGTAGTCTAGACACAGAACTTCCACATTTCCGTTGCTTTTGTACCACACGCATAAAATAGCGTTGCCTGATACCGTACACTTAACACTCTAAGCATAAGCAAGACAAATTTGAAGTGTATAAGTACGTTCAGAACTTCTGAATTTAAAAATGTGTTTCCTAATTTTATTTCATTAAGTTACTTAGAAGATATAAGTATTTTATATTAAAACGGGTTGCGTACTAAATCTCCTTAAAACCTCTTCGTTAGTCATTTACTTTTCATTAGATGGGAATAATGCTGTTATTTAATTTTATGGGTATACTAATATTACGGTAGCAAAGGTAGCAAACACATGTCACCAAAATGATCTCAGTTATCAATTAAAGGTTAAATAACCTACGAGTATATCTTGTTGAGATCGTAGGTTCAATGTCTAAGTTTTAACAGTTTACCATAACAAAGGGAGGCCTTTACTTCTAATCCTGTACGTCTAACTCTGACACCCCAGATGGGGACAGGATTTTACAAGAAATCAAACGGTATACCGGGCTCAAAACACTTTGTTTACAGTGGTTTAATTTGGTGTAAATTGTGTAAAACATAATTTCTCAATATGTCGTTCAAGTTGCACTTTTAATTTTAATTTCGTTTTTAAAAAATTACAGCGTTCCACAATACTCACAAAAAATTCTAAAACTCGATATGGATTATATACCGAGACGGAACTAAACGAATAAACCAAATGCCTGTTTTAAATACACACTCGGTAGAGGATTATAGCACGTAAACAATGATCCGCTTAATGCCCTAAAATAGAGGATATATATGTTTGAATTGTTTCCCTAATAAATTTAACTAAAATTAACTTTTGCTAAATATTAATCTTCGAAAACTGATTCTAATATACTAAAAACCGTATATACATCCCCTTCATCAGGAAAATTGAAAATTGCTTCACACTTAATACTGGAACATATATTTCAACAAACACAATAAATATTACTTTTTTTACGCACTGTAATGTATAAAACCTATAAACATTTTATATAAAACTGTTTACGTCTGCCAGTTCCTGTATAAAACTGAGAAAGCCAATTCCTACTAAGAAAAACTCAAGAAAGACATTCAAGTAAGTGACCAGTTCAACATAATAATTGCACAAAGTTCATCGACACCTGTGCTTTCCACTTGTTCAATTGTTCAGCTAAATTAGACCGTTTTCTACACAGCTGCCCTACATGGTGTGTAAACATTAATTTTACTACGGCCGTGATAATTAACATCATAGCACACAGATCACATTACTTGAGAAAGCCGACTATAGAAATTTCACCTAAAATGCTATTTGACTTTGAAGGTTTAAGACAGATAATTTAATTTAAAAATCTAATTAAGCGTGTAACCATGTAATTAAGCGTAAACGTTTAGTAACAAACTTCATCTCATTTTAGGTACATAGTCCTGTCTTACTTCTCTCAGATTTTCATCAGGTCAGTGATTCTTTTCAGATTGTCAGTTCACCGCATTAGAGGACGTCATCTCTATCTCTTCCCCAGATTCCAAAATAGTGTTAAACTACTTTCCATCGCTTCGTTTTCGCTTTAGATCGGTTACTTCTTCAGCAACGCATTCTTCTGTAGCACACATCCAATCGTTCTCCTGTTATGATTTAATATTGTTCTCAACATACGGGCCCCGATCCCTCTCTTTGTAACTTTCACTGCACCTAATGATGAAACGTTTCGCATAACGTAACAATTCGGGAACCTGGTTAATTGGCTCAGGTCAATTAAACAGGCTGCCATTATCTTTACAATATCATAAATAACTGGAAAGTAAACAAAAGTTAAATAGGATCCCGTGAATTGAGGAATATTGACAGGGGTTTGTAGAGTTATTCACTCACCTTTTTGGACCATGACATCTCTTTATTACATATGGTGATTAAGTTCTCTATTGAAAGTTCTCAAACAATATAGTTTACTATATGATTAAATATATAAATTACAACTTTACAAAGGGGCCTCAAAATATGATGTACATCCTTTTTAATTAATTCCACGGATCCGGGATCAAATACATTAAATGAATAATGGTCACCTTGCCATGTACAATATTGAAACTCTAACCATTTGAAGAATGGTTTTTTATTAATCTTCTAAAACAACAAATATTAGATTACATGTTACCTATAATGTCAGTTTTCTAAAGTCTTTAATGTTATTACATTAAAAGCATAATTTTTAAAGTCTTTAATATGATAATTTAAATTGTCTTTTGGGGTTTATAATTTTGTAACTCTTAACCATGGAAGACAAGCCTCCATGTCACCTGTGTGTTTCCTGAAGTTGCTGCAGAATTAGTTCTTCGGTCCTCCTGATGTTTCTTGAAGTTCAGTCGTTACATTATCATACTTTGGTGGTGAAGTTCTAGAAGTATGTGAAATCATCCCTGGTGTGGTACATTCATCTCAGGCGACTGTAGTTATTCTTAGTAATTCTTGTAGTTAGAACACATAGATAGAAAGTTTGTTTCACTGTTATACACTTCACATGATGATAGATTATTTTACTATCACCTTCTTGGTCGTAATACTGTATTATTTACATGGTCCGTTATTTTATAATATAGAGAGATGTCATCACCACACAACTTTACTTATTTAACAAGTCATTGTATCAAGATTTTCACATTTTTATAAACGCGTAGCGAAATAACGCTTTACGCTGCTTACGGCGTGAGCGCTCCATTCCAAGTGGCAGAAAATAGTTAAGGGGAGCGTAGTAATCACAAGACAATTACTAGGCTACATAAAAGTAGTTCCGTTTTTATAATTTTAATTAAAGGACTACGGTTGATTAAATAATTAAATCGTGATATTCTTAGTTGCAGAAGTTATCAAAGTACGTAACAATGGTCTTATTTAATTATTTAAATAATAACAAATTTACAATAATACTTAGTTTATTTAGGGGTCAGAAAACAAGTTAATTCTGGTCAGTTCCTGTTTATGCAGGAATAAATAATAAGCTTTACCCTTTCTGTACAATTCAATTCCCATTTAATTTTATTATTAGACTTATTTTAAATATTATTATTATTAAATGATTGCCATAAGATTTAGTTTACAATGTGAGATTTTAAATTTCTTTTATTTCATTTTTTTCCTTTTTTAAAATCGTCACAATGACTGCTTTGTGAGACTTGCTGCTTTGTACTTTTGCTCAGTAGCAACAACAGAAATTAAAGATTTTGTTGCGAAAGAAGTGGAGCAGACATGGGGTGTTAAGAATCGATTTAAGAGAATAACTCTACCAATGAAAAAGGCAATACCAAATGGGACTGTTACGAACTTTTAGGATCGTTTCTATCCATTTTATGAATTCGTTGTAATAAAGTGGTTACAATAATGACCCTGTCCTATCGTATAATCTTTTCCGCAACCGTTCTCCGTATTTTTCAGCCATGTTTCTTATATCTTCTTTCAAGACTTCAAGCCTAACTAAAATATATATTGCTTCTTGTTCTTAAATTTTTTTTTTCTTTTTCTAGAAAAACAATCTCCTTATAATTGCTCCAGAGCTAAGAACAATGTTATTAACATTGTTATTAACAGGTACATAAAACATATTAGAATACTTGGGTACTTGGGTTTTTCACTTACGTCTTATCTTAAGAATATTGGTGGTGGTGTGTGTGTGTGTGTGCGCGCAGATATTTTTCATATATAGTATGTCTAAGAAACAAGAGAATGACTCCTCCTGACATGAAATAACAGGAATTGGCTATATGCGGTTCCCACCTATCCCTATTTGTTAAGTGTTGTCTAGAAAGAAAAGAGAAACAAAAGTAGTACATGGTTAGTACGAATTATTTAAAACCTACATATTCGCATGCAATTCCACAACACTATTCCAATATTAAGATGTAACAAAAATACAGCATTATTCATTAGAGGCATACAATAAATTCAGTGTGGCCATAAAGATAATTGCAAGAACAAAGCTATTCCCTGTTTTCCGATCAAAGTCAAAGCCACTCGGTTTGAGGTCACGCCTAACACGCTTTAACAAGCTCTTATTAGTAATTTCGTTATACTAAATAGCGTTTTTGTCGTAGTAGTGTAGCCAGAATTTTTCCATAAATGGGGTGATAGACTACTGACCTAGATTTTTCCATGAAAGGGTTTATATATTGGGATTTTTCCACAGTGGTGAGTTAATAATGAGAAGCGGGAGGAAAGATGTCGGTAGTAGGAAATTCACCAATTTCTTGCCCACTGAGTACGGCTTGCAGATTGTACGCATACGTACTAACACTAAAAGTGGTTTTAAGAATTTTTAACAAACACATTATAATGGTAACGTATTCAGTTTTAAGCGATTATTCATCAAATTATGTTTTGATGGAAACGTGCAGAAACCAATAGAAAATGTTAATAGAAAAACGTTACAGACGCAGAATGACACCATACATTTATCGTTCTCTGTATAAGAAAATACAGCAAAACAAAAAGGAATGGCGTCCTGTACACTGAAACTTTTCCTAATCTAATGTCAGTTTCAAAAATTTGAACAGGAAGTTACAAAAATAGTCTGAAAATTCCAACAAGCAAAGAACAGCGGGTAGCTGTAGTTTATGCTGGAGTTAAAAATAGGTTTGTACCCAATGCGTTTTAATATTTAGATCGGGCACCAAATCAGCTGACTATCACCACACGAAGTACGAAAAATATGAAAACTACTTTACTGAAATGCTTACTCTGAATTTTAATAAAAATAGTGTAAGAGTAATATATGCTGACTACTACTATATAATACAAATAAATCTACTCCTAAAATCATCAACAAAAAAGGCAGACACGATTGAGTAGATAATGAACCATTGTCTTCCTTGTAGTCTATATCTGTTAAAACCTGAGCTCTAAGCACTAATTAAACAAAATAAACTCGGCAAAAGATGAATTTACCGTTTTATGACTTTAACGCTATCACCAATGTCTTAATCTTATAGAAAATATTTGAACTATCGTGAAGGAGCATGTTAACACACTATATGTTAGAAAAACATACACTTTTCGGAGGGCAGTGCCACAACTTAGTAACAAACGAATCTGAATATATTTTGGTGCAGACTGGACATCAAGATGTGACTACGTCATGACACTAAAAAGTGATTATCTAAAAGCTAAAAAGTGTGGCAGACGAAACAATGAATAATGTAAACAATATTACGCTATTCAGAATGAAGAAGATTTGCTAATGATGGTTATTGTAATGGAAACGTCAGTAGATGGAAGAACTTAGTTATATTTTAAATTGCATACATACCACTTAAGCACAGCTTTAGGCAACAGCTTTGTTTCATTCATGTTGTTTCTGCTATGCTGTATAGACATGTCTACTTTTTCTAATTACGTGCACGCGCGTGTTAATTTTTTTGCGATTGCCATAAATGTGCTGAAACAATACAGAATACTACATAGATTAGAATTATTTTAATAACGTGACAAACGTAACATTCGTACATTGTCAATTAATTAAAAAACTGTCAATTTAAAAAAAGTATATTTTTAAAAACGAATTTCACTTAAGAGCATATACTCCACTACCGAATGGATTATTTTTCATGATTCGCAGTGGACTATAGGCACAATCTTCAGCAATATGTAACTGGCCACATCTACAAGGGCTATATGTACTTAATGTTATCCGTAGCACCCTACCTGAGTAATACATTGAAGTTACGTCATTGACTGTAAACCCTTTGAAGCACAAGAACTACGGTATTTGACATGTAGTAACACTCAGTTGTATAAGTAAGAGGTACCTTCATGGTGACGTATTATAATACTTATGAACTGCTGTATCTCACCAGCTGTGTTTGGAGGCTTATGGAGGCCAACCAATCTAAGAAACTCTCGAAGACACGTATGACAGTTGATAGGTGTCGGTAAGTGAGGAGACGATAAACAATTAAGTACGGAAGCTAAATGTGACACGTGTGAGTGCAAAAATTGTTCCTTCAGTGAATAATAGGTCTGCTATAAAATTGACCCTTAAAAATTCTTAGAGAACAGTTTTACAGCCTCCCTGTATGTGCACGTATTGCCTCCAACGCTCATCATTTTTTGAACAAAAGATCTCGTTCCTTATATACTAAGCATATAAGTATGAATAAAGTCACTGTTTACATCACATATACCATACAGACTTAGCCGTTTACACATGGATAAACACACAGTCCCCCTCTCTTCACTCTCAAACTCTCTCTCTCTCTCACTCTCTCTCGCTCGCGCTCTGTAATGTACCTCTATCGTTTCTCACGTCCACCTTCTATTACCCTTCCACCTCACTCTAATATTGTTGATCAAGCAAAACTTGTAAATAAATTGTGACCTACTTGTTTATTTACTCGTTTCCAATACATTTTCGACTTTTTCAATACAGATAATGCTTCGCTACACGCATTCATAATTTACGATGGAATTCTTAAATAGTTTGTCAAGATGATGTTTTTAGCGAGTCTTTTTCTATGCTTTTTAGTGACATGTAAATTAACATCTGACAGAGAACTTTGTTCGTCTTGTCAGATGTTTGTGCACACTATTATTCTTGATTATTTTATTTTTCAATAAGTAATGTTTGTCTACGGAAATAATATATTTTACTACTCCACACTGATTTAGATGTTATACTTCTGCACACTCTCACATCTCCGTCTTAATTTTGATCAATCGATTTAAATATCAAAAAATTTAAAATAGTCTATCTCACTCAGTAATAATTAGCTAACATTAATTCACCTGAAACTAGAACATTCACGTGTATTAGTATACCACAATAATAATAATACAATTATAACATATTTCTGTAATATTTACACGTACTGTACTGCACTTTGCGTTACTGCATCATAGTTTACATGTGTTATAAACATAATGGCAATATCAATACTATATTAATTTGTGCTAATTTATAGTATATTACAACGTTAAATAAATGTGAGCCCCACGTTCTTGGGATCCATTTATTTTACAACATTACTTTCGGTGTAAATTTATGACAGGTGTAATCGTAATAATAATAAAACAACGTAATATGGTTTAAAATTATTTAAAAATTTATTAATCCAAAATTTCTTTTTTGTTTGCGGTTTAAAAATATCATTATTATTCGCTTGTGTCTAGCCGTAGCACACATCTAATTATTAACATATAAGTGATAATCTCGTATTACACATAGACATAATATACAATCTTATACTATAATAAACATTTGTAATTATCTAATATTGCTCTCGGCTTGCTCATTAGTGTGATAATTATTAGATTATCTAATCTCTTTCTAATAATCTAATTTCTTTTGATTATACTGCATATGCATTGTTTTGTTTTCTAATAAAAATTTACTATTTACTTTTATATTAATCATTGACTAAGTTATTGATTCAGAATTATAGTTTCATACTTTTAAACATTACTCTAATTACTATACAAATAAATATTTACATTTACAAAATTTATTAATTCATCTTTGAATTAGATTGTCTTTCTTTTTCTTTTTACATCGTTAATTATATTGTCTTTATGTGAGTCTTTGTTTTACAAATACATGGTTGTTTTTCACCTTATTGTCGTGGTAAATAGGCAGCGTATCCTTTTCGGTCCTAACTCCTCGATTCTGGATGCTCCTCTGTAGTCGTGTAGTCCTGGAGTCCTTGATCCTCGTCCTTCAGCTCCTCTCCGCCGTCCGTTGCCTCGTCCCGTACGCTGGATTCTATTTCATGTACTTGGCTGCTTCCTCGTATCCCGTCATGGCCTCAGGTTGCAGGTGCTCTCACGAAAATGATGAGTAGTCGTGAAGAACCTCCGGCTGCTGCTATGGTTGAACGAGAAAGAGTTGTTGTCTTTGGGCAGAGCCTCCGGCTGCCACTATGGTTGAACGAGAAAGAGTTGTTGTCTTTGGGCAGAGCCTCCGGCTGCCACGGTAGTTGTACGAGAAAGAGAAATGACGTTAGCGCGTCTCAAGTATTTATACCCTAGGGCGCAAAAATCTTGTTTCGACAATATTCTGCATGTCTGAGTCTGTCGTTGGCGTCCCTTTTTAAACACGATTCTTTTCACACTTAATTCGCTTGTCTTCGCGACATGCGAAGTCTTTTGCACATTACCCGATATTCATCTTGTCGGTAATTTTTATGTGTTCACTGTGTATAAACCGTTTTTTCCTATCTTAATTAACATAAGTTTTATTTATATTTATTTTCACTATAATCACACTTTTTATTCTTTTCGCACTATTTTTTATACACATGTGCGTCTTATTTTTAAACACACTTTGGCGTATTTGGTTTTGTGATATTATGCACAGAATATTTACAAAATAAATAAATTCATATAATTAATAGCGTTCATTAAGGGTGACATTTTGCATGAATCGACAGGTCTCACACACACATGTAACATACACGTGTACACACAGACATAGTGGAGTGGCGTGATCAACCTGTCCCAACATGAAAGTTGGTCGTTCCATTTACAGTTCAGATTGAAAGCTGAATTATTACTGCTAACAATCTGAATTATTTATTTACTTTAATTATTTATTTTAATTACTTTGTGGAATGCACAGTACCCTATACATTTCTACTGTTGCAATATATATTTATTAAAATTAAGATTTGTTACAACTAGTGGAATTAATAATATGAATGGGTGCGCAAATATTTTAAATTTCACTTTCCGCTATAGGAAAGGCGTACTTATACTGAACGAACAGGCGAACATACAGGGTCTGTACGAACTGAGTCAATTTTTGCCCGTGTAGAAAAGTACTCAGCGGGCAGAAACAAGCAAGACTGTTGAAATCGATGGCTCGGCGAAAATTTAACAGAACTATAGTAACAAAAAGGAAGTAAGTTGTAGGAGAAATAGAGTGAGAATCGAAGAAATGTTTCCTAAAAGTAGTTGCGAAGAGATACAGAGATATTCTCTTGATTTCGTTTCACTCCCATTACAGTTGTAACGTACAGCTGGAAATGTAGGATACGTTAAAATATTCAAACTTCAGCGACTTCTGTGTAAATCACAATTATAATTTTTTTGGACCATCAAAATGGAGAAATCCAAACTCAGAACAACGAATGAATGTGGTGTAAGTTAAAGATAGATATGCAGAGAAAAGTAGGTAGGGATTAGTGTTACTACATTCCAAACCTGCCTTTCTGAATATCAATGGAGAAATTTTCACGGATCAGAGAATTATTTTTAGGTATAATAAAGGTTACTAACAGGATTTATTCCTCCAAATATTCTTTAGTATTTTATAAATAATCGTTAAATCAAAATAATTAAAAAGTAAACCTAATAAAAATAGTAAAATAAGGAACTTAAAAGAAATAACACAAATCACGTGCAAGGAGCGCGTGGAGGAGGTGTCAGAGTGTGTGTGTGTGTGTGTGTGTGTGTGTGTGTGTGTGTGTGTGTGTGTGTGTGTGTGTGTAGTAGGTTAATGTGTGTGCTTGCGTGTGCATAATATGAAGCACGCGTATGCTCGCAGTGTATTTCGTGTAGACGAGGTTTGCGTGCGTCTATACTGTATTCATATTTATAATGAATACGTGCGCGCGTGTTTGCATATTGGCGCGAATTGTGAACTATTAATTTGTAACAGCTCAATACTTGACAATACAGCTTAATAACTCTAGGGACAAATGTGACACTAGATTTTAAAATACCCTTATTGTTTTATTACCTACACACTACTAGCTCACTCGAGAAATTATTTCTGTCCTCACACTTATCACTTTCAGCCAGTATGGAAATACAAGTTTTTTATACTGGTAACGAGTGAGGAACAAGGATCATAAGACAATTATAATATTAAGAAAAAGAAATTGTAACAATTTTCAGTCGATGGGGTTATTGAGACGTAACTGAACACAGAGCACTATAATTCAGGAAGAGATTAATGGCAAGAGAAGAAGAGAGTTTGGAGAGTCTGAGAGACCTTCGCGTATGGAGAGAGCTAAAATACAGAGAGGCATGAAGTCTGCGACTCTTTGTTGACTGTCAATAGACAATTTTACTAAAGAATAAGAATAAATACTTGTACGCATAATTAAATAGTTAGGATTGTAAAACCACATATTATTGTAACAAGTAACTATAATTCATTAAAACCTGCATTTGCTTTGTAATTTAAAAACAAATACTTTCATGTTCGTAGTATACAGAAATCGGACTTGAAGTCTCAGTGATAATGCAGCAGAATATCTGAACAAGACACCAAATACACAATACCAAAGAACAGCACACAATGAGTAACTATGGCTATTCAGTTTCTAAAAAAATGAAAATATTGGGAACGCAGTTGGCAACTAGTGGATGTGGATATTGTAACGAAACAGAACGCTGTAGGAATAATTAAAAATAATAAACTATGCGACCTCATTCAAGGATAGAACCAAGCATTATGATCACCAGCTAATAAACAGAAACCCCCAAACTTGAAGATAATGAATGGACCAAAATTAACTCAATCACACCAACCATTGACCTGACTATGACAAACAAATAATAACCAGACATTACCCAGTAAGATAGGGCAACAAATCAATAAAAAGGTAAAGCAGTAATCAAACACCAAATAAATCAACAAAATCAAAATAATAAAGAGTACAGCCATAGAAAAAATGTATATTGCCTATAGAAATAAATAGATCAATAAAAATCTGTCATTGTGTATAATAAGGTAACCAAAGGGGCACCAACCCCTATAGTGACATAAGTGAAAACAAACACATAAAAGGTGGAATAATGATAATACACACAAACTATAGTTAAACAGCATAGTGTTATTTAGTATTAAGGAGTGATGTTCAGTCAATCAGAATTGACACTAGTAATTTAGGAATTAACACACAAACAATTGTTTAGCAGTGTGGGACAATTTAAATGTAGTAAGTTATAATTATTAAAATAAGGAGTATAGTTAAGGGTTTTGTTTTACATTATAAAAGTTTCACGTTACTAGCAGATCAAGTTAAAATAATATTACATCAAAAGGTCATAGTCAACTGTCATCCATCATTCTAAATTGTTAAATAAGATAAAGGGAAAATCCACAAAATACTAAATTTTACATGACCAAACCAGGCCATGTTTGGTATCAAATGATTTGTAATTCTATTCTTATTAACAACATAGACATTGTATTAAATATTATTGTATTATGATAAAAAAAAAAATGTGAAGGCAAATTATAAAATGTAATGTATTTTAAGGGTCTTAGTCATGTAACAGTTGAACTTTGCATAATGGGCCAATAAGAATCCAAGACATGTTGGTCAGTTTCCATGACAAAAAGAAGAAATTAAATACTCGATTGTTAACCACGATGGAACACGGTTGAGGAGTGCAGATAAAGAATATTATTATGTACAAAATTTTTAAAAAGCAAGAAATCAAACTCAGAAGAATAAATTGCCAAACGGAACAATCATGAAGTCATTACAACAAATCATATAACTCAACAGGAACGACTACCAGTGAAATGAAGAAATTCTAAAGTGATTAATAAGAACCTAAATTAAATCTAACTGAGGTATCAAAGAAGATAATAAACAAATTAATGAAAATTTTAAACGGATGAAGGAACAAATGAAGGAAAAATCGACAGGAATGAGGAGAATGTAAAACAAAGTAACGAAAAACATGAAGCCAATAATGAAAATTTTAAACGAATGGAAGAAAAATTTGGCAGCATCAAAGAAGACAATAAACAGACAAATGGAAAAATAGACAGTATGACGGAAGAAATACACGAAAATTCAAGGAGACAAAACGAGGCTTTGAGTGAAAATTTAATAAAACAAATGGAGGAAAGATTTGACAAGAATAAAGAAGAAACTAATGAAAATTTTAGGAAACAAAACGAGAACACTAATGAGAATTTAAAAAAAAATAAATGAAAAAATAGCCAGTAGTAAGAAAAGTACTAGTGAAAGCTTAAGGCAAACCATAAATGAAAATAATAACCAAATGAAGGAAGAGTTCAGACAAATAAATGAAGAGAATTTAAGACGAATCAATGGGAGGATTGAACAGGCAAATGATACAATTAACCAGAAGATGGATAAAAACGATGAAGAAAGGAGACAAGAAATAGCTGACACGAATGAGAGGTTGGAAAAAGCTAACGAAACCATTACACAAAATAGAGTAGTATTAAATGCCAGAATAGACCGGGTCAAAGAAGATAATCGGGTTCTAGTGGAAGGGATACAGAAGGAACAAGAAAACTTGGTAAATTTACAGAAACAAAGCGGTGAAAGGTGTGATAGCATTAACGCTACGGTGACTAATCTGACAGGTCAAGTCCGCCAACACCAAGAAGAAATTGAAATGATTAGAGCCAGACCAAATAATATTGCTCATATCTCCACGAATGAAAACAGAGGAGGAATCAATTTCAAAAATTACCGGAGAATCCCATGGAATTCCTTGCATGAACAGAGGAACACTTTAGTAAACATCGTATAACAATATGGAACTCGATTCGCGAGATGTTAGATGAGTATTTTAAGGAGATAACAGAGAACTGGTAGACCGCGACACGGAATGACATCATTGATTACACACAATTTAAGAAATTATTTAAAGAAAAATATTGGTCGGAATCGACACAAAACATTATCAGGGACAACAGCTGTCATGGTAGATATGACGTGAATAGAGGTACCTCTCCAACCACTTACTTCTTGGGAAAGGTGTGTTTGGCTAGACACCTGGAGCCGAAAATACCTGAGAAATGCCTGGTAACTAAAATGGCGTACCACTATGATGTAGGAATTGCCAGAGCCCGTCTGGGAAGCCAAATTAAAACCATTTACGCAATGGCTGACTTGTTAGAAAATTACGAACACGAAGATTACTACCGACGAAGCAGACAACGAACTGATCGGTACGATTCGGGGAATAATAACCATGGAATGAGTAAACCATGGATAATAATAATACTAATAATCGAAATAATTATAATTTTAATGGTAATGATCGTAATCACAATGCAAGTATTACCCCGAATAATAATCAGCAAATGAACCTCAACCGTAACCCAATAAATTCTTATAATAATAACAGGGCAAATCAAAACTACAATCATAGTAATACAGTGAACCATAATTATAATAATTACAGAACCAATCAGAATTACCACAATTTTAGAACCAATCCGGAATTTAATGCTAAACCAAGGTAACAATAATAATAATCGCCATACCGGCCTAGGATCAATTACATTAGTGCAGAAGAGGGTGATTACAGAAGATATCAACAACCACAGAGGAATAGTTTTGACAACCACTATAATCAAAGAGGGAAATATCGGAGGAATGAATCACCATGACAACAGAGCAAGAAGAAGTCGAAGCCAGGAGGACCTCCGAGAACAGAGGATAATTGAACCGTTTAACAACCTGGACAATGAACAACCAGGAACCAGCACAGCATTCCAGGCGAATCAACCGGCATGCCCGGACAACAACCACGATAACACTAATTTAAACGGGGGGAGGCAGTGTAAACCCCTCACGACCCATCACTGCTCCTATTTACTGGGTATAAACATAGACAAACTTTAGGGACTAACGGTCGAAAACTTACTATAATATACAACCACTATTTGAAAATTTTCGCGCAGAACTACTGGAGGAAACGGTGACAAGTATAATCAACCATAATAATTAAATTTTATATATAACTGCAGAAATCGAAGGAATTCCAACATGAATCATGATAGATACCGGTGCCAATGTGTCACTAATTAACGACACTGAATTAGATAAAATACAAAAGCAAAGTAAACATATAATACCCACCTTACCTGTCAATAATATTATCCTAATAGGTGCCACTGGGCGTCAAAATAAAACAGCGCGGAACAAGTCTCATTAGAATTAAAAAGCAATGGTGTTATCATTAACATTATATGTCTAGTCGCAATCGGCTTACCATTTGAATTATTAATAGGATGTGATGTATTGAGGAAATACTCAGCCATTATTGATCTGAGCAAGGAGAAGTTGTCCTTGTACTCAGAAGGTGCAGTGTGGGCGGCGGAGTTAATAGGAAGCGATGGTGCCCCTCCTGGCCGTGCCCACCACCAAATTAGGGAATTAAATTATTTAAAGAATGACACACCATGCGAAAGGATAATTTATAAAATGACAAATGACGACCTATGGAATAGTAAACTACAGGAAATAAGAGAATTCAGAAACAAAGGAACAGATAATTTGACAGCAAGACAAAGAGAAGATCTAATTACAATATATAAGAAATATAAGCATGTATTTTCCGAAGAACCGGGAAAGGTAAAAAACTATTAGTGTAAAATACAATTCAAGGAACATGTGGAATTCCACAGAGAAACCTATCCTATTCACTAAAGGAGGCGGTTAGGGCTGAAATTAATAAAATGTTACAAAATGATATCATTGAGCATAGCCAATCACCATTTACTAGCCCAATAGTAGCAATTCAGAAGAAAAGTGGACAGGTCCGATTTTGTTTGGATGCCCGTGAAATTAATAAAATGATAATAAACGATTGTACGTCACCCGGAGACATAGAAGAGATTCTAAAAAAGTTCCACGGCACAAGGTTCATCAGTACATGGGACACAGTTTGTGGTTACTGGCAGGTGGAGTTGCATCCGAAGAGTCGACAATATATGGCTTTCATTTTTGAGGGACGAAACTACCAGTTCAAGAGACTGCCCTTTGGATTAGTAAACTTGGTAGCAATTTTTGTCAGATGTATGGACCAGGTACTGGGTCAGGAAGCGCTCCAATTCACCACGGTTTATGTAGACGACTTGTTAATTACCTCATCCAACTGGGAGGAACATTGTCACAGAATGGAATATGTATTGAGAAAATTAGCCGATAATAACATAACTTTAAAACTCGAGAAATCAAAATTAATAGCGAAGGAAGTTCAATTCTTAGGGTTCAACTTGACTGAACAAGGGATTTCCCCATCACAAGAAAAAGTTACAGCCATCCAAAAATTCCCACAGCCAAAAAACAAAAGACTACTACAATCATTCTTAGGACTCTGTAATTATTACAGGAAGTTCCAAAACAATTATTTTCAGTTAACATCTAAATTCCAAGAACAGCTGTCCTCCAAGAACAAGTGGATATGGGGACATGAACAAGACACTATTTTACAACAAATAAAAGATAAATTTTTAGAAACAGTGATACTTCATCACCCAAATTTTAATCACCCATTTTTCTTAAACTGTGATGCCAGTGATTTCAGTCTCGGAACAGTATTATACCAAGAAGATGAAGAAGGTAACCATTTGCTCATCAGTTTCGCCAGTAAGGTGTTACACCACTGCGAAAGAAAATATAGTGTAACCAAAAAGGAACTACTAAGCATAGTCTTTGCCTGTGGTAAATTCCGAACATACATCCTAGGATATCCTGTAACCGTTAGAACAGATCATAAATCCATTTTATTTTTGTGAAGTTGTAAGCTGAGTCACAGAAGGCTTACAAGGTGGATACTCGCCTTGCAAGAGTATAATATCAAATGGGAATACATTCCAGGGAGTAAAACGTAATAGCAGACGTGCTATCACGAATAAACATAGACACCCAGACATTTGAGGGAGAGAAGGAAAAAATCACCAAGGTATACAACATTCTCAAAAGTAGATCAGATCTGGAGGCATTACTGCAAAATATCAGAGTCAACCAACTATTAGACCCAAAATTAATAAACGTCAAGGAATGTTTGGAGAACCAAATCACCATAATAAACAGATTCTGTTGTTTACATGATGGTATATTATTTACAAAAAGTACTTTAAAACAAGAAAACTGGAAAATAATCATTCCCAGAACTATGGAAAGGGAACTAGTGTTGGACTATCACATAAGATACGGACATATGGGTGCAGTAAAGGTAGTAAAGGCTTTGGAGGAGAATTGCTACATCAAGAACATAAACAGGAAGGTAAAAAATTATATAAAACCCTGTCATATTTGCCAGTTAGTAAAAAATAATAACGAAAGAAAGGAAGGTATAATGATATCAATATCATCTGAACAAAAACTAGAAAAATTATTCCTGGATATATGCGGACCATTCCCTCGTAGCGAAGGTAGAAGCAGATACAAGTATATTATTATCATTATGGACCATTTCACCAAATTGTACCCAATCAGTCGGGCAACCACGCAAAAAATTCTTGAGGTAATAACCAATCAACACATCCCAGAAATAGGAACACCCATCTCAATAGTTACAGATCATGGTACGCAATTCCGAGGCAGAAAATGGAAGAACGCATTGTTAGAGCTGAGAATCAAAAGTTATAAGACATCAGTATACCACCCCGGTAGTAATCCGACGGAGAGAGTACTGAGAGAAGTGGGTAGAATATTAAGAACATATTGTCACCACCAACAAAGGAAGTGGCCAGAATACTTATCAGCCACAGAAGATTTTATAAACCTATCGTATCATCCATCAATAAATTGCACTCCATACACAGCCATGCACGAAAAACGACCACCCAGAGAGATCCAAGAATTAATTAAGTTTCCTGAATCCCAGAATTATCAATTTAACAAAATAAGATTTTATTTTAGAATAATAGAAAATCTGGAAAAGCGGAAAAACAAATACCAGAAAATCAAGGGCAAAATAATTAAATATGAAGTAGGAGAGAAGGTATTGGTAAGGAACAGGGAATTGCCCAGCACTCTAGAAGGAATCTCGAAGAAATTGTTATTACTCTACGTAGGACCATATACAGTAACAAAAAACCACAACAATAACACGTATGAATTAACCGACCCTATTTCAAATTAAGATAAAGGCAATTACAATCAACTGTCGCTGAAGAAATATCACGAAGAAGAAAATGAAAATGTAACATAAGTAATTATGCCATCACACGTAAGGAAGTGTTCAGAAATAATTACTTCTGAAGGAGGGCAATTTGTAACGAAACAGAACGCTGTAGGAATAATTAAAAATAATAAACTATGCGACCTCATTCAAGGACAGAACCAAGCATTATGATCACCAACTAATAAACAGAAATCCCCAAACTTGAAGATAATGAATGGACCAAAATTAACTCAATCACACCAACCATTGACCTGACTATGACAAACAAATAATAACCAGACATTACCCAGTAAGATAGGGCAACAAATCAATAAAAAGGTAAAGCAGTAATCAAACACCAAATAAATCAACAAAATCAAAATAATAAAGAGTACAGCCATAGAAAAAATGTATATTACCTATAGAAATAAATAGATCAATAAAAATCTGTCTTTGTGTATAATAAGGTAACCAAAGGGGCACCAACCCCTATAGTGACGATATGACGTGAATAGAGGTACCTCTCCAACCACTTACTTCTTGGGAAAGGTGTGTTTGGCTAGACACCTGGAGCCGAAAATACCTGAGAAATGCCTGGTAACTAAAATGGCGTACCACTATGATGTAGGAATTGCCAGAGCCCGTCTGGGAAGCCAAATTAAAACCATTTACGCAATGGCTGACTTGCTAGAAAATTACGAACACGAAGATTACTACCGACGAAGCAGACAACGAACTGATCGGTACGATTCGGGGAATAATAACCATGGAATGAGTAAACCATGGATAATAATAATACTAATAATCGAAATAATTATAATTTTAATGGTAATGATCGTAATCACAATGCAAGTATTACCCCGAATAATAATCAGCAAATGAACCTCAACCGTAACCCAATAAATTCTTATAATAATAACAGGGCAAATCAAAATTACAATCATAGTAATACAGTGAACCATAATTATAATAATTACAGAACCAATCAGAATTACCACAATTTTAGAACCAATCCGGAATTTAATGCTAAACCAAGGTAATAATAATAATAATCGCCATACCGGCCTAGGATCAATTACATTAGTGCAGAAGAGGGTGATTACAGAAGATATCAACAACCACAGAGGAATAGTTTTGACAACCACTATAATCAAGGAGGGAAATATCGGAGGAATGAATCACCATGACAACAGAGCAAGAAGAAGTCGAAGCCAGGAGGACCTCCGAGAACAGAGGATAATTGAACCGTTTAACAACCTGGACAATGAACAACCAGGAACCAGCACAGCATTCCAGGCGAATCAACCGGCATGCCCGGACAACAACCACGATAACACTAATTTAAACGGGGGGAGGCAGTGAAAACCCCTCACGACCCATCACTGCTCCTATTTACTGGGTATAAACATAGACAAACTTTAGGGACTAACGGTCAAAAACTTACTATAATATACAACCACTATTTGAAAATTTTCGCGCAGAACTACTGGAGGAAACGGTGACAAGTATAATCAACCATAATAATTAAATTTTATATATAACTGCAGAAATCGAAGGAATTCCAACATGAATCATGATAGATACCGGTGCCAATGTGTCACTAATTAACGACACTGAATTAGATAAAATACAAAAGCAAAGTAAACATATAATACCCACCTTACCTGTCAATAATATTATCCTAATAGGTGCCAATGGGCGTCAAAATAAAACAGTGCGCAAGCAAGTGTCATTAGGATTAAAGCAATGGTGTTTAGAATTAAAAACAACCCACACAACATTAATAACTGATAAACATTCTCTAAAAGTAACCAAGAACATAATATAAGAAATAGTGAACACGAAGTGACAATATTTTATTAAAATACATTGGAATCCAATATACTCTAACCACAACGGACAACACATCAGCCATGATTATGACGTCACTCAACAACCAGGATGCATTGCGCACATAGCGAAATGAATATTTTACCAGCCATATTGTAAAACATTAATAATTATTTATAATATTATATTAGATAATAAGTATTAAACTATTTCTATTGTAATGTACTCTTTATTGTTTTTTTTAATAGATGGAACCTTGCGTAGCAGCCAAAAGAATTCACGTTTATATACTTAATTTATTTGACATGACCCTGAGATAAGAATCGATCATTGCTAACGTGTATATCGAAATAACCATTTTTACTAAACTGAATAAAATTTTCGAAGATTAAACAATAATATTACCAATATCATTTCCATGTGTTTTATTTCTCGCGAACGTAAGGTATAATTAGGATTCGCTCTACACGCACAAAGATCAAGAAGACGTCTGAGAGTGGTACAAATAACAAAAATCACGAAACCGAAATTAACCTCAACGAATGCGTTGAGATGGAAATCGAACGTATACATTAAGGAATTATTTCGGGACGATACAACCGCTACATTCAAATAGTGAAGCAGTCGAACTGAAGAATTCTCTTTAGTCAATTCCAAAATTAATAGATAAGGAAGAGTCATCCAGAATTTAAAATTATAATTTAATAAATTTAACAAATACGAGGAATAAACACGTAACAATAATATCAACTGATAAAACAAATACACATAGAGCAGAAGGATTTATTAACAACACAGTTCTATTACATATCAACATTATTAATAATACCAGTATAAACGTTCCGTAATAATATGTGTGTGTGTAAATGCGCGCGCAACGTTTAAACCATAACTGTGTTTACAAAATCTACTGTTCATGCAGATAATGCTACTGTTGGTGGGTATTTGTTCATTATACAATAAATGACTATTGTCATACCAATAATTTATTATTATCACAGACGTACAACTTATTGGTGTGAAAACTTGTTTTTCATTCTACAATTATTTTCAATCGTTACAATTAATTTTACTCATTACAATCGATAGCTCTAACATAGAGTTTCTACAGATAGAAACCCCCTTTAATTGTGATCTGATATAACCTATGAAGAAGAAAAAACTGAAAGTTTAAATATATCTGTCGTAATCATCACTAACTGATGATGTCTCGTCGTGTTGCTAGTCAGCACCGCTCCAAGCTTGAACCTTTATCTCTCCATACGACACCACATACGAATCTCATCCGAAAGCTTCTATTTTCTCCCTCTCTTCTTCTCTCCTTCCACTGTATTCTCACAAACAGTTGTTAGTAACAGGTTCGGATTGAAGAGATATCTTATCCTGTTTATGTGTTTTTTCTTTATAACCTCAGAAGTACCCTACCATCCTTGATTCTTTTGAGAACTACCCACTTTTTTCCATGTATAGGCGAGTTCCTAGACACAAACAAGTAATGCAGATTTAGATACGCGTCTTGCTATACGATGATGTACGAGTTCTTATAAAAGGGGATGGTCCAGTTCCTAGACAACTGTAATAAAGTTAGACTGAATGTCAGGGCAGACAGACAGACCGCTTTAGGATAATTTAGCTTTCGATTTTCCAGGCTTCTGCAATAGTTTGAACAATATTTACTTTTTGAATAATTCTCAGACAGTAATAATTAAGTGTGTTTAGTAAAAAAGGCCAAGGGTATACATTCCTTGAAAAATATTTCCTCCCCCAGTCTTGTACAAACAGTCGGTATGTGTGTTTCAAGGTTTTTAAGGTGAGTAAGAAAATAATGGATATGTATTTCATATATGGCGAAAAGCCCAAAACTTTGTGTTAGTGGTGGACAACTTTAAATTTTATCAGAATCATTTATTGAAAACAAAATTGTAACTTAGCGCTGAACAATGTCGGGCGAAACATTGCACTGAAGGGCCAAACATTGAATGTTTGTGACCTAAACAAATCATGTTTAAGACATAATCATGAAGATGCCAAGCTAAAGCGTCAACAGATCATGCAAGATAAAAACCGAACATCTGCATGGAAAGCCTAAGAAGATCGTCAGTAAGGAATTACCTCACTTCATTGAAGAAAACAGACTCAATACGGTTGACATCTTTCCTATTCATCAAAAAACCTTAACTACCCACATCTCTCCAAGGAGTCCATAATGCAGTGCAACGTTTGAATATAACGACAAGGCACAGTGAATCATTCATATATAAAAATGACATCCATAAGGTGTAATCATCTTTACTTTTGCCACCAGCATTCGGTGTTTAAAGACTGCACCTTGTGCTTACGTGGACAGAATTTATCAATATTGTGCGAAGACTGTATATTAGGTATTCATGGTTTAGTTTACATACCTTTAGTTTATGCCCATTCGCAA
This sequence comes from Magicicada septendecula, assembly GCA_034769895.1. Taxonomy (NCBI): domain Eukaryota; kingdom Metazoa; phylum Arthropoda; class Insecta; order Hemiptera; family Cicadidae; genus Magicicada; species Magicicada septendecula. Next base: position 550,338,934 of record CM068368.1, read on the forward strand.
ACAAAACGTGAGAAACAAACAATACGTCAAATATCTGGAGAAATTAAGAGTGGAAATGACATTTTCCTTTTAAAATTTGTCACAGATTTCGAGCAAACAGTTCATAAGGCTATTTTCATCGCTTTCCCGATGACAATTATACGAGATCGTTGTTTTAATTTGGGACAAGAGTGGTTCCGTAAAATACAACAACTGGGACTTTCTGTTCTTTACAGAAAAGCAGAAGATGAATATGGAAAGTGACTGGGGTACGTGTTCGGTTTGTGGTTTTTAAATCCGAGTGAAGTAAGTGACTGTTTAGTTGATGATTTAATGGTCGTTGAGCCGAGTAACGCTAAATGTTGTAATCATTCAGTTGATACATTTGAAAGCGAGGATAGCCTGTTTCTAACAATCATGAGGGCACAGGCGTTTTTATATTTGTATAAAACCATTAACTCTTGTGAATCTTTCCACGCCGATTTAAATGCAAATTTTTATCATCATAATCTAAATATTTTTCATTTTCTTGAAGCTCTAAACTATTTCAAACTTATTCGTATGTAAACATTAGAACGTCAAATTTGAACACTATTTACGAAAGAAATAAGAAGTCTTCTGCTAAACAGCTATTTATGGAAAAACAGTGAGAAGCTATTTCTGAGAAATGTACTTCAATAATAGATTTTATTATATCAGTATCATAAAAAAATAGGTATAAATAAATGTGTCTGGATGTAAGTTTATCTTTGTAGCTTTTCATTTATTTTCATATACATGTGTTATGCATTGTATTTAAAAATAAATTTTTTTAGTATCCGGTTCGTGGGTATATTTTTGTAACATTACATTCTAGAATATTTATTGAAGAAGTTACAATAACTATGTGAATTAATTATATTCGTAATAAAATAGAAGTGAATATTGTAGCACAACGAAATTTTTGCCTTATTCTACAATTTAAGATCACATAGAAAAAGAAGTGAAGAAGCCATCTGGAAGAATTAAAGTAAACTTAAATAAAAGTAACAGAAAGTAGTAATCACAATAATAAATAAAATGCTTTAATAGAACTAGAAAAAATCTCGATTCAAAGAAATAATATACATACAAGTTAGAGCAAAATGTGTTAAAAGAAAATAGTATGATTATTATCCCAGTAAAATAATTAGTAGACCCAGTAAGATACGGAGTAGTAAGGAATTACAGCCAAGAACAAATTAGTTAAAATGAAAAATCTCAAGATACCCAAAAACCTACTTTAAAGACAGAACACTCTATAGCAGCAAACCACATAAATGGAAGAACTTAAACCATATTAGCTATACAAATTTAGAACCAAAAATAACAAAGTAAGAGAATACAATACAAAATAATCAGAACTAATGTAAACTTAGGTATAAATAAAATAGTGTGTGAATGAGGGGAACACCCCAAACCAGTTTTAAAAGGACAACAAAAGACGATCATTAGTATAAGACTTTAATTTGTTTATTTATCTAATTATTATCTTTAATTATTTTATGTGTATACAATACAGACCATGTTGATAGTAGGAGATACTAGATGTTAGTATGTAAGTGTTTATTGTATTTAAATAATGTTAATTAATGTCATAATTTTGTGAAGTAAGGAAAGGCAAAATAGTAATTCATTATATATAATTTACCTTAATTTCCGTCCAGTGACGTCAAGCGTAATTTGTATTTGGTTACGCATTTCAGGCCATGTGGCCCATCCTCAGACCATCACTCCAAAAGGAGCTCGTTAAAAAATAAAAAAATCTACATAAAACAAACACATAATAAATAAATACAAAAATATATTAAAACATAAAGGCGTTCTATTACACGAACACAGTGCACCGCGTGTAGCATGCCTGAACTGCCTTAGTTTTAAAAAGCTGGATTTTAGTATTTTGATATTTGAATACCGCGCTTGCTTGATGAGCTTCTAATTTAAACATATTTAAAGCGGTCCAGGTCACTGTATGATAATTATATATAATTTACCTTAATTTCCGTCCAGTGACGTCAAGCGTAATTTGTATTTGGTTACGCGTTTCAGGCCATGTGGCCCATCCTCAGACCATCACTCCAAAAGGAGCTCGTTAAAAAATTAAAAAATCCACATAAAACAAACACATAATAAATAAATACAAAAATATATTAAAACATATAAAGGCGTTCTATTACACGAACACGGTGCACCGTGTGTAGCATGCCTGAAATGCCTGCATGCCTGGAGTGCCTGCATGTTACAGTAAAGCCAGTACTACTAAAACACAAATAAATTGTTAAATGTTTAGAATAATAGCCAGGTAGAAAAAGTAAATTACAATGGTTTAATTAGTAATCGTATTAGAGGAAAATTGTAACATAAAACATATTGTAAACCAAATAATGAGTAATTATGTGAATCAGAATAAGGCCTAGAGGTAAATTTCAAGGAATGTAATTCAGAAGCTTAATTCAAACCAAAATAGGTTAAATTTAGTATTAACTTGTATAAAATAAAAGCAGGAATATTGTTATATAATTAGAATTCCATAAAAGTACTAAACAAATAATTTATAGCCAGTAAAATATAAAAAATGTCATATATTTCTATAAAATTGAATTATTAATTATGAAAACAGCTGATAATGAACAATGAGAAATGAGACCAAAATCTTACAAAATTTGCTATATAAAGAAACAAACATAGAGTTTAGTTGACTGTTAAACGCCAAGCAGAACAGACGTGTCAGAATACATTTCAGAAAAAAATGAATGGAATTTTTAACTAACACAAACCAAGATATATTATGAAATTATAAAAGATACAAGAATATATATTAAATTAATGAATACGCTAATAACAGTCATTTAAATCACCAAGCTAAATTCAACAACACTAAATCTATCTGTCACAACGTATGGACACGACTGAAGAATAAATTTAACCTAATACAACCAGAAATTGATTGGAAGTAACCATTTGACGTTATACGCCTATTACCGAACGAAATCCAGTGGAGAACTAAAACTACACACTACAACTAAAACTACAAATTGAGAGTTTCAACAAAGAGTTGAGAGAAATTATTGATGGACAAAAGGGAGATTTAAAACGAACTGATGAAAAAATTGAAAATATCAATAAAACACTCGGTAAAAGGGTAGAGGAATATAATGAAGAAAGGAAGCAACAAACAGCCGAAATAGTCGAAAGGGTGGAACAAAACAAAGAAACAATTGTACAGGTCAGAGCAGAGTTAGACGCCAGAATAGACCAAGCAGACAACATCAACCAAGTTAGGATAGCAGAGGTACAGCAAGGAACACAAGAAAGATTGGAAGAACTTCAAACTAACATCTCAGAAAAAATCGAACGAGTTAATGAGGAAATGAACAGAGTAAAAAACCAAATGAGTGATAGTACAGGAAGAATGGATAACATCCAGGAAGTACAGCTAAAGAACCTGAGAGAGGATCTCGACAGAGTGAGCAATAGACCAGCCTGCAGCGTTCAATCCACAACGCAAGACCGCACATCAAGGAAAAGAGAACTAATAAAAACACGGGAAGAATGGGAGATGGTGAAGAATGGACTGGGTAATGTATTTAATCTCACAATTACCAACCATACAGAAATAATGTATTATAAAAACTGTAGTAGAAGCTTGATAGAAACTTTCGGAAAGACTCACAATAAAACAGTGAGTAAAAACTTCAGAAGGTCTATACTTAAATGGAATATACCAAAAATGGAAACCTATAATAAAATGACAGTGAGATCATCAATAATGAATATGCCATTAAAGTATTCATTTAGTAAAACAGATAATAAAGCAATTCAAGTAGGCCATGAAACAAGTGAAGATTTAACAACAGAAAAATCAGAACACCAGGTAGCCAAGATCTATATCACCAGGACAGAAATAGTTCTGCATACCAGAGTAATCCGAGAAATAAGGGTAACTGAATTTATGGACCATGGATAAATTAAGCACCAACACACCATCGAAAAAAGGGACCGATTTTCTGAGAACCGACAACAGCAACAAACACTTAAAAAGAAGGAAAAATGATGATGAAAGTAATGACCAATGAAGATTTCAAGAGACATGAACAAACAACCGACCAAATTCTAAATTAAGTAAGGACAACTTACAGAATACTTTGGAGAATTTATTTTGAATCCATTAAGAAGAGAGAGACAGTTAATAACAGTAATGAGGTGAAAATAATAAAAAAGAAGTACTTAAACAAATTAAATGAAGTGATGAACTTGAAGGAAAAAAATTGATGTTTGTAAATGAACAAGAGTGATAATAACTATATTTGTAACTGCTAAAAAGGGATATTGAAACAGAAGATGAATAATGTAGTGGCTAATGAATCAATTAACAACGAAATAAAATTAAATGGAAAAGAAGAAGTATACAAAGGATTTTTACCAAAACTGAAAGTAAGTTATATGAAAGTAAGGGGAACTGCTAGAATACAATTTATAATAATGAGAAGAAGTAAGAAGACAACATGATTCCCAGGGTATTTAAAGTAACGCAAGAGTTACCATTTTTGTAGGAGTGTAGAAAGCTACGGCGCCACTCAATAATTATTATGATGGGCAGGGGCCAACGAGCACTGTACCATGCACGGGGTGAATGGTCGGGTGAGGAATAGGTCAGAATAGTACCACTCACAGCCGATATGCATTCAACGTGCCATTTCAAGTTAGGGAGGGATTGATAACCCCAATTAAGGAATTCATAGGAACAGAAATAAAAGAAACCCCAGAGAAAAGGAATAACCAGTTGGTAACTAAATAGCCTATATGAAGAAGATGAAAAGAATTAATATATTTCGTAGATTCGCCAAAGAAGAAAAGAAGTTATGTGTAATTTATGAGATAATAACCAACTTAAAAGAAAATCATCACAATCCAATCCCTGAAGCCAAAAGAAAAGAATAATAATAAAGAAGGAAAAAGTATTACAAATAAACCAAAGCATCAAGATTAACAGTTAATTTTCCATAGACCTTCAGCTAAGAAAAATAAACATGTTTTAGTGGGGGAGCATATGTAATGCGACAGAATAGTAGCCCCATCCCAAAACTTAAAACCGCTCAATACAGTAGGTAGAATCACCAATACTACCCAAATAAACCAAATAAAAATGAACAACCCTTAGTTACAGAAAAAAGACTGTACAATATAAATAATAAAGAAAAAAATACAATGCAAATAATATAAAATAACTAATTAAAATGTATTAAAGTAAGTATAGAATATACATACAAACCTTTATGTAAATGAGTGAATGTGAAAGAGTGGGGAATAAAATTAACAATCCCTATTATTATTTAAATATGTGATAAATACAATAAGTGTCAGTGAAGTGGTGACAGCATAAGTGCGAGTTAATTACTTTTATAAAAAAAGGAAAACCCATAAATAACACCAATAGTGAATGGTGGTGAAGGGTTTCATCTCAGATTGAGATGTTAGTGAAGGCTTTGGTGTAAGTAGTTGTATTTGTATTCTACACCAAAGCCTATAGTTATTAACATTTATAAACTACATTATAAGTTTGTGTGAGCCTACTGGCAAAATAAGAAAATGTGTATTAGAAACAAGGACCTATGAACAATAATCTATTCATTAGCCAGTAATGCTTGATAAGATTGATAGGATGGGAGAATGGTACACCAAGTAGTTTATAATTATTTGTCAATTTATAAATGTAGAATTTGGCCATGAAGGCAATACCTCGAAGGTAACATGTTAAAAGATTTTGTTCTAATTATATTATTTGTTAATTTATGATTGTAAACTTGTTCATGTAAACACTAACTTAAGTAATAAGTCAAAAGATTTTATTTTTAACTATTGTGAAAACTTGTTAAGGGTCAAGACTCATGTAATAAGATGTAACTCAGGAAAAAGGGTTCAAAACCAAAAACCTAGGTAATAATAAATGTAATTTGAAATATGTTAATGAAATTCTATTGATGGCCTAGGCCACAAGTTCCATACAAAGGAAATAATGTCAGAAATGAGTAGATTAGTAAACCAATGTGATAAAACAGGAAAGGGACAAAATTTATATGATGAAGCTGATTGTTTTAACAGTAATATTACATATTAGATTAATTTAAGGAATTGTAAAGTGATATAACAAATGTATAAAAGGTATAGGCCCAACATTAGAATTTTTGTAAGGTGAGAAACCACCCTTTATAATTAACCAATGTAAGTAAATGAGGTAGCAAAATGTTCACAATGACATAAAGAAAAGAATGATGTAATTTAAATTTAAGAAAACTTAAAGCTGGAAAAGGAGTATTTTTCTTATAGGCAGATGAACATTTAAATCTTGTAAACTGACCACGTGACCTTATGAACTCTCTGTTTTGACCAATCACAGGCCAGTATTGTGAGGGCACGGAACCGTTGAATAGTAAGGCAGGAATATAGAAATATAGTATTGTATTGTTAACTATAGCAGTGAACAGATGAGCTCCTATGAAGAAGTTTTAATTAAATAAAAGTAATGTTTTTTGGACCGTTGGCGATGGAAAATTATAACTAATAGAAGCTACAAATACTGTGGAAGATTGGAAGCAAATAAATGCAGAACCTTTGAAAATCCTGATTACCTACCAGAACACACTTTCATAACGCCAATTTCAACTATTAACCACTCTACAGGTACGATTACACAACACTACCGTAGACACTATCTACACTTACAGAATAACACCAGGGATCATTTATTGAAAGAAAACCTTGAAAACTAATACATTGAACACTGAAACATTTATTTTAAAATAATTTGTGAGCACGTGGTTAGTTCGTTCAGCGGCCATTTTGCCGATAGTCTGGTTGCCTTAGCAACCAATAATAACAGAATATAGTATTAAGATTTTAAAATTTTACTTACCTTTGTAATGTATTGTATTTTTGTATGTATTTGCTGAATTCAATGACAGTCTAAAAGAACCCTTAAACCCTGAGAATTAATATAATATTATAAACAATTTGTTATTTGGAACTTGTTAGTGTAAAAGTCGAATAGAGCGCTAGAGTCGACCCGACTCATATTTGTTTTCGACACAAGTCGACTGTTCGTTTCTCTGAACAACTTTAATGAAAATAAATATTGCTATTTGGAATCAAAGGAGTTGTCATTGTAGATAATTTGAAGGTTTACAGGACAATTACAGGTAATTCAACAGGAGAGTGAGCAGCGAACGAACCGAAGCATTTGGAAAAAAGAACGGGGCGCTCGAGGACAAAATCGATTGCGGCAGCCGATACGTATTTGACATAAGTGGAGGCAATTACACTAAATAAAACTCTTCAAAACTCAAAACACATAAATTAAGTACCACAATACACTATTAGATAACAGATGACGTCAACAACGTGGGGCTGAACAAAATAAACCCGCAACCGTATTACACTCACACAACAAACACTGTTATATTACAGATGGCTTCCATCGCGGGGCTTAATAGAGAGTAACTCACGACATCATAAGCCCCATAAATTAATAAAAACCACAATATAAAAAGTGATATTACAATATGTAATAATCGACCTGGGATCTAGTCTCGACTCCGACTCGAATTAGTCGACGCAAGTCGAATAATTACTTTGAGCATAATAAATATAAATATTGTTGTAAAACATTTTTTTATTGATTAGTTGAGAACTAATTTGAAATACAATAATTATTAAATATTAAACGAGAACTTTTGAGGGAAAGGAACGAGCAGAAGAAGAAATAAAGATACTGAATGGACCGCGACATGCAATCGATTTGGCCAAGACAATCTATTTAACGCGGAGAAACAAATATTTCTTCACCAAGTCATACACAATTACTACTTCATAGTTTAATTAATTGAACATTAACATAAATAAAAAATAATTAAAATAATAAAATTAAATTAATTACTTATACAAATAAAAAATAAATAAATAATAAAAATTTTATTAAACAATTAATAACACACAAAACCAGAATATATTTGTTTTATTACATATTGGCGTTTCCAACGTGGAGCTTATTTAAACATTCAACGTAACTATTTGTTATATTACAATATTTATAACAGGATAAATAGTATAACAAATGAATGACATCCTTTTATTACAAAAAAAAAAGCAAAAAGGCGAAAACCAAGTAGTTTTCTGGTAACTCGCCCATTTTTCTCTAGTAACCAAGCCATCCTCATCTAGGATCTCGGGTATGTCTTTTTTAAAATTATACAGCTGCTCTGCCTCACCTACTCCGTTTTATTCCTTTCATCAATCTCCAAATCAACATTTCCTGGGCCGCAATCCCCTCTCCATCCCTTTTCCTCAATGCCTATAAAGTAAAACAATTCATATAAAACGCTTCAGTAGTCCCTTCGTCAGGCCCCAGTGTGTGTGTGTGTGACGTCTTAATTTTACATTGTTTGTACATTTGCAATCACCTTTTTTTTAAACACGTAGAAAAAGTTATAAGTTTTGAACTTAACTGATTGAACTTTTTTAAGAATATACTACCGAAATAAATTAAGAAAATAAAACTTGTGTTTGTCAAAGAATTGAATTTTAATTTTATTAAAATTGTAGTTTTTAAATAACGTTTATAAATATAGAATTTTTAAATTTATTAAATTATCTTTAAATACCTTTAGAGAATTACTCTAAAGTATCTTATAAATCGTCTTTCATATAAAGACGATTTATAAATTGTGCCAGTGACAATATGAAAAATATTGTCATATATAATATTTTTTATATATGAAAAATAAATTTTCCCAGTGCACTGATATAGGGTGAGTTCGTTTACTACCGGATTCCGTCGATTGAAGAACTTAAGATACCGTCTCCTTTTTCCTGTATCTTACTTTCTGTCTCCCCCCCCCCCACGTGGTGTCACACGTCGGTCTTACCTCTGCTCTCTGGTGTTGTAATTTTGGACAACAACGTTACAGAAAGTCTCTTAAGATTGCTCTGTTCCTATTAATCTCTAAACACGACACTACACTTTCACAGTCTTAACCCTAGCTTAAATCTAAGTCCTTAAACATAACAATGAGATTCTTTTGCTACATTCGCATCTTCCTCCTGAATAATTTTATTTTTGCCCATAATAAGTAAGTTCACTTACTTATATATGTTCGCTTATATATATATGCTCGTGCGAAGGATTTTACAGTGAATATCTGTTGTAGCAGGTTTTTGGGTACATCCGTGTAATGATGCTTATATTGCCGACGTTTCGTTCAGTAATCCCGGAACATTTTCACAACACAAAATGGACCGGAACACAAAACACTACACAATATTCAAAGTACTCAAAATTGAAAACACCCAAAAACTCAAAACATATAGCCTACCACGCCCACACACAATAATCCAAATTAAAATACCAAAAACCAACAGGAAACCATAGCAACAACCAACCAGAACAAAAATGTGCAACTAAATCCAAAACTATGATGGCTGAGAATGGGAACAATAATTGTCCCGAAACCTGTTCCAAATAAGGGAAAAATATCTTGAGGTAAATAAATTAAAATATTAAATAAATTTTATACATACTTATTTTTACACACACACACACACACACACACACACACACACACACACACACAAAATTTTATTATGTTAAGGATAATTAATTCTGCAAATAGAAAATTATTTTCTCTTATGGGTATTTTAAAAATTGGATAGGATGCATCCATGTCTGATTCAAATATAGTTTGGAAATGTACGTTAGACAATATAATGCTGTACCTGCAGAATAAATTCATTCAGTCAGTCAGTCAGTCATTCTATGACATGATAATATAACCAAGATACTTTGGAATAATAGTTACTAGTTAAAAATACAATTTAGTGTGTGTATATGTGTGGGGGGGGGGGCTCGCGTGCGTGTTTCGACAATATGATTCTAACAAAATAAAATAAGTTTTTCGGTTATTATGGCATAGACAAAGACAATACAATAAACAAACAATATTCTTACAGTGTCAATTTACCAATTCAGTCACTCAAGCTCATAGAAGATGTTAAACAACTCTAGTTTTGCTTTTCATTTCTTTGTAAAGGTGATTAATTTTGTTGTTGTTGTATTTCCTCTCAATCATCCAACTCTGTACAAGGACAAAAATAAAGTACAGGTAGAGAAATAGTGATAAACGAAAGGAACTATGATAGAATTATGAAAGTTATGACTACAGGAAGTTGACCAATTTCCTGCAAAACATTATTTATATTCGCCTTGCCTACAGAATTGAAAACGTAAGTAAACTGATTGACAATAATAACACCTACTAATATAAAGATAGATTCACGTTTGGATATGTGTCTATCTAAAGGCAATTATCACGGGATTAATGATGTCAGTTTGTTAATCTACAAATATCAATCCAAACTGTAGCAGTGTTTCAGAGCTTAGTTATTAGATGTGTAATTGAATCCTATAGTCCGGAATGTTTCTCTTGTTAAAAGTTTCCTTGTTTAAATTTTCTCTTATAACAGTCATGACATAGAATACTTGAGCTTAATTAGTCATGTGTTAGCAGCTTTAATGTACGTCAACATTTCTTCACAATACTTTCTCTAATTTCTTTTCAGGACATGATATAGGACACGGACAGGGATAATCACTAAGTTTACGATAAAAATCGTCTATTTTTCTATATCAATACTTACCCTTTGCTAATTACCATTGACGTTACTTCAAATAAATTTATAATGAACTGACAAAATTATTTATGTACTTGTCATTTGTTTAAAAACTGTTTTACATTTGAATATTTTCATGAATTTTTAATTGGATATTGAATAGTCATTATTAATTTTTGTAATTTTAGGAGACCAAAAATCTCTTTTGCGATCTGATTAACTAAACCAATTTCAACCCATACGACTATGCCTTTCTTAATTAATTTTTTCATATTTTCATACGTATTTCTCTTTTTTCTTAATGGTCACTGCAATCAACTTATGAAAGAATAAGAATTACGCTGTAAAGTCCCTTTAATTGGATAGTAGATATACTAAAAAATATTATTTGTTACAAATATTAAGCTGTTCAGCAAATACGGACATTCTCTCCCCCTCTCGCTCCCGCTCATTCACACACGCACATACATTAATTGCTAAAATAATAACGGATTTCTTTTGCTTTTTTGCTCCTTAGGCACGGTATCACAGTTTTATTTTGTTTTTTATTACATCTTATAGTCTCTTATAGTACAGAATCTATCTGTAGAACGTGCATAAGGCGAAATGCAAACACGTACCAAAGACACCATGTCCTATTGCGACAATTATAATATATCGTAACTCCAATAAAATTTTAAAAATAGAGTTCCCATTCAATGTGACTCAAACTAAGTAGTTAGTCAACATAACGTCAATCAAACTAATTATTTCCCAGTATGAAAATTATCAGATTGAAGCGTTTGATGTGGGTTTTACAGAATCTTGCTCTTCACCATCAGATACTAAAGGTATTAACAAATCAGCCGGTGGTACAAGGCACCGTGACTACATTTTTGCAAAGTCAAGCGGCATATGCATGAGAACTAAGACAGATGACACAAGACGGCTCGGGGTACCCGGGACCTCTACTCTCGCAAGCATAACTTCTACCTCTAATAATGATGATTAGATTAGATTAGATAATTACGTATAATATTCTGTGATTCTAAGGTAATTGTAAATTCAAGATATAAGGGAACTACACACATACACACAAACACACACAACGTCATCATCATCATCGTCGTCGTCGTCATCAATTTCAGCAAGGGTTAAACCAATAATGGTGTGTTCCTATATCAAGTAGATAGAAAGAGCTAGTCACTCCAACGCTTCTTCGGATGCCACACTCTCCGTCCTTTCGACTTATAATTCCGTAGTTGTTTGGGGATGCGGCAGTCATTCATTCGGTTAAGATGTTCCAACCATTTTAGCCGATATTGGGCAATACTATCAAGTATACTCATAATATTCATCTCCTGCTGTACATCTACATTTCTTTTGCAATACTGTAGAGTACATCCTGCCACGTGCCTTAGAAATCTCGTTTCGGCCGTCTGGGACTTTGTTAAAGTCTAATCTTCAGACCCATAGAGAAGTGTCGGAAGGGCCATAACATGTAGGACTCAGGCGTATTTCTTTCTTCGTTGGTTTTAGAGATCTCCTGATGTTGCCACACGTATGGTTGAACGTGTGCAGCTTCTTCACCACATCATTGTTTGTAATGTAAGATATGTTACAGCCCAGATATTACTGACCTGCTTCAGAACAGTACCATCTACATCAGCAACAACAGTAACATCTATGAGATCAGCTCCATTATAAGCCATACACACGTAGCCTATAGTCAAGTTAATATTCTAAAGCAATATTATCCCACTACGGATCCTTGGGGAACCAGTTCCCTCAGTCTTACCTATTTGTATGCATCTGTCCTTAAAACAGCTAGATATATATTTATTAAGTATTTGATTTAACTCATCTTTCTTAATTCTTCAATTATTATACTGTGACATACAGTGTTAAATGCATTCGCCACATTCAGTCTTACCAGCACACACACACGGTTTCCTACAGTGACCTTACTCTGTAGTACTTCTTTGTACTTCTTACTATTCTAACAGTATTAAAAACTCTCTGTAAACCCTGGATGGTGAACTTTCCCCGTACAGAAGCGTAATGGATTTCTATGGAGTCTTTACGTAGTTGCTATTTCTCTCTCCAATCCTGTTTTTATCATTACTTTGAGCAGTTTGGCAACGTCCCATATACTGTCACTACGATTGTCCATGATTCTTACCAATCATATCATTCTGACTCTTCAATGAGCTTCCTTAGATCTTTCTTGTTCTCTTTTTTTCTGATTGTTAGTTTCCTCATTATCCCCATTTATCTTTGACCGTCTTAATCATGATATTTCTGTATGTCCTTCGCTCCATTCTTTTGTCTTCAAAGTAGCAATTCCATCAACATGGCTGCTCTGTTCTTCTTTGGATTCCTAATTGAAAACTAGCTCGAAAGACTTCTTGTTGCATGACTCTTTAGTAAACTTCTTCTTGTCATCTTAATATCTTTTATTTCAAAATGGATATACTTGTTATGAGCTACGAGAACTCATACTTTAATATCCAATACTTTCCTTTTGTTAAACTCTTTAGCTGTTGCTAATAGTGAGCATGTTACATCAATATATGACTTTGTCCACCTCTTTTAAAAGTACATTCTTCCCTCTTTTATTTAATGAAAACATTTCATCTCAGAAAGTCACTCAATGAAGTATTTCCCCGCCTGCGTATGTTTTAGGCCCCTTTTGTCCATCCTATTTATACGATACGATATTTTTACGATAAAATATCTTACTATAATTGTGTCAAAAATATCGGAAGTAGGTGTGAACAACCTCTTTCAGCGCTGCCATCATCAGTACTGAAAATGGATACGTGCGTGTTTTATGTCGCTTATCGGTTCATTTTGAAGAGGAGTAGAAAAACAAGATTGGATGTTCATCCAATTAACTGTTTACGTTAGTAATCTATACGGTGCTTTTCGTAATCTATACGGAAAATTAAGAGATGATAGAGACAAGTTTTTTACGAGACATAACTGTCTCGGTCTAGAGACATTACAGTGACTCTTACCTCGTTTGATGAATTGGTTGTTATATTCCAAGACACTATTCTAGTCAGTCAAGATCTAATGCAACGCCTGTCGCCAACGCTAGGTAGGAAGGTTGGTAGCACTGATGTCTGAAAGTCATACGGTATAAAACTTGCGCGAGTGCATAAACGGATCCATCACGCCTGACTACCAACGCATCCCTGAGGAAGTCTCTCTTCTCGCTCGCGAGAGGAATTACTTCCGGAAACGTTGGCAGAGGACCCGTGATCCGGCCGATAAGGCAGCATACAATCGGCTCACCGGACGACTGCGTGGCAGTCTGAAGGCGTTCCGATTAGCTGTTGGGAACTCGCTGTGGCCCGAACGGGGGATGTGGACCCGCAAAGTCACCCGTACAGAATACCTACCGCTTTGACGGGACGGAGGCGACGACCTCCACTCCCCGCCATTGTTGGACCGTTCGGACGACTCCTGGGTCGCCCGGAGGAGAAGGCCGAGTACTTGGGCTTGTGTTTCGAGCGACAGTTCGCTCCCAACCCGCCCATGGACTGGGACTTCGACGAACAAGTCGAGATGGCTGTGGAAGACTTTCTGTCTCTTCCGATCACGGCGGAGCCCGAACCCATCTCTTTGGAAGAGGTCTCAGATCGGCTCGCTGAACTTCAGCCAAGAAAAGCTCCAGGCCCGGACGGTGTTACCAACACCGCTCTACGACTTCTTCCCGAGCCTGGAGTTCAATTCTTGACTGATTTGTTCAACGCGTGTCTCAGACTGGCCTACTTTCCCAAGAAATGGCGAAAGGCGACGGTCATCGTGATCCCGAAGCAGGGAAAGGATACCATCCGCTCTGAAAACCTCCGGCCTATCAGCCTACTGTCCGCTACGTCCAAGGTTTTTGAGCGCCTCGTACAGCGTTGTGTACGAGAACATCTAACCAACTTTGACGTGCTGGTCCCCGAACAGTTCAGCTTTCGTGTGGGGCATTCGACCACTCATCAACTGATGAGAATGGTGGAAAGCATCACGGAAGCCGCGTGTCGGAGAGAACGGACCGTTGGCTGTTTCTTAGATGTTGAAAAAACCTTCGACAGCGTATGGCATGATGGCCTATTATTCAAGCTTAGGGAAGTCCAGCTCTCGGACTGCTACCTCCATCTGGTTGCTAGCTTTCTGACGGAGAGGACCTTCTGCGTGAGAGTTGGAGATTCAGTCTCTTCCGAGAGACGAATCACAGCCGGCGTCCCTCAAGGTAGTGTTCTAGGTCCCCTTCTGTTCTCGATCTACGTCAACGACGTGCCGAGACTGCCTGGAGTCCAGATGGCCCTCTTTGCGGACGACACGGCCGTATTTACGGCGATCGTCATGTGGAAAGGGCCGTCCTACGACTGCAGCGCCAGCTCGACACGCTCGTGGACTGGACTGAGAATTGGAGACTGCAACTCAACGCTACCAAGAGTGTAGCCGTCGAATTCTCCAAGCGACGGAAGAACCCTGTTAGGCAGCTACGTATCGGCAGAACGTACTTGCGCTGGTCCAAAGAGGTCAAGTACCTCGGATTACACCTCGACCGTCGGCTCACCTGGCGTACCCACGCACAGACAGTTCTTAAGCGAGCATCCACTCGCCTGTGCGCACTGTTTCCACTCCTGATCAGCCCAGCCATGACCAGGAAATTGGGCAGGATGATCGTCGGCGCGTATCTGCTGCCGGTATGAATTTGTAGGGCAATTAAGGCATTTACTGATCCTAATACACAAATGGAATCAAGACATTTAATTAATAATAAATTTGTAAAGACATTAAATACATATAATGATAATAAATATTACACACAAAAACAAATAAAAGCTCGCACGAATTCAAAACGGTACAGAACATAAAAGTAAAATTAATAGATAACGACGCACTTATCACAAAAGCTGACAAGGGTCATACACTCGTAATAATAGACAGAAACACTTATAAACAAAAAGTACATAAGTTTATATTGGAAAATAATATCGAAACATTGAATAACGACCCTACAAATTCATACACAATATCTTTAAACAAAACAATCAATAAATGTACGAGCCTATTGGATGAACCCACAAGACGTCAATTAAAGCCCATAAATGCAACAGCACCCATGCTGACTGGTCAACCTAAGCTGCATAAAACGGATACTCCGATTAGACCGCTGGTAAATTTTACCACAGCGCCAGGATATAAGACAGCAAAAAAGTTAGCGACAATAATTAAAGAGAACATCGTTTTAAATAATAATCGAACTGTTATAAACAACTTGGATTTCATAAACAAGATACGCGATATTAAAATTTCACCTAATTATAAATTAGCTTCCTTGGACATTGTTAGTTTATACACAAACGTACCTGTAAAACAAACTATAGACATTTTAAACAATAATTTACTAACTACTAAAAAACTGGACACACAAAAGATACAAGAACTAATACTCTTATTTAAGACTGTTTTACAACAGAATTATTTCACATTCGACGACGGTTATTATTTCCAAAGAGACGGTCTCGCCATGGGGTCACCGCTATCCGCCATATTAGCAGATATATATTTAAATTATTACGAAAACAATTTCTTTTTCAATAATAACACATTTGCAAATAATATCATTTATTACGGCCGATACGTCGACGACACATTTTTAATATTTAATGGTTCTCTGCGCCAATTGAACAACTTGAAGAATGTAAATTGGATATTGTTATTTATTGCACGATATTAATTGATGATTCGTTGGGCACTTGGTGAAACATATTAATACAAAGGTTTTGTAAAATATATAAAAACACTTGGTAAGTTTCACAAATTTTTATTTTTAATTAACTCTGGCAGCTGTTTCGACTAACTTAAGCCATTGTCAAAGAGCGAGTGAATGAAATTACTGAACACAGGATGTTAGAGGAGTGTAGGTGGTAAACATCTGTTTAGGGCGTATCTGGAACATCTGTGTTGTGATGGCGAGGGGGGGAGTGTGTGCATGAGACAAGGGAAGGTCTGGTGTCTTTAAAAACTAAATACAATCATGAATGCAAAATATAAAATTAACTGAACTAAATATAAACTGAATGCAAAATTTAAAATAATGATGAACATTCAAAATAATATAAAATAAACTAAACTAAATAACAGATTTTAATAAAGGGGATACACAAAATTCAGTCTGTTCATTGGTTAAATTTTTGTTATTTTTTATTGCTTTTTTAATTTCTAAAATTTCTAACAAATCCATTTTTTACCTTTTTGTATGTTGTGGAGTAGTGTTATGTTTTTTGTGTCTATGAAGTGATTGTGTTGTAAGCAATGATCTGCAAAACCTGTATTTGATGTATTGGTTAAAATCGCCTTCTTATGTTCAGAAATGCGATGTTTCAGAGCACGGCCACATTGTCCGATATAAATAGCATCGCATTCTGCACAGTGTATTTCATAAACTCCATTTTTCTCCAGTGTGTTAGATTTTTCTTTATTATTGACTAGTAGTGAAAAAAGATTACGTTTGTTTACTGATACCATGTTAAGACCATGGTATTTTAACCTATTATTAATCTTATCTGTTATACACGGAATGTAATTTGTTAAGTGAAATTTTTTGTTACCCTGATCTGGCTCTATGGAATAAAATTCTTTTAAAGTAATTTTCTTCTGTTTTTTTTAAATTAAAGAGTTAATTATTCTTTCATCATAACCGTTATTTTGTGCTATGGCTTTTATAATATCTACCTCTTTATTGAAATTTTCTTTGGATAAAGGAACTATAAGGAGACGATTAACCATTGCATGAAAAGTGCTTAATTTTATGTGCCATGATGTTAGTGATTGTTTATGTATAATGGTATCTGTAAAAGTAGGTTTTCTATATATCTGAAAACTAAGATTATTTTGTGATCTAGTAATGGTAAGATCCAAAAAATTTTAACTTTTCATATTTCCTGTTTCAAGTGTAAATTGCACGCGAAACTCCAGGGTCTAAACAGTGGGTTAAAATTGTGAAAAAATCGAGAAAATCCACATCAGAATCAAGTTAAACGGAATTTTAAACAAACATGAAACATATTATTTCGTTTTCTTCTTTTTATCTTTCCATATTCTTACTATAATTTATAATATACTAGCTAACCCGGCAATGCTTCGCTATTGCTAGATTTGGGTATATATATATATATATAGATTAAGTGAACACAATTTAAAGTTTGATATCAATTATTGTATTTAATTAAAATTATGTATTTACATATATACTATTATTTTTGTGTTTTCTATACATTCGTGGCCTTACATATAAAATATCTCCGTATATACTACGTTACGTGACTCGCCATCTGGGGCCAAAACAAACAAATTTTCTTTGGAAGTAACATGCGACAGGGCCACGTAGATTTGACCATGAGAAAAACATTCTACTCTCAGGTCTAGGCCTGTAACGTTTAGAGTTTGGCCCTGTGCTTTATTAATGGTCATACTGAAACATAATTTTACTGGAAATTGGAGCCTTTTAAACTGAAATGGTAGGTCGGTGGGTATCATTGGTATTCGAGGGACCAAAACAGTTTCACCGGTTCCACACCCACTGAGGATCGTGCACTCAAGTAGAATATTTTTTTACGATTTTATTAGCAATCTTGTGCCATTGCACAATTTTGGTGTGTTTAGGTTGCGGAGTAATATTATAGGGGAACCTACCTTTAAAATGGGTTTGTGGGGAGGAGTTCCAGGAGGAGTCAAAGAATTTAAAAAATCAGTTGGATAATGTACCGCCTCTTCTATATCCATGACAGTATAAACTGAATGGTACATTTTAGACGGCGCATCAAACCTAGACATTATCAAGTCATTTACTTTATTGACTTGTTCGTTAGTTGGGCACAGTATAGCTCTCTCCTTAAACCAACTCTGCGTCTTAATAGAAATATTTGAAAGGTCCGGGTAAACCTTTTCTATCAAGTCCTGCAGATTTGAGGACAAAACACATAGGTCACTCAAATCAATTTTTCCATTTCTGGTTGGTAATTCACCATTACCTATTTGAAGTAAAACATCAGCAAAGGCCCTACCATTTTGTCCAGATGAAGAAACCCTCATATTGGCTTTTAGTTCAAGTTTGGTTACATCTGGCCAAAGGTAAGACCTCTTTAGTGATTCGTTGACTTCATCAGCTTTCGTCCCTCTTGCTACAACTGGTAGTATTTGGCGAAAATCTCCAGAAAATAAGACAGTGCAACCACCCATTAAAGTGTTATTTCGTAAGTCTCGCAGTGTTCTATCCAAAGCCTCAACAAAGCTTTTATGTGACATGGAAGCTTCATCCCAAACAATCAACTTGCAATCCCTTATTAATTTAGCTGTGTCGCTTTGTTTTGGTATGTTACAAACGTTGGATGCGTCGTCAGGGAAAATCTTAAGTGGGATCTTGAAAGTAGCGTGTGCAGTGCGACCACCTTCCAAGAGCGTAGCTGCAATGCCGGACGAAGCCACAGCGAGAGCGATTTTTTTCTCTGACCTTATTTTGGCGAGCAATAAATTAATTAAAAATGTTTTGCCTGTACCTCCAGGGGCATCAAGGAAGAAAAGTTTGCCTTTGTTATTGTTGAGTTCATTACTGCATCATAAACCGTTTTCTGGTCCACGTTTAAACGAATCTCATTTTGAACAGTTTGTAAGAGACGGGAGTTATCGTAGGACGTCTCTCGTAAATAGTCTCTGTTGGCAATCAGGCTTGTGTTGTTTGACAGAGGTAATCCAAAGTCTTTGACGGTTTTTCCACAAATAGATTCTACCACTTTGTTTAACTCCAGCAAAGCTTCGTTGAAAATATCGGCATCGTAATTTATCTCATCTGAAGAACATTCCTGTCTTCTGCGGTACAATATGTCTTCAGCCATACTTTCACGATGATTTTGCCAAAGACTAAGGGGGTCCGTAACTTGGCAAAATGTTATCAAAATGGCAAATAAATGTCTGAGTTATTGGGGTGTATTAGAAACACCAGCTTCAGATAACGTGTTTTCCCATTGGGAATCATCTTCTAACAGACCCATTGATTTGCACGCTCCATGAAAGGTATCGTGAGTTACTCCTTCGACAGTTCTTAGGCTTGCAAAAGACGTCGGACCTTTGACTATGTGGAGCAACATCCGTAGGTAAAAGCATTCGCTATTATTCGGGTGAACTGCGTATACCCTCCCAAGAGCGTCTGTTTGTTTTACTCTTGGGTGGCCTTCGACTGTAGTTCCTTGTTTTCTCCGTTGGAATGTTTTAGTAGACTGATTCCAAGTATAAAACCCAGGGACCTTGTCGTATGTCAGAGTTTTTGCAAATTCATCATCGGCACATAATTTGAAAAAGGCAGTCAATGTGGTGTCACGTGAATTGTTCACAATATCGTTGACGTTATTTTCTGTGAAGAAAACTCTCTCTCCATTTTCTAAATGAATTGCCAAGTGAGTAATAGGAGGTGCCCGTTCATGTATGTCAAAAGAAAAAATACGCCAAACTGCTTCTGAACTGCAAATGTAACGACCTGACTGATATTGCTCCACTTCATTTCCAGATTGTAGGCTAAATGTAGCTTGATCACTGCCTTTGTTGATATATTTTGTGACATATTTGATCGACTTTACAGAGCTACATATTTCCACATTGATATGGGCGTCAAATATTTTGAGTAACAGCGGATTGTGAGGCACAACCCATCTGTTATCAATGTCATAATGTCGGATGGTAGCGGATTGTCCGCCGTCCTCAGGTGATAACCTCCGATATTTTGGATAACCATCATCACCTGTCGATGTGTTACTCTGAAATGATTTGGAAAACTGTTTTGAGCACCTTCCCTCAGTCATACATGGAGAATTTGAGTTTAAACCCCCACATGATCCATGAATCATGTGTCTTAATACTGTGTCGAACAATACTGGATCGTCTTCTCTTCTTTGTATCTGTGCTGAAATCACGCTGTCGATTTGGTCTGGTCTGATTTTAGTTTTAAGCCATAGTAGCAAATGAATGTGTGGTAACCCACGCTTCTGCCATTCGACCGTGTACATAAAGGCGCGTGGTTCACCAAATATATGAGCTTTATTAATGAGAGCTAATATGTTATGTATTTTTAAGTGGAATACCCTATTCACTATGTCATACCTCTCTTGGGGTGTTCCGTTTGGATGGAGGTTAGTTTTAATTTCTTCCCAGTTTTGATTGCACGTGAACGTAATAAAAAGATCCGGTTTTCCATAATTTTTAACATAGGTCATTGCATCCTGTGTCTTCTCATGAAGATATCGCGGTCCACCAGTAAAGGATGATGGCAATATTACCAATTGACCGATTTCAGTACTATGTTCATTTGAGTGCAAAGCATCTTGTAGATGAACATAATTTTCTGTGCGTAACTTTGTTTGACTATTCCGTATGAACTCTAACCGTTCCGATTCTATTTTCGCGTACTGGTCAACTAAATATTGGTTAAGTAACATGCCCTATCTGAGTAATACGTTAAAATTGTGTTGTCTTTCCATGATGCGATAGCAGTAGTAACTCATACATGAAACAGTTTTTCTTTTCTTAGCTCCAGTATTCGGATCAATTTGAGGGATATCAATGAAATACCCATCTTCACCACGACATAACATTAGCGGGTATTGCAAGCTGTCAGAAGACCTATGTATTTCTGATATTCTTTGAAGATTATCGTCGCGTCTTCGTAGTACAATATCTCTCCTGTCAAATTGTTGTCCAGCAATTACAACGGCTACTTCACTCGTAGTTGAAGCATTGTAGCGTCCTCGGTGTTCGCCTACAGGTACCCTACTGGCGTGAATGACTACATTGTAATCCGGTACATCTGGAGGCACACTTTCAATGGCTGTTTTGAACGATTGTACGTATAGGTTATGCGAGTGCAACATATCTTGCAAAGATCTGACCAAAGCACCATCCAAGCGTTCTCGAGAATTTATGTTACATCGAGCTGTCACTTGCGTTTCAGGATCTGCAATGAAGTACAATTGCAGAAATTTGTGTTCGTCAGTTCGACATGGTAGTAGACTGCCAGCCAGATGGTAAACCTGTCCTTGCATTTTAAATGTTGGCATAAAACCACGTTCTACAACCTGACGACTTTTAAATGATGTCATTTGGAAAGCATTATTGTA
The DNA here is from genome assembly GCA_034769895.1 of Magicicada septendecula. Lineage (NCBI taxonomy): Eukaryota > Metazoa > Arthropoda > Insecta > Hemiptera > Cicadidae > Magicicada > Magicicada septendecula. Next base: position 550,360,746 of record CM068368.1, read on the forward strand.
ATGACGTATATTGTGCATGAAATGTTTGTGTTTAGTATGTTCACCTTTAATTAGAGAATTCAGTGGTTCGGGAGGTGTAATAATTTCATTTAATTTAACTTTACCATTTAGACAGCACATTCCTTTAGATTCATCTTTCCATTTCAACGCTGAACAATATTGACAGACAATAGTCATAGCACCTATCGAAACCATCGGATAATTTTTGTAATCTATGGTAGAATCGTAATTCATTGCTGAACATTCTAACCATAAATTATTAGAATTACGTGTTGTAACAATATTATGATATTGTTGTGCATGTCTGGTGCGATCTCTGAGCATACGCTGTTCTCTATCAACAGACGTTTCTCTATCTCTTCGGGACCTATCTCTTTCACGATTTTGAGATAATCTACCGAGTAGAACATAGGCAAAAGATGTTGTTCAGTATACCTTCAGGTGCTACTGGGTCTTTGGTTGTTACTGGGTGAGCGATCCATCCTCCCCTCGGTTCCATCCCCACTCGGTCGGGGGTAGGGGGTTGTCGAGCCATTGCTGTATCTGTAAGTAAGTAACCAAACCGCTGTAAGTAACAAGAAATAGTATTGTAAAAAGCATTATATAAAAACAGTAAGTTAATAAAATTAATATACCTGTAAATAAACTCTAAAAGAGTGTTGGTGCGCAGCTCCTCTGGTTGGTGGCAGTGAGGCGAGGTCTGGTTTTGGCTTCGTTGATGCGTTTAGGAATGCAGCATACCGGAATTTATTCAGATCTTGCTGATCTGCAGTCGCTTGGTACATTTCTAAAAACATCTTCTCACCAGCCTGTGCAACCTTGTCTGCTGGTGTCGAGGGGTTAGTGAAGATGTCGGATATTGTCTTCATTTGCCTGGGAATCTTGCTGAATAGCTTAACCATTCCTCCTTTGCTTTTGTTGTAAATGGCGGAGGTGCTGTCACACCCGCTAAAGGCATGGAGAAGGAGGATGGTTTCAGCAAAAGGAAGTTGTTGGAGTTTGTTTGTTGAAAACAATTTTGATTCCACCTTGACCCTGCCAGGCTTCATGAAGTATATGTTGCTCCCTGGTCGTGCAAAAGCAATGAGTAAAACAATCAAGTCGACATCTTCCCCTATTATGGTGACAGTTGGGTGTAGGGCAGCTTTCCCTAACCCACATCTCACTATAGTGCCATCAGCATCCCCTGTAGCAACTACTGTTTCTATTCCCCTTGCTGTCATTTTGTCACTGAGGAGTTGTATAAGCCTGGTTTTGTTATTTTCGTTTGCGAGAAAATGCTACTGTTGAACACAGTGACATTCATGCTTTCATTAAAATTAATGTCAACTGAAGTTCTTGTGAGGCCCCTTCTCTTCTGCTCTGCTCGTTTTGTACTGTTGACGTCACCATAATCATCGAAAACCACAGTACAGTTTTGACCGTAATATTTGAGTACACAGGCGATGTATTGCTCGCAAAGTACAGAAATCTTGGTACCCACATTCCATTTCACACGGTGAAGGAGGAAGCCTCCGTCTACTACATTGGTGCTCGCTCTTAGATCATGAGTTGCATAATTATCCTCAGGAAAAGCATCGTAGAGAGAAGACTTCTTTCCTTTCCTCATTCCCCCTTCATTAAAGAGAGCCAACGGGAATGGAGATAATTCATATTCCATAAGCTGTGCAACATCTTCATCACTATTTTTTGCAATGGCAGTTCTTTGGAAAATTGTCAGAAGGTCTACAGTCACTGTTTCACCGTTCACTTTTACGGCATTGCTCATACTTGCCAATGACAACACCACATTCTTCTTAGACTGTTTTATGTCACCAAAATTACAACCAACAATTCCAATGTCCTTGTGTACTGCTGAGACGTAAAAAACCACAGCCTTCCTGACCGTTCTTATCGCAATCGAATTTGCAAACTGTACACTTCCACTCCTTAATTACACTCGACAATGTCTCGAGTTTATCATTACATAAAGGAACGCGTTCTTCATATTAATTTAATTACAAGAATCTCTTTAATCCTGGACAACAAGAAACTGTTTCTAGAAGAAGTAAAATGCAAGTAATTTCAATACAGAATTTTAGGAAAATAATATCTTTTAAAATCTGTTAACACTGAAAGTGTTACAACCAGTAAGAGAAACAAATGAATGAGAAATGAGAATATTAATTCATTTAATATTCGGTCTGAACCCACTTCATTTAACATTAAACATTAATTTTATACTATTAAAACACTATTTTTAATAATCCGTGATTTTTCCATCCCCTGCATCTCGCAAACTATTTATCCTAGAGAAAAAATGAAAAGGACCTTTTTTGTAGAAAATGTTATGTAGTTTAATTGTGTACACGGACACTTTTTCGCTAGAGGCCGTGGTTTTCGAGTTATTCAAGGCAAACGGGAAAAAATTACCTTTAAACGCTCCACCACCCCCCGCTCACCTATCACCGGTCAGGAATTTTAGTATGTTGTTCAAGGCACTCCCCCCTACCACTGTACAAAAATTTGCGACTACATGAATTATTTCCCCTATTCGACCTTTTTTGGCCTTCGTTGACTGGACTATGTACGCACACACATTTCAGCTAGAATATTCGAGAAAATTGTAGAACGTTCCGTATTACGTAACACTTTATCCGCATTACGTAACAATACATATAGTTAATAATAATTTATACTTTTATAAAGAAGAATATATTTTTTACAGAATAAAGACACAATAGATTTGAAACCTATTTTCAAAAATATAAAATATTATTTATTATTAATGTAAATAACAAGCATAATGTGAGTAATTACACGCGCGAACGTGCATATTTATATAATTATTTTAAGAATATATACCCTATAATTACGCAAAATTCAAGCGACGAAAATGCACGGGAGTTTCTATTTTTTTTACTAAGGAAAGTTTACATAGATGGGTTTCATAAATTTATTGAATCTATTGCGTTTTTTGCAACTAAATATTATCTTTAGCTGCAAAGTGCACTTAATTCGATCATTTTTTTCTAAAGAAAAGAGTATTGTACCATCAACAAAACATTTTAATTTTTGTCCAATAAAAAAACGACAAAAACGACTACGACTACGTACTGACGACTACGTTTGTCAGTAGGAACGTAGGCCTACCTATGAAACGTAATTTTTCTTCCTTTATAATCTTTGCAACGACATCTATTCCTACAATTAAATGCAGCACACGACTCCACCATTCTAATTGATTAATTACTACCATAATATCAATACGAAATAAACCTACAAAGTCCGGCACCCTTGCGTTCAAGATAGGATTTTGCCCCGTTCTGCAGATTCTTTTAGCGCCAATAACTACGCAAATCATGCTCGCCGCGCCACCCTGAAAATGGAAGATTATTCTGGAACCACCTCTGCGGAGTACGTATGTATGTATGTGTGTGTGTGTGTGTGTGTGTGTGTGTGTGTGTGTGTTTATTATAACTCGAATGTTTATTGCAACACACACACACACACACACACACACACACACACACACACACACACACACACACACACACACACACACAGAGTAGAACCCCGTTAAAACGCGCCCGGTTATTGCGCTATCCCGTGTAAGACACGCTTTTTGTCTGGTCCCTGCGCATCTCGTATACAGAAACATAAAAATCCCTGTTTAATTTGCTCAAATCCCGCATAACACGCTGTATTTCAATGCGGGAAACACGAGGAGCTGAAGAATGTTTTGGTTGACTGGCTTCATCACGCTCGAAGCTCAACTATCCCTATAAGCAGAGGCGTAGGTAGGGGGGGCCAAGGTGGCAACCGCCCCGGGCGGCATAATCAGGAGGGCGGCAAAGTGAGCATAGACTTGAAAAAATTGTTTTCTGTTTATAAAACTACAAACAACTTGTTTCTTTAATATGACTATTCCTTTCATTAAAAGAACCATAACCAGCCAGCTTCTCTGTTGTCATAAACCTTGTTTATACTAATAAACAGTATTATATAAACAGTATTATATAGTCTATTTATGCTCAAGCATCGTAATTAGGGTTCATTATAATAACAAATTTGTAGTGGTTTTGTAGTGAGTTGTTGTGCTGGAAAGGAGAACTGATAATCATACAGTATTAGATTTGTTAGATAATCTTAACTGCTATTCGTATACAGACGAATATATTATTTGCAAACGTATAAAAAACCCGTTACGTGGGCTACGTCTGTGCAGTTCTTCCCGGTTCGACTTAGCGAACGTGTTGATCATCGATGAGTGTCTTGAGTGTGCGGTTTGTTTTTGGTTTGTGCGTCTTTATTACTTGTGGGTATTATTATTATTATGTCTTATTACTTACTTGTGGGTATATCTATAATACTTCACGTATATGTCATCATACTAATACTATTATTAAAAGTCGATATTTTTTTAATTTATTTGAAGTTGATATGAAACGAAGTAAACTCAGTGGCGCCCAGTTTCGGAAGAGGAGGGAAGAAAAATTAAGAACTACAACAAGCCCCAAAGAGTTTATGAAGTCGTTTATTCAAAGAAAATCGAACCCTGAGTGTCAAAATATTACAATTAACAAGGAGTCAGCTTGCGATCATAAAATTGATATCGTTAGCGAAGAGTCTGTTGATAAATATAGTAAAGTTAACGACGTGAATACTTCAAACTGTGTAAGTGTCAAAGTACAGTTACAAGATTCAGTTGGTTCTAGTACCATGGATTATGTTGCATCGTGCAGTGTTGAAATTACAGGCGATGAAGGACAGAACATTACTAGCAACAATGTAGACCGGTGCTGCTCTACAAGAAATGGGAGCTTGTCCAAGCGAGATATCTCAATCCTTCCAAACAGTGGCGGCGCTAACGAAACGGGGGCCCCCCCGCGAAACTAATTAGGGGGCCCTATAAAAATGGTTAAATTTTGTATACGTAATAGGGGAAAACACTCATATGAGTTTCTATTTACGTGTGTTTCACAACAATGGTTTGTGAATACCTTCTCGACTATCACAAAGCGTTTGCAATTTTACAAAGGATGTTTTACACGTACACAAACTCTTAAAATTCATTGTTGCTAAATAGACAAAGTTCTATACAAACTATAAAAAAACCAAAATAAAAAGAATTATTTATTTTTACGTCAAAGATCTAAATTCAGACTATGAAACAGTACCGCACACAGAGTGTTAAAAATTTATTATTTAAAAACGAATATCAAAGTAACATTCTAGCTTTTTTCAAACATTTAAATTAGTTTGTAACTGAATTTGTGAAATTCTTGAATATACTCTATACACGTTCTCCTTGAGTCTAATCCAATTCAATAACACTCGAACTCAAGTAATGTACAATATTTACAGATGAGGATGAACCAAAGTTCACTGTTTTCCTAAGCCTAGTCTTCTTTTTTTAATAGCTAAGAACTTTTCAACCACTTCGTTGATATTAGTTTTCTGTGTCTCTTCATGCTCAATGCTTAACAGTGCCAAGTCACTCAACCGAGTTTGGGCCATGGCACTTCTTAAGTATGACTTAATTAATTTAAGTTTTGAAAAGCTTCTTTCCGCTGTAGCTGTTGTGACAGGTATGGTTAAATAAAGCCGCAAAGCTGTATGGGAGGCAGCTCATAAGGCAGCTGTTTTCTTCAACCAGTAAATTCGTCATTTCTCGAATGCTTTTCTTGTGTACAATTTCTTTGGCCATCAGAGCTTTGAAGGATATTACTTGGTCAGGCAGTGATGTGGAAAGGTCACCAGGATACACATTTACCAGAGCCTTACATTTCTCCACTATTGTCTCTTGTGAGAAGTTTACTAAATTCTGAGGCGTCAGGAATGAAAACCTATTGTAACGTCTTTTCGCCGCGTTACAAATCCAGGGAACCCCTCGTAATTAAACTCCGTTAATTAGATGGGCTGCCTACGTTGTAACAGAATTGATCACAAATAATTAATATAACAAATTACTTACTAACTGTGTAAGGAAACAATGGCAAGGTATACAATTGATTTAAGCACTCCTCATATGTGTGTAACAAGAAGACTTCTCTTTATTTAACATTTAAAAAACATATACTGACAGATCCCATGACATTACTAATTCAATTATTAAGTTATTTGAAAGGTTTCTTTAAACTTTGAGATCAAACTTGATTTTATATAGCTATACCTCGGATCCGGGTCAACTTTCTGTATTTCTGTAATTAAGACTTTTAATTATACTCATTTCATGATATTAGCTTGCAAGACTTTCTTTTATTCAACCATTGGAAGAATGGTATTATTGCTTGAATTATATTACTCTACATTAGCATATAAACTGTTACAACGTGTGAAGTTAGAATAGTTACATGAAATTCTTAGATTTAATTTATAAGTCTTTACAAAGTTAATAGTTTCTGAAAAGTCTCTTTCAAGATGTGTTGTGTAACAAATATTAGTAACCCTCGATAGACAGGCTATCGAGTCACCTTTTAATTGGTATGCAGAAGACTCGTCCTGGGGTATCCGTCTTGGGAAACAGGAACAGCTACGTCGTCATCTCGGTCTGGCCTTCCTCTGTAAAGGGCTCCAAAAGTTCGCAGGTTGAACAATATGTCGTGTAGATATCTACGATGATCTTGTAGATTCTCGGATGTCCTGATCTGCATATTCTGTCACGTGCAGTAGAGTTTGTGGCTTCTGATATTTCACATCTCCGGGTATGACTTTGGAATTGTTGTTATTTGTTGAAGCACGAAGTCATCTTGTGTTACACTCTTTTTTTACGTTTCGATTTTTTTTACTTTAAATTTCTTGTCTATTTACATGACTATACTAATTAACACATCCAGATGCTTTAAACAGCTACATCTGGTACACCATCTTAAGCTGAGACAAAATATAGTTAACATATTTTAAGCGCACAGCTCCTACGTCTATACTGTACGAAGTCACCATTGCAAGAGAGAGAAATTCCGCTCCCTTCGCCTGGTACTGGGCAAAAGTTAGTGGGACAATTTCCGCGCGAGAATATAGTTCCTAACTATATTTAAGTTAACATTTTTTATTTATACAAACTATCCCTAAACAAATATACATAATTTAAATCAGTTGTTTTAGCGACTATTTATGTCTTCAGATTTTTTAATTATTAACATTAGTTTTTTTTATCTTATTCTAACTCACACAAGACTCGGAAAACATGTCGAGTCTGGAATCAACAGGACAGCGCCTGCTTACAAGCAAAGGGTTAAATACGATATTAATAACTCTTTACAATTTATCTTTTTATTAGAGTATCTTATAACTAATTAATTACTGCTTCCTCTCATACTGAGTACATACAGGTATTTTATATTAATACAGTGAGATTTAAATGGCTTAAGAGCTCGCAACCTTAATTTTTTTTAATTTTTATTTTCTTGATTATTTCTTTTATTTAAATCGTCACACTATCATCAATGCAACGCAATCCTTCGAATCTCATTTGTTGCTGAGCTATTACAATATCTAGTGTTGCACTGAAAACTTTTACTTCAAATGATTTCACTGGGTCGTCAATTCTATGGTCAACTGATAATTCAACAAAGAAGCGTTTTACAACTCGCTTACGCCTATTTTTCATGTTACAAGTTATGTCCCATGACTGGGCCAACTGTTTAGCACCAGCAAGAAAGCCGGCAAAGTCCTTTCTTAAAACTGTTAACTCATCACAAGCGCGGCTTAGAAACTGCCATGCTCTGCCTAGGTCAACAGTTGGCCTCTGTAGTGCTTTCGAAGTTATATTTACATTCTCTAAATCTTAGTTTCAAGGCAGAGCACAAGAATAAATTCAAAGTTTTCCAGGTGGTTTCTAATTGCTAATGCTTCTTCTGCCTCGGGTTTTTTGAGCTGTATAGAATAATTTCTGTCAAACACTTAATCACAATTTTTAAATCATTTCTTAAAGCTAACAGACAGTCGTGTCTAGAAGACCACCTTGTTGGACATAGCTTTTTTAAAGTTAGATTTTTGGCAGAGCTGTCTTCTTTAATGGCAGTGTTAAGTTCTTGCCATCTATGTAAGCTTTCACTGAAAAACACATAAGTTTTCTGTACTATGTCAAAAAATTGTCTTATTTCAGAAATATTTGATACTGAATCATTGATCACCAAGTTCAGGTTATGTGCAGCACAGTGTACGTAATCCCCGTTTGGGACTATATCCATAATTCTTTTCTGTAACCCAGAGTAGTTCCCGCTCATTGTTGCTGCACCGTCATAACCTTGACCTCTACACTTACTAATGTCAATTTCATTTGTTTTCAAAAAGTCTAAAATCTTACTTTGAAACCCCTCACTGTTGGGATCCTTTATTTCTTGAAATCCCAAAACGGACTCACTAATCACAGTTTTATAATTGCCAGGAGATTCTTCTACTATGTTAATGTATCTGATTACAACACTCATTTGGTCAATCTTAGAAATGTCTTGTGTGCTATCAACAATTATAGAAAAAAAAGGAGACGAGTGAATCTGTTTTAGTAAGGCAGTCAATACTGATTTTCCTAGCAAGTTAATGATTTCATTTTTGAATGTCATAGTGGAGGTATTTTGATCTGGTTTTCTAAGTGTGCACTAAGGAGAGAATCGTAGAGAGAAATTAAAGATAGTATGTTCAAAAAATTTCCACTTTCAGGATTTATTTCATGTAATGATTCTCTATGGCCAAGAAACGGCAATGAACACAGTGCCATGGTTCGAATGACATCCACAATCTGTATGAAAATATCTTTTCATTTTTTCCGCTCATAGGAAATTTGATCAGCTACCATTTTACTCTTTTTCCAAGTGGCATACGTGAAACAAGACTGTAAATGAGCATTGCTACTTTCATGAACTTTAATTTTTTTACTGAGACCTTTCCAATATCTAATATCGCCTTCACGCCAGCTTTGGGCATCAGCACTTTGGCTGAAAAGCCAACATGGTAAACAATAGACTCCATCTAGATTACGAGAGTAACAAAGCCAAAACCTGTGAACAATTTGGCCTGCTGCAGTTTTGAAAGAATAATATGCTGTACTGAAAGACCGCTTAGAAACGGAATGCTTCGGGAAAGGACCCTTTGTTTGACAAAGTTCACTTAACGTTATTAATTTTTTCACCTCGTCTGTCATTGTAGCTTGATTTTTATAGAATGCAATATCTGTCTCAAAACTTTGGCAGTTTGGATCGGAAGGTTTGGCCAAAGTTTGTCCTGCTAAACTAGTTTTATTTGCGTGATTACTTATAACTTCAGTTGGTTCAAACTGATTTTCTGGTCCAGGTATGTCTTCGGACTGGCGAACACATTCAATGCCTAGCAGTTGTTCTTCTTGTTCATGTTGCAGTTGCTTATTTGTTTCCGTAGTTGTATCACTTGTATCCGACGGACTAGTGTTTAAATCAGGTTTATTGTCACTGTCACAATCAACTTCAAGTCCGATTTTTGTTTCTTTTTCATTACTTGCACTTGACCCGGGTTTGGGTTGTTCAACTTCATATTTTGATGATTTTTTAAAAACTGGTCGAGTTTTGAAAGTTTACTTTTAGATTCTTCTCGTTGTTTCTGCAGTTTCCTTTTCGTAGCACCACTTAAATATTCACGCTTACTTTCCATTTTATAAACTCTGTCTCTAACACTCTAACTCTACACAAAATACAAAAACTAAAATCAAATGTTAAGTCATTAAACTTAAACGGCACTAAATTACGAAATGAATGCAATACAGTACTATCGCGCAGGAGATGCGACGCACTACTGAGTACTGAACTACATTGTGTTGTGTTTGTTTACGTCTCCTCAGTGCCGAGTGACTCATCGCACGGACGTACGGGCACCACAAGAGATAAGATAAGCTTCGCTTACAAACTACAAACAGTAATGTCATTTCGGAAAACGTAGTTTTTTTGCATGTCTATACACTTAAATAAAACGTATATTTTGTATTTTAAATACAAATTTTCCGGTAGTCGGACCCCATTAAAAACTGTTTTTCCTATTATAGCGCGTTTCATATATTTTTCTAGGGGCCAGAGTGGCGGGGCCCCTCCAGAGGGTCGGGGCCCCCCGCGCCGCGGGGTCTGCGGGGGCCTTATCGCCGCCACTGCTTCCAAGATATAATGGTGAGTAGAGGAACATGTCAGTTGCAGAACTAGGACAGCCAATTTCCTGAAGATGAAGCTGGTCGATTCTTAAACAAGTATTGGCTTGATAAAATCTTGCAAAATGGCGAAAAGGTAAATCGCACTTCGACGTGTTTCTCCCCAACTAAAAAATCTCTATTTTGCTTTTGCTTTTGTTCCACTTTATTTCTACAAAAACAAACTATCACAGGAGCCATTTCAATAGTGAAAATGGGTTTTTGTCGTGGCAAAAGTAAAACTCCCATATTCAGGACCATGAAAATATTCTTGATCATCGCTCTGTGTTTTTGGAATGGAAGAAATTGGAAAGTTCTTTAAACAAAGGGGGACTTATTGATGATCTACTTCAGGAACAAATGAGTCAAGCAGCTAAGACGTGGAAAGAAATCCTCGAACGGGTCCTTGCCACAGTACAAACGCTTGCACAACAAAATCTTGAGAAGACATCGAGAGTCAATTACTAACAATCAAAATCATGAAAACTTTCTGGCTTCGTTAAAATATTTGGCTAAATTTTACCCTGACATGAATTCTCATTTGGATTCAGTCTCTCGTAAATCTGGTTGTATATCGTATCTTTTGCCAACTATTCAAAATGAAATAATAAGCCTGTTAGGAGAAAGAGTGCGCAAATATATTGTTATGACGGTCTACTTGATCGTCGTAGGTACAGTAGAAAACAACAAAATACAAGACACCAATTAAGTCACTAATCACCAGCTTTTTTTTACAGTTTTTACAGTTAAACAGTTCGTAATTAACAACACAGTCTACTACAACAAATCAAACAAAAAATTGTTCACACGCATTAAAATGTCACTAATATTAAACACAATTGTATTACAATTATACCGCCCGATTGTACAACACAACACTTTACTAATAACCACTTGAACGCGTACAGTAATATCTCCCAAGAATAACTCTCGAACCGCAATGTAAATATATCGCCACTATACTGAACTGAGCGTCCCTGAGTAATTGTATTTATAGCCGCCGAAAATCTAGACGATTCCACATACTACGTATTACCTTTAAACTACGACGTAATTGCTTGCGGCCGTGACACAGTGAGAGCGGCCGCGAGAATTCTTGCACCGTCTAGCAAATGCGTCAACAAGCACGTACCCCACAGGCTTACATTCTGAATCACTCTGGAACGTTCGATAAACACGTAGATTGTTCTGTGATGTAGTAACAATATTATTACTGCATGTAAGAAGGCGAAGTACTTTATATTATATTTGACACAACATCAGGTTCCAAATGTCTCAGATTATAAGATTTTGAAATTAAACGTAATTCTGTTGATATCAAGGGAGAGTTCCTAGATTTTATTCCTGTAGAAGTGAAAACAGCGGAGGGGATCACACAAGCTATTACAAGTAAACTTGAGAGAGATGGATTGAATCTTAGCGATTGCAGAGGTCGGTTGTGTGACAGTCAAACAACAATGGCTAGTATCCACTCAGAAGTTTAGAAGAGATTATTAGATTTGAATCCACTATATTTGTTCCCTGTGACAACCATTCACTTAACTTGGTTGGAGTTCATGCAGCTCATGTAAATGTTCAAGCAGTGACATTTTTTGGGACAGTAGAACTTCTATTCACCTTCTTTTCCTGTCCCACTTATAGATGCAGCGTTCTTATAGACTTCGTATATATTAGTCTAAAAGGACATTGTGATACCAGGTGGAGTTCACAAGCAGATGCGGTGAAAGCAATATCCACTCAGCTGGATGAAATGATCGCTGCACTGGAGAAACTAAGGAATACACCTACTGAAATAATTTATACAAGGGAAGATGCAGCATTAATAATTAATGCGATAGAAAACTTGCTCTTTGTCTGGACAGATATTTTTTCTTCTATGGACAAAATCCAGAAAATCTTGCAGACCAAAGAAATAAACTTTAGTCAAGCATTAACACTTCTGGAGAAGCTAACGGACAAAGTAAACGTTTGGAGGAATGAGCTGTGTGACAATTTCTTTTCTAAGGCAGAGCAGGTATGTAATGAATGGGGTATCAGTGTCACAAAAATGATAAGAAGGAAGCGCACGATGCCAGGGGAGTATCCAGACGATTCTCCATTAATCGTTCGGCAAGAAATGCGACGTTCTCTAATAGAAATTTTCGACAAACTGTCATTTGAAATTTTAGGCCGTTTCTCTAACATAAAAGAGTTAGAAAAACGCTTTGGGTTTATCTATAAATTTGAGGCGTAAGTAAATGACACTATGGAACAGCTTTCCCAAATCTATATTAAGTGCACAGTGCTTGAAAAACTGTATGCATATGACCTAAACAGTGAAGAATTGTTCAGTGACTTAAAAGACGTCATACTTTCATTAAAAAGGGCAAAAGTTAACGGAGAACAAATGGACTTTACACCTCAGGGACTGCTATAACACATTTCTTCAATTCGATTAGAAGCCTACAAAACACAGCAACAGCTTTTAAAATTTTTCTTTCTTTAAAAGTGTCTGTGTCTTCTTGTGAGAGATCGTTTAGTAAACTTCAATTGATTAAATCGTACCTACGATTAAAAATATCTCAAGACAGGGTATCAAATCTATCGATACTTTCAACTGAAAAGGAAATTGCTTCGTCTTTAGGTTATAGCGATTTAATGACCGACTTTGCAGTAATTAAAACCAGGAAAGTTACATTTTAAAATGTCTCGTTTTAAATATTTATTAAATATTAAAAATAAATATTGTGTTTATTAATAGAAGAAGGAACCTTTAACCTGTAATGGTAAGTGATTTATTTTATTACTTTTAATGTAGTTCTTTGTTTAACTTTATGTTGTTAGCTTTAGGATATTGTTTGACGTTGCGCTTTAGACCTATAAGGAATTTGTATGTTTGTAAAACATTTTTATGTTATACATTTTTTATATTACTACATTTTTTATAGTCTACATTTGGTACTAATAAATGTATACAAACTGAATACCGGTAATATTATAACATGTAATTTCTTAATTTTGACTTAACAAATATTCTTAAGACGGTTGCTGGACGGGCTTTCATACAAAAATTTGCATTTATTAAATACTTTGTTCACTGGATGGGCCTTCATTTTTGCTCTTTTGTCCCCTTTTAATTGTGAAGGCCAGGCGGCCGACGATCTCCTTGCCCCGGACGCCAAAAAGCCTAGCTACGCCACTGTCTATAAGTGGGCCTATCGTTCAAGAAAAGGTGTGTGAAATAGCACAAAACTAAACACAGGATCTTCCGTCTCCACTGGTTGGTTGGACAGATTTAAGAAATATGTGGGACCATTTATCGCCAGATTTCCGGAGAGTCAGTGTCTGTCAGTAAAAGTAACGTCAGTAATTGGCAAAATGGAGAGCTGTCTAATCTAATTTCGCCGTACAAACCCCGAGATATTTTCAATGCGGACGAATGCGGTTTGCTTATTTAAGCTAATGTCAGACAAATCGCATGTTACCAAAGGAAAGTGGTATGGGGGAAAATTAAGTAAGGACAAAGTTATAGCGCTTGTTGCTGTAAATTCTGATGGCTCTGAGAAACTACCTCCGGTCTTAGTGAGAAAATCAGCAAAACCACGATGCTTTAAAAACTTTAAAAAACTTGTCATGTGTTTACAAGAACCAGGTATAAATGGATGACCGCCAATTTGTTTATCACCTGGTTAAAGGATTTGGACAACAAAATGATGAAAGCCGGACGCAAGATTCTGTTGCTCATAAACAACTGCCTCGCCCATCACCTCACAAATGTGTAGCTTGCCTTTTACCTCCATGTACAACAAATAAGCTTCAGTCTGTAGACCAAGGTATGAAATATTTACTAAAGCATTTGTATTGCAAGCGTATCTGTGGTATCTGCAAGGCATTGACAGTGGTGAATAAAAACGTGTCACTCTTCTGTATGCTCCAAATTTTGTCAGTAATACATGGGAAGGAGTCCAGCCTGGTACTATTGTAAATTGCTTCAGAAAAGCTGAATTCAATATGGTAACAAATTGGTCTTATTGAGGGTTTATGATGTGTACCGTGTATTTTTCTGTACCAGCAGTTACTACCTTTATTAATTTATAGCGTTCAAAAAATTCAGTTCCTCAATCTGATCCCTCTTTTAATCCATGATGATGATGATTGGACTGCTGTGCGTGCTAAGTTGGGAGACGTTAACTTGGAGTATTTCGTGTCTATATACAATGGGATTATGACTTCCAAAATACTTGATGTCGAATCATTATCGAAAACCATGTCGCAGGTGACGAAGGTGGAGACGGAGCAGACGAATCACCCCGCACACAGCAAAGAGCCCTCGCAGCGCTAAGGGTGATAAGATAATTTAAATGTGCTTCTTATGACGAAATGTCGGTGTGAATTCATACTTGAATCGTGTAGAAATTGTGATTATTCGTTGCACGAGGCAATGAATTCACGTACAACCTTGTATGAATTCACGAGACAAATAACTATAAAAGAATTTTTTTCGGAAGAAATAACTGAATGTTAAGTGAAACAAGTTAGTAGTGAAATAAGTTAATGAAACAGATTCAAAATTTTTGCTTAAAACTTTGTACTTAAATGTAGTATTTCGATAAAAAAGTGAATGTATATATGAAAAACATGAATATACATTAAACAGAATATACCTATGCCACTTAGTCATCTTCCGTTTAATACGCGGTCTCTAGATAAGTGATATAACGGGGTTTCTCTCTCTCTCTCTCTCTCTCTCTCTCTCTCTCTCTCTCTCTCTCTCTCTCTCTCTCTCTCTCTCTCTCTCTCTCTTTCTTTCTTTCTCTGTGTGTTTATTGTCATTATTAACTATATTAATTACAATTAA